>OY728155.1:321102891-322302891 GCA_963277665.1 Viscum album | reverse complement strand
GGTTTTTGAGATAAACATGTGTGACATCCACTCAATGTTATCCCAAATTTCTTTTTCAATTAATATGATTCTTAAAATATTGACTCTCTATATGGATGAGGTAATAATGAAAAATCAATGTGGTGGAGTCCCATTTTGAGCCGCCGCTCACCACTGATAATCGAGGGAAACTAATCTTCATTGAGGACGAGTGGGTAGCATGGATGAATGAGCTATAGATGAGGGAGGGACACTTCAATTACTCTAAGTTCAATAACCAGCATCACTGAAAACCATGAAGAAATATAGAAAATGAAAAATGTCGAAATAGAAGGGATGACATGGGATCCAGTGGTATAAATGATGTCTCAAGAGACCAACATTTCTGTTTTGAAAAAATTGATCACTGAGGAAAAGATTTTAATAGTAATATGTGACATGTTAAGGACCCACTAACCCATGGTGTCAATAATGATCTTGTGCTCTTTATGGAAAGGGCGTTCACCACGGTGCTCGGTACCCCATCGTCATGATACACCATGCCCAATTTCCCACCACTGCCATGAAATCATCTCCGGCTAGTCGATGTGTTTGTCTTTTTACAATAGGATCAAATCAAAGCATTTGAGGATGATGTGGTACCTCTAAACTAGTGCTACAAACCACATCACTGGTTCCCATATTGTCTTATCAGAACATGAATCTAGGATTCACAAATATATCAAGTTTCATTATTAATATATCATCAATATCTTGGGGAGTGGGACGATCATGTTTTCCTACATGACTAGAGATATCCAAATTCTCATGGGGGTAGACTTCATCTCAAGGCACACGACTAACATCATCAACATCACCCAAATTGATGAGGATTTTTTTAGGTGCTAGTTAATAAAGGAATAATGGAGATATATTACCCGCAACGATGCCTAATATATAAGATGAAATGATTCCCCAATATTTTTTACACGATAATACTTAACATTTCACATCCTACATACTTGATATAAGGGGGTTAGAGGTGAAATGGTGCTGGAACATGAGGTACATGCACCTGAATTTCCAGGATTTGTGTAGGCTCACTCAATGTGATATGGTGTGATGGCTTCTACGAATTGATTAGGTGGATAAAGTATGTGAAATTTGAATCAATGGTAAGTAGTGGTAGGTGAATTTACTTGAGAATGTGAACCATCACATGGAGGAATTTCTTGACCTCATCCACATTGTCCTCTATAGGTTGATCATTCCAATGATGACAAGTGGGAACCACTACTTTCTATTACTCATGGATGGTATGCGTCTCTAAAAGTCTCTCAATATAATCATAAGAAAAGACCATGTAATTGATGAAATCAAACACTTTAAGAAAATAGTGGAGTTGGAGGTAGGGAAAATTCTAAAGTTCCTCCACACAGACTATAGTGGCGAGTTCACTATAGTAGAATTTGGGGAATACTGTGTCAAGCATGGCATACAACAACAAATCACAACCCCCTATTCACCACAGTATAATGGGTTTATCAAATGACCAAACTATAAAGTGGTATCCATGTATTGAAGCATGATGAAGGAAAACAGCATTCCAGGGATATTCTGGGATGATTATATGTTCGTCCTCAACCAAACTTTGACACATAGCTTTGATGGGATGACAACGTAAAATTCCTAACATGGAAAATAACTGACGTTGCACTTTCCATACAACTTTGTTTGCACCAAACCTATCAAGAACATGAAACTTCACATAATGAATCTATATAACCAATGTATTCCAATGATCTTTGTCATGTTTGAATCTGGTTCCAAGTCATATTACATGTATGACCCCATCAGCAAGCCCATGCATGCACCTCGTGATGTCATATTCGATGAGGCAGATAAATGGGATTGGAGTGATCATAATGAAATCATTATGTTGATTAGTGAGGATCCATTAACCATTTAACACACAATGACATATATATAATATTTTTTGATATCGGAAACACTATCAGAGACTAGATATTATCACCCACAACCACTAGTGTGCACTCTATAGACAATTCAATCCCATACATGGTCAAGGTAATGCCCCCTCCATCTGCCAGATTGGATTTTACCTCACTTCCATCCAACATGGAGGAATCACAAGAATTCAACCATGAAGACACCCCACTTCATTTTTACTCAATTGACAACATTGTCAGGATGATAGTGCTTCCTGGGATTTCACTTCGTGACCTTGACCCTGGTGAGTTACACTTCATTATGGTCAACAAGCCAAGCTTGCCCGCCTTCCTACCAAATTCATTATAGAGAATCTGGGGGAAATATATTATAAGTATTTATGGGAGTAATAGTTTATGTAAATTCTCATGAATAATAATATGTGTTCCAAGTTTCTATATTTGTTCATAAAGATTAACTTCACGGAGGTCGAGTAAACGTGACATAAATTAGGGGTGATTGTTGGATAATTTCAATAATAGTGATTAATTAAACCATTATTTTCCTATAAAATTCAATATTTCACACAAATTTATATTTTCAATTTACAGATCAACATGGTTTGACCTCCTAAAGTACCCCCAATTTTTTAATTACATTTTAAATACAGTTTTTCTTTCAGCGTGTATATAAATAATTGAAAACCTCTCTAAAAAATAATCCCACGTGGTGGTGTGAAAAATAATTCTTCTGTTTTGGAATTTTTCATCATACTTCTAACTCTTTCAATTATATTTAATGTTGATTGGTTATAAATTTACCATCGGGATTTTCCCCAATTTATCTTAATAAAATATGAAAAATAAGGGTTTTTTAAAGAAGTTTTCTATGATGATATCCCTCTCTTCAAAAACAAATTCAAGAGTTTCTCACATTAGGCTTCAGCATGTGGTATGAATGGTTATTTTTGTAAGAATAAAGATATTATGGGGGACATATATCTTTATGTTTTTTCGAATGATCAACCCCCTATGTATTACCATAATTTTGATCATGTGGATTATCTAATTCAATTGAAGTCTAAATATGAATTTATAGGCTTTATATGGGTTGAAAAATAAAAAATGAGATGTTTCAAAAAAAATTCTATAATGTAAGTTGCCCGATATTCTAGATGTTCATAATCTAGTCATGTATAAGAGGATATTCCTTTAGTTTAAGGGGATAAGTTTGCAGTGTCTAAAGAGGACCATATCCCTCTCTATGGAGGTAATAAGGTTGGCGAAATAGTAGGCATAACTCTTCAAATATATTAGAATTAATTTTATATATTATTGGTGCATGAAAATGTGAATTAAATTGATGATAATAATTGAACACAGGGCACTCTTGATAATTCTTCTATTATTATATAGATAGAGGAGCCCCCCCCCCCCCACACAAATTTCAGCTCTATCTGATTTAGCAGGATAGATAAAAGAGAATAAAGAGATTTGTATTTTTAAAAAATATTTTATTATTTATATATATGCCCGGAAAGATTCTATAGACTCATGGATTAGGACTAAAGACTCAATTATAGATTTTTTTGGATGAGATCTTTATGTTTGAAATGATCATCCCAAAATTGAAAATCTAAAGTCAGCTAGTGATGAACTAAGACATAATTCACATAAATCTTATTCCTATCCCACAAAATACTAAGCTAATAGTATATATAATATGATAGATCTTAAAGGGTGGATCCCTATTTTCAATGCAAATGGTTTTATAATTCACCCCTTAAAAATGTTTTATATCATACAAAAATTACATTAAGATGTAAGACATTGTGATCACTAGCTATGTTGGAAAGGAACTCAATGGGTCCACCATGGATAAATATGTAGTTAAAAAGTATTTTCTTGACCCAAATTACTCATATAGTTATGGTTACATTTCTCCTCATCGCCGGTATTTTTTCTTTTTTGATTAATTCAATTATATACATTATGGTGGCTGTTATTTTTTATAAGTTAAAAAATACACTGAGACTTGGGAACACTTTAACATACATTTAACATAAATTTACAAGAAAATAAATATTCTCACTAAAGTTATTAATGTCATATATATTAATTTTTAACAAGGAATATGGGGATAGGGAAAATTCTTGGATTTGTTTGATGGACCACACCCAAATTACCTACAGATTTCTATAGAATTGGGTGATATGCCTAGACCCCAAATCAAACCATCAATCTTTTGAAAGTAGTATTTAAAATAATTATTTTTTTTCTCTATTTACTCTTTTGGAACATTTTTACTTTGTTTTTCCTCTACCAAAAGTTAATACACTATGAAATTTTTGTTCTTTTGTAAAAAAACACACTAAAACCATGGAGTTTTATATTATTCACACCTTAAAATAATTTCACCGTAAAAAATTCATTACTCTGATCAAACAAAATCTTGTAAAATTTTATATCATTATAGCTTTAGTTTCCCTCATTGCTTCCTCAAATTTATGATTCATCTAGACAAAATTTTCCTCGTGATTGGTCTAGTTTTGTAATATTTTATCTCGAAGATACAAATTTCATACCGGTTTTTCCTCATAAAATAGATCATGTCCACATTATAATACCTATGACTTCCATAAATGTGATGGATTAAATACGTACTTTCTCAATAGTGATTCATGGAACAAATCATGTAGTTATGTGTTTTTTGTATGTGAAATCTAATAAGTTACTCCCCCACATGATTTGGGCTTTCAAAGGGGTTAAGGTATCCCAAGATCAACTTTATCTCCCATCCAAATCTCATAACCCACTCCCATGGTGATATTTGAATGGAATTGTTGTCTCTATCTTTAAACTATGAATCTCACTAAAAAAATTCATTATAGATCTTCTTTGAATTTTTTATAGTTTTAATGTGTCATTGAAAACATTTATTCTTTTATAACATTTACTATGAAATATTAATCACATAATCATACTCTCTCTAACTTCATCCTAGCATATTGGTGTTTTTAACATCATCCTGTATATATCATCGTATGGTTCCATTGAAATTATGGATTGGAACTATTAATATTAATTTTAAAAGGTGAATGTATTGATATGATCCTCTTTTGAAATCCTTCAAGAAGGATCTCATCATATCTTTTGGGGTTTGAATGGGCATTTTAGATTAACTATCGGCGAATAGATGGAAAAAAGAGACGGAGGAATCTCTATTTCCAATTATCATTAAAGACTTCTCCAAAACATTGAGGTGGAACTTAGATCTTGATCATATACAACTGATATCGGTACTATATAAATTTGTTCCACTTCCTTCATATATATCATTGAAATTTTATCAAGATAGAAATAATCTCATATATTAGTAAAATGAAATAACTTCCTATGGTGATAAACTATAACTAAAATGATAGTATGACCATTAGTGGTATATGTAAGACCTATAATGTTATCTACTATGATATTCACCCATTTATATAAATGTATTGGTAATGGTTACATCATACCCTTAGGCATCTATCATTACACATTAAATTATTGGCATATAATGGATTGGGATATTGACTCTCTAATTTTTTTCTTTATATTGTCCCACTAGAAATTTTCCATTAAATATCTATACATATTTTTTTATGAATGGATTGAGAATGATGATCTATGTGCATCATCCAAAATCTACTTATTTAATTATTGGATACAATGTACATGTATTGTTTTCTAAAATATTATAATTACAATAATGAAATGGGTACACTCTAGAATATTATTTACCTTCACTAGTTACTCTCAATCCTCCTTTGACACCTCCTTGATCATCACATGAATAAATTGTTAAGAAATCATTAGAAAAAATGGATTCCCACACTTCACCTATGATTTATACCTCTATAATTTTAAAATATAGGAATATTTGGTATATTTAAATTCTTATCTTGGATAATATTGCAGTATCCATCCTACATAAATCATTAAACACCTTGTTTTCCTTTTTTAGGGTGATAATAGATTGAGCAGTCATATTAATTGATTAACTCCAACAATCGTATTTAGTTTACAGTCAACTCCTTTAATGTGAATATATACTTTAATCACTTGTGATAATTATATATTTCCCAATTTTGAACATATAGATCATTCCTACATATATTTAATGAAAATATACTATTTCTATCTATAAATCAAGTTCCATGTCATTTTTCTCATAAAATGTTAATTTATGTGTGACATAAGATACCCCATATCATTTTCCATGAGTACACATCCCTGAATCTTTTTTAATACATCATTTTATATCAAAAAAACCCTTCTATACTATAGTTTAGTGTGATTATAGGTGTATTGAACAACATTCTCTTAATAACATTGAAATTTTATTCACATTTATCTATCTAGAAGAATATGACTCCGAGTTGAGTTAACTTGGTTAATGGATTTAATAGTCAAGATAAATTTCCAAAAATATTTGATAGTATCAGGAAAATCAAAGAATACTGTAGATATTCATTATAGTGTTTGATTTAGGCAATTCCTTAATCATATTTTTCATTTAAGGATCCATAGATATACCCTCACTTGTGATTAGATGTCCTAATAATTATAATTACTAAAGCCATGATTCATACTTGCTAAATTAAGTATATTATTTCTCCTTTATCATGGCCTTTAGTAAAATACCCAAATTTTATTCATGATCTTCATTTATCTTGGAATATATGATAATGTCATCAATAAAGGCAACCATAAGTTTATTGAGTTAATCTATAATAACTATATTGATCTTATTTATAAAGACGGATAGAGCATTTGTAAGTATTAAGGAATCACAATGATTTCATAGTGTCCATATATTTTATGAAAGGTTGTCTTGGGTATATCATCTCATTTTACCTTTAATTGATGATATCTACTCCAGAGTTCTATCATTGAAATATATTTATATCCATGTAGATTATTTAAAAAATTTTAAATATGGGGAAGAAGATTCTAGTTCCTGATCAGTATCTTTTAAATTTCATGATAATCAATGAAGAAAATCATTGATCCATATTTATTTTTAACAAAAATGGGTGATTCACCCCTTAGTGAATCACTTGGTCATATAAAACCCTTATCAATATTCTATTATTTTTTCCACTTCAATTCCTATAATTCAATTGGGGCCACAATTAAAGAGTTTTTGATAATGCCATAGCATCATGTATGATTTTTGTTAAAAAATAAACATCAATATTGTGGGGAGGACCAGGAAACCATTTTGTAATTTTGTCAACATTATCATTCACAATATACATATATTTAATATTTAATTTTTTCTTAATCATTTGGTCTAAATATCCCTCGTTATTTGGTAAAAATACTTGTATAAGGGAAGTAACATCCATAGAAATTTTACAGTCATCCTTGAACTGATAGATGATCATGGGTTTATTTGTGATATAGAATGTGGTTTACCTATCATAAAAATTAATATAGTATATATATATATATATATATATCCAATCCATGCCAAAATTTAGAAAACATTTGATTAAAGTAAGAATAATATTATTTGAAGGAAGTATATTCCAATAATATTTTATTCAAGATGAGTTATAGAATTCTGATGAAATCATCAAAACACTAGTTTCTTTCACTGCTATTTCAATATGTAATATTTGTGGTGACAAATTGATACTCTTAGATAAGATTAAAAATATGAAATTTTTTGTGAACTGGAACCAAATATGAATTTGTTAGTAATTCATTGGATGTTGAGTGCACTTTTAACCAGTTTATTTTCATAACCCACTTCTATTGTTTTGAGTTCATAGAATTTAATTTTTTTTATTCAATTTAAAAGTTTCTGATGTTGATTATTGTCCCTAAAACGTTTATTATCTCAAAAGTTGGAATAATCATTCCAATTCTTATAATTCAAGAATTAAAGTGTTGATGGTGTATTAGTATGATATTATTTCATCTATTTAATTTTTTGGAACCTTAAAATACCTTTGTAATTCATGTTCTTGATGGGATTTTCTTCCAAACATGAAGAATTTCATTGGTCCTTTGACAAAAAATACACTATTACTTTTACAACAATTTGTTTATATAAGAAGATGAATCTTATTTCCTCTACAGGTTTTATCATTTGAGTTTCCATGAAAATCTATTTTCTTCCACTTGTCACCAAAACCACAAGAATAATGGGAATCACCAATTTATTTTTCCACCATGAGAGTATATTGAATAATTTCATTATATTTACCAAATTCCTTTATATATAACACATTTTACAAACATGGTTTTAATAAAGTAAATTAATGATTCAATTTTCATGGGGGGTCAGTGAAAAAAAACTAAGTCATGCCTTGTGATTATTGTGAATTTTTCATGATAGGTTCCAATGGATTAACCCCTTTTAATAAAACTAAATGGATCATATCTTATTGGATTGGTGTATCTTGATCAGTTTAAGGTGATGCTGGGTGGAATGATTGAAGCCCATATTTTGCACCATGCCACAACTCTATTGACTTCCATCCACTATTCATTGTAGTACTGGAGACTTTGGAAAGAATGTTATTAAAGATACATGAACTTCTATCCATTGGACACTATATAATATTGGACATGGGTGGTCAGGAAACTATAGCGATGCAAATTTATAACCATCTTATACTATAGAAGAATGGACTTTTTGTGTGTTGGTGGCATAGTAATTAATATTCATTATTATCCCATCTCGATCTAGGGTTTATCGGTGTGAAGCTTCTAGATCTATTTATATTTTATACTTCCAAAATTAGTAAATTTATACCCTTATGTGTATGTAGTGGTAATTCCTGAACCATATAAATTTCTATGTCCTAATATATTCTTCTCATTATTTTGTTTTTCTCATTTACTCTGTTTTGAATCATCTATCTCTTTTTTCCTCACACTATTTTCTGTAACAACTGGTATTAGATATGGAGTTTGGATTCCATAAATTTAATTATGGTTATGGAAAAATATCATGTGAATATTAATTGCTTCAATGCAACTAAATTCAGTTACTAGAGGATTCAAATCAATGATTATATTTATCAAAAAAATAAACTATTATCATTTATAGGCCTAAAGACAATGGACATGTAGCTAACAGAGTGAGATATTTTTGATCGATATGTTCCAGCATTTTTGTGTCTTATTTTGTAAAAACATGGTGTTCAACATTATAGAGGATAATACAATGATTGGGATCTGGAAATATCCCACGATTATGTACAAGAATCCTTCCGTGTCAAACAAAGTGTACATGATGCGATGATGGTTCAATATAAAAAATTGTTGAAGGGAGGATTATTGGAGATCACATCAATGAATTCAACACCATAATTATTCTACTGAAATTAGTTGATATTTAACTTGATAATGAGGTATGTTGAATGGTTATACTATATTCATTACATAATAGTTGGGAATAAATTGTAATAGTTGGGAGTAGTTCTTTGAGGAATACAAAGATGGTTCTAAAGTATGTGTGGGACGCGATCCATAGTGAGGATATCCGGAGGAGGGAATTTGGAATAGTTCCTAGTTCTATTATGAATGTTTAATTAAGAGTAATATATATATAGTGATACAATCATAGATAATGATCAAAGTCGAGAGGAAAGAGATGATACATTGAAAAAGGGGATGGTCTTACCAGTTGGATGTATGGGAGGAAAGGACATGTTGAAGAGTATAAAGATAAATAGAAGGCACTTGAAACCAACAAAGAAAAATGATGACTGAAGGAACTAATGATGTTTTGTTTTTGAGTGTGGATAACCCTATTAAGTCTTTGATTTTAGACTTAGGGGAATAATTACATTCTATATCAGAGAAGGGTTTCCAGAACAATTAAATTTTTAGAAAATTTGGAAAGGTATATATTTCCAATGAGGGAAAGAGGATACATAGATCAAGACGAGCAGTGGGAGTTTTTTTGTTCTGGAGAAGATGGGGTATGTCTTTATTTTAAAAAGAAATCATATTTTTGTTAGACAACATGATGATATATGCTTTATTACCATGTCGCTGGTGGTGCATGGAAGATCACCAGAGAATATTTGGCCATAAGTCTAGGAGAAAATATGGTACCCTATATAACCTAGAATATACTTACATGGATATGGTTTCATCAATAAAAGTTATTAGATTTTCATAACCACAACACTACATGTTGGTCTTCATGAGTGAGAAGTGGATAAAGGTGATAACTACAAAAGGATTACTAACTGATCTGAATTCATTATATATTGTCCTATTGGAAGAATTTATCTTTATAAAGTTAAATAGGGTGTATATTACAAAATGATTCAAAACATCAAAGGCTGGGAAGATGGACCTGGTGTGCATATTATTTTGGGGGCCTACACTAGTACATTTCCTTAGAAGGACACAATATTATGGGAAATTTTTCAATGAATCAACAAAGAAGGTATGGGTTTACATTTTGAAAATGAAATTTTATGTGTTAATGGGTTTTCAGAAGTGGAAGACTATGGTGAAGAATGAGTCAGGAGTAAATATCAAATTTTTGATATATAAAAATAGTGGAGAGTACGATAGTAATAATTTAAAAAAAATTAAAATAGTGTAACTTGGTGGGAGAATTATATTCAAGGAACATTAAAACATAATGGATTTGAAGAAAGGATGAATATTAAATTGAATGAACATTCTAGGAGAATGAGGCAACATTCAGGGTTGTCTAATGTTTTTTGTGCTTGTGAAATGAACATGGAAACATATCTCATCAAATGGAATCCATCTGTACGAGTGGGAGAATCACTACCCAAAGAGATGTGGTCTGGTAAGGAGGTTAGACTCTCACATTTATGAGTATTTGGTTGATTCACATATGTACATGTAAATGGAGATGTAAAGTAAAAGCATTATTATTTTCCCATATCAGGTTTCATTATTGGATATGGTGATGAGGATTTTGGTTATTATTTTTGGGATCATTTCAACAACATGATCATTAGAAACCATAATGTGTTATTTAATGAATGTTTCACATAAAAGGATCTCCATGAAACTTAATATTAAAATAAGAACAATGAACCAAATTAAAAATATAATGTGGAGATTGAAGGTGTACCTAGGCATGAGATATTAGAACTAGTGGATCCTACTCCTCTTTTGGAGTTGAGGAAAAAAAAGGGTAAAAATACCTGTAGAGAGGAATTCCCCATAAATATACTATTTTATTATTGACTGATAGTAGAGAAATATAATTTCTTGATGAAGAAATGAAGTTGAAGGAGTCGAACAATTGGGAGTTGTCCATGAAGGAGGTTATTTCTTCACTACATGACAACAATACATGGGATTTGACACCTATACCACATGGTAAAAAATAATTGCAAAAAAAATGCGTATACCGAGATAGGGAAGAAAATTATGTAAATAGGAGGTAAAAGGAATGGATGGTAGTTAAAGGCTTTCAATAAAATTAAGGTGTGGACTTCATTGATGTCTTATCACCAATAGTGAAGATTGCCACCATTTAGGTAGTTCTTTGTGTTGTTGTGTCAGATGATTTACCCCTTGAGAATATTGATATCAAGACTAATTTACTACATTTATATTTTTAAGAGGACATCTATATGACGAATCTAGATGGATACATTGAATCCTATAAGAAATAACTCGAGTAAAAAACTCTATAAGAGCTTATATAGGTTGAAGCAAGAACCTAAGTATTGGAACAAAAATTTTGATGCATTCATGACTAAAAATTCATATAAGTGATCTGGAATGGATCAATTTTTATATATCCAATATTTTTGTGATGAATATATTAAATTTATTATATATATGGATGACATGATCATTTCATAATCATTTATACTGATGATCGACAATCTGAAAAGGTAGTTGGATGAGGAGTTTGAGATGAAAGATCATAGAGAAACTAGATAGATTTTGGGGATGAAGATCAAGAGAGACTGTGAAGTAGTAATATTGATGTTATCACATTATGACTACATTGTAAAGGTTTTGATAATATTTAGCATGTCAGATTAAAATATTATTGGTATTCCCCTTGTAGGAAGTTTCATATTATCAAAGAAGAAATCACTCAATATGAAAAAAGAGGTGTGGTACATGTCAAAGGTTACACACACATCAGATGTTAGAAGCTTGATGTATTACTTGGTCTCTAGTCAACCTAACATTTCTCATGCAGAGGGTATTGTGAGAATGTATATGGATAACCCTGGAAAGAAATACTAGGATGATGTGAAGTTGATAAGGAGGTATCTGAATAGAATCAAGGAAGTATCTTAGTTTTTTGGGAAAACAATATCCTTGATGGTGTATGTGGATGCTGACCTTATAGGTGATGTCGATATATAGAGGAACTCCACATTTTATTTTTTTACATATGTAGGAAGTGTAGTTATGTGGATATCTCAATTGAAAGAAGTGGTTTGCTTATCCACCATAGAGGCGGAATACATTAATGTAACAGAAGATGGGAAGGAGATAGTCTCGATAATGAACTTCTTGGATAAATTGAGAAGAAATCAAGAGGATAGTGTACTTCACTATAGAATTTAGAGTGTTAAACATATTTCAAAGAACACAATTTTTCATTCCTTGAGGAAACACATTAATCTGAAGTATCGTTTTATCATAGGATTGATATAGGGTGGGTTTATGACATTGTATATGATTTTTAGAGAAAAAAATATAGTAGATATGTTGATGAATCCAACAGTAATATAGAATTCAAGGCACTATTGGGCTTCTATTGGTCTAATATAATGATTAGAGTATGAGATGAATAATATCGGATGACACTATAGAAATTTAAATACTAGTATTTCATGAACCATTATAATGGAATATATGTTTTGTATGGAAGAAATGCACTGATGAGTAAATAAGAGGAGGATCTCAGATAAATTAAGTTGTCTAAGTTTGTTCCATTAAAGTATGTCAACATGGTAGATATATCTCTAAAGGGAATATTGTTGGATTGGTGTAGTCTGATTTTTTTTGGATGAAGTTCGAATGAATGCTTGTGGCCCTTACAACACACTAGGCCTTAACTCCACTGACTTCGATTCGCTGAGTACTATAGTAGTGTGGTCATTGGAGGTAATAGTACTCTATATTTTTAGACTTTCAGCTACTGACCAATGTAGAATCATGGATTTGGTTGGTCATAGTACTATAGTGATGTGTACATCCAGCCACCTTTCTCTATATGAGTGTGGATTTTTTGTTCTGTTAGTGGCATAATACTTCATCTTATTTATAACCCATTTTTTTCTTGGGTTTCTATGTGTAATTATTTGATATCCATATATAATTTGTGCTCTCAAAACTTGTAAAACTTTACCTCTTTGTGGAGGTAGGGGTTATTCCTAAAACAAATAAATCAATGTTTCCCAAGATCCTCTTCTTATTTTTTTGTTATTAAATTTTAATCTTCTTTTTTTCATATAACTCATTTTCCTCCAAATTTTTTATACAACATCACTCTTTTTAATGTAAATAATTCAGTGAAACTTTTTATTGAAAAATATCTTCTTAAACTTCTCACATTCCATGGATTCTATTTCTTCTTCCCACATCATATTCTTAATGAGAGTCCACCATTTATTATCTTCACCTTTCGAATGATAAGAATATAAAACAGAATTTTTATTCTCTAAGAATTGGAGAGAAAAAAATAACTTTTTTGTTATTTTGATCCATTTCTTAACAATTATTGGATCAAAATAACCACTATTTTTTGGGTGGAATTTTCATATAAAGGACTAAATGAAGAGTTATTCTTTTCATGGTGCATCTAAAAGTTTGAAATTTTTCATATTATTAGTCATCTATTGAGAAATTAGGGTTAGCAAAACCATGATATTTTTCACTCTAGTCACTATATCATTTGGTTTCTCATTGGGACAATCATTGTGTTGTCCATCACACTCATTTAGTCAATTCCTCTTGGTTCTATACACTAAATAAAACAAAGAATGTTAGTGTGATTATTAAATAATAACATCCATATTAAATAGTTATATGATAATGAAAATAAATCCTAAGAGTCCTCAGATTATGAAACATTCATTTCAACTTATAACATATTAGGTTTAACTTATGACACTCTTAGTTCATCCTATAACACTTTTTGTAAAATATAATTTTATTTTAGTTGTATCCTTTAAATTTTCATAACCTATTCTCCAAAATTAACAAAACCCCAATCTGATACCAACATATATGGGAAAAACATAGCATAAATACATATTAAATAATTTTAGAAGAATATTCATCACATGTCCTAATAATTTAGACCCCAGAATTTATAGTTTTAGTGTCCTTGTAGTCTTTATATGTGACCGAATTATTTCTAAAACAATCTTTAATATCTCCCACAAATAATATTCACACATGATACCCTTCTATACATATCATACATCATACTCTTCTTTATTACCAGGATAATTAATACATAATAAAGGGTGATATGGGATTATCAGTAAGGGATGAACATAAGATATATCAATAAAATAACATAAAGGATAATAAGATGTACATGTTGGTATAAGAACATAATATAGTTATATGAACATAAAAAATAAAGTCAATACCAATAAAATATGGATTATAAATGTTGGATAGTGACATAAGGACTTTGATATAACATTAAAAATAAGATATAGGAAAATGGAATTCTAATAAAACTACCATAATCCATGGAACATAACCTAGAAATGTGTAAAAACAAATAAATTTTAGAGAAGAATAATCTTAGAAAAATAATTTCTTATCTCAAGGTTGTGGAGCCTCAAGGTTTGTGTTGAATATATTTTTTTCAATGAGAAATATGGGATTGAATATGTGTGGGGTTATTAGAAAGATATTAAGGTGAGATATATGTTGGATTTCCATGGGACTATATGTATTTCTACCTTCTATTGGGTATTATATATCCATTAATATGTTGGAAATTGGGATAGAGGATGAGATACTTACCTCTACAAGGGACAAGGATACTTCTTCATAGATTTCTTGGTTAAGTATATTAAAGGTGAAAAAATATAATTCAATGATTACTTAGTTATAGCTAAAACGAATCATTTATAATTGGTTATGTTAGAAGAGACCACTATCCACAACATATTCTTTCGAAGTTTGAGAGATGTATGTGTTGGATAATAATTATGACGTATATAATGGTGTGGAATCATCCCTATGTTATAAAGAATGATGGTTTTCATATTAAATGAAGTATATCACATTTATTAAGACTTTATAATTCTATGTGTTATGTTTGAATAGATGGGGGTATAAGAGCTTCATGTAAACACTCAAATAAGAGTTCGCATGTGATGAAAATTGATTTTAGTATTGTGATGAAGTGTTCTAAGAAAGGATTATATTTTCCCAAATTAATTTAAGTTGTTTTTAGATAAATTAGAGTGATTGGATATACCCTACGATTTTTGAAGTGGTGTTAATATTTTTTGAATATGGTATAGAATTCTGATTTGAATGTGGAAGTAGGAAAAGGAATGTGTAAGATTTTACATAGAATAGAATATTGAAAAATTGTTGTAAGATACATAATATATTATTTTTTATTAAGATAAATCATATGAAGTGATATGGGTTAAATTTTAATAATTTTCAATGTTCTATTGAGTTTAAACTGTGATATATTAGTGTATCATGATGATATATAATAAGTGATCGTAGTTAAAATGTAGATTCGGAATAGTCCCTGTGAGTTTACACTATGATACATAACAGTCTCAGGGTGATACATAAGAAGCATTCTATGTTAAACCAAAAATTAGTAAAGGAAATATATTACAATGATATATAATATATGTTCAAATAATATATAATATATTTACTAAATCTTATGCAAAATTTTGTAAATTGAATTATTGTAGTGTGATACGTAATAATTATGAAAGATATGTATACAACAATATTACGAAGGAAAAATATATATATAAATATGTAAGTTTTCACTTGAGAATACATAAGATACTTGTTAAGGTTTCCATATAAATATGATAATGGAAAACAAATTACATGAACATGTACAGGTTTATTGAAAAATATTTAAGAGACTTGCTATAGTGCATATAAAAATGATGAAAAGGAAAAATACTTATGTTGATGTGTAACGGTTATCAAGTAATTCAAAACTCAAAATTGGTATATTAAAAAAGAATCATGAAGATATATAATATATTACCGATGATATATAATATTCTATAGATTTTAATAAATGTCTACGATATTATAGAAGTGAAAATTAGGAAATGTATTAGAGGCACCATGGTGTATAATATATTATATATAATATGTAATATATTACATTTCATAAAAAAGGATTAAAAATTTGATAAAATTTAAGATTTATAGAGATAAATTTTATAATATGATGAGATATACTTCACGTAATAAATTTCTTGATTCTTTGAATAAGAATGATTTTATCTGAGATTAATAGAGATAAAAATTAATAAAGAAGGGTGTTTTGTGATGAGGTTTTTCATGCTATAAGGGTTTATATTTTTTTTCATGATGATATTAAAAAATTTGAAATAGGATATTGTGTAATTTTTATATAACATAAATCCTATACATCTTTGAATATTAAATTAATATATCTTTATTTGGGATTAAATGTGAAGAAAATTCTTTTTGGAATACCATTTGAGATCAAAAGAGTACTATTATGAGGTCATTGGTTGTATTCCCACATGATTCTAAAGAGAAATTTAATATGAAGATATATAACATCATAGTGATTATTATTATGTATTTTTATATGTAATAAATAGAAATAATATCTATGTGATTTTGAGTATATTATAGGGAAAAAAGGTGTAGTTGTTGAGAGTTGGTAAAAAGATTAGATATTGAATTTTACTGAACATTCTGTGTATCAAATAATAAGAAGAAGAATAGAGGAATAAAATTGTAGAATATCATCGAGGTAATAATTCTATATACCTGTTTTCATCAAATATATAATTGAAGAAAGATTAGAATAATAATAATAGAGAGAAAAATAATAAGTGAGGAAAAAAGAAGTAGAATATCGATGAGATAATGCGGTTATACACTAATTATCATCAATGATATAATTGAATAAAGAGATTAATGAATAATAATAATAGAAGGGTTTAGAAATATTTAAAGTGCTGCTTTATGTTCCTGATCTGCATATTAAAGAAAATTTAAAATAATGAGGAGGAAAAAATGCTAATAAACTAGTTGTGTTTAAACATTATTCATTTTCAGACTGAGTTAAGAAGAAGTATAATGTGATTATAGTGCTACTAATCATTCATAAGAAATTTATTTTCTTGATGATTGATTTTGAGTTGAGATACTAAGAATGTTGTTCATACTAGTATAATCGATTATCTATTGGATTTGGAAGACACTGATGGTTGAAAAATACCTCACTGATTGATGTTGTTACATCCATGAGTAGATAGTGGGTCTTTTAAGGGAGTTAAAAAGTAACATTTATAAACTATTGAAATATAGTATAAAAATATTATTCTAGACACTATAAACCATTGGGGTTTTTTATAATCAAATCCAAGCCCCTAATTTTAAGTGATAGTGAATTTTCCTAGGGATTTGGATGTCAACCATTCCCTATGGTTCCCTCTAATGTAAAAAAACATAAAAGTATGATTTAATTTAAGGATTACACCTTCTCACAAATTTTAATCACTTCATAATATTGGTAATAAATATTTATCTTGGAATTTACCCAAAGACAAAAATATTAGTCACCTTACATTGGGAGAAATGTTTATAATAAAATTACATACAATTGTCTCTTGTTTATTTACTATTATTAATGTGTCATTGACTATGGGGAATGCATAAAAATATTAATACATATTAACTAAAATATTTTTTCTAATATTTATAGGGGAAATATGAGATAATAATTTAGTTAAAATGGTCACACCAATTCACTCCCCTCTTAAAATTACTGGATGATTTACTGGCCACTACACGTTTAATTAGATATAATCTAGAGTTCCTCTAACTGAATAAATATTCATTTCAATTTAGTTTTGTCATATATATTTATATATTAAGTGTATAATTAAAGAATTTATATAATTTACTTATAAGTAAAATTCATTTACCTTCAATATTAAAACCAGCATGGATGCTTCATCTAAAACATTAAATAATGATAAGTATAAAGAGTCAAAGATGTTTAGAAAAATTTCCAAAAATAATGGAGTAAAAAACTAATTTTTGGTAATTAAAGATGATTTTTTCTATTAAATCTATTGGGAATAATTTTATTGAAGAATCTGGTTCATACAATGAATAGAATGGATTAATTGAAACAATTGAATCCATTTAATATAATGTAATTTATTTTTTTATGAAAGTACCTATTTAATTTTTCACTTACATATTTTTTTTATCAATGGACTACTAGATGAGAAAATGTAGCAAAAAGTAAAAGATGATGAGATGAATAAAGATCTTACTAAAAAGTTATAAAAGGGAAAAAATATCACCCCAAATTTTTGAATCCAAATAATAACCCTTTTTACTTTATAATGAAAAATATCAAATGTTTAATGAATCATTGTAGAGGGAATTTCATCATAAATATGAGATTAATAAAATATTAAAAGTTAATATCCATGAATCGGAATATAAAATAATAAACGAACATTAAAATTCATTATGATAAATAAATATAATTCATGAAGATAATATTGTGATTACAAATAGATAATGGGAAAAAAATAATGTTCATTTGAGTTTGAGAAACTATCAATTTTACATCTCTTAACTAGAAGTCAAATTTAGAAATATAGAAGAGAAAAATGAATAATCATTCCAAATTATTTAGAATAGATTTGAGAAAAAAAATTAGATATGAGTATCATCTCTATAAGTAATAAGTATACTAGAAAGAAGATGATGAAATAATATCCCTTGATACACCCATAACAACTCGAATAAAAAGGTAACCCATATCACAAAAACATCTCTTTGTACTAAAGTAGTTCTATCTAGATAGTATAAGTTAAAAAATTATATTTATGTGTAGTGAAAAATTCTATTAAATACACCACTATATTATAGGTGGAGGATAGAATGAGTATAAGAAGTGAATCCCCAAAATAAAATCAGAATAATGATTGTTTTTTCTAAAAAAATGAAATAAATCTGCCTAGATTTTAACTCAAGGCAAAACACCAAAGATTGTAGGATATTGTTGGTTATGTGAAAGGTTTGGGCATAGGTATGTAGACTACTATTATAATATGTCAATCACTAGTATAAAAACAATCATATGAAAAGACGTATTAGATATGTAGTTAATTGAAATTGTACTTAAGTAATAAAATATTCATGGAAAAGGGGAAATATACATAGTATGAATTGATTAGAAAGGATAGATAAAATATGTTGAAATAAAAAAAAAGTTGTCATAATGATGAAGTGTTCTGGTATATATCTACCAAAATTGTGCCACAACCTATTAATGTATATATACCACCATAGATGATGAATCAAAGTAAAAAATGGAGATGAGTTTGCCTTAGGGTGTGAGCAGGTGACAAAATGATCTAAAAAACACACCTAATAAGAATTCAAATGATAATGATTCACCAAGGAAGAGATGTATCTATTATGGTTTAAATAACCACATTAATGATCATTTTACTTAATCCATAAAGATTAATGAAAAACAAACAAAATCAAGAACTAAGATGTGGTCGATCCAAGATGGTAACAAATTGATCGATTTGGTAGAAGGCATCCAATATGAAGAATCTTAATTTAATGAGGGTTTTTTGAAAATGGTTAACTTGAATGTTTCTAAGATACTATATGGATGTTGAAAAAGGACTAGGTATACTCATTTTAATGCTTGACATGGATACCTAGGATGAAGTAGATGTTGATAATAAAATATAATGCATTGTTGACTTTATGAGCCAATAATATTGCTATGAAAATGATGTCCTCACAAAATTTGAAATATGCTAATGTTCGTAAATAATACATGAAAATATGGTTAACATAGTTGGAAATGGATAATAATATAGAGAAATCCCAAAGAAAATACACGTTCTTTGTAAGAAAATATGAAAAAATTAATTCCCCATGTGGATAATATTGTAAAAATAAAGAATACAATACTTCCCCAAGATTTTAATTTCTAAAAAATCAATAGAAAATAAATAATGAATAGTTTTAAAAAAAATTATCGAGGAATTAAATATTTTCTAGGTTGAAAAGAAAGTATCAGACAATTTTCTCTCACTATATAGCTATAGGGAACTCACATTATTTCTATTTTTGGTGATTATATGTTTAGGGAATTGAAGTTAATGCATATAGGGAGAGAACATGATGAATGTTCACGATATATTATATATAAAAGATATATCCATCATGGAATTTTTTAACAGGTATCATGATACAACTTTAAAACATTTAAACTGATATCAAGAGGATATTATTAGAGTTCACCTTGAATGAGACCAACCTTGTTGAAGAATAATGGAGTGTGTCCCTTGAGTGGGAGATAAGGAAGTGAGGAAAGTACCAAAATAAATTAATTAATGTGATGGTCATATTTCTTAAAAATACATGAATGTTAGTCATTGATAAGGTATGATGTTTATATTATCAAACCCTTATAAGAAATATCAATTCTAAAACTCCAATAGGAAATATTTCCTACTTAATGTAATAAAAAGTGTTAAAAATCAGGTTGAAACCTTCATAGACATACATTTTTATAATATGTTTTCTAATTTGACTGTGGGATATGTATTTCTTAAAAATATGTTTGAAAATACCTTATAAAAGAAATCTTAGTTTGTATCAATTGTTAGGAAATTTTATGGATTTGTTTTATGTCTAGGATAATCACCCTTTTTTTCTATGCTATTCTATGTCAAGTAGGCTTTTCATCGAATAATTTATGACTCATTATGATAGATAAATGTGATTTCACCCATCACCCAAGTGTATTAGGTTTTTCTTAGGGAGAGAATATGAAATTCCAAGGAATTATTTAAATATGATATTAGTAAGAATTATTCTTACACATTATCCAATGAATATATTTTCAATATTGGGGTGATGAAAATAGTTGATAAGAACATATTGATATAGGGTTATTTTATGGTATTGATAAATAATACAAGGTATCATATTGAAGATCCCAATGGACTATAATGATTGTATATATTTCCAATGTGTCAGATTGAAACTAATATGTGATGTGTGATGATTAATATGTCATTATAAAATACATATTAAACTCTCATTGAATTATATATACTTTAATCTTCCATTTAATGATCCATCTATATGTTGGAAATCTAGATAAAGGTTGAGGTACTTCCCCTTATGAGGGATAAGGTCGTTTTTGATTGGAGTAGTTGAATTATAATATTAAATGTAGCATCACAACAACAAATAATTTTTCATATATAAAAAACATTAATCAACAAAAAGTGATAATGTATGAATATAGAACTATTTAGAACATGTTCTAAATTAGGATGAGAGCTGGCCAAGTTGGAGAAGAATAAAGAAGGTTGGGAGTGCGAGGAATTATCCTAGTGTTACCAAGCATGAAATCTATTATACTAAATAAATAATATAACCTAGATGAGATCTTAATAATTTTGAGTATAAAGATAGAATTTATGAGGTAGTTTTGTTTCATGGAAACACTCAAAGAATATATAATATATACTATATGATTATTCAGAAATTTTGTTGAAGAGTTTTCAGAAGGTCTAATATATTCCTGAAGTCATTTATGTTTTTTCAGATGAATTTTTGTAATAGGATATGTCTTAAAAAAATTAATATTTTCTGATCTTAGTTGAAAATGTTATTTAATTATTTGTTAAATGTGGGATATTATAAATTTAATTCATAAATATTTCCTCAAAACAAACTACACAGAAATATTTGGAATCCATTTTAAAAAAATAGTTTTCTCATGATGATATGTATGATGTTCTCTGAGATGAAGATGATGAATTTGAAAAATAATTTAAGTGTTCCAACAACAATACTTAAGAGTATCATGATAATAAGTAAGATGTTCCATGATCTCAAGCTTAATATTTGAGAATGTCCTTAAGAGTTTATATTATGATACATAATAGTCCTAGGATGATACATAAGAAGAAATTTGAATTGAACCAAAAAGGAAAGGAAAGATCTTTCTAGGATAGATAAGATATATTTAGATAATACATTATATACTTATCAAAACATATATTGAAATGTATAAAATTCATGGATACACTATGATACTAAATATTTATTGTCGTAGTGGATACACACTTATGGAAAATGAAAAAAACATTATGTAAATATGTAATAGTTCATCAGAGAATACACAAGTGAGTTATTACAATGGATACTAAAATAATTCAAAGTAAATGTCTTTAAATTAATATGTAGGAGTTAAATAGATCTTACATTTGATACTTCCTTTAGTACTTATAGAAATTTTGAAAATGATAAAAATACATGTTAATACCTAAGGGTTATCCAATACTTAAAAACTATAAATTAGTGAAGTACAGAGCAAGACTAGGATATTAAATATATTTTCAATGGTAAAAAATATTTATAAAGATTTCATAGATTGAACAATGTATTGAAGAAGATAAAATATTTCAAATTATCAATGGAAACATAAAATTTAATATTTATTTTCTTACATATGGATTAATAGTTAAATTTTTTTGACATTAGTGGACATGAAATTCATCTGATGTTCTGATATTATTCAAGTATTATATTTCATGATGTTTTAAATAGCCATTATTACAAATAATAATATTTGAGATAAGAATTTAGGAATAAGGATAGGTCGCGATGAGGGTTTATATTATATAATGGTATCTACATATTTATGAAGACATGTAATATTGGGAAATCTTAATTTCTAGAACTTTTGAAGAATATGAATCCCTAGTCTATGTAAATGTCCAGTGAAGAAATAATTGAATTGAATTAATAAATAATGTGGTTTATTTTGGACTTTTAGTTTATACAAGAAGATAAATATTCTTAAATCATGTGGAGTATGCCCAAGGGATTATATTGTGATATTGATTGAGAATATTGTGATGATATTATTGGTAATTATTATATAATTTATATATTCAAAACACATAAATAATATCCCAGTGATTCTGAGTATATAATAGAGAAAAATATGTACACATGCTGATATTTTGTAGAAAATATATGATATTTAATAATAATAAATATTCTCTTTATTGAAGAAGAATAAGACTAAGAGAAGAAGACATAAGAAAATGATAAATGAGGAACTATTATCCTATAAATATTTTATCAAATACATACAAGATAAAATAGAAGAAATAATAAAAATATAGGAATAAATAATTAAACGACCAATGAGGTACTATTTTTTTATATATATTATCATCGAAGATAGAATATAAGAAACATAGTAAAGAATAAGAATAAGTGAAGATTTAGGGAATACAAAAAAACTACTACCAATTCCTGATATGTGAGTCATAAAATGATGAATAATTAGGAATAAGACCATGATATGAAACCTACAATGCATATACATTAATCATTATGATATTGACTTGATAAGAATGTTGACATGTTTACAATGCTATTGATCATCCATTAGCAGTTGAATTCAGTAAATATTGAGTTTCATTCAGGATACCTATACTGGTGTTCTTGCTACTATGATTTATTTTATATTGTCTGTTAAATACTTTGATTTAGGAATAATATATCACATGATGATACAAATTCATCCAAGGTAATATTGGAGATGTTATTCAAGGAGTTCAAATGAATCTAGTGTATAGTGTTGCAATCCAATATAAACAACTTGTTGAGAGACTATAAACAAGAGTGGTCTAGTATGATCTAATATAAGCTACCACTATTTGGAGAGAGTAATTTTTCATAGGGATGTGGATGTTGACCAGACCATAAATTTTCTCTAGATTACAAATCATTAGTGTAGTTTTTGAGTTACAAATGATACTTTCAAACAAATTATAATTACTTTTCAACACCAGTAATAAATTTGTATCTTGTCCTTGACCCAAACATTGTATGGTGTATTCAATAACATTAGGTGTGAATATTGTAAAAACATTATGTGCCAATTTCTCATGATTATTAACCAGTGTTATGGTGCTTTTTCTTTTTAGCAACACAAAAATATATCAACATGTATTAAAGGAGAGAGAGAGGGTTTTGTATTTAAAAGGGAAATTAAAAGAGTAAAAATTTAGGAAAAATGTTCATAAATATTTACCCCCCCCCCCTCATTGAGTGGCTACATGATCTATTGGGAACTAAAAAGGTTGTCTACCAAGACCATCATCACATAGTGAATAGATTCCCATTGAGGATTCAGTTCACTCTCTGTTCCTATAAATGTAGTGGATTGTGTTTACTCACCGGACCCTGACATTTCATATTATGAGATATATTATTTATAAAATTCATTATATGGTAATATATTTCTTATCTTACCCATCACATAATGTGAGACCGTACATATATATTTCACAATAATAATAAAACATTAATAATTTAAACATATTTTAATTAAACTATGAGAATGAAATGGGTTTCATGAAAAATTACACATCAAATGACCATAATATATCAATAGAAATAAGTTGGATGGTATCAATAGAGAATATTCCAAGGGAATAATAATAATCATTAAATAGATTTGATATAAATGTATCAAAATTTGGAATAACCTTAGAAAACACTAGGGAAAATAGGAAGAGATATCCTTTACATTTTCAATAATATTAATTTTAAAATGAAATTACTTATAAATCATTGTTTTTTAAATAAAAATGATATGGTAATTAAAAATTACTTTTAATAACCATGATAACTTGGAATTTATATTTTATGAAGAAAATAACAAAAAAAGTTGGTGAAAAATACTATATAGAAAGCATTAAAAAATATTTCTTCAACACTTATTTGAATAAATTCAAAGTTAAAATAAAATTACCCTAATAAATCATATATGTTTGTATAATGAAATTTATAAAATCCTATGTAAAACATAGACATAAAAGAGAAATATTATCAACCGAAATGAGAGATATGGTTGAATCCACATACAAGTCATCCTTTCAATCGAATTGTGAACCAAAGAGAGGTGAAATTGTAAGGAGGCAAGTAAGTGTTAAAAATAACCATTGGAGAAGAACTATAGGAGAATAAAATATATTTTATTTTTGATATAAATAAAAAAAATTACCCTGGTTTGTATTTAGTCATATATAATATTTATTTCAATATGAGATTGGAATAAGAAACCCTTAACTGTACTCAGGATACCCATGAAATGGATTTACCCTCATATATAAAATGTTAAGGATCATAGTCATTTGTTTCATAACATTATTCATATTTCTTACCTTTTATACTCATCAATTTAAATCATTTATTACACATTATTTAGTTATTTATTTTTTATTTTCATCATCATATGTTAGTAATTATTATTCATTCATACATGATTCATTATGGTGATATTGATCCTCATTATTTAATAACAGTTTTATCATTCATATATTTGTCCATGTAGAAGAATCATTTTTTTTCAATGATTTATGTAATACCATGTTCATTTTATGGAAGTTATGTGTGTGTTTTTTAGCAATATAATTTATGACGATCATGTTGATGTAATTTAGTAATAGAAATGAGTTACTTTATAATGGACATTCATATTTTTCACCCATCTAAAACCATATTAAATAAATAAATTAATAATTAATATATTATATTATAATTATTAATATCTTTATTCTTACTAATATTATAAACTATTAAGATAGTATAACAACACACTTATAGGCGGATGACCCAACTCAAAAAAGAATATATTATACTGTGGAATGAGTAAGAGAATATGGTTATATTAGAGTAATATTCCTTCCAAATAAGATAAATTATTTTAATATAACATCATAATAGTGGATAAATATAATTACAAAGATTTTATATGATAAGGTAATTGAAAAATATTATGAATAACTACAAACTATGATGAATTCTCACTTTCTCAAAATAAGTTCCTTCAAAATAAAGAGTTTAAGCATCACTGTTGGGATGATAGGATAAAAAATATAGAAAAACCCTTTATAATAAGAAATTTGGGAAGGTATTAAATAGATAGCTGATATAATATTTTTTTGGGAGTGGGAGGGATCCTTTTATAGGAAATAGTTGAGTGTTATTTTCACAAATACCCATTACATTATGCATAAGAAATGAAATTTCCAATTAAATGTTGATCCAATGTGGAAAAATAATATATATAGGTAGATCATACTCTCACACAACCAAATTAGTGATAAATTTATTTATATAATAGTTTTTACTACATAATTTAACCATTTTACCACATTTTACATTAATTCTGGTAACTCAATTATTACCTCGGTAACCTTTTTTCCAAAAAAATAAATTGACCATGTAACAAGATTTGGATAGGATGATTCCAAATCTAGACACTATGTAATTTAATTTAATTTGTAAATATTATAAATAAAAATTTTAAATAAAAGAAAAAAAATATTTAAAAAATATACTTTTATAGAAAAATGAATTTTTTTAAAAAATATTGTTTTTAATCAGATTTCATAATAATTAGTAATTACTTGAGTGCCGGTATTCTTCATATATATTAAATCATTAAATTTTAAACTAATCGTCCTTTAAAAGTGATAAATCTAATTTATTAATATTAAAACTCACGTAACTTATAAAAAAACATCTTCTTTTAAAAAATACATGTTTTTAACATTAAATGATTTTGATCATATCAAATAAAATTTATATATTTATCTTTCAGCCATTAAAGTATTTCAATACATTGATATTATATTCTTTATTATTATTTTATAAATACATAACATCATTTTTAAAATAAAATAATAATAATGATATTATAGTTATTATTATTATTATTTAATGAATTAAAATAAATATTTTTATAATAAATCATTTTAATTAATTAATATCTTCATATTTAACTATATATTTATTTATTATATTTGAATTAAATTATTTTTAATTTTCACTAACAATTACACAAATTCAATTTACCAATTATATTCAAGTATATATATTGACCTTTATCTTATGCACACATATCCAATGAACATATGTCCAACGACCACATAACCAATAACCATATATATTACAATCATATTACATTCTTATAAATTTATTTACATATATATCTAAAATCAATCCTTTAATTAAATAATTTATTTTTATATTTGTTTATGATATTAATAACTTATTTTATTCTTTTTATAATTATCATAGGTATCATGATCTACACAGAAGAACATAATGATGATAATTTAAACCTTGTATTATTTTAATTTACTTATTGTATCATTCCTTTTATAATTTTATTAATTATGTTTCATTTAGTTATCTTGAAATGTTTTTAAATTTGTATTTTAATAATCTAAATTAATTAAATAATTAATTATTCATTTTATTTTAGTGTTACAACTATCATAAGATATCAAACATAATGATTTATTTAAGGATAAATACAAGCCAAAATATTATAGTGTCAGAGGTAATCTTTCTATATATATGGATTAGACCATTTTCTATAACATGTATCAATGGAGGTGGTTTCATGAAAAAGGATAATATATATATAACATCTAAAAATACATACATAATATATTTATGCCATGATATACATAGTATGTCCCACAAATAGTCTCACAACCCAAGGATTGAAAGGTTTAGTGTCTTAGAGACTTTCTAGATAAACAAATTATTTTTAAACACTTATTGAAATTTCACAATAACCATGCTACTATATACTGTCTTCAATATATCTCATATGATATAATTATTTCCATAACTTAGTTAATGGAAACATAAGAAAAGTGTGATCCTAGATACTTAGTATGGGAAACATAAGAGATTTCCAATGATAATCATTAGTGAGAAGACGATAGGCATGTGGGTATGAGATCATAATCAAGATCCATTGACATAAAATTAGGAAAATATATGAAGATAAAACATAGATCATAAGACAAGATAAAAATTAAGATGAGGACACTGAGAAATGAAGATATGATAATGACATAAACATAAGAATTGTAAAATCATTACATTTCAACCCTATATAACTGTATTAGGTCTACAATAGATCTTGTAAACCTTTCTAAACCACCTCGGGTTCATGCTAAATATTTAGACCCTTGAAATACCATATTAGTTTCAAGATTAATATTCTAAAACCAGCTAAACCATATCAATTTCATGCTCCATCTTGTGAAACTAGGTAATCCACATCAGGTTCATGATCAATCTTGTGAACCTTGATAAATTACTTCAGGTTCACACTCAATATAATTATATCATGAGATATAATGCTTTATTTAATGCATTGTATAGATATATAATTTATATCTCATCCCTTAAAAATTTAAATCATATATATGAATTCTAAATGATGAAATTAAATCATACATAAATCATAATCATTACCAAACCTAAGAGAAGGAAGTGGGTTTCATAATTTTTATTCAATGCATAATCTAAGGATAAATCATAAATATTCACAAGATAATAAAAAAAGTGTTTATTATTTTTTATAAAACAATAATTGAACCAAAAGTGTTATCCAAATAGGTTTTTAAAAACTATTCATGGTTTTAAAAAATTTTGATAGGGGTGATGCTCGACATAAAATAAGAAATAGGAAATTTCCCTTAAATTGGTATTACATAAAAGTGATAATTTCAAAGGGAACTAGCAACATGTATAACTTGAGAAATATAAATTATAGTTAACTAGATATATTTGTAAGTGATATATATATAATAGAATATCATTAGAATAATATTTCAATAAAGGTAGGAAGAGAAAGAGGAATCATAATCTGACAGTGGTTTTGAAAATCTAACCAATTATCAAGGAAGGAAAAACATTTTATAGATACATTGTTGAAATTACACATTGTAAAAGGGATAATGAAAATTTATTTCAAAAATATAATTGGATAATTATGAAGGTGTCACGAACCAGCCGGTGTACCCTGGTAAACTGATAACCAAGGCATCCCTAACAAATCCTAAACGATATTCCTGATCCCCATGGGTCAGCAACTAGCACATGGTATCATACAACATGCAAGTGGGAAATAATTTTCTTCAAAACACAGTGCAAGAAAGATAAGAAATTCAATATTGATACAAAAGAAACTACACTAGGAGTAAGGCACCATAAGTCAAAAAGGAATCAAATCCCAATGTACTACAACCCAAGTACCTAAAAAGAGGAAAACACCCCAAGTACCCATGGTAACAAATCACCACGTCATAGGTTCAACAAATAGATCCACCTCCAAGAGATCATTTTCCCTTGATCAATCATGGAAAGAGATAATCTACAAACACATGAAGGCGCGCGAATGGTGTTATCTAAAAAGACCAATAAGGTCTCACCAAGGATTCCATAACGAATACCAATAATAGATTAACCAAAAAAATGCTTTAAATTTTTTTAATAACTAGGTTAGTAATTTTCAAATAATATTTAAACAAATCATAATACACAATTCAAATTATGGAAAAATACTTTAATAAAATTATTTACAAGTAAAGGAATATTTTGAAAAAAATTGATTAAATTAAAAATTTATATAAAAAATTTTATATAAATTTATAATTACATTCAATAATTTTTACAACAATAGATAACATTTATATAAAATATATAAAATATTCGAGGAACATGGTCATCTTCCAAATAGGTACAAAAGTTTTTGGTTACATGACTCCACACACTCTAAGTGATCTTAGAAATCAGTTTGTACACACATCCCCCTAACACTATCCAATGGAGACTCTTCAACATCCCAAGGATATGTGACCCACTTAATGTATGTTTTAGAAAATCGTATTGGCATAGAGTGTGTCCAAATAACTCACCAACTATGCAAGGCTTAAAAGCGCTCTTACAAAATAAATGATGGGAAATTTAGTTTAAGACTACAAAAAAATCCAATTATTCAATGTCAATACCAATTTTCTATTTAAAACCAAAATGTGTATTAATAAAAAAGCATGCATCTTTAACAAGATAAAACCACTGGGTTTCTGTCAAAACATTTTAATCCATTTTCACAAGCTTTAAATCCATACAAAACCAATTCCATCAATATAAAAATTCATTTACATAATTAAATTCAATAATTTAATTAAATTATTTTCCATCAAAACTAAAATTTAAATTAAACAATTTAAATCATCCAATTTCCATAAACACTCCCTAATTCTATGAAATTGGGGTTTTCCTGAACTCTCATGCCAAAAAAATCAAATCTCACGATTCACTGGAATTTGATTATATTATTGAATCAATTGAATGTAAATTTGAGAAATTTAATTTAACTCAATAATTTAAATAAATCAATAAAATAAAAAGTTAATCAGTTTGGCTAAACAGGACAAAATCACCTACCCTTTCCAAAAACTCAACACTCTCAATGGAACCCATCAATGATAAAAAAAAGGTGTATAAGACCTCAAAACAAAACCTAAACAAGATTTACAATAACCTTTATAATAGATCCATTAATTTTAGGATGATCTATTTAAATCCAAAATGAGGAGAAACATACAAGGATGAATAAAGGGGGATAAAGATTTCCCAGGAATCACACTACAAGTGAAACGATGATTTAACACCAAACAAGAGTATTTAGAAGGGTTGGAATGCTCTAAGATTTTCTAGGGAAGGGTTTGGGTTGAGATAAAAGAATATAGAGTGGGGGAAATATATCTATATCATTATTCCTATTTGAGAAACCATAGCTGGGGTATTACAAGTTGTGTTACTAAACTACACGTTGTGAAATAATTAATATCCAAAACCAACAAAAAAATATATCACCTTGATTTAAAACAAAAACTTTGATTTAAAACCCGAATTTTTATTAATTCATGATGTGTAAATAATCTTCATGTCATGTACACTTCCCAACATGAAACATTTCATGAATCGCCTCCAAAAACCATTACACAAGGTATGACCCAGTTATACAATGTGTAATCCTCTAGAATCCTGTAAAAAAGGTTTTTTAAATCTGAGAGTTAAAAATAATTATGACTTCACCATTATAGGTTTACTCCCAATTTATTCTAAACCCTAACCAGTCAAAAAAAGGAAATCCATGAAAGGGTTAAAATCAAACCATTCATGTAGGTAATGGGATGTTAAAAAGGTCACATGATATAATCAATAATTGGGTTTCTAATTAATATGGTAAACATTGGTGGGAAGGGTAAATATGCACAAATAGGGTAAACCGTCATTTAAGAGGACAATAATTATTCTTAATATAGTTTCATTTTCTGGGAGAAGAACTAATAAATAATGAATATTTAAATCCAAAGTGATTATACCAATATATAAATAGATTATACCATATGAAATGAAAGATGAAACCCAAGAAAAACATTATAACTTGGGAAATTATATTGAGTTTTAATAAAATCTTATATTATAGAGAAGACAGAAATTTTATACCAGAACATGGAAGAGAATTAATGAAAGTTAATTTTCCAATTTCTGTAATTATTTATAAAATTTTACATAAATTATTTATTATTTACGTAGTACAAAATTATATTGGTTCACAATATCAAAGCATGCCTCAATATTTGGTGAGTGAGATGAAAACCCTTATGAATTAAAAAGTATTCTAATAAAACCCCCTCGAATAAATATATATTGAGATTAAATTTTAAATTACATTAATAAATATAATCCATGATATAATATACTCAGTTTCTAGTATAAAAATATTTAAAATAAATTAGTTTCATAAAAGAAAATGTTTCCCAAAGAAGGAAATGTTTAGATGAATACCTTACAACTTTAGAAATTTCTAAATCAAAAGACATTGGAAACATGAAAATAATTTGTTCTTACAAATTCCATGAATTAAATTACATATTACTAAATAATTATTTCATGAAAATTATATAGACAATAAAAATAATAAATTGGTTCATAACATTAAAATAATTTCTTAATGAAGAGAAACTGAGATATAAAACACATACAAGAAACACAATATTTGAGGAAAGAGTCATTTGATAATGGGTTAAAAAGGAAAATTTGAAAACCCTATAAAATAACAATTAAACAAAAAAACAATGCACACATTAGGTATAATAAATAAATATTTTAATAAAAAAGTTCAATAATAAATTTTGCAACTCAATGGAAGAAAGCTGAGTTAGGACAAGCCCTTACCTTTTTTCAAATTCGTTATGTGCACATTATTTTCTTCAATAATAATAAAATTTACAATATTGAATACCTTATTATGAGCCTTATTATTTTATATTTAATTTAATATGTACCATTTATAAAATTAATATATTTTTTATTATATAATGTTTCCCTAGTTCTGAATGAAAATTGAATCGGTGTTGGCTTGTTTTAGTTGTTTTAGCGATCAGTGACGATATTTTAATAATAGTATATGTATTTAATATAACCATTACAAATCAAAAAAATAACTAAATTCTTATTTTCTTAAAATAATATTAGTATTTATGTTCCCAAAGTAATGCATGATAGTGTTTTATAATATTTATTCAAGTAGGTTATTAAACCTATGCGACCATGAACATGCTATATCTCTTTGGATGAGTATTCTTAAGGAATTGTATAATACCATTATAACCAATGAATAATGATATTATTTATATTTTTTATGTTTTATATTCATATTTTTATTTTTTTAATAAAATCATGATGAAAAATGAAAAATATTACTTCATAGAGGTGTTAGTCCACACAAAAAACAGTTAACATTATTTTGTTTTTATAAGTGGATGGAAAATAGTGAATTTTTTTTGTTCAATTAGTATAATTAAATTTAATTATACTAATGATAATGATTTAATTATATTAAGAAGGATAGGTATGATTTAGGAAGGACTAGTGTAAAACAAAATATTAATATAATGTAAAAATAATGTTAGAAGATTTAGTTTTTTGTTATAAAACAACATGGAGATGAATGTGATTCTTGAATTGGGGGTAAGTTACTATTTTATAAATTAATTGAAGGGTATTTTTCAGAGTAAACATTATGTTTTCAATAATATAAAGTTACCATTCTGGAGTAAATAGTCAAAAAATGGCCAAAACTATAGGGTAAAGTGAGTTTGGGTTGAAACCCATCTCAACTACTCATTTATAAGACATCCTTGGAGGTTTTAGGGATTTTCTTTTAACTTTTTATATTTTAAGATAATTTAATCTAACATTTGTCATTAATTATTTTAACTCCAGAAACAAATTTTTTTGAAAAAAATAAGATTAAACCTTTTAAATAAATTTATCGTTCTGATTTAATATTAAAAAAATAAAATTATAAAATAAAATTTATAAAGGTGTGAAGTGATAATTTTAAAAGAAACACAGTTAATCACATAAAAAAAATTTCAATGAATTTTTTTTTCATTTTAAAATATATATATGGGAAAATATTTATCCATTTTTATCATTTTAAGTACATAAATTGATTTATTATAAGTTAAATAAATGGTATGTGGACATTTAAGGAAAGGAAAAAACCTAATATCCAAATTTAAATTCTTGATTCCATGAAAAAACAGAAAACATTTTTTTATTAAAGTAACATTTTAATTTATTCTTTAATATCGTAGTTATAGATTTTCTATGTTCATATAATATTTTAAAATTATAAATTTATTCCTTAAATTATTATTTTATCACTTACTATGAATTTTAATCATCTAGTTCATAATTAAATAATCATAAAAATTATAATTTTCATAAAAACACATTTTTCAACAAAAAACAACCTTTTCAAGAAGGGATTAGAGATTAATATTAAGTAAATTTTTATATTCTAGGTCAAAAAATTAAGTTAGTTTTATAAAATTCATTTTAGAAAATTTAAATAGAAAATATAAATAAAAACAACTTTTATTGATAAAAATGATGTTTTTAAATATTAAGTGTTCTTAATATTTTTTCATATCAATTTATAATGAAAGATATGTTATTATATTAGTTAAATTGTACTTATATTTTTAAATTCTTTAATTTAATCTATTGTGATAAAATATATAATAATTACAAAAGTTTCATTGAATAAAAATATTACTTTTATACTAAACACACTTTAACAAATAACATTAAATTTAGTTATTTATATTATAAAAATTAATTTTACTATTCTAATGATTTAAAAATATTTTTTTTGATTTTATATATACATCATTTCATATTTTAATAACAATTTTATTCCTATTTTACATAACACACACACGCACACACACACACACACATAAATATTATTTTAATATTATATTCTTATTGAATTGTGAATTCTAAATTTACTAATTAATGATATGTAAACACCATATAGCTAATAAATATGTGAACATTGACCATATCTGTAATTACCATATTTATAATGACCATATATGCAATGACCATATTTTCAAAGACAATATTTAAGTCGTATATATATATACTTACTAAATCAATCATTCATCCCACTCTCACTTTATACATAATAATTCTTATTTCTTATTTTAGATTTTAAATAATTATTTCTACATTCAATATGATATTTATCATTATAGTTTTTTCTCATTGGATATCCTTAAGGTTGAAGATGATCTAGGGGATTTACTAGGAAATAAAATTTAATTATTTTCTGTCTATTGTCCCTTACTGATTTATGAAATTATAATGGATTAAAATTATCTATTGCGTGAAATAATACATTGTGATAAATAATTTGTTTTATGTGATTTTTTTGAAACATTACACTTATGAATGAGTAAATATTTTTTAGTTTATTTCAAATGTTTTATGACTAATTTTCTAATAAATTTTAATTCATTTACACAAAAATAAAAAACACATTAAACATATGGTTTATAAAAATGATTTTTTTCCCAAAAACATAGGTAATTACATTCTACCACCTTAAAAACATTTCTTTTTGAAAATTTTAATTATCACAAAATAATAATGGTACTTAAGGTTATATAAACATAATAATGACTCATGATATTATTTCTAATAAGATTTCTACATTAATATCCTAAATAAAACCAAGAGACACATATTTTCCCTCATTTTAGAAATATATTATGTTTTCCAAAAATTAGATCCAATATTATTTTTAAAGTGTTATGATTCATTAGAGTTTCTAGAGGTATGCCTTTATTAAATGAATATAAAAAAGTATATCAAAATTTTGTCACTTTTGGAGGATCAAATTTGAATAGAGTCACATCAACATGTTGAAAAAGTTTATATTAATGTTTTTTAATCCTTTAAAATCTTATTCCTAAGAACCAAATTCACATCCTTGTTGAAATATGTTTTTACAAAAAAAATTATGTACTTGTGGATTTGAGCATGTAGTTTTGAAATCTCATTCTAGTCTTGTTCTCCCTAAAACGTTCAAACATGATCTGAGAGGAATGGTTAAAAACATGGTTGATTATTTAAATACGTAATAAATCAAATAATTTGTAAAATAAGGTGGATATATGAATCTTGTATGCCACTCCCTTTCATAACATTATAAATGATGGAAATTCCTCTTTTGGATCGTGATGTTGTGAAATATCAATAATGTCCATCATAGTAATTCCCAAACTGAGTAATATAAGAGAGATGAGTCATTAAACTATGGAAAAACTAATTGAAATTCGCATCATAATATCAAATAATAGTGGGAGATTTAGATATGTTGTAATGTAACATGAAATTGATATAAAGTTTAGAAAATGTTGTAAGATCACTCTAACTACATTTTGTAATAATGATTGTAATTAAATAGTCTTGGAGGGATAAGAGAGTCATGTTGAAATTATTTCCTTAAATATGGATAATATATCCTTAATATATCAAAACATAACAATTAATGCATTGAATAAAATACCTAAAGACTAATTATAATTTAATTTGCAACTATTTATTTCTATCCATCAAATAAAACCAAAATATTTAATCATGAGAAATCAGTAGTGTCTATAGAGAATCAAAGTAAAAAAATACATAAATTTTAAATATTCCTTCTTATGAATGTCTAAGATATGTGAATTTCATATTATGATACTTTCAATTCAAATTTTATCAATTTTAGTTTACCATAAGTGACCTTATTTTGGTTTTTATTGTACTTCTAAAACTAATCCCATAAATTAACTAAGAGATCAATCCTTTATAGCAGTTTGTAAATAGCATATATGAACTATAGGATATCCCTTGGGAGTGTCTAGTCATACATGTAGTCTTAAAACCACTCATTGTGCAATATAGTGATGATCGAGTCAATTTTCAACCAACCATTCTCAATATTATTACCTCTAGGTGCATTTATGACCCCACCACATCCACTTTCTAGTATAATGATAGGGATGTTTTGTTAGGAAAACCACCTACTCGAGGCATTATGAATATTTCAGGATATCATCCAAAACATATACTCATATATAGGTTTTTCAGTAAGGTCTCTAACCCTTATAGTAGAATTAAATTAACTTATCAAAAATACTTCTATTTAATGAAAATAAAAAAATACATAAATAAAAAATTAATACCATGATGTAATTTATATATCTCAAAGAAAATATCATAACTAAAGAATCAAATGGTTTATTTTATTAGTTACTAGATATAAATAACTTATGTTACAATATATTTTGAAATTTCCCCATAATATTTCTCCAATGTACTATCTTCTAGATATCACATATGATAGAATCCTCTTCATAACCTAGGGGTGGGAAACATAAGAAGGGGTGAACTTAGATTCTTAGTAAGATAAATATAAGAGATTTCTAATTATTATCATATGTGACTAAATGAAGAGAATGTGGATATGAGAGAATAATTAAGATCCATGAAAATAACATTATGAAAATGTACCCAGAAAAAACAAAAAGTATAAAAAATTAGAAAAAATACCTAGAGTACATGGAAAATAACCTAAAACTATGGCACAAACATAAAGAGAGTAAAATAATAACATTTTAAACCCAGATAACCACATTGGGTCTACACTCAATCTTTTTGTCTTAGTTAAACTTCATTTGATTCATACTGGAACTTTTGAACCTAGATAAACTACAGTGAGTCTATTCTCAATATTATAAACCCAACTGGATTACAGTAGGTTCATACTCAATCATGTAAACCTTGCTATAATGCATTGGGTTCATGCTCAATATTTTAAAACATAGCTAAACTACCTCAATTTCACACTCAACATCATAATCTCATGAGATTGAAATAATTATATAATGTATTTAAGGGATATATAATATTAGGACAATACATAAAATAATTAAAATTATATATATGCACAACACATGAAGATCTATAACCATACATAAATCATAAGCATGAACAAAACCTTGAAAAGTAAGTGGGTTTCATAATTATGGTTCAATGCATAATCAAAGTCCAAATCATAAATATTCCCAAGAGAAGAAGTAATGCGCTAATTATTTTCATTAAAACAAGACTTGAATTGAGAGGTTTCAATATAAAATACTTAAGGTTTTTAAAAACTATTCATTTTCTAAAAACATTTTATGGGGATGATTCATGACATGAGACATGAAATAATTTCCCTAAAATTGGGTTTACCAAAAAGTGATAATTTTTAAAGGGAAATAAAAAGACGTATAACCCTAAAATTTTAATGTTTATTTAACATGGTATATATATTGGCATAAAATTCCATAGAGATCCATAAATGGCCATCTTCGTGTAAACTAGTAGGTCCCTTCCACTCAATAGTACATTTCAATAAGCCTATGTAAGTTGTGCATAAGATTCTTAGTATGAACATAAGATGTAAATATACATGGAAGGCTCTTACATGCCCTATGTAATTTCCAAAGGGCGTTTATATGTGTGTCTACCACGTATCAAAGGAAAATATACACAAAAAAACCACTTTCTCACCCAAAATCTTGTGCACTGCTGCTGATTTATTTGATTATATATTGAATTTAACCCCCACCCATTCAACAAGGTGATCCTCCAAAAGCCAAAGAATCATTATTCTATGTATAATAATCCACTTCCACAACATCACACAACATGAAACCCTCATGGAATAAGATTTTCCGTGGCAGGTTCTCTAGGGGTATGCCTTCAAGCGGGGCCATAATGGTCTAAACCTCACCCATTTATTTTCCATAGAAAAAATGTATGTTCGAAAGACCACTCTTGTGCCCACCATATTCCCTTGTGTGCACCCCATTCTTGTTCTCAACCACATAATTTTTTTCACAATACTCTATTATTATAAAAACCACTTACTTGAAGCTCCATTGGGTGTCTTTACTCCAAAGTACCATGTTCGAGCCCCTTTTTCATCTGCCCCTCATCTCTTGCAAGAACCACCTCTATGCATCACTCTATGTTGTCACGTAACAATTTCATAGTACCTCGTGAGGTGATCCCTATTATGTTGAAATACCTCTGGATTTTTAGAACAGTTACACTAATGAATTTTTATTTTCAATATTGCTACACTAAAATGGACCCAAAAACTGACAAATCCTCCATGACCTCACCTTCTAGAATTACTGATACCTTCCCTTGATGCAGTTTTGATGAGAAACTGCTATGTAATTCTACAATGTAAGGAGTGATTCCACCACGTCTGAGCTGCATCACATAAAACTACCTAGCAACAACACCCCAACACATGATGTTATAGTGTGATTTGAACCCATGTTGATATCCCATGATGTCTATGTGTATTAATCACAATGAAATATATCCTGCAAAGAGGATTAGAAAGGGGATGTGAACTAAGAGACTATGACTTCTCGCACTCTCAATCCACCATTCATCTCCCTTTGGGCTTCGTCGCCATGTGTGCCTCATATAGTTTCCACATGTAATCCCTAGTGAACCTCTTAATAGGATTATTTGTGTATTAATAACATTGAATGTGATCTTCCTCACATGGAATGAAATCATAATCATATAGAATAAAATTCTCCTCTGGCATCTCACATGCGTAAGCCCCACACCATCTACCGTCAACACATATTTTGTGAAATGCCAGTCAGTTCCACTGCATACTCTTATTTATCACACCGAAAACAAATCATGTTGGATTAGAGGTTATGAATTACCGTGAAACCCCAAATCCCCAACATTGGGAAGGTCACATGCATAATCTACATCATTTCCAATTGGAAAACCTCCTATTGTAATCCTCATCATGCCCCTATCACATGAGAAGATACCATTTTTAGGCCCTATCCATATTCTCTATTTCCATAGGCCACCCCTTCGGGTGTCCCAATTCCCCTTTCCTGAACTATGATGACTTTGATTTCCATCCAAGTGGGATACTTATGAAGACACATTAAAGATCAAGACTATCACCCTATAAAATCTCATCCATTTCATTCACTTCACAAAACACTTCATCTACATCCATCATGATTTTACTTGAGCTTCAACATCTCGGTGAGATGATGCCATCCACCTAGGACATTACTATGCATAAGATCCATCCATATCATTGATTCGTATAACTGTACTTGGGAAACTACTAGGTTTAATTCCCTCAAAATCTAACACCATCCAACCAAGTTAAATCCTTTTACCAAGGGAATCTCCCATGTGTAGTCCCCACTCCATCCATCAAACTATGTGGGTTTTGATCCTTGCCTTCTAAAAAGGGTCTTTATAACACCTCCATGAGGTTTAATCCCATCCAAAGGTAAACCTTGGTGTCACCCTCATAGGGGTTCACCTCTATGGTCCACCCTCAGTAGTGGTGTCCAGATCAGCTTTCATTGTGTGACATCATCCCTTTATGGGACACGCCACCCTAGGTCCACCCTTGTTGGGTATTTTGATCAAAACATCTGGTGAACCATGGGGTCTCCCTCCTTAGGACTTACCCCTTCATGGTGTGACATTTTCCCTTTATGGGAAAACCCACCTTGGGTCCACTCTCATTTGCCATTCTGATCCATCTATCTTTTAAACCTTCTATGCACTCCATCCTCAGGATGCACCCACTCTGATTTTCCTCCACAACTCATTCTATTCAGCCTCTCTCTATCTTAATTGGATTTTAAACTCAAATCATACCTCATGTTAATTGTGGGATTCTTGATGACATTTTAGGAATACATGTCTTTGGCATAATATACCCCATTATCGACATGACATGCCTTGGGATCCATGCCTTTGATGCCTCCATGAGATTACCTCTGATGAGGAACATACATGTGACCAATGTTCTAACATCCAGACATGCCAGTGATTCCCAATGTTACTACATTTCTAATCAATGTTTGCTTCCTTATCAAGAACCCTTGGAATTTATAGGCATAAGAGGCATAATTAAATGGCATCCACAAAGATATGGTCTTATGAATGAGATTCATGAACCACATCTAATTCTATGAGGGAGTACTAGACTAGGCAGTGAATTCCAAGGAGGAATCCCTGTAAAGAAGAACTCACATCCCATTATCCCATTTAGATCAATGAGAATACATAATTGAGAAACTGACTAATTCAACCCACCTTTGGAAAGTGGTAATGTGGGGTATAATGTTTTCATCAGTGTCATAACAAAATGTGTGGTGGACGCACACTGGTGGAAGCGTCAAAATAGAAATAGTGAACCCAATGTGAATATGTTATTTTCAATGTGGGGACTATTAGTTTTCAATACATTATATCAATACATAATAATGTTACCTATTCCATCTATCTAGCACCGGGGACTATTAAGAAAAACTGTGGGCCTAACATGGAACTCACATGATGTTGTGGTAGTTGAACTCTGGGAATCCAAGTCAACGACATCATCATTGTGGATCTCCCTCTTCAACCATGGAATAGTGGATGAAGTAGGGGAATTCGACATTTATTTCATAGAACTTGTACTTACTGATGAACCTTCTTTCTTTGCGAGAACCAAGTCAAAATAACTCATTTAACCAATGCCCACTAACATAGGGTCATATTCCCTTTCATTGCGGCAATCCTACCTGACCCCACCTATTCCATGATATCAACTACACCATCCTCTTCTTAGAACCCAATCCCTATCTTACCCTCTGAAATTATCTATATGATAGTTATGGACACCCTCTTATAATGCTATGAGAAATAAGGGTTCATTCCTATAAGGGATATGGCTTGCTATGACATGGAGGATTCTACACCTCACTGATACCTCCACACAAAGGATCATGTAGGGAGCCCCCTCTCCCCTATCCAATGATAGAACAATTCAATATCCTATCCCAAGAGTGATCTTTTAACTCACTCTTCTATGCTGATAAGGTAGGGGTTTCCCAGGTCACCCCGATAATGAACACTGCCCAAGAGTCTCCAGGGAGTGCTCCCACCAGGTCATGTTTGTGCCACCACTGACCAGTCTTCTGGGTCAATAAATAGGTGGATCATTCACCGACTCTATTAGCCCCATTTAGACTCACCCAAAACCAATGACAACCCCAAGATCCAAATGATTCCAATCAAGGGGAATCATCTTTTATAGTTGTAGTGGCCTCTTCCACTACTGGTGCATTTCGACACATCCCTTCCATTAAAGAGTATAGACACCTCAATTAATGGTTTGGATTGATCCCTAGACTTCCTCATAGGCATGTTCGGTTGACCATTTTGGTCATTGGTATCTCTAGTAGCCATTAAGAGCCAGTCCATGAAGATGACACTATGTACGGAGGTCCTCCTGCGTAGTCTCTATTCGGAGTAGAGTTCCTTCCATCTCTCACCACGAACATGGATATCCTCCTCATGTCCCTTACATCATCCAAATTGTAGGACCTCCCCACTTCATCAACATCATGTATGATGTTCCTCCACATGCTTATGGTTCTTAATAGGGAGGTCCTCCCCATGACTCTCACAAACAATACATAGGTCCTCCTCATGTCATCCCCATCTCTAAAAGAGGTCATCCCCACTCTAGATTATACCAAACTGGAGGTCCTCTTCTCTTCATCAATGATAATTAAGAATGTCCTCATTGTGACCTTGTCATAGGCTAACAAATTGGTTCTCCCCATGCCATTGCCGACCAGAGTGGAGGCCCTACCCACTCCCTTGGAGGTCCTCTCTGCGCATCCCATAACATGTGTGGAGGCCCTCCCAATACACATACTACCCAACATGAAGGTCCTTTCCATGTTCTCAGTGACTACATCATAGGTCCTACCTACTACGTCATCAACCATAGTAGAGGTCCTCCCTTATTTAATTACAATAGATATAGAGGTTTTCCCCATATTTTGAAAAATCATAGCAGAGGTCTTCCCCATGCAATCAACCCACAACATGAAGGTCCTACTCATGCCAAAAAAATTAACTACCCTAAATAACTATCTCAAGGAATAAGTTTGAATAATTTCCTCTGAATGAATTACTATATGATGCTCCAGGTCATTGTCGATCCCATTCACTTCATAGATTCTAAAGCTGAGTCTGACTCGTTGATCGATCCCTCCCCCCAATATTTTGCATCAGAGTATGAGTAAGGTGCCCATAATGTGATATTCATCATCCCTGAAGGTTAATTTCAAAAGATCCCAAAATACCTTCACATGTACATGAAGGAACAATAAGACAAGGATCTATTCATTGGACTTGTGGTATGGTCATCTCTTTCATCAACAGCTTCAATATCGACGTCTATATGAGATCATAGATAATATTTCTGGGAAATGATTGACCATGAGATCCCAGTGGACCCATAGATGACCTTCATTTCCCTCACACATGAGGCAGTGGTTGACACCCTATCCTATAAATATGTTTTAATGCAGCCATCACCACTCATGAAGGGATGACCCAGCGTGGAGTGATCAGTCGTTTCATGTAGTAGTCTCTCTATCAGATATTCCACCACCCTAGTGATCCACATCCATGTGGTTTCTATTTTCTCAACCAGCATTGATCTATGCATGGGGTAGCCAAGAGTGGGCCCTGCTTCTAATCAAGGGATTTTTAGGGTCTCCCTTGTCACAAACTTGATGTCTAATGTGTTCTAGACAAATGTGGTTCCCTACTTCGACATTCTGGAGACCCTAACTCCGGATGAGGTCTTGAGATTTCGTCGAACCATCTAGGTGACACATTTTCTCCTCTATGAATTTTAGATAGTTTTCCTGAAGAGTAGAGATCAATTCGACATCATGGCATACTAATGTTCTATGATTGACTTGAAATCACTTCCAATGGAGCAACATCATACATTACCTAATTATCAAAAGAACCTTCAATGTAGTTTCATTCAAAGATTTATAGTTCTCCATAAAATCATTGAGGAAGCATCTATATATATTCAGGTTTATATTTAGGCCAATATTCTTCTCTCCACTTCAGTTTTATCAAGTGGAAGCCTGATTTGTCTGGTGATATTGACGATACACCATGTATCATCATGGTGAACATGGCTGAACTCATGCTTCCCAATGAAAGGGACATTGAAATATGATCTAAGGGAGATAACCATCATATAGGGGCACCAAAGTACCACATAAACACTATATGTGTTCTTAATTTCTAGTAGAGGTAGACCCTTGGCCTAGGAGAACATTCTACATCATTAGGTACTGATCAAAATCCCAACAAGGGTAAGAGAAAACTCAAGAAATCAGATCCTCCTTATCCCTCACAAATGAAGAAGGATGGTCCTGCAACCACTAATCTATGATAGTATATTGAAAATTAGAACCAAATAATCAATAATATCCTTACAAAAAAACATAAATTTTATGGTGATCCTCAGTTGGACCATGTTCCACCTCCACCAGGATAGCAAGGGAATCCACAGTTCTCCCATGTACAGTTGCTCCAAATCGAGCATGTAGACCTCGTGGCCCCTATAGAAATGGAAATTGATCATGGTAGGTGGTGTTGAATACACTGGAGAAATGTGAGAATCTCCCTTAGGACCTAGATCAGGCCATTCCACCGTCCACTTTGCAAGACACCTTATAGGCTGCTATGTGAGTTCCTGAGCCTACCTATAACATTAATGGGATTTTCAATGCCCTAGTGGTCAAGAATCCTATCCAAGATTGGATTCTCTACTAGGATGATATACTAGCTTACCTTGCTTCCCAAATCATATCCTTAGAAATAAATTATGTGGTGATCCCACCTGATGGAATTCCATATCTAGATTGGGTGGAAAATATGTGATCACCCCTGGATTTTAGGAATCAAACCATTTCCCCCTGCAATGGGATGGGAGACCTCGTGCAGTATGTGGCCCACTTCATCTATAGGTGTGGTCCTATGATGGGAACCCCATAGGAGAAGGATGTGGATGGGATTTAGTGTTTCGTTTAGACATTAGAAGGGAATGATTTCATCTACTACAACCAGCTACTCATTGTGCCTATCACTGGATGGTAAGGCCTCTTTAGGCATTTTCACTACAGGTTATATTCCACTACATGAAAGATGAGTATTTCTGACCTCTTCAAGTAAAATTAGTTTCTATATGATCATTTGGATACTTCATCATCATGTGGAATGGCCTATGTACTCGATTGAAATGCTACTGACTCAAGAGTATCTATTGAAAATCTTTGTGGGGAATTTCAAGACTAAATTGGTTCCCACCCTCATCAATCCAAAATTCCCAAGTATATTTTGGTATTTCGATGACAAGACTCAACACCTATAGGAAACCTTGTAGTATGACAATCATGAACACATGTCACCTCTTCCAACTCCTTCAAGAAGATCCACCAAGATAGAGACAAAATCCGTAGTGCTGGTGGGGGCTCTAGAGCCACCAGAGTTGTTTCTAGATGATCCTCACTAAGCACCACCTCATTAAAGAAAACAAACTCAGAAAGATCTGCCTCATCCACCCCATAATCGACAAAAAACCTCCTCAGTAGGAACCACAACCCAGGTTAGATAATTTTGTTGCAGACCCTCATCCTCCTCCATCCCTCATTAGGTCTAGACTCCCATAGTCCCCCTTATAGATTAGAGAAATAAAACCTACTCATTCCCAGAGGCCTAGGTTCAAAGTTATTTACGTAGTTCTCAAGAGAATTGAATTATGAATCTTCTAGAATGTAGAAAACCCCATGATCTTGAGCTCACTAATATTCCATATCACTACCCTTACCAAAGATCCCTATACATACCATCAAGAAGGGATATGTTTTCAAGGACTGGCTCAAGGACCAAGTGGATAATAGTGTGGTCAGGATAGGTGAGGTATTGGCATAGGATTCCCACATCTCAGCCGAAACTGAATGTAATAGTTAGTGTTCCGATGAATGGAAATGACTTTCCAGCCATGGGAATCAAAGGTATGATGAATGGTTGGCACACTGGGAAGTCTCTTCTACCCACAATATTATTTGATCCTATAAAGGCTAGCCTGAGCCTTTAATAGTCACTACACCTTATCTAGCCACCACTTCTGTATCCACCTCTCATCCTTCCACATCTTGGAATAGTAAGCAACGACAACATATGGGAATGCAATGTCCCCCATCGGTGCCACGACCGTCTCATACTCTCAGAGATTTATTTCCTATGGGGGTGGGAATCACACCCAATGTCCACCTTGAAATAGAATACTCTTATGATGATGATAGAGAGTGCGAGTCTCCAAATACTGTCAAATTGGTTGATCCTTAAATGATCCTAGATGATAAGGATTATCAGGTGATCTTTCCAAATATTCTCAGTAGACATCATCGAAGAAGATGTTGAGGGAAGGTAGGTTACCAAAATTCTAAATCTAGTTATTTAAGGCATGTTTGGTATGGTACCAATACTATATAGTAAGCATTTCATAGAGATCAACATGCATATTTCATTAATATCACTTCATCAGAATCACTAATACCATTAATAGTTCTGATCAACTAGGTATAATATTTGTTATTGTACCATGATTAGAAACATACAACAATGGCCAAACCATATTTAGCCAACTGTCATCCATTGGTAGTTCTTCGTAGTTTGTCTGATATGTAGCAGGACATTTCCAGTAGCAGCCTGAATTTGGTGGTTCCACCAATAGTTTAGGTCATTCTTCCCATTGCAGAGTGACCTCCTATAAGAAAAAAATTATATCCCGGCATAGATGTATGATGTGTAAAAGAACCAATATATCATTCTCACCAAGCTATTGATCCTCGATTCTCTATGATTGTTATAAAAGATATGAGAGGCCTTTAAAAAAACCATGAAAATCCCCCCTACAGTTCGATATAGAGGTTAAGGAAGATTAGAGTTTCATTTCTAAGGGAATCAAGCATTTATAATTATAATTTTATATCTTTTACTCTAGAGAAGATGAGATTTTTCTCGTTTATGAGCACATTTTCCCATTTTACATCACCATCCAGTTAAATGGCATGGAGGTTCTCTACTATCATGTTGAAAAAGGTTCTAGGATCAATCTCATCCCAACATCGATGCTCCACTGACTTGGACCCTCAGAAGTATATTTGAGCCCATCTCTCATGGAGATCCAAGGCTAAACTAAGACCGATTGGATACCATGCGGTAGGATCAGTTTGGAGACCCAATTTGACAATTTTATATTAAAATTCTGAGTTCAGGGTCATCTCAGAGGACACCACTTACAATGCGTTGATGGGTTGTCCCTATCTTCATCTACATGCAGCAGTGCCCTCCTTGCCTCAATAGTCCATTAAGTACTCCATCAACGATCAAGTATGCATACTAAAATGTTATTCTCGTCCCTTTACCTTTTTTGAATCCCACTATATGGTTGTAGCTTATTACCAGATTAAGGATAAGCATGATCAGATGTACGAGGATGAAAATGAATCCATCACAGCTATCCCAATAATAGATCTAGATGATGTATTCATCCTCCTAATTCACTATTTGGAAGCTACGATTCCATACTTGGGGAACTCCATTTTCATTTCTAAAAGAAGAGGGCACTGTGTCCCTAGGTAAAAACAACATCAGAAGATTAAGTCATATTACTACATAGGTCACACTCGAGTGATACCAAAACTCCCTACTCATGGAAAATATTGAGATGTTCACCCCCATTGTTATAGCCATTATCCATACTTTCTTGTTCTGTTGATCTGGACTGAACTGTTGCAAACCGACCCATGATAATTGATTTGACATCAAGAATGGACCTCTTGGTCGAAGGCCTGATGAAATCTGTAAAATAACCTCTGTTGCATTAATTTTAGCTGTGAGAGAGTCTCCTAGTGAAGATTCCACCACTCCCTAATTCAGCACCAGTGTTCCTCTAGAATTAGTCAGTTTGGAATAATTTTCTACTCCCTGTGATCCCCCTACTTCAGATGATAATGAAAATCTAGAAGACAATCCTCATGTATTTGATGAAGGCATATCCATCACCATCATTGAGGTGGTTTATGTGAATCTTAGTATAAAGGAAGATCCCATGCCAATGCGGATCAGTGCATCCACGCCCACAGAGGAACACCAATTGTATATTTATTTCTTTAAGAAGAATTATGTTGTTTTTTCTTGGCGATATGATGAGATTTTAGGGCCAGAACCTTTGGTCACCATCCACCATCATGGTCTCCTTGTAAGTCATCATGAGTACAAGAAGCCTCCCAGAAAGTTGCACCCATCTCATGGTGTCATGGTCAAGGCAGAGGTTGACAACCTCATCAAAGACATCTTCTTCGAGGAAGTTTAGTACCCTAAGTGGATTTACAAAATAAATAAATTCATAAAGAATAATGGGTAGATCATAGTTTTTATCGACTTCTAGGGTCTCAACCTCTATTCTCTGAAGGATGTTTTTCCCCTTCTAGTGATGGAGTTATTAATCGATGAAATAGTTGGGTTCCGAGATACTTCCTTCATGGATGGGTACTTTAGGTATAACCAGATCTGATTGGCCCCGGAAGAAATGTAATTTACCACCATAAGAGAATCAAAAGGAACTTTTTAATATCATGTAATTTCTTTTAGTCTGATGAATTTAGGAGCTACCTATCAGCGATCGTTGCACTATATATTCAAGGTAATCATCAGGAAACTAATGGAATTATATGTATTTGATTTTGTTTTCAAATTCTTCCATTTTAAGGAAAATCTAATACAAGTTATAAAAGTGTTTAGATTCCACCATTCCTGATAGTTGAAGTTGAACCCCCAGAAATTTTCTTTTGGGGATACCTATAGAATGTTCCTCAATTTCATTTTCAGATATAGAGTCATCAAGATAGACCTATAAAATACCAAATATATCAACCAAATTCCTCCTCTGAAAAACATTCAAAAGATCTGAGGACATAAATTCCACTTAGCCTACATACCATGATTCATAATGAAATTGGAAAGAAAGTTTAAGAAACATTCCAAGCTCATGAAGAATGTTATCCTCTACCATTGGGATCAAGAGTGCCAATTTTCCTTCAAGGAGATCAAGTAATATCTAGTGAAGCCTATGATTTTGATGCTACCCATCTCAGGGATGCATTTGGTACTCTATGTGACCTCTTTGAAGTAATCTCTCGATGCCTTTCTCACTCAAAAGAATAACGAAGGGACAAATAAAATTTTATATTATCTCAGTCTTTTGCTCCTCGATGCAGAGTCCCGATAATCACTCATCGAGAAGAGTTGCCTCACTCTTGTTTTTTCCACATTGATGTTTAGTAACAATCTACAACATCACGAGATATAGATGGTTTCTCGATTCGATCCACTGAATTATATCATGAATTGAATGATGCTGACATTCTAGCAATAACATTGGGAAATTATTCTTCAGTAGTTCAACATTAGGTTCATTCTGTAGAAGGTTGTTTATGGTCAAGTGTTGGGAGACTTTTTGACTACTCATCACTCCCCTAAGGAAACACCAAATGATTTTTTCTTTACAAATAAATCAACCCTATCAGTTGACCAAGTTGTTCCCTATTGGTAGATTCATTTCGATAGTGCCTCTCGGAATCCAACCTGTATATGTCTCATTGATCCCAAGATCAACATATTTGGTCAAGAAATTGTATTCATCACACTAACACATGATGTCCTGCCCTATTCATTTCTGCTATCAAAAGGTTTCACGAACAATGAGGTAGATTATCAGTCTCTCATTACTATCCTAGATCTATCTCTCAAGATTGTTTTTCCCACTTGAATATGAAAGGTGACTCTGAGTTAGTCATCAAGAAGATCACTAGTGATTAAATTTTTAGAAATACAGAGTTCGTGACCTTTCTAAAGTACGATACCCAGCTTATAGCCTAGTTCCCTTCTCAGTTATAGGATAATCATGTTCCTTAATCAAAAAATGGTCGACATAAAGCCCTGGCTGGCCTAGGTACTTCTCTTATATAGCCTGACCTGTATTATTTTTTTCATTCATGTTGCACATTTAAGCGTTGTCACTCATATCCCTTCTGGCGATGATGATGATAGTTAGCTGGTAAATCACTTAACCACTGGTGCTTCACATCAGGACCTCCAGACCCCCTAAAACTGAAGAAATATATGATTATACAAATACCTTATTTGATTGTCTCCAACATGGAACTCTCCCTTTGGAAAAATCCAAATATGAGTGAATCTCCAAGAATGCAACGTAGTTCAACCTCTAGAGTAGTCCTAATTATGAGTACGATCTATAGAAGTGGTTTTAATGGAATTATACTTCATTTAATCCAAGAATATGAGATCCCCTTAGTTATTCCTGAAGTTCATAATTTCTCTTCTTGTGTTCATCAAGAAGGGTTGAATCTCTATCACGATATTTGATTGTTGGGATACCTCTATACAACTATGGTCCATTACTATATTGAGTTCTACAAGAGGTTCCATGTTTGTTAGATTCATTCAAACTTTGTGCATCAGTACCAGATCACCTTCATACTACCATGTACTCTTGGAACTTTTTGGTCGTGGTAATTGACATCATGTGACCATATCCACCAGCGATAGCTAGTCAGTGAAGGTTCATTCTAAACACAATAGATTTCATCTCCAAGTGGGGAGAAGAACCCCCTATCATGGAATTAAAGTCCCAATTAGTCCTGGAATTTGTGGGCCCCATCATTGTTTATTTATTTTTATTCCCTCATGATATTCTCACTGATAATGGAACTAAATTCTAAGAACCCAAGCTAAAGAGGTTGTATTCCATGTATAGAAACCGGTCCAACCAGACTTCTCACAACCATGTGCATGAAAATGAGATGATTGAGGCATTCAACAAAATCCTATCCAATATTTTTTAGAATATAGTGGGAAAGAATAAGAATATTTGGTTAGAAAATCTACCGAATTCTCCCTGGGCTTATCAAAAGACAACCCATTATTCTACCCATGTGACACCATATTCCATAGTGTATGGAACAGACGCAATTCTTCCCATCAAGATCCTATTTCCATTACTCCGAATATATGTATATGATTAGAATATGTTAGACAGAACTACTTATGTCTATCTAGAATAAATGGAGGCCCATGATGAAAATAGGCTCAGAGCCCTACATAATCTAGAGAGGAACTAAAAAAAGATAACTAGAGCATTCAATAAGAAGGTTTGCCTCCTATCTTTCTTCTAAGGTCATATAGTGATGGCTCTCTATATGTCAATGATACTAGGAAGGAAGCCACAAAAGTTGGAATCCAACTAGAAAGGGTTATATATAATTATTAAGGTCTATCCCAATGTCACATACTCTTTGGTCACCATGGATGGGGAGTGCATCAATCTCCCGACCAATGAAAAGATCCTTAATAACTACATCACATAAATGTGGACCTTAGTTTGAGTTTCATGACATTAAATTGGTTAACAACCCTCATACTAGTTAGATTATTGTAAAATGTGTAACAACCAAAGTCTTATCCATATGATGATAAACTGTGTCGAAACCAACATCCCATGAACACAATGTTAAAAATAGTACCCAATTCCAAGCATTATAACTTTTAATTGTGTCTGGGGTATTCTCAGTAGTTTATTTTTTTTGTGTTGGGCCTCCTTTTCCCTCATTCACGTCATGTTTATTCCTAATGCCTCACTACATATTTTTGGTTTAGAAGCCTCATCCCAAGGTCTGTAATCTATGGCCTTAAACTAAGATTCCAAATGTCCTAGTCACATGATTATAAACTAGGAAACAACCTTCATCATGGATTTACTATAATAAAATTCAAAGTGCTATAATGTCCTTGTATGAGTGTAAACTTCCCCAATCATTGGTCATATACAATTTCATCCTCAAGAACTATATATGACTTAATTATCATACATATGGGATGCGTAAGAATTCCTGAACATTTCATCATTGGGACCAGCTGTAAATTCAAGATTCCGCCCCCTTGGAATGGGTTTCCTTTGGGAGTCTGTGGCATGTCATGAGAGCCTTTTAGGTTCTCCTTCACATCAAGCTTACAATGGTTGCACTGTTCACCTCCCTTAGTAAATCTCCTCTCCCAACATCCTAATCGCATGATGCTAATCTACATAACAACCAGCATCCTTACCACATTACATTAAACATTATGGACCATTCTTGTCACACGACCCTATGTCACCTATCATGCCCCATCTCTATGTATGGATTAGACCTACAAAGGTATATCTCTTTCAACAACTATGTGTGGATTGATTCCAATCCCAACATGATACATAGTAAGTCTTGGATTTTATATCTTGGTCTAGACACCCCAAAGAAAATGTCACCCTCTATGTATCCCATCCATATGAGATACATACTGATGCCTAGATCTTCTATTTCGGGCCCAACCTCATCATTTACATTCTTTCCCACTAGTTCACATTCATGCTTACCTAATGAAATTAAACTATATATGATTTCAAGAACAATGTGTTTCTTTCTTTCTATTTTTATGGTATATGTAGTGACACCCAAACATATTATCCTTGGGCCCAGCTGTAGATCCATAGATATTTTTGTCCCTTGGCCTCAACATTGTCCACATTACATGACATTAAACTATATATGGGATCTCTTTGGGGATGTTTTGTGTAGTTTTTGGCCTTCTTTAAGCCTCATTCATAACATTTTTGTTATAAAACCACATTATGAATATATATTTGAGATGTTTCTCATCCTCGTCCAAGCTCTATGACATTAATTTAGACACTCATGTATAAGAACCATGACTTTAAACTGTGTGTATGCCTCTTATGGGATGTTTCATGTGGTTTTGGGCCTCCATGGACTCACTCACATCGGTTTATTCATAACACCGAGTTTTAAACATATAATTTGGATACCTTGCTCAGTAGCCTGAACTATATTACATTATACTAAGAGTCAGAGTCCTCAATGCACAACATTGAACTTAAATCATACCCAAAGTGAGTTTAGGATGCACCATGATAATCATGGATGCCTCAATTACATAACCATAGAGGGTTTCTCTTACCATTGACATTTATTTACCACACTCTATTTTATAACTATGTGTGCCTTGATTACCATCATTATGGGATTCGTAGTGACGCCCAGACATTTAGTCTTTGGGGCCAGCCACAAGTTACTTCAACCATTGGCCCCTTGGCCTCAATTATCCATAGTCCAAGAATTATGAACTTAAATTATTGAAACACCCCAAGATTCCATGGTACGCTTCTCTTTGAATAATATAGTAGCATGTGTTGTATGCAACTTCGAGTTCTAACACACACCACAACCAATAAAACTAGCCATTATGAATAGTAATACTGACATTATGAAATTTTATAAATTATATCTTTCAAAATGGACTTTATTTTTGGATACAGAATATCGAAATTAGCCTAGGGTGAATTTTTTGTATTTTTCTTAAAACTTTCAACTTTTGATGAATAGTGAAAAACACTAAGTTATTAGTTAAAACCGAATTTTTATTTAAATAATTATTTATTTTATTTAAATTTTATTAAGGTCAATATAGATACATAATACCTATATAAGTTCAATGTAATTCATTAGAGTTAGCTTAGAATAATTTTAGATACATAAAAGTTTTATTGAACTTTTCACCGTCTTTTACCCACCTCCTAGGAGAATTTGGAAATTCACATAAAAGTTAATTTTACCACTTCTGTGAGTGGAATTTAGAAAATCGGAGAGACACAGTTAATATCAAAGAGTAAAATGTGGTTCAATAAGATGAAAATAATTTTTGGTGAATAATAACTTTTTACTTTTATTTACCACAGTTAAAAGTAAATAGGGTAATTATGGGTAAAATGATATTAATATTACCATGAAACATTTTTTAATTCTATTGGACAAATGTATCTCGACCGAAAACAACCTTAGAAATAAAATATTATCATTTAGGTCCACTTGGATTAGATTAGTACATTAATTATTATTTAATTCAAAGATGAGTTAAAAGAGTTAAAATTAAAGTTTACTTACTAAACCATTTTTAATATTGGGTTATACATAAGATAAATTATATTGTATATATTCATTAGAAAGATAAAAATATTTTCTACATAATGGTATTTTATTTAAAAAATTTAGACATTAAATAATTTAATTTATTTATGAAACAATGGTGATACAGTAATTACCTAATTAATGAAATTTCAAAATAATTGATATTATAAATATTCAAATATATGTAATTTAAGACTTTTTATGAATTAAACTAATTTTATAGGTTAATATGAAATTTTAGTATTGATTTAATTATGTTTGTTTGAATTAATCATGCTGTTATGATTTTTACAAAAATCAAATTCCAAATAGTGTTAAAATTGACATAAAAGAGTTTTAAAAAAATATTATATTATTAATTGATATTATATTCCTAAAAATATGAGTTTCGGAAAAAGGACTTATATCATGATATTTGTATCATTAATGTACCACATGGGGGGTCTCTTGGATGTATATAGTACGTTTATTAACTATATAGTATTAAAATACATTGCGACATGGTAAATATCAAACTAAATAACTAAGAGTCAAAACTAAAAGATAAGGTTAATATAATAACCCAAACCTATCTAAAATCTATAGGTTGAAAGTATTTCGACCCATACCCACCGTAGACATTGAATAATTTACTTTTGTAGCCATTAGAATCTGAATATGAATTTATTATAAAATAATACTTTAAGTTTTTTCCAGAGAGCCCCTCCTCCCCCTTATAAAATGACACCACTTCTATCCAATTCATTACACCTTTAAATCCTTTTAGTTCGGCCAAACCCTGACGAAATATCCTCCCAACTTCCCTCAATTCAACCTAGAGGCCATATTGTAATCAGAAAGACAACCTAAGGATCCCTTTTGATCAAATCAAAAGGAAGAACCCGAAGAAGAGGTAATATGTTCACCACCCTCTTTCAAGTTCCTTTCTTCTTCAACTTCTTCTTTCTTTGTTATTACCATTATAAAATAATAACTAAAGTATATTATATATACTTTGATGTTATTATAAATATGTTACAACCATATTCATTATTCTATCCATCCTTTGAATGACATGTCACCATACGTTCGTACGTATGGCTTACCGTCTCCACGTCGTGGTGTAATTGTTATTCAAAACATTATTATTAGGATGGGTATAATAATGATGTGTAATTAATTTAAATAATAAATATAACATTATAATGATTCTGAAAATATGATATAACATCCAATTATATGTTATTTTAATATCAAAAGAATGATATTATCGCCCGTGCGTACGTAAGAACTACTGTCTCCATGAACGCGATGAGATTCATTCTCCATCATATCCATTCAAGTCTAATTATCATTTGATGATTAAAAAAATGTTTAAGGACTTGATATAATTATATATATGAATAAAATACAACCTATCCATAGCATAAATGACTTACGTAACAAAATATATAAAAGAAAACGAGTAAGTTAACACCTGAACCGACGATAATACAAAGATATTTTTAAATAAAGCAATGTTAAAAGATCATATATGATATCATATTAATGTATATGATTATTTTATAATTTAATAACAATTATTTAACCATTATACAGGATTTTAACTTACCCTAAACCAAGTAAAAGTACAAGGTAAGGGGTTTTCATCTCACTCTTTATTCTCGTGAGATTCGTACCATATTGCCACTATTACGTTTTGTGAGGTGTATGTACTGCCCATAATTGAATTATTTGTGTAATACACTTCAATTTATGTTTATATACATATTAATTGTATGATACCTCTTTAATGGGGTGTATGTTTCGTAATTTAACAAATTTGTAAGGGTTTATTTCACAATCTCTTCATTATTCGAGGTTGTTTATACATAATTATCTAATGGGACCTCTTTATCATCCACATCCATGTTTTTTTTAAATTTATTTCAAATAATTTTTAATATTTTATAGACTATGGGTTAAAGTCATTTATACCCTTGTTAACGTTTTATAAGATGTTTATAAATGAATCTTTCCATCATTTTCCAAACAAGGTCCTTTTTAACCTTTTCGACCGAATTAAGGTAAGAATGTATTTTTTTAACTTATACGGTGGGTGTTGATATTTTACGCCGCTATAAAATCTTAGAAGCTTCCCTTACTGGATTATAATAATATTTTCAAAGTAAATGTTTTATTTTATAATAATGTGACTTTTAAATAATTTAAAAAAAGATATATTTCTCTAAAATAGTTTTGATTTCATCTATGTCAACATCCTTTGATGGATTTTAAGCTTAATTGAAGTTTATTTATTATGATACAAAACTTCCATATTGTATTGATGGATTTTTGATATGTTGGACTATGGATGTGTTTTTTTATACCATTCATGGTTTATGGAAAAAGTATTGACATTTCGCATGCTAGTTTTAATACGAATGTTTATGTTATGTTTAAACCTTTTCATATGTAAAATGAATTGGACTTAATATATCACGGGTGGAGCCTGTTGTAGCTCCTCGATGCATTGGTAGGTCTCATGAGACAAACTAGTGTGTTGGCACGAGGCCTTGACAAAATCTTATTTGTAGTATTTTCACGAGGCCTTGGCTACATGGTTATGATAGTCTAGCATTATGCATTCCATCATTATGAAAGTGGTTATTGATATTCCCTGTGATTATTTGACTAGTATAATATCAATGTGAATAAGTAAAAGGTATTATTTCATTTTATCTTTTCTATATTATTCTTAATTTCATGTTTTAAAGGCTTTTGTTTTAGTTATACATTTCCTCAAATGTTTATGCTTATTTATGAAAGCTTATGCTATATTGTTATCCTTACTGAGCATCTGAGCTCACCCCTTTATATGTTTTATATTTCCTAGGATGTGAAGAAATATTTTATGACTGACCTGCAGGGATAGTCTAAAAAAGATATGAGTGTGGACTATGGAGACTATATTATTGTAGTTTTTCACATTATGATGTAATGTAAACCTTATGAATGTATCTAGTGATTCCAAGGATACTAAACTAATCGGTCTTTCAAGAATTGATCTTGTGTGATCATGCCAATGTTATGTAATAATGCACCGACTCTGGGTAACTGGGTTTGGGGCATTACAGTTGGTATTAGAGGAAGTTTATCACAAACCTTGGAAGATATATTTAGATAAACTCTGATTAGAGCACAGAGACCTAAGATAGACTTTGAGGATTAGTATAGAAGAACTTCCTAGAATTTTGGTATTGAAGAGATTTTTTGAGTTTTCTGTGAAATAAATCAATGTCTAGATACGATCAGGTAGAGTCGGCTCTGGCATAGATGTACCTAGAGGTAAAACCCGAAAAACCACTTTGAGCTAGACTCGAATGGGAACTGGTGCACAATAACGGTCCTTGCTTCACTCTTGGTTACGACACTCCCAGAGGTTATACTTAGGATAATTCTCATTTTTTTTACAAACCATTATGAATAGTTTATGAGTCTATACTTCCTCAAATAAATTTTTTTATGATTATGGATTATATCCATAAATAGTTCAATTTATGTTAAGTGTTTTACACGTATGTAATTATGTATTTTGATTCATAAACTGATCTAGTTTATGATATTTTTTAGAAATGGAGCCTAGTAGAAGAAATGGAAACCGTATCAATGAACGCACTCCATGTAGGGATTTCCCTCCTGCTCAAGATAATTATAGTGGAGCTGGTGATGCAACTGGTGCTGATAAGCTAATCACTATACTGGGACAACTCACTTAGGTTATGAATAATAACTTTACCCGTATGGAGCACCCTGATCCGCAACGTGAAGGATCAATGTTATATTACTTCATGAGGAAACAACCACAAACATTCAATGGGCGTACAAATAAATTAGTAGTTGAGAAATGGATAAGTTCCCTAGAGAAAATATTTCAGGCTTTGGGGAGTATTGAAAGGAAAAAAGTTGTCATGGAAGTTTACCGCCTCACTTGATATGGTGATCAATGGTGGTAATTAATTAAAAATACAAATGAAGATGAAGAAGTATCAAGTATAAAATGGAGAGAGTTTAAAGATATTTTTTTTGAGAAATACTATCCTCATGACCATTGAGGGGATATGGAAAGACAATTTCTAATTCTAAGGCATAAGGAGTATGAGAATGTATCAAAGTATGAGTCTAACTTTACAAGGTTAGCGAGGCATGCGGAAGATTATATACGTAACCCAAGAAGTAATATTGATCGTTTCTTTTATGGGTTAAAACCATTTCTCCATCGAGCTTTAGTATCACAATCCTTCTCATCGTACGAAGATATTGTCTTGTGTGCTATCAAGACCGAAAAGGAATTCTATACGTCTTATGACAACAAAGTAAATCAAGATAAGAAGAGAATGGTGGAGCGAGATACAGATAAATGGAAAAAGAGAAAGAAGGATTTTCCATTATTTGATAACCATGGTAAGAAACACCTCGGTACTTTCCTAAAAGGAATGAGAGTTTGTTACAAATATAGAGAAAAAGGTCACCAGACTCGTGATTGCAAGGGAAAGAAAGAGGCTGTCAATGTTGAATGCTATAAATGTAGGGAAATGGGAATTATGAAAATGAATTCCTTATGCGCCAAGGAAATTTACCTCAGAAAATGCCAACGGAGCAAGGCCAATCTTATGTTGTTACTACAGATGAAGTTGAATAATTATTGTATTTTTATTTTTGGGCACAAGAGCCTCATCCCAGTTGGTGAGGACTCGCTAGGTGCATCCAAGAGACCCAGGATCAAATCCTGGTGGAGGCATATTTCCAGGTACTGTAGCAGTACTGTAGCAGGCACTGTTCGGTACTGTAGCAGCCAGAACTATTCATCCATCTGGGCCTTCAGGCCACTGGTTTGGTTCTCGGGTCCTACAAGGCTTTCGGGCCACCTAAGGCCTTCGGGTCAGTTGATTCTCAAGGCCTTCGGGCCACCTTAAGGCCTTAGGGATACCCCAAGGCCTTTGGCCCACATGAATGTAGGCCCAGACACACTACAAAAAAGGAGCAGCCCCAGAAAAGGATTCAGAGCAGGTACACTTACTAGAGCAGAGCCAAATAGATTGTCAGAATGAGAGGGTATGGCTATGCCATTGGTACCAGCCTGTGCTTGCACGGGAAGCCTAGCCAGACGGTCATGCAAAGGTGGAGAGCTACTATCAAGATGCAGATGCTGGGGAGGGGCAGTTCCTTATAGATAATCTGGTTGAATTCCCTTAACACCTTCGGGTCATGTAATCTCTTAAGCCTATGGGCCATGTAATCTCTGAGCCTACGGGCCTTGTAAGGGTTGCCTCTCATCCCTTGAAAGAGGGGTCATCAAAAATCAATAAAAAATTGAATGCCTTCGGGCCATTCAGGCAGACAGACAGGTATTTGTGTTTTTGGACTCAAGAACTATACTATAGTTATAAGAATAATGTGATATATATAAGGATTATACTGAAGTACCTATTGTTTTCATTAAGGTTTTAATATGATAAAGGTAATAAAATTTTTAGTATGCGATAATAAGAGAAACTTTATTTTGTTTGGGGAATCTGATGTTACAATTGATTTTGGAATTCAGAGACCTTTTAGAGAGAGTCTGGACTTAGGTATTTTGGATAACTATAATTGTTGGAATTGATTAAGTTGATCTTTGGATAGTATTTTTTAAGGTTAAAACATTTATGATGATTATTTTTGGAATATTATAATACTATAATTTTAGGAAAAGGATAACCTAATGGTCGGGGGATAACCCATCGCGTTGGACAATGCTGCAGGAATCGAACCCACAACCATAGTGCGAGAGGCCTTTATTACCTACCACTAGCCTATAGGAAGTCCCTAGTTATTACAAAATAGTTTTTTTAATCTAAATGGTATGTGTTAATATTTAAAACCACGTACGATTAGGTTAAATATAATATTTTTGAGTTCTGTTATCTTTTTGAGTGAAATATGATTTTGTGGTTGAAATTAGTTGAAGGTTGAAACTCTACATTTCACGTATATATATATATATATACCTATCTCTTATTCATTGAATAAATTAATTATTAAACATTAGGAATGGTATAAAAAAAATGTGTTATCATAATACCTTATGTTTTGTTCAACTGATGATATTTTAAATCCCCATAGATTGAAGGCAGTGAGGCCCTCAATTTTACAGTTGTTTGTGATTGATAACCTAAATCACTCCCTACAAATATTTAAATTTTTCCTCCAATTATGTGTCTGTAATTGCCACCAATGTTCTCGTAATCACGATCATAATTTTTTGGTGACTTCTTCATTTCCTTTTCCCTCTTATTAAGGCAAAATTTTATTAACCTTATTTCCGATGTGGGTTTTCCACAAAGTTATTTTCTACTTTAAACCATTTATTTTCAAAGATAAATTTCAAAATACAAGTATGAAATTTTTTTAAGTGTGGGGGAGAATGTAACACCCCAAGCATCCATGGTACGCTTCTCTTTGAATAATACAGTAGTGTGTGTTGTACGCAACATCGAGTTCTAACACACACCACAACCAATCAAACTAGTCATTATTAATAGTAATACCCACTTTCTGAAATTTTAAAAATTTTATCTTTCAAAATGAACTTCATTTTTGGATTTGTAATATCGAAATTAGACAAGGGTGATTTTTTGGTATTTTTCTGAAAACATTCAATTTTTGATGAATAAAGAAAAACATTGAGTTATTGGTTAAAACCGAATTTATATTTAAATAATTATTTATTTTATTTAAACTTAATTGAGGTCAAAATAGATACATAATACCTATATAATTTCAATGTAATTCATTGGAGTTAGTTCAAAATAATTTTACATACAGAAAAATTTTATTGAACTTTTCACCGTCTTTTACCCACCTCCTAGGAGAATTTGGAAATTCACATAAAACATAATTTTACCGCTTCTATGTGTGGAATTTTGAAAATCCAAGAGACAAGGTTAATATCATTGAGTAAAATGTTGTTTAATGAGATGAACATAATTTTTGGTGAGTAGTAACGTTTTACTTTTATATACCATGGTTAAAATTAAATAGGGTAATTATGGGTAAAAATGATATTAATATTACCATAACACATGTATTAATTCTATTGGACAAGTTTATATCGACCAAAAACAACCTTATTAATAAAATATTATCATTTAGGTCCACTTGGATTAGATTAGTACATTAATTAATACTTAATTCAAAGAAGAGTTAAAAGAGTTAAAATCAAAGTTTAATTACTAAATAATTTTTAATATAGGGTTATACATAAGATAAATTTGATTGTAAATATTAATTAGAAATCTAAAAATTTTTCCTACATAAATTAATTTTATTTATAATTTTTAGACGTTAAATAATTTAATTTAATTATGACCCAATGGTGATGCAGTAATTACCTAATTAATGAAATATTAAAATAATTGATATTATAAATATCCAAATAAATATAATTTGAGACTTTTTATGAATTACACTAATTTTATAGGTCAATATGACATGTTAGTATTTATGTAATTATGTGTTTTCGAAGTAATCATGCTGTTATGAGTTTCACAAAAATCAAATACCAAATAGTGTCAAAATTTACAAAAAAGAGTTTGTAAAACAAATATTATATTATTAATTGATATTCTATTCATAAAAATCTAAGGTTCGGAAAAAGGACTTATATAAATATATTTGTATCATTAATGGACCACTTGGGGGTCTCTTGAATGTATATAGTAAGTTTATTAACTATATAATATAAAAATACAATGTGACATGGTAAATGTCAAACTAATTAAGTAAGAGTTAAAACTAAACGATAAGGTTAATATAATGACACAAACCGGTATAAAATATATTGTATGAATGTATTTCAACCCATCCCCCCTTATACATTTAATAATTCACTTTGGAGCCATTATAAACCGAATATGAATTTATTATAAAATAATACTTTAATTTTTTCCTAAAGAGCCCCTCCTCCCCCTTATAAAAGGACACCACATATAACAAATTCTTCACAGCTTAAAAGCCTTTTGGTTCGGCCAACCCCTGCCCAAATATCCTCCCAACATCCCTAACTTCAACCTAGAGGCCTTAGTTTGATCAGAAATCCAACCTAAGGATACCTTTTGATCAAATGAAAAGGAAGAACCTGAAGAATAGGTAATGTTTTCACCACCCTCTTTCAAGTTCCTTTCTTCATCAACTTCTTCATTCATTGTTATTCCCATTATAAAATAATGAATCAAGTATTTTATATATATTTTGATGTTATTATAAAAATTTTACAACCATATTCATTATTATATCCATCCTTTGCGTGACATGTCACCATATGTGCGTACGGATGGCTTACCGTCTCCACATCGTGGTGTAATTGTTATTCAAAACATTATTATTTGGATGGGTATAATAATGATGTGAAATTAATTTAAATAATAAATATAACATTATAATGATTCTTTATATATGATATACCATCGAATTATATATTATTTTAATAACAAAAGAATGATATTGTCGCTCGTGCGTACGTATGGACTACCGTCTCCACGAACGTGATGAGATTCATTCCCCATCGTATCCATTCAAGTCTAATTATAATTTGATGATTAAAAATAATGTTTAAGGAATTGATATCATTCTAGATATGAATAAGATACAAACTATCCATAACAAACACTACTTATGTAACAAAACATATAAAAGAAAATGAGTAAGTTAACACCCGAAACGACGATAATACTAAGATATTATTAACAAAGAAATGTTAAAAGATCATATATGATATCATACTAATGTATATGATTCTTGTATAATTTAATAACAATTATTTCACCATTATGAATCATGTTATCCTACCATTAACAAAGGAAAAGTACAAGGTAAGGGGTTTTCATCTCAGTCCTTATTGTTGTGAGATTCGTACCATATTGCCACTATTACCTTTTGTGAGGTGTATGTACTACCCATAATTGTATTCTTTTTGTAAAAAACTATAGTTTATGTGTATCTACATATTAATTGTATGATACCTCTTTCATGGGGTGTATGTTTCGTAAGTTACCAAATTGTTAAGGGTTTATTTCACAATCTCTTCATTATCCGAGGTTGTTTATATGTAATTATCTACTAGGACCTCTTTATCATCCACATCCATGTTTTTTTAAATGTATTTCAAATAATTATTACTATTTTATAGAATATGGGTTGTAGTCATTTATACCCTTGTTGTATTTTTATAATATTTTTATAAAGGAATCTTTCCGTCGTTTTCCAAACAAGGTCCTTTTTAACCTTTTCGATAGAATTAAGGTAACAATGTCTTTTTTTTAACTTATACGGCGGGTGCAGTTATTTTATGTCGTTATAAAATCTTCAAAGCTTCCCTTACAAGGTTATAAAAAAAATTTCAATGTAAATGTTTTCTTATATAATTATGTGACTTTTAAATGATTTCAAAAAAAGAGATATATTTCTCTCAAATTGTTTTGATTTCATCTATGTCAACATCCTTTGATGGATTTTAAGCTTATTTGAAGTTTATTTATTATGATACAAAACATCCATATTGTATTGAAGGTTTTGTGATATGTATGATAGTGGATGTGTTATTTTTATACCATTCATGGTTTATGGAGAAATTATTGACATTTCGTATTCTATTTTTAATATGAATGTTTATGTTATGTTTAAACCTGTTCATATGAGGAATGCATTAGACTTAATAAGTGAAGGGTGGAGCCCGCAATAGCTCCTCGATGCATCGGTAGGTCTCATGAGACAAACTAGTGTCTTGGCACAAGGCCTTGACAAAATCTTATTTTTAGTCTTGGCATGAGGCCTTGCCTACGTGGTTATGATAGTCTGGAATTATGAATTCCACCATTATGAAAGCGGATATTGATATTGCATGTGAGTATTTGACTAGTATAATATCCATTTGAATAAGTAAATGGCATTATTTCATTTTATCTTTGCCATATTATTCTAAATTTAATGTTTTGAAGGCTTTTTTAAGTTATACATTGCCTCAAATGTTTATGCTTATTTATGAAGGCTTCCGCTATATTGTTATCCTTACTGAGAATCTGAGATCCCGCCTTTCTATGTTTTATTTTTCTCAAGATGTGAAGAAATATTTTATGACTGACTTGTAGGGATAGTATGAAGGGGATATGAGTGTGGATTATGGAGACTATATTATTGTATTTTTTTACTTTATGATGTAATGTAAACCTTATGAATGTATCTAGTGATTCCAAGGCTACTAAACTAATCGGTATTTAGAGACTTTATCTTTTGTGATCATGCCAATGTTATGTAATAATGCACCAAATGTGGGTAACTGGGGTCGGGTCGTTACAATTATTATCAGCCCTTATAGTCTGAGAAGCATGAATTTAAACAACTTTTATAATATGGCTTTGGATTACACCTTTTTGTACACTCCATTCCATGTTTGGGGCCTTTCTCATTCTGGGTTTTCATCCTCCTTCAAATCCATATGAAACTCCTTAATGATGATGGTTTCACGCCACTTTTTTCTCACCTCTTATTTTTGTCCAATTCCCTAATGGATCATTAGTAACACTTTTAAATTCCTATGTTTTCAAACTTGGTGAACAATAAATTTTTCATTTTATTTTCTATATTCCTAACTAGTTAGGTGGGTAAACCTATGATTTGAACATGGTCTGTAGTCTATCCTCACTCACTAGTCACCCCCTTGATCAAAAACTTAAAATCCTAAACTTTTTCTATTACGTACATCCTCCCACGTGTTGAAATATCCCAGATACCATTCCTTGTTTCCCACAAAGAGCATGGATCACATGGGCTTAGGAGTCCGGTAGGGTGTGAACAGACAAGGTCCTTATGGTATGAACTCTATAACCATAAAATAGAAGCCTAATTCTAATAATATAATGACCTTAAACTTTATGAAAATTCCTAGGAATTCATGATGTGGCATGGGATTTTTTTACCCCTCATTCATGTTGCCTTTTCCCTTTGACACATCATGTATGCCCCCTTCTTGTATGTATCATGATACTTGTGTGTTGTGAAATCCTATTTTGGATCATTAAAAACATTTTTATTTCCCCTGTGCCACATATATATCGTAGAAATATACATTTCTTATCATCTACACAACATGATCTTAAACTATTGGCTAGGGTCCAGACAGTATGAACTTAAACTATGTGTAATTCCCTGATGACAAGATGTTAAATTATTTCATGTACTATCCTCACCATATGATGTCAAACAGTGTGTTCATAAACCTTATTTTCACAGGATAAAATTTCATGGTTTCTTAGGAACTCACCTGGGAGATCCTCTATAACACCCTGAGATTTTGTGAGATATTTTTTCGAATTAATTTAATCTCTTTGATATTTTTCATTTCACATGACACTTAAAATAGTTTATTTTATATTAGTGACCTACGTATTGATTGAGTTGTAAAAAAGATAAATTTAATCATGAACTAAATGCAACATAAATTTTAGCTTTCACTATACAGAACACCAAATTTATCTTATGTTACACACAAGACTGACTTTCTTCGATAACTTGCATAACACACAAGACCAGGTGTTTCCGAACAATAAATAATTATTAAAATATTATTATTTAATAGGATATAACAATACTGTTAAATTAAATATTATAGAATTAAATTAGTTATGAATATATATAGTCTAATTCTTTGGTTATATACTAATTGTAAAAGAATACATAAACCAAATGAATATAATGCTACTACTTTCATAAAAGTATATTTTTATGTGAATAAAAGATGATTTATATTAATAACGTAAATTAATTTCCAATAGTGAATGATATTAATTAAATTTATATTTATATATTCAAACAAATATTTTTTATAACCATCCAATATATTTGATCGATATAATATTAGAACAAACCCAATTTTATGCTTAAAACCCTATATCTTTATAAAGGTGGTTTTACTGCCTTTTAATGGGGAACCAATTATAAATCCAATTTTTTGAACTTTTATAGATTTAATATGTCTAAATAAACTTCATATTTTGAATAGAAACATAAAAATTCAATTAGGATAAATTCTTGTTATTTTTCTGTAATTTTTCACTTCTTAATGAATAGTTAAAATAGTAAATTTTAATTCAAATCTACATTTTCATCTAATTTATTGATATGGGTAAATTATATTTTAAATAGATTTTAAATTTTAATTAGATAATATTTTTATAAATTAATACAATTTAGTTCATTATAGTCAATTTCACTTTCATATTGGTTATAAAAACATAGCAAACTTTTGAATATTTTTACATTAAAAATCTACAGTGTTGTCCCATCTGCGGGATTTTTTTTAAATTATTGTATTCTACTTATTATATTATAATTTTTCAAAATGGATTCCATATTTCTAATCAAAATAATTTATAAATTATAACAAGGTAAAATTTTTTTTACCAAATATATTATGGAAATTGCTTAAAATTAATTAGAACGATTAAGAGAAAAAATTGGTTAACAAAGTACTAAACCATAAATTTAAGACCCAAAAAGACCTATATACTTGTAAAACACCCATTTTCTAGAAATATTATGTCCATTAACCTTCCAATATTTATTTTTTTAGGTTTTTATGAATTTTTTTGTAAAAACATGGGTACACCGAACTTGTTTTAAAAAATGCCAAGTGTGTCATTTTCCTTCCCTATAAAAGGCCACCACCTCTTCCTATTATTAACACCTATAAAACCACTTATGTTTTAAAATTATATTCTCAATACATATCCCAACATACCTTCATTACTCCTTGAATCCTCCCCTTAGTAATAATTCAATCCAAGGAAACATTTTTTCACAAACAAAAAGGAGTTACCTAATTAAGTGGTAATGACTTCTCTCAAGATCCTTTCATTTATATACTTCCTCTACTACCTTTATTCCATTATTGTATATACAAAATTATATTAAATATACTATGATGTTTTTATGATAATTTTTCTACATAAAATTACACACACCTCCATCTAATGGGTAACTAACATATAGTTAATATGTGTGGTGAACTACCACCTCACAAAACAATGATTGATCATTTTTCCTTAACACCGCTCATGGTAGAAATTATAATGGAAGATATGTTTATATATTATATATATTATAATAATTATTTCCTTAATATTCTTTAATTATTTTAAAACACATATCTTTATACTTTTGATTTTCTGTAAATATGATAATTTTGTTTGCGGAAGTGTGTACTACCACCCCCTCAATCAATGTGATTCATACACACACTACATGGAATGTATTAAAGATGGGTTTAGTGAACTTATATGATATATATGATATAATAATTATACATTAATAATTATATATATATATTTCATTTATTTACTTTCTTTCAATATGACTATTAAACAAAAACAACATTCATGTGTACGAACGATCGACCATCTCCACGAACTGTGTATTTCATTTCTTATGTTTATATTATATAGTTTATGATAATACAAGTATACTTAATATAATTGATATTTATGTAATTATTTATATTATGGAAATAATTATATAAGTATAAAGTCCAAATATCTAACAAATTAAGACACATGAAAAGAACAAAGTGGTTATTACCTGACGGGAAACCTTAACAAATAATTATTAACAAGAATTCAATATAAAGTCATAATAAAACCATAAAAAGTATTAGATATAGGAATATGGTTCTATGATAGATGTGTAGTAAACTTATATTTATTGTATAGGATTTTTGTATGAGTACAATGAGAGTCAGAATACAAGGTAGGGGAATTTCATCTCACTTTTAATTTCTCTGAGATACATGATTTATTCAACACTCCTTCGTTTTCTGTGGTGTGTATACTAACCATGGATATATTATATGATTATCATACTTAAATTTATTGGTATTTTCATATTAGTTTTATTATAATTTTTTCATGGGGACTATTTTTCAAAAGATACCAAATCAGAAAAATGATTTTGTCTCAATTTTCCTTCTTTGAAACACATTCAATGTTATGCCCCTATATTTTTTCATAAGGTATATATACTTAATTTGTAATTTTATATAATTAATATATTTATATAACTTATATTTTATGATTTATGTAATTTTATTTTCTTAAAATATTATTATGGTTCAATGTTACCAAGTGGTTAGAGTTTATTGAAACAATATCATCGTTTTTCGAGATTGTTTATATCTATAATTCCTTTGATGAAATATTATGATCATTCTCTCAAGAAAACTCATGACTTTTCTTATAATATTGTTATTCATGATATATTCATATATTAGGACCATTTTTTCAATCTTTTGTATATTATATAGTCATGAAAGTGTTTTTAAGAAAGATTGAATTTCCGTCTCTCTTTGGTCGGAAATTTGTGTTCTTCAGAACCATATTTTCTAAATGGTATGGAAAAATATTATACTATCATCCTATAATATTTAAATGAAATATTTACCCATGTTTTACCATTTTAAAACAAAAGTCTTTTTAAAAAATAATCTTCTCTTCATTTTCTATTCGAGTATCTTTTCAAATATTTTTACGGTGAAAACAAATGAATGGTTTTCACATATAGATTTACCCGCCATCATGACTATCATTCCATTGAATATTTCATAAGAATATTAATAAGTTTTTTAAAAGAAATTTCTTCCTAATATTCTGGAAATTCCTTATTTTAAATTAGTTTTTAAGGAAATGGTTTTAAAATTTTTTCAATATCCTTTCATAAGTTTTCAAGTAAAAATGTTTTCAAAAACTTTTGAAGATTTTTTTATAAGTTATCAAAGTTAGTTTCAAAGAAATTGTTTTCAAATGATTTTCAATATTTATTTATAAGTTTTAGAATTAATTCCAATAAAATAGTTTTAAAAAAATTTCAATAAACCTTTATAAGTTTTAATTATTTTCAAATAAATGTATTTAAAAATATTTTCAATCTTTCTTTATAAGTACTCAAAGTATTTTTAAAGAAATGGTTTTCAAAAAAAATAAATATTTTTATTTATAAATTTTTAATGTATTTTCAATGAAATTAATTTCAAAATATTTTCAAGATTAATTTTATAAGTTATCAAGGGAAAAGTTTTTCAAAATTATTTCCAGTCCTTCTTTATATATTTTCAAAATATTTTTAAAGAAAATGGTTTTCAAAATATTTTATGTTTTAAAAACTATTTTATAAAACATTTAAAGTATATTTCCTTCAAGAAATGTTTCTAAAGAATATTGAAAAATTATTTCCCATCTAAGATGTCATTTTTTGGTGTTACTCATGCTTGTTTGGGGATATTATTCAATGTTTCAATTCATATTATTTCTTTTAATGGTTTTTGTTTTATTGGAATGATTCTCATAACACCTGTTTCTCATAAATGGGTTATAATATTTTGAAACCTCCATCCATTAATAGGTTTTTATTTTATCAGATGATTATGAAACCCATATTTTTCCATAGGTTAATATATTACTACATGTTTATGACACTAATTTTTGTTCATGGTTAGGATATGATAATTTGGGATCTTGTGGAACATGTATGTAATTTTTCACTATGAGAAGGGTGGGAACTATATGTTCCTCCAATTTATTGGGTAATGATAAATGTTTTATGAGCTCAAATAGTACATTGGAGGGAATCCTGAGGCAAAAAAAATATAGTCCACGAGAGGAAATCCCATGCCCAAAATATGATGGTACATGGGAGGACATCACAATCTCAAAAAAGGAGGGTAAATGGGAGGGCATCCCAAGCCTGAAGTAGGTACACGAGTGATTATCTCAAGCATGACATGTTATAATGATCTTTATAGGAAGCCATGAAAAAGGATTTTTATATCCTTAGGTGTCTTCCATAATCCCATATCTTATTTTTATATTATTCTTTCATGGCTCAGGTTATTTATTTTTTATGATTCATGTCTTATGAACTGATAATATTTATGAAATGATTCATCTTTATCATTTTTGATATACATGGTATTATCTTCTAATGATCATGATCATGTTCTCATACCTTTATGTTCATGATATGCTTACACATTTCCTTTATTTATCCGTACTAAGAATTTGATTTCACCACTTTCTTATCATTCCCTTCCCGATGTTATAAAGAAATTTTTTAAGTAGAAATAATATGGGGGAAGACTTTATTAGGAAAAATTGAAGATATTTCACTAGGTTAAAAGATCCATATTTCATGTTTCTATAGGCACTAAACTAGTATGGTATTTTGGCATCTATTTTTATAATTCTTTAATTATTCTAAAAATGTTATGTAAAATTTATGTAAGAAAATACAGGTTCTCTATAGTTGGTAAAAGAGAAAAGGTTTATTTAACAATTGGAAGATATGATGAGAAAATATTAGTGAGAACAGTAAAGAAATTTATAAGGATAGGGAAAAGTATAAGAAAATGTCATAGAATCTTTAGTAATGGGTAGAGTGATTGGTTTCCTAGAAATACATCCTTGTCTAGATAATACAAGTGGATGTGTCTCTCACAGAGATGTTCCTAGGAGTAACTACTCTAAAAAGATGCTTCAGACCAGACTCAGGGTAATCTGGTACACGAAAAATGGGACTTCTTGCACACCTAGTAGGACACTCTCGTGGGATATACTTTGGGAATTAACAAACTCTTCATGAACTATCGAGAAGTATTTAAATAATTATTCTTTGAATAACCTATGATAAACTTACAGTTTCATAGATTAATGAAGTTGGAACCATGATTTTTGCGCCATATAAGTATTTTTTCATGATTATATGGTATCCCAATATGATAAATGTTTCTAAAATTATAATTTTTAGTTTTAGTTAATCAAAATAAATAGAAGGAACGTGGATAACATTTATTGTTTAATATGTGGAAATTATTGGTATTATGTGAATCGATTTACCAAGTAGAAATATCGTAAAGAGAATCAGGAAGGTGGTATGAGTATTTGTTCTACTTCTAAAAATAATGAGACCATAAACGACATGTGAATGATATGTGATTTTCTTCCAATATTTTTTACATTAAACATAAGAATAATGATTATTTTATGGTTGGTAAAAATTAAGAATGATTGAAATTTCATATTCTATGAATGAGGTATTGAGGAATAATTTTAAGAAGCCTGAGTAATTTTTTTAGAAAAGGTTGGATTAATGAATTATTTATGTTATGTAATTAAATGATTATGTTATATAAATCATGAAATATATAAGTATTTTCAATATAATTTTTCATTAACAATTGAAAAGTATATGTTAAAAAATTTCATCACTTTTCGAGATTGTTGATGATTATATTTCCTTTAATGTAATCTTGTGATCTATCACTCGAGAACACTCATGAAATTTATTATTATATGGTTATCCATGATATATTCATATATTGTTGTCATTTTTTCACTCTTTCGTAGATAATATAGTAAATAAATTGTTTTTAAGAATGTCCAAATTTACCACCCTCTTTGGTTAGAAATCTTTGTTCTTTAAAAACCATATTTTCTAAGAGGATTCCAGAAATATTCTAAAATCATCGTTTGATATTAAAATGAAATATTTACCCATGTTCTATATTTTTAAAACAAAATGTTATTAAAAAAGTAATATTCTATTTTTTCCATTCTATGAACATTTCTAAACATTTTATGGTGCAAAAAAAGAATGTTCTACATGTACGAATTTACTTACCTTCATGTCCATCATTCCATGGACAATTTAATAATAATATTTAAAAAAATTAAAGAAAATTATTTTCTAATATTATTTAAATTCATTGTTTTAAATTATTTTTCCATAAAATGGTTTTCAAAACATTTTCAATCTTTCTTTATATGTTTTCAAGTAAAAATATTTTCAGAACATTTTCAAGATTTATTTATTATTTTTCAAATTCATTTTCATATAAATTGTTTTAATTTTTTTAAATATTTCTTTATAGGTTTTCAAGGTATTTTTAATGAAATGGTATTAAAATTTTTATCAATATTTCATTATAAGTTTTCAAAGTATTTTCAAAGAAATTGTTATAAAAATATTTTCATGATTTTTTATATGTTTTCAAAGTATTTAAAATGTAGTTTTTTTTCAAAAAAATAATTCATGATTTATTTATATGTTTTTAATATATTTTCAATAAAATTCCTTTCAAAATATATTAAGATTATTTTCATAAATTTTCCACGCAAAAAAGTTTTCCAATTGATTTTCAAGACTTATTTAAATGTTTTTAATGTATTTTTAAAGAAAATGGTTTTCAAAAGGTTTTATGATTTGGTATTTTGAAAAATATAAGGATATTTTACTCAAGAAATGTTTCTAATAGATATTTCAAATTTATTTACCATATAAGATTAAAAACATTGGTGTTACTCAGTTATTTTTGTGGAAATTATTCAATGTATGTATTCATATTATTTCACTGAATGGTTTATGTTTTGATGGAATGATGCTTATGAAACATGTTTTTATTCTGCAGGTTATATTATTTTGAAACCCAGTTCCATTCATGGTTATTCATTGATGAAATGATTAGGAAAATTGTCTTTTTTACACAGGTTAAGATATGATTACTTGTTTTTGACACCCATTTCATTTCATGGGTTAGGATTTATTTATTTATGATCTTTTGGAACACGTATGTATGATTTGAATATGATAAGGGTGGGATCTATATCTCTATCCAATGTAGTGGGTGATGATAAATGTTTTATGAGTTCAAAGGGTATATAGGAGGTAACCCCAATCCCGAAACAAGAGGGTACATAGGAAGACATACCAACCTCGAGAAAAGATGGTACATGGTATGCAATCCCAAGCCCAAAAAAATATGTTACATGGGAGGGAATCCCAAGCCCTAAGTAGGTACATGGGTGATTATCCCAAGCCTAACATGTTACAAAGTTCATAGTAGGTATCCTTGACTGAGGGTTTTTTATATCATTATGTTCCTTCCACAATTCCTTGTCTTATTCTTGTATTAGGCTATCATATATCATGTTCTCTATTTATTTATGATTGATGTCTTATTAAATGACAATATTTATGCCATGATTCATGTTTATGATTTTTTATATACAAGGTATGATATCCTAGTGATCATGATCACGTTCTCATACCTATATGTTCATGATATGATTACATGTTTTCTTTTTTTACCCTTATTGAGAATTTGAGGTCACACCTTTAGTATGTTTCCCTTACCTAAGTTATGAAGAATGGTTTTTATGAAGAAATACTAAGGGGAGATCTTTTTGGGAAACGTTGATGATATTTCACTGAGTTAAAAAAAATTCTATGTTTCTAAAGGAATTAAACTAACATGGTCCTCAGTAATTTATTTGTATAATGTTTTATGTATTCCAGAAGTGTTATTTAATATTAATTTATGAAAAGTCATGATCTCTATATCCCCCCTAGAAGATGGGTTTGACCTTTTTTCAGACCAGTGTGCCTACACCAACGCACTCTAAGCAATGACGGTGTAATTCGAAGAGTGATAAAAGTAGTTTGAGATTTCCTTTACTCCAATCCCATACATCACATGCCAGTCATTTTGATCCTCATCCTTTTTCATGTCTAAAGGGATCACCTAATAGCCTAGTTATACCGCATTGGATCACCTACCATCCTGGGCCAATGTTTTGGAGGACTTGGATAACATTTTGAGTATGGTTCCACGAATCTAATATGGTCATCAGTCGACCCTCATTTTTATGTCCCCATTTCAAGATAGAGGTATGAATAATGTGTTTCAAACATAGTAACCATTCGTCTTATACCACCATTCTATCCTCCCTATGTTCTGAATTCTATGCATCGTTATTCACACTCTTCATTCCCTTTTATTAATATTGATTCTAAATCCCCTATAATTGTCTCGTTTATGCACTACTTCCTGTTAAAAAATCAAGATGGATGCTCAAAGATCCATATAAATGAGCCACATCCTCTCCCAACCTGAATTATCTCAATGTTTAGTAAAAAATAGCTGACCTTGAGTGTTCATTGAGTATTGTACATTCTCATACAAATTGAATGATTATGTGGTTGTACAATGTTTGTCACACTGGGAATGATCCACATGTGATTAGATATTGGTCATTAGTTATCTCATTGTTGGTCGGAGTAGTGTACTCAATAGGGGGGTGAATTGAGTATATATGAAATTCCTATTTGAACGGTTTTCTTAAAAGGTTCCCCAATAAAAAAATATGTATCCCAGTTAATCAAAGTAATATGGATACAAAATTTTTACTGTTCAAATAACTTCTCAGAAGATTGATTAATTCCTAGTAATCTCAATATCAGTTATTGGTATTACTTTTGAAGCTATTATAATAATGTAAAACAATTATAACTTCTGTACAAGATTAACTATCAATGTAAATCTAGTGATTCTTGAATTATACAGTAAAACATAAAAAACTAAATAAAATAACACATAGGATATAAAACAAGTGGTTCAGTCTCAAGCTGAGACCTAATCCACTCCACTTAGTGATCACCCTCCAGCAAGCAATTTATATTAATAAACATGATCCACACCCTGTATCGGGGTAAAAAACAATTCACATGACTATTTAAGTCCCACTACCTCATCTGAAGTTCTTCATGGGTATATACTGCCAGGTCACAGAGGGACCTCTTCCACAATAATCCATTGGAGTATAAAATTGTAAAAATATATGATATGAATGATATCATGTATCCGTCAGTTTAGTACAAGAGATAGTGTGTGTCGTAATACAGACACACACAAACTACTTGAAAGCTAAAAACAATACACAAGAGAGATAAGATGATGAGATAAGGTTAGAAGTACTCAGATTGTTATTCTTTTTGGTTCTGGACATCTAGGATGAAGCAAATGAATGTATCGAGTCCTCTTGCTACAAACATAGTATCAGAAGTCTGGTGCTCTAGTTGTTAGTAAGATCTTGATCATGTTCTTCATATAGTTTATATTTTGAATATTTTGTTTACTCTAATATATGGTATCCCAGCCTTTGTATTCATGAATGCTTCATGTGTTCTTCAGTTGTATCTTGTTGCATGTGTGGGTTCTTTTCTCAAGAATGCTCGTGCTTCTACTGCTACTCTACCTTGTTACTTCAGGGTCACACTTTCTTTTTTATTCTCGGAGTGCACGTGATGGAGCTGAAAAGATGCATGTATTCTTCACCTCGTACCTCATACATTCAGGTGACATGTCTATAATGAAATATTAATTATGTCAATTAACTTAACAAACTAAAATACGAGCATTGGAAATTAAATTGAAAAAGATAGAATATATTAAAGAATAGTGTAACATTCTATCTAGAAACAGAGTCACTTGGAAACGGGGTCACCATGAAATTGTTTTTTTTCTTTGCCTTTGAGTTGTGAGATAGTTATCATGGCATAGTTATATCAAGATCAAGATTTGGTAGCATAGATTTGGTGTTTGGATCATGGTTTTTGAACCTTTACCAAACATCGAACGATGTCTTATCACGGGACCAGTGTCACAGAATTCAATAGTTCTAAAACTGGTTACGGTGTATGGTTACGGTGTTTGGGTCCTGGTGTTTGGGTCACAGTGTCTGGGTCAAGGTGTTTGGGTCACGGTGTCTTGTCACGGTGTTTGGAAAATAGTGTCTGGTCACAGTGTCTGAGTCATAGTGTCTGAGTCATAGTGTCTGAGTTACAATGTCTGAGTCACGTTGTCTGGTCACAATGTCTGGGTCACAATGTATGGGTCACTATGTTTGGGTCCTTTTCCATAAACCAGAACTGTCGAAAGACTCATGGTTTATCATACTTATCCAAATATATGTATATAGACTTAAATATTAATATTCACCGAATGAATTAAACATAATCATTCATAAATGAAATTCATTATAAAAAAATAGTTTACAATAATCAAAAATGATTTATGGAAATTAATATCTTGGGTAGGTTATAATAATCAAACATTATATGAGATATATTAAAAAGGATTAACAAGATTTGCAATATGTTTTGGATTTTTTATCATTTAAACATGAATAAAATAGGAGGAGTCTAACAGTCTCCCCCCTTTTGATGATCACAAATAATATGAGTGAGATATCTATTCTTAGTGTAATGTGTCTTCCTTAGTGTACATGTCTCTCCCCCTTTGGGGATTATCAAAATGTGTAAAAAAGTAAATAAGATAATATACAATAAAAGTTTATAGTGCATTTGATAGAGAAAGGCGTGTCATTACAAGCAGTAGACAACAACAACAACAAATGCAAAATCTCCCTATCAAAATATAGTGTTCACTTTTCATTATAACTTGATGTATTCTCTTTTCCCTTAATAGCAATAGCAGGAGAAGCCACATGAGTAGAGGTAGAAGTTGAAGAAGTGAGTGAACCAACCATCAGAGAAGGAAGAGGGAGTCCATCAAAAATAGAAGCGGCCAAGGTAGGTTTGGTGGAAGATTGAGGAAATTGTTGATCACGGATAATAGGTCTGATCTAATTCAGATCCTGAGAGACTCGCATAGAGGTAAAGACAAAGGCAGTGGATGAGAAAGTAGGAAAAATAGTCAAAAAGGGTGTAGCTACAAGATCCATAAGAACAGTGCTCTATACATGAAGATAAGGCCTCAATAACTTGATGAAGTCAACAATAATCTCACCACCAGACTGAATCACTTTATCAAAATCATTTTTTTCTCCATGAACTTTTCTATCAATTGAGTGAAGTATTATAGGTTTTGAACATGAGTTTTGAAAGAATGAGTGATTGGAGGGATTTTCAGATTCTCTACAAGTAACATGAAATGGTTGTTAATATCAGGCTTAGAGAAAATCCTATTGAAGAAGAAATCCACCTTCTTTGTAATTTCTTCATTAGCATCATTTTAAATCTTGGAATGAATTTTTACCAAATCAAGAACTCTGTCATTATTCTTTAAAATCATAGATAGACTCTCCTTGTCAAAGCCACATAGCACTGATTGATGTTCTTCCTTAATAATCGTTATGAGAAGATCACTATCAAATTAGCGTTGATATGACTGTCCAAAGGTACAAGAATCTATAACCGCTGAATTAAGGGACTTTAGTTTATTTATAACATTCTGTATACATCCCTTATACTCATCAATAAATTTTTTGAGACCAATAACGAGCTCACACAATTCGTGAACTATTTTCTTGTTTCTTTCAACCAACTTATCAGCTAAGGATGTTATGTTTGGTTGAATTATAGAAACAACTTCCTATGGAATCTGAATTATAACATCCAAAATGGGATGAGAAACAAAATTTGGCCTTGTTTTCAAAATTCTCTACATATCTACAACCATATCTAATATTTTTCTAAACTCAAGTATCAGGATGTATCTTTATCAACTCACACATATGATGTATAACATACTTAAATAGGTTAATCTTGTGTCCATTATTCATAACATGTATTAAAAATACATCCTGATACTTGAGTGTAGAAAAATATACTTTTCTTGAACTAATCATATTCTGAACAAACATAAAAAATAATCTGGTTTCACCATCTATATCAATAGAAATGTCTCTTATCTTTATTTTATTTATTGTCAAGATTCTAAAGACTTATTCTAAAAAAAGATCTCAATTGGAGGAGGAGGAACTCTCTGGTAGTCCTCAAAAATTCCCTCATGAGGTATCCTTTAGGAAGTATCCCATAACCACGAAGAAAAGGTTCATCTTTTGCCACTATTCCATCTTCTCACAAAAAAACCATCTTCTTTATCAAATGAGAATTGAACGAGCAGATAAAACTAAGAAACTAGCTTTGGGTAAGTTAGCCTTGTCTTCTTTGGGAACAAATACACCCATCCCTGCTCTTTCAGTACTTTCAACACTAGAGGCTTAATTGACAGCAACCACTTAGGGTATATTTCCTTTTCTAGTACCACTATTCTGTCAACAAGGTTTGGATTTGAAGGGCCTTTGAGCTCTATCTCCGGTAATCCTTTCATTTTATTCTGAGATCTTCACTTCCTAGGAGTCCAAGAAGATGGTTGCTTCATCCTGGGCATTCAAAAAAGGTTTAAGAGAGAGAGAGATAAATAAAGGGTTGAAGGAGGGATTATAGTTTGAGAGAAGAGAGAAAAGGTGAAGAAAAGAGTGAATCTTCTTTACTTTTTTCATTTAGGGATATCGAGCATCAAAAATTCAAAATAATGGGAAAGAAAAAGAATAAAATAATTAATTACAGTGATATGGGTTATAATATATAAATAAAATGAAAAAGTGTCTTCATGGTGAGACCGGAACAAACATTTACTATGAGACCATAATAGGTTTTCATGGTGATACCACAAAAGGTTTTCACGGTGAGACCGTAAACATAAAACATTAACTTTTAAGAAAGTAAACAATAGAACTGTTGGAGTTATATAGTAATATTAAGAATGTGACTTGTGAAACCATAAACTATGAAACAATATGTTGTTTAATAGTACACTTACTACTTAAGATTTATCATTCCCAATTCATTTATGATGTAATCTATTCTTTTATAATTTAATGGTTTGGTGAATATGTCAGTGAGCTGATATTCAATTCCAATGAATTCCAAAGTGATATCACCCTTTTGATAATGGTCTCTCAAAAATTTATTTCTTACATCAATATTTTTTGTCCTTGACTGAGAAATAAGATTTTTGAGATATTAATAGCACATGTATTGTCACAATTTATAGGTATATTCCTAAATTGATATCCATAATATATTAATGTGTGTTTCATACACAAAATTTGTGCACACCAACTTCCAGCAGCTGTGTATTTATATTCAGAAGTAGATAACGCAAGAGAGTTTTGTTTCATACTACACAATGATACTAGTGACTTGAATAAAAAGTGACATGTTACAGAGGTGATCTTTTTGTCTAACTTAAAACCACCGAAATCAGCATCAGAATAGTTAAATAACTGAAATCATTATCCTATGTGATAAAACAGTCATAGATTGGGTGTTTGATAGAGTTATTTGGAAATTACCTTAACAACATTTTAATGATATTCCATAGGGATTTCTTGAAAAAGAACACACATATATATACTAAACAAAATATCAGGCTGACTATAAGTTAAGTAGAGTAAGCTTCATATCATTCCTCTGTAAGTGGTTTGATCAACTGATTTTCTATTTTCATCAAGATCCAACTTACAAGTAGTACTCATTGGAGTGTCACTACTTTTAGTGTTATCAAAGCCAAAAAGTTTTAGAATATCCCTAGTATATTTTATTTGATTTAAAATAATAACATCTTTATTTTGAATGATTTCAAATCCAAGAAAAATTTTAGTTCACTAATTAAACTCATTTTAAATTCATTTTTCATTATTTTAGAAAACTCAAAACATATAGAATTTTTTGAAGATCCTAATATAATATCATTTACATAAATTTTAACTACTAAAACATCATTGGAAATTTGTTTTATAAAAATGGTAGGATTATCTATACCTTTTGTAAAACCTTTGGAAATAAGAAAAGTACTTAATCTACCATACCAAGATCTTGGAGTTTTGTTAAACCAAATAATGTTTTTTATAATTTGAAAACATGATTTGGAATGTGAGGATTTTTAAAACTAGGGGTTTTCTCAACAATGACTTCCTCAGATATATACCAATTTAGGAATGCACTCTTAACATCCAATTGATATAGTTTAAAATTCAGATGTGCAGTATAAGAATGTAGTATTCTGATGGATTCAAGTCTAGCTACTGGTGTAAAGGACTCTTCATAGTCAAATCCCTATTCTTGACTATTGCCTTGTGCAACCAATCTATCCTTGTTTCTAACTATGGTACCATCTTCATCTATCTTATTTCAAAACACCAACATAGTGACCATGGTAAATGTGTCTTTAGGTCTGTCAAAAAGATTCCCAACTTTATTCCTTTAAAACTTATTAAGTTTTTCTTGCATAGCCATCACCCAAAATTCATCATTGATAGCATCATTAATGCTTTTAGGTTCAAGTTGTGACAATATGACTTGATGTTCCACCTGATTTCTAAGAGAAGCTCTATTTCATGTTTTTTATCTAAATCTCCTACAATAGTATCTAAAGGATGGTTCTTAAGGGTTATAACAAATCTAGAAAAAGAATTACTAGTGATTTCAGGTTCTTCAGCAAGTTCGGGTTCCTTATGACTTGAATCTGAATAATTTACAGAACTGGAAGTTTTTATAGATTCCTTTACTAGATGGTTAGAGGATTTTCAATTTATGTCCTAATTTTACACATCATCCTCCAGGTTCTCTGGAGTGGTCTTAGGCTCATTAGGATCTATCTCATCAAACTTGACATGGACAGATTCTTCCACACATTTAGTTCTTTTATTAAAAACTCTATAGGCATTACTAGAGATTGAATATCCTAGAAATATTCATTCATCACTCTTGGATAAATATTTATCACTATTTTCCTTAGTATTAAGAATATATACTTTGAAACAAAAAACATTGAACTATATTACATTAGGTTTTCTGCTGTTCCATTAATCATATGGTCTTCTTTTGAGAATATGTCTAATCAACACTCTATTAATAATATAATATTCTATATTTATAGCTTCAGACCAAAAATAAATAGGTAAGTCATATTCCCTAAGCATGGTTCTAGAAATTTCTTACAAGGTTCTATTTCATCTTTCTACAATTCTATTTTTTTGAGGTGTTCTAGGGGTAGATAAATTATGACTATATCCATTTTTTGAACAAAAGGATTCAAACTCTTGATTTTCAAACTCATGACTATGATTACTTCTTAAGGATTTTATTTTAACTGCACTAATTTTTTCTGTAGTTTTAGCATATTTGGTGAAATGAGAGTAAGCTACACTTTTGTGAGCCAAAAAAAGTCTATGTATATCTACAACAGTTATCTACAAGAACATAAACATAGTGTATACCATTTAAACTAGAAACTCTAGATGGTCCATACAATTCCATGTGAACCAGTTCAAGAGGTTGAGAAGTTGACACTTATTTCATTGGTTTGAAGATTTTTTTTTTGGTTTTTTCCCTTTTGACAAGGATCACACACTTGATCATTTGGAAACTCAAGTTTGAGTACTTTTTTGACTAAGATTTTTCTAGTTAGCTTTCTAATAGAGTGAATATTATAGTGTCCTAGTATCCTATTCCATATCCAAGAATCTTTGTGAAATACACTTAAACATGAAGCATTTTGAGAAACTAAATACTCTAAGTTAACAGAGGATACATATTCATTTCTCAATGCAGAAAAAAATAATTCATTTTTATAATAAAAACATTTCAAGAATCATTTTCAAATTTGACATGAAATCAATCATCGCATTATTGTAAAATACTAATCAGATTGTATTTCAATCCATCAACAAAAAAGTACTTGGAAATTAAAACTGAGTTAGAGTTACTGTTTTGGCCATGGCCAATGATTTTTCCTTTGGCATTGTCACCAAAGGTGACATTTCCACCATCAATTTTTATTAAGTTCTTGAAGCATTAATAGTATCATGTCATGTGTCTTGAACACCGACTATCCAAGTACCATAAGCTTTTACTGGATCTCTTTAAAAAAAATTCCTACAAAATCCTCAAATAAAAATAGACCTTGTTACCCATATTTTTTTGGGTCCAGTAATATTAGTGACTAGTGCTTTAGAAACCCACATCTTCCACATAGGTTTCCTATAAGAATTATATAAAGATCTTGAAAAATAAACTCTATTTGTTCTAAAAAAGATTTAAATAGTATATAGTCTATCCTAATTTGAACTAGCTGAATGTTTTCCAAAACTAAGAGAAAAGTTGTATGTCCTAGATTTAAAAAACATTGGTTCTTCCAAAATATCATTCACTAGGTTGATATCCAATACCATTAGTATATTTATGAGAAATAAGTTTACCTATCATTTATACCAATGTATCTTTACAATTAATAAACCGTTCATGTTCCTTTTTCAATTTCATATTAGATAGCTTTAGTTCATTGTTTTCTTTGAGTAATTGAAATTTTTTCTCTTTTTCTATAGTATGTTCATATTTAATAGTTGAGGCAAGAGTATATTGTTTTTTTAAATGCTTGTATTTATCTTTTAGTTCATTATATGTCTCTTTAATCATATTACATAACTCAAACATTTATTCTTTATAAATATTCTCAAAATTACTTTCAAATATAAAATAATAGGAATTGTGTACAGAAGATTCAAGTGTCACCTCATATGCGTTTTTCTTAAAACACATATTGGTTTTGCTAGCCTATTCATCATCTGAAGATTTTGAGTAACTTGAACTGTCCTTATAAGCACTCCAAGTTGGTTTCATTGCCTCTTTATACATTCTATATTATTTTCTCATATTTCTTTTTGTACATTATCATGGGATAGTAATTGTTTACATGTCCTTTTCACATAAATTCATAGTATACTATCTCATCATATTTGTCACTTCTTTTCCAATGATTCTTCTAGCTTCCCATTTGATTATACCTTCCTTCGAAGTTAGGCTTTCTGAAAAATCTCTTCACCTTGTAAAATCTCTTAAATCGTCTGGCCAATTGAGCCATCTCCTCATCACTATTAGGTGATGATTGTTCACTGCTATAAATTTATACAAAGTCTTCAAATTTCTCTTTTTCATTGTGTTTAGATGTGGTGGTATTAAATGCAATAGATTTTATTTTGGGTTTATCCTCCTTTTCCTTGTTGACTTTCAGCTCCACTTCATACATAATTAGATTCCTAATGTGTTCTTTTACAGGTAACATACTGATGTCTCATGACTCTCTAATAGAGACAGAAGTTCCTCTCCATCTATTTGGTATGCATTTGAGAATCCTCATGATTTGTTCTTTGGAAGTAACATCTCCTTCAAGAGAAATCATTGTATTGACAATTTCATTGAACCTGAGATACATGTTAGAAATATGCTCATAAGGTTTCATATTAAATTTATCATATTTAATAATATAAGTACTAAGTCTCATTTCATTCAAACTATATGTTCTTTCATGTGAGACCCACAGAGTATCGCAAATTTCATGGGAAGTTTTACATGCAGAAATTCTGTTAAATTCCTCATCTCTTAAAGAGAAATATAGAGAATTCATGGATATTCAATTATTATTATAGGTAGTCTTGTTTGGGTCCTCCCACGTGATTTTATCAGTAATAGTAATCTTATACTCATCTATAAATGAAGACCAAATTTCAAAACCCAAACATTTTAAATGCATTTTCATTTAATATTTCCATTGGGAATATTTGGTTCTATTAACGAATAGTGGTATATTTGTTGCATCACTTTCCAGTCTATTAATAATAATAATGAAATACTTTTAAATAGATAGAAATTAATAATTAAAAGAAATTTACATATCATTAAATTACAACTTAAATCACAATTGAATAGTTTAAAAAACATAGTCCAAACAGGAATAAAAAACTCCTCGGATACCAAATGTTCGTCGGAGTAGAGTACTCAAGAGGAGGGTGAATTGAGTTTCTATAAAAATTGTTATTTTTTCTTAAAATTTTCCCCAATTAAAATAAATATAGCCCAGTTAATCAAGGTAATATGGTTTTGAAAGTTTGACTGTTCAAATAACTTCTCAGAAGATTGATTAATTCTCAGTACTATAAATATTAGTTATTGGTAATACTTTTGAAGCAATTCTAATAAGGGGAAAAAATTATAACTTCTATCCAAGATTAAATATCAAAGTAAATCTAGTTATTTATGAATTATATAGTAAAATAGAGAAAAATAAATTAAACACATCAAATATAAAACAAGTAGTTCAGTCTCAATCTGAGACCTAATCCACCCCACTTGATGATCACCTTCCACCAAGCAGCTTATATTAATAAAATTGATCCACACAGTTGATGGGGGTAAAAAAATTTATAGGACTGTTCAGGTCACATGACCTCTGCCACAGTTCTTCATGGGTATATACTACTAGGTTACACAATAACCTCTTCCACAATTATCTGTGGGAGTAAATAAGTGTAAAAAGATATGAGAGGAATGATATCTTGTATCCTTCAGTTTAGTGTAGGAGATAGTGTGTGTTTTAATGTAGACACACACACACTACTCTAAATATAAAAACAATAAACAAGAGATCAAATATGATGAGACAAGGTTAGAAGTGCTCTGAGTGTTATTATATTATGTTTTTGACTTATAGGATAATGAAAATGCAAGTATCGAGTCCTCTTGTGAGAAATAGAGTACCACAAGTCTGGTGCTCTGGTTTCTAGTTAGATCTGGCACGTTTTATTCATGGAGTTTTTATTGTGAATATGTTCTTGACTCTGATCTATGGTATCCTAGATTTTGGATTCTTGAATTCTTCATGTGTTGTTCAGATGTATCTTGTAGCATGTGTCAGTTATTTTCTCAAGAATTCTCGCACTTCCACTGCTACTCCACCTCATTATTTCAAGGCCATGATTTTCTTTTTATTCTTGGATTTCATGTGTTTGAGCCGACATGATGCATGTATTCTGTACCTTCTACCTTGTACTATCAGGTGACATGTCTACAAATAAATATTAATTATTATAGTGCATTTAAAAAACTCAAAAATGACCATTAGAAATTAAATTGAAAAAAAACCCTATTAAAGAATGGTGTCACATTCTTTTGGGAAACGGTGTCACTTGGAAACACTATCACCACGAAATGGTGTCTTCGTTTTTTCCTTTTAGTGGTGAGACAGTTATGATGGCATAGTTGTATTGAAATTAAGAACGGGTAGTACGGATGTGGTGTTAGTATCATGGTGTCTGGTCTTTTTACAAATGTAGAATGGTTTCATATAAATGAACTAGTGTAATAGACTTCATAATATCTGAAACTGGTTACGTTGTCTATTCATGGTGTCTAGGTCACGGTGTCTTGGTCACAGTGGTTGGTTCATGGTGTTTGGGTCACGGTGTATGGTTACTATGTCTGGGTCACAGTGTCTAGTCACGATGTCTGATTAATGGTGTCTAAGTCACGGTGTTTGGGTCATGGTGTCTGGTCACTGTGTCTAGGTCACCGTGTTTGGGTCACGATGTCTGGGTCCTTTTCCAGAAACAAAAACCGGTAGCAGACACACAGTTTCTCAGAATTATCCAAATATCTGTATATAGACTTAAACATTAATATTCTCATAATGAATTAGACTTAATCATTCATAAAATAAATTCATTATAAAACAAATTAAATATAGTTTAAAATATTAAAACATGATTTACAGACATTAAGATCTTGGGTAGGTTACAATAATCAAACATGAGTTGAGATAGATTAGATAGGATTAAGAAGATTTACTTGATGATTAAAAAGATTTACAAGATTTTTTGGATTTGGGATCATTAAAACATGACTAAAATATGATAATTCCAACACTCACTAACAGAATTATAGTGTGGTAATTTAAGAAATGAAACTAATGTGTCCCCACACACAATAATTTTCCATAGAAGACTTATGATTTTTGGAAATATTTCCTTTATAGCTCCACATCTGCAATCATCCGCTTCAGTTCCTCCAACATTCGGAATGTAGACCCCATGACGTGTTAACTATTCCCAAGATCTACTTCCTCTTTTTTGGCTTCTATATGAAGATCATCAATTATTTTTTGTTTCTATAGCTACTAATCTTAATTATCTGAAATCTGATCAGTCTCTTGCTTCATCTGGTCTTTAGCCTCCTCTGGCTGAGCCATCAAATTGATAATGATTTTTGACTGGGTTTTCGAGAAATAAGTACAATCAATCTCTTGTTATTCTATCCATATGATATACTAGGTAACTTCATCTTGTTTTTTCAAGATCTTGGACTTCTCCTATCACTAGTAATCCTCTATATGATGTTTCCCCTCTCGCATATTCTCAACGAGGAAATCATGGACCAGCACATGTGGGCCCCAAGCATCTGTACCTCCAATCCATAGGCTGCGTATCTAGTGATGGAGTAATCCCATCTGACCCACTAGTTATGCTTCGGTATTTTGTTAAATAAATCACTGACTGCTTCTCCATTACCAATGTGAGATGATACATTTTTCATTGGTTTGGTTAAGTTCAATATCACCCAGTTCCATAGGATATAAAGGTTCATACTTTGGAAAGGAATTAAGAAGATCAGAAGTAGGGACTTTCTATAGAGTCTCTTATGAAGTTTTACGTTCCATATCATGTGTGTGGACATATTTACCTACTTCATCTTCAGTAGCCTCGCTGTAGCCAGATTCTAGTTCATCCCCTCCAGTGGAATTACTCTCAGCAGGAGCATCCTACTCATCTAGGACAACCATGGTTGGATCGGTTTGGGAAACCAGCTCCTCATGAATGGAAACCACCATCATAATGGATCCCATGTATGACTCATCCTCTTCTTTCCACTAAGTTCAAATAATTTCTTTAACTTCATGGAATAAATAATCTCATTCAACCCAATCAATCAATGAAATGTATGACTTTTGTGAGATCGAATAATTATAGGGGATAAGCGTCGTTGGGTCAAGATCTTGGGTCACCATAGAGAATAACACCATAGTATTTCCCTCATGACTTGGTATATCAATGACTGAAATTGACCCTCCATTTTTTTGAGTGGGATCTACATAAGACTAACACATATTGATTTCAAAACTCCGTGGAAGCCTAGATATGACCATATAGTTCAAGATCTTTTCTTACTAAAATGAGGTATTTTGATTATTATACTTCTTATAAGAGACACATTAGTCGGTTCCATAAAGGGAATTCCTGGATGTGGTCCCCCATAGATGATAGGAAGGACCTAGGGTTCTTAGATTCTCACCCTGACCTCATCAGTTGGCCCACTGCTAGCTGCCTTAGCCTGAGCCAGCTCACCACCTATGTTGGCCCCAAGTGCAGGCCCTGGATCTTGTTCCCCTACACCCACTGCCACATTTTTAACCTCTACTAAGTTGACATAATTCTCATCACCAATTTTTTGTTATTTTTGGATGAGTTCTGGTTATCATATCTCTAATAAGGAATGAGAAATCAAGGAGAAAACATGATTTATTTGAGCATACAAAGAGGTAGTCAGAGAACATTTCATTAAAGAATGAAATCTAAATGCTCTACTGAGTAATCTCTTGATGAGTACCCATTTCATGGGTCACCCCGTATTCTCATTATTCCTCTTCTTACTATCTTTATTATTCTTCTCCATCTTTTTCTTCTTCCTCTTCACTATCATCCACTTGTGGTATTTCCTCTCTATATGATTCCTGGATGAGATTCACCTTCACCAGGGTATAAGGTTCCTCATATCACCCCATATAAAATGCGTAGGTGCCCGTATACATTAGATACTTCAACCTCTAATGGAAGATCACCATGTATTCTACCAAAATATTCTTGAATTCTAGAGATTCAACTCTACCACACTTCATCCTCTATTATAGGTCATCATCTGATTGTGATTGTCGAAATGTACTCCAAGAACACCATAAAGTTAAGAAAAAAACATCAGTAACAAGATGAATGAGATATATTATATTCTTATTAGGTTCTTCTTTGGATATTCCTAGAGGCCACTTTTGGGACCAACCCTCTTTAGAAGGTGGAGGTGCGACTCCACCCAGAAATGTCCCTGCCATCGAGGTTCCAACTCATGATGCCTCAATCAATTGGATTACCTCTTCGATTTATACATGGGTGGTAGCATGTATTCATGCACACCAATTTAGTATCACACATGCTACTTTTATTACCCCTTTGTGCCTTTTCAAGATCACCTAAGGATATTCTGCCACCTAGTTTCTAGAATATTCCATTTATAGGATGACATCGAAATTTTTAGGTGGCAATGTGATAGTTTTTCTAAATCCTATAGTTTTTATCATGCACCAAATCTATCATAGGACACATGGGTGTCACTCTTCACTGAACCCTGTATACATTTTCTTCACCACCTATTGATGGAAGCTGAACTACTTGAAAAAAATGTATGGGATATATGGTTCACAATGTATCTTTTCGTCGATCCAAACCACTAGTAAAATAATCCAGAAGCTCGATAATTATTACCTCTTCAACTATGAATCATGTAGGTTATACACCACCTATAATTATAAGGAATGTATGGGGTAGAATTCGAAAATTACATAGTTGCTGATATGAAGAATAACTTCCTCATTATGGAGGGTCAGTGGCCGAACCCCAGTGAATTTTAGAAGGGATGGTCATAGACCTGCTACTAGAGGATAAATGGTGTTTGGGAAATTATATCCACTGATAAGAGTTATAGTTCAGTCATGAAGAATCCAGAATAGCCCAAAGATTATATTGGGCATGATTCCACTTGAAATTCACCCAATAATTTTCTAAATCCTTTCATGGATTCGCACTCCTAGGTTGACCCTGATGTGAGTTTCCATGATTCCAATCATCAACAAGGTCCCTGGGTAGACCACCATTATCATGTACCTTACTAGAAACAACCAAACAATCAAGAATTTAGTGATAAAGGAAATGCATTGAACCCATGAGTCCCAACTCTCATCCATGATATACCATCACGATTGATATTTTCCTGCCATAAGGATCACCAAGTATGATCCCTCCATTCCCCTCTACAACACATTCAAGCACTACTTCCCTCAGACCGACATACTCACATTCATGTACTTCCTAAATAATAGGTCGAACCATGCTGGGAATGGTATTTCCTTCCATATTTTCTTGACCCTTATCTTATCTTTCACCACTTCCAAAAAATTTCACATTAAGATTGGAGTCCACCTACGATTCGTCTAAGTTTTCAGTGGTGGAAGAAACACATCATACTAAAAACCCTCTAGAGGAATTCCTCCAATGAAATGAATTTCCCATAATCTAATGATGACCTCCCCAGGGTGAAGGTGGAACTTTTTTCTGTTGAGAGACCTTCAGTTGAGCAGCTCCAGCACAAGCTCCTGCTGAAGGTAGAAATGGGATTATGACATCTACATGACCTCATATTGCCTGGAATTCCGTTGCTCTTCTATGAACGCCTTGTAAATGTATCATACCCAATAATCTCATTCCCATAAAATCATTAATTTTCCCCTATAACTTGGCTCCCAATCCTCCCATCTCACAATTTCATCCCTCATGCTGCTTGGAAAGGTTTTCTCATAGTGGGTGGGGCACTCCTCTACCTCTGGTTCATCTTCGGAAATTTTTCTGGTCTTATCATTCAAGATATATATAGAAATACCCACTACTACCTTTAAAATTTTCCATAAATTTTTATGTTTTAAAACTGAATAAATTCTTTATATGTGAACCGTGATCGTGGTGAATCCGTCTTGAATCATTGGATAAGTACTTCTTCTTAGTTTCCAGAATTCCATAAAGGGATGTTTTCACTCAAAAGATACTCCTATGATTATGTCACAATGAGAAAGAGCATATGATTGTATGATATGAAACTCATGGAATGTATAATTTGAGGTATCTTTCTCATTTACACTCTTAAAAATTATTTTGTATCTTCACTCTCAGTAGAATCATATTGACCATTCATTTTTGTTGTGTTTGGGAAGTCCAAGGAAGAAATGTGAAAGGCTAAGGCACTGTCATGTAAAAGGAATCCTTGTTCATAAGATCAGCCAATGGGCATGAAAGAAGGTAAAAATTAAATAATGGTATATGTGATAATGAAATTGTTAGTTTCATGTAAGTTAGTGGATGAGTTTTTGTTTTCTAAATAGGAATCGGAAAATTGTGTGTATGTGAGGGAAAGATCCTATCATATGGAATGTCAGGGTACTTTGTAAAGGGTCCCCCCTAAGTATATATATGAATGTACCAGATCCTTCTAGTGAGCACATGTACACTTCCACACAAATATCAATTTGTTACATTCACCTACAGAAATGCACCTGTCTCTTCAGTGTTTCCCTCACAACCGGAACTATTGGCCCTCTTTTAGTTCAAATTCTGAGGGGGAGCATTTTTGGGTGCCAAATTATGCAAAGATTCATAAAAATCCATCTTTTGAAATAAAAAACATTTACCCTTAAAATATATGGGACGTTCTGTGAAGCCCAAGTAAGGTTCACATAAGATCTTAAGTATGCGCATAAGATAGAAATCCATGTGAACGATTTTGGTGCACCCATTGGGATATCAAATGGACCTTTGTGTGTGTTCCCACCATGGATTAATGGGAAATATATTAGGAAAGGCTATTTTTCTATCTAAATCTTGTTTTCCACTAATAATTCATTTTTCTATATATTGAAGTGACCCCCCCTTCTTTATAGTGATCCTCCAAAAGTTGAAGCATCACTTTACTGTGAAAAAGGCACCTCTTCTATGACATCGTGCAAGTTGAACCCCTCAATGTAAATTATTTTGTGTTATATATTACCTTGGGGTCCTCCTTTGTATAGGCCCATAGTGTTCTAAACCTTTTATCTTTCTTTTTCACCAATGGAATGTGTGTATAAAAGAACCCTCTTGTACACACTGTATGCCCTTATGTGCACCCCATTCTTGTTCTCAATCCCATATTTTTTCATGCATTACTCAAATATTATGTTCACATATTCTTTAAAACTCTATGGGGTTCATTTATTCAAAATTACCATGTTTGATCCCCTTTTTCATGCATCCCTCATCTCTTGTGTGCACCACCTCCATGTATCCCTCTAGGATGTTGCATAGTGATTTTTTTATTCTTCATGAGGTGTCCCACATTTCTTTGACATACCACATTATTTTTAGAAAAGTTATGATTATAGATTTTTAATTCCAGCATAGTTTTGTTAATGTGGACCCTATAAATGAAAACTCCTCCACACACTCTTCGTCTGGAATTTCTATCTCCTTCCCTTCACCATGGTTTATGAGTGATGGTTATATAATTCCACAGGGTAAGCATTGATTCCTCCATGTTCAAGTAGTAGGATGTAAAACTGCCTAGAACCAACATCCTCAACACATGATGTTAAACTGTGATCTCACCCTATGTGGAGATCCTAAGATGTCTCTATGTATGAGTCACATGAAATGATATCCTCTTCATAGGATCAGAGAGGGGATGGGAAATAGAAACATCTCACTTCCCACACTCCCAACCCTCCATTCCTCTCCCTTTGGTCTTCATGTACATGTGTGCCTCAAGAAATTTCCACATGTAAGACCAATTGCACATCCTGATAGGATGATTTGTGTATGATATACATCGAATGTGATATTCCTCACACGGAATGATATACTCATCATACAAACTGATGTCCTTCTTATCCAACTCACATGTTTAATCCCCACTCCATCTCTTGTCGATGCATCTTTTGTGACACGATAGTCAGGTCTACTACTTCCTCTTCTTTCTCACACCGAGCATGACTAATGTAGGCTTAGATGTTATCAATGAAGATGACACCCCCAATCCCTATATTTAGGAAGCACACATGTGTAATCCCTAGAATATCCAATGGTAAACCATTATAGTGCAATCCCCATCATGCCCTTCTCATCTAGAAATCTTCAATGTGTAATCCCTAACCATATGCTCCACTTAAAAGGGCCATCTCCTTAGGTGTTCCAATGACCCATTCAAAAAAATGAGTACTTTTATTCCCAACCAACTATGATATGTAGGAAGACTCCATGAGTTTCAATTTCATCCCCCAAAAACTTCTCAACCAATTCATTCACTCCACTCAACACTTTATCTACATCCATCCTAATTTTACCTGGGTTTCCACATTGTTGTGAGATCATTCCATCTACATGGGTTGTTCCTACATGTAATCCCCATTAATATTTTCACTTCTCCTAGAAGCACTCCGTAATCTCCCATTTATAATCCCCTCATAATCAAACAAAATTTGACCAAGATTAATCCTCTTCTAAAGGTCATATATCTAATGTAATCCCCACACCATCCATATAACTATGTGGGTTTTTATCCATGTCTTCTAAATAGGGTACCTAGGACACCTCGATCTGTTTCAATATCAGACAACAATAAACCTTGGTTTCCCCCTCAAAGGGGTGCACATCTCTAATCCACCATCTGTGGTTTCCATATTTTCCATCACAGTGTGATATCTTCCCTTTATGGGAGACATCATACTGGGTCCACCCTTATTAGGAATTAAAACCCATCCATATAGTAAACAATGGTGCCTCCCTCCCAGAGATGTACCCCTTCATGGTGTGACATCTTCCATTTATGTGAAAAATCACCAGTAGTTCTCTCTCATTGGGCATTATAAACCATCCATTCGGTAAAAATTCTAGAAACTACCACCTAGGGATGAACCCTCTCTAATACACCTCTATGGGTCATTCAGATCACCCTCTCTCTATCTCCTTGGGTTGTTAAACTCATGGCCAATCTTTTTTTAAACATGGGATATTTGAGGAAAACCTTAGAAGACACTCCATTGGCATAAGTTACATCATGATCGACATGGGATGCCTAACTTTTCATGACCAAGATGCCTCCATGAGATTCCCTTATATGAGGATTATATAGTTGACTAATGTTCTAGTTTCTATATATACTAGTGATACCCAACGTGACAACTCTCGTAACCGATGGTTGATACCATGTCAAGAACCATTGGAATATCTATAAAGAACTGTCATAATTAACCATCATCCACAAAGAGATGGAGTCAGTAATGAGTTTGATGAACGAAATCTTAATCTATGAGGGATGATCGGTCTAGGTGAATAATTCCAAGGGGGAATCCATGGAATGAATAACTAACATCTCATCATCTCATTTATATCATGGTGTATACATTGCCATGAATTTTATGAATGTCACCCGCCTTTGGAAAGAAGGAATACATGGTACAATGTAGTCGTCAACATCATAGAAAAATGTGATGAGGATGTGCCTCAACAGAAGAATCAATATATATATATATATAAGTGAAATATATATAGATATAGAATAATTTCATGATGATAATATTTCATAAAAGGGGTAAAAAGAAGAATAATGCATAATTTGGGGGTAGTTAAATAGATCCATCAAATGATAACGGAAGGGAAAAAATTCAAATAATTTTGTTGAATTCAGAAGTTTTGAAAGGATTATGAAACTTTATTTTAAACTAAAAGTAATGGAATTATGAATGTAACTTGAGATAAATAAAAATTAGGTTTCCCACTAAATTTATAACATTGAAGACAAGGGTAAATATGGATAAGGTGGGGAAACCATCATTTTGGGGGATGATAATTATTCATTGAAATTTTTATTATTAAATAAGGAATTAAATTCTTAAATAAAGAAAATTTGAATAAAATTGATTCCAAAAAATATATAAATATGGTATACCATATGTAATTTTAGATGAAACTCAAGGAGAATTTTATAAATCAATAAAGTTGATTGGGTTTCAAAAGACCCATATATTTTACGGAAGAAATCAACTATAGAAAAAAAATAACTAAGAGCATGAATGATATTGATCTTTCTAATTTCAATAATGATTTATGATATTATAATTCTTGGGAGAATTAGTTACACAATAAAAATTTATAATGGTGAATGATATTAAATCATATCTCAATAAGGGATGATTGAGACAAAAACCATTCTGACTTAAGACAAATTCTAATAAAAACCCCATAAAATGAAGTGATATGTAATTTTTAGTTCAAAGACCATTAATATGTATAATATATGGTAATATATAACCTATTGGTAGTATAAACACTATTTAAAAAAAATTTGGTTCATAAAACAAAATGTGTCTCAATGAAGAAAATTTTGAGAGAAAACCCTTATGAAGTTAGTAATTTCTTATCAAATGTCATTACAAAATTTTAAATATTCTAATTATTTAAGTCAAATTAATTATATCATATAATATTCCATTATAAATGATTATAAACTATATACACCATATAAATATTAAATTGGTGCATAACATTAAAACATATCTCATTGAAGAGAAATTGTGACATAAACCCCATATAAGATAAAAAATCATTGAGGAAAGAGTCATTTGATAATGAAGTATAATGAATAATTATAAAACCCCTAAAAATTAGGAAATTAAAATAAAATTATTAATTATGTGGATTAAATAAAATTTTATAAAACTATTCAAGAATAATGTTTGTAAATCAATGGAATATAACTTAGCTAACACAAACCATTACATTGTTCCAGATTCATCCTTTTCATGTACATAATATCCTAAATTATAAAATAATGATTTTTATATAACTTCTCAGGTGCCTAATTATTCTATTTTTAAATTAATATGGACCATATATTTTCATTATATATTTATCAATTATATTATTTTTCTCATGTTTCCCTAAAATTTGAATCATTGTTGGCATATTTTGTAATTTTTGAGAATGATAGTAATATTTTAATAATAAGATAAATACTCAAAATAAACATTTTAGAACCAAAAAAATAATCTATTAATTATTATTAACATATAATAATATTTTTTATTTATGTTTTCATAGTCATCCAAGGTAGGGTTTTATAGAACATATATAAGTAGTAGACTAAACCAACCCAAACATGACAGATTATATCTTTATGGGTGAGTATGGTTAGGGAAGAGTATAATATCATTATATTATAATATTAATGATAAAATATGTATTTTTTAAGTCATTGAATTTGATTTTAAGTTATTTATATAAATATATAATATCAAGAAGAAAAAAACATTACTTCATGGAGGTGGTAGTACACACAACACACAATTAACATTCATTTATTTTTATAAGTAGATGGGAAGAAGTAATTAATAGTTTCTAAATTAATATTATAAAATTTCATTATAATAATTATAACTATTTCATTATATTAATAATTTTAGTGAATATTTAGGAATTATTATAATAAAATAAAATACTAAGAGAATGTAATACTCATATTGGAAGCTTGTGTCTATATTGGAAAACCCCTTAGAGATGGAGGCCTTACGGAAACTAACAGTTTCCATGTGATGACCCGAACTGTTATAAATAAAATCCCACTTGTGATTTAATGAAATGTACTATTATGTAATATGGTTATATAAAACACATGAACTTATTTTTTTTATTGTATCTTGACATAATTAATTGAACATTAAACATCATTACCATTAATAATATAGTCAATGAACATTGATCATATGATTAGTATAAATACATGGTTTTAACAAATCAAATTGACACAGAAAAATGAAGTAATGTACTCAACAAGTAGGATCGTACCCTATTAATCTCATTTATCAAAGCATTATAGGTGGATAGCATCACTGGGATTTTCCTTTGACCAATCCCAGGATGAGACCCAATAGCATAAGCATGAGTTCAACCGTTTACTGGAGAATTTCAACCTCATCGAGATCACGACCAAAACCATTTACACTAAACCACCCCATGAAAGTCTCACTATAGCACACTTTACCCTTAGGACATTTTCCAGTGTATTAGCGGAATCTATATTAGGAACCTAAAATATGAGTATGTACATTATTTTTAACAAAATAATGGTAATATTTAATTCTCATTATTGTACATTATAAATTATTTTTATTTTGATATAATAAAACACAAATCGTATTTTGGATATTATTCAATTTTAATTATGGAATTTATTTGGATGAAATAATTTATTTTAGAATTAAATAATATTTTAATAAAATATTATTATTAAATATATTTTATTAAATATAAATTATGATATAATTTTAATGAAGTGAAATTTAATTTTTAGAAGGGTTTGAAAATTGTTATTAAAAAAAACCAATCATTTCTCAATAAATGTTGATTCTTATTTTAGAAGTAAAAAAATTCATATATTTATAAAATTATTTAGATAAAAATAATATTATTTTTGGAATCAAAACATATAAATTTCCCAATTTTTAATTGTTTATAATTTTCTCAGATAGTTGAATTTCCAGGTAGAAATTAAATACCATATAAATATATGGTGGGTATTATAATATAATTATAACCCAAAAGTGATTTAATAAATTCTATAAAGGTTATACGCAACAAAATATATGTTTTCCATTTAATATAATGTGATTTTATATTTATTTCATTAACATAATAAGGCATTTATGATTCCTCCAAAACCATTAATATATTTTAAGGATTTAAAATAATTTCGTTAAGAGTGTGACTCACTTCCACATAAGAAAGGGTTTTATTTTTTATGTAAGGACCTTGACCTTATTAAATAATGAAAACCACCTCAATTTGGATTAATACATGGGAGAAAACCATAGGAATGTTTTTTTGTTACATTATTATATGGATTGTGGAACATAAGTTTGAGAAATAATAAATAATTCCCCATACATTCCCTTTATAAACACACCAAATCTCCCATTTATATTCCCTAAAAATAAACTTAGAACATCCTTACTCTTCCCTCTACTCTCTATAGTCTTCCCAAGGTCCCCCCAATATCTAAACAATCCCCTCCCAAGCATTTGAAGTCACTCTCTCAAGGTAAAGGATCCTCTCATTATCCCTTTTATTAAAGTTTTATATTATACTATGTATTATATTTACCATTAATAATGTTGGAATATGTATTTAAATGTACCTATTACTTCCTGTAATATTTCAAAAATAATAAAGACCCATTTCTCTATATTTAACCAATTTTATGAAATTGTATGCGATGTTGTTATGCTGCTGAAACTTCATCTCAGTTTTACATGCCAAAACAATTGTGTAGTGAATACCATAACCATTTATTTTCAAGTGTATTAACTTTTATACACTTATAATTATTATAATTGGTATGTACATGTATGTATTACACACTCCTTGATCACAAAATAAAATATTATGATGAATGAAATTATGTTGTATGATCTATGTGGCATATTTATGCATGGGAATAAAATGAATGTAATAGGTGTTCCTTGAATTATTTATCACTCCAATGCATTGGGTAATGGTTAGTATCATGATATGTCATGATATTATAGGTATTACACCTAATTCATTTATGGGAATTTTCCCATCATGATGTCTTTGTAGTTATCCTTAACATATGTTTATGATGAAATGTTTCAAATGTTGCCTTTATGATTACCATCATGTCTCATTGTTCAAGTTTATGATTCCTACTTCTTTAACTCCCCATTTTATAATCCTATTTTGTAACATGTGTTTTTCTCTTCATGTTATGAAATTTTTATTACCATACATGTCCTTATATCATTCCCCTTTTATGTATGTCCCTAGTTTATCCCATAGAGTGTTTAGTGAAACCAGGATAATAATGTTTTCTATAATGATGATGCTTTTTCTATTTTAAATTGTTGTGTAATGTACCTAAATCCCAAAGACACTAGACTCCTATATCTTCTATGTTATATTAAGTGTAACATTATGCGATAAATCGTGTATTAATGTGAAATAAAGAGAAGGGTTGTAATAAACCATAAAATTATGGAAGTGGGAGAGGGTTATATGAGGAGAAAAGTGGATGATTTTCAAGGATAAATTTTATAGTAAGGTGAGTATTAAAATTTTGGGGATGTTACTCTTATTTATGTGAATAATAGGGTAGTTTTAGGAGTAACCCCTATATTATGAATAATTTAATGTTACCATTCAATGTTAAATGGGAAAAAATGGAAAAAATAGTGGGGGAATGTATGTTTGGGTCAAAAATCTTATTATTAGTTCATTTATGAGTCAAACATGAGTGTTTTTGTAACACACCAAGATTTTGTGGTATGTTTCCTTTTGAATAATGCAATAACTTATGTTGTATGCAACTTTGAGATTCTAACACGTTGGGATCAATCAAACTAGTCGTTATGAATAGTAATACGAAATTTTTGAAATTGTATCAATTTTATCCTTCAAAATGGACTTCATTTTTTGGGATCAAAAAATCAAAATTATCTTTCGGTGAATTTTTGGTATTTTTCTGAAAACATTTAGTTTTTGATGAATACTGAAAAATACTAAATTTAAATTAAAAACTATTTAATAAAAATAATTTATTGTGGTAAATTATACTATTGACTGGTTTTTAAGTATAATTAGATTATATTTTTAACATTTATTCCAATTTTGGTCATTGGATGCACTTTCACATTTAAACTGGACATAAGGAAGTGTCAATCTGTTTATAGTTATTATTTCTTAAAAACACGCTTTTTGTTTTGACAATGGGAATTTATTTTAAATTAATTTTTTCCACTTATTTATTTTGAATTTAGAAAAATGTATTCCATATTTGGAATTAGGAGGTCCAATTTTATAAATAGGTAACTTTTTTTAGACATTAAAAATATTTACTTCATTAAATAATTTTTTAACCGTGGTTAAATGGGTAAATCCAGTAAATAAGGTCAAAATATAATATTATAATAATATTTAATTGCATTAAACATGTCTTAACCCTATTTTCTGATACATGTCCGACCATGAGAATCCTTGGGTCGATTTTGGGACCCCATGTATCCACTGGGAAGTGATAATGACATTATATATTAAATAATTTAATGTAGAGACAAAAATAACAAAAGAAAATATCTTTTAGTAAAAAAAATTTATATGAAGTTATATAACTGATATATTAGACTATAAATAATAATTAGAAATATAAAAATATTTCATTCCTTATGATATTTTATTTATAATTTTTAGACATAATATAAATATATTTATTTATGACACAATGATGATGCAGTATTTTCTTTATTAATAATATAATCAAACAAATGGTATAATAGATGTTAAAATAAATGTAATTTAAAAGTTTTGATTCCATCCACGAATTTTCTAGGTAAATGTGACATGTTATTATTGGTTAGATGAATTTTTTTCTAAGTAATAATGCTTTTATGAATTTAGTAAAAACAAAATATCAAATAGTGTCAAAATTGACATGAAGTGTTTTTAAAACAAATATTATATTATTAATTGATATTCTATTTCTTAAAATATAAGGATTGGATAAAGGACTTATATAATTATATTTGTATCACTAATGAACCACTAGTGGTTCTCTTGAAGGTATATTGTATGTTTATTAACCATATAGTATAAAAATACAATGATACATGGTTAATGTCAAACTATTTAACTAAGAGTAAAATCTAAAAGATAAGGTTAATATATTGACTCAAACCTGTATAAAACCTATTCGTTGATTGTTTCTAGACCCATAATTACCTTATAATTTAAATAGTTAATTTTTTATCCATTATAAATAGAAAATAATTTTATTATAAAATAATATCTCTATCTTTTCCTAAGGTTCTCCCACCCCTCTTCTAAAAGGGAAATACCCCTTCTCTCTAATTCACACATTCAAAGCCATTTGGCTCAGCCAAAACCTGCCCAAATACCCTCTCAACTATCCTCCCATCATCCTATTGGAATTAAATTAGTCATAAAGGCAACCTAAGGAGCCCTTTCTATCAAATCAAAAGGAAGAACCCGAAGAAGAGGTAAATATTTCATCACCACTTTCATGTTCCTTTCTTCTTCCACGTCCTCTTTCTTTTTTGTTTCCATTATAAACTAAAAACTCCAGTATATTCTATATACTGTTATTTTATTATAAATATGGTACGATGATATTCATTATTCTATCCATCCATTGAATGTCATGTCACCACACATGCGTACATATAGCTTACTGTCTACACGTCGTGGTGTAATTGTTATTCAATAAATTATTATTTGGATGGGTATAATAATGATATGTAATTGATATAAATAATAAATATTACATGATAATGATCCTTTATATATGATATACCATCCAATTATATATTATTTTAATATAAAAAGAATGATATTGTCGCTCGTGCATACGTACGGATTACCGTCTCCACAAATGCGATGAAATTCATTCCCCATAGTATCCATTCAAGATTAATTTTCATTAGATGATTAAAAATAATGTTTAAATACTTAATATAATTCTGAATATAAATAAGATACATCCTATCCATAAAAAAAATTACTTACGTGACAAAGAATATAAAGGAAAATGAATCGGTTAACACCTGAAACGACGATAATAATAAGATATTATTAACAAAGAAATATTAAAAGATCATATATGATATCATATTAATGTATATGATTCTTTTATAATTTAATAAAAATTATTTCACCATTATACAAGAGTTTAACCTACCCTCGACCAAGGAAAAGTACCTGGTAAGGGTTAATTTCACAATCTCTTTATTATCTAAGGTTGTTTTTATGTAAGTATCTACTCGAACATATTTATTATCCATTTACATGTTTCATAAAACTGTTTTCAAATGTATTGTGTTCAAGGGATTTTTACTAAAACATCATTTTAAAATTTTTAAAGATTTATTCTTCAAAACCATTCTCATTAATGTATATGTTTTCAAAATGGTTTTAAGGATTTATTTATATAGACATGAATATTTTAAAATGATAATTCCTTTCAAAAGATTCAAAGTGGTATGGGACACTTTGATTCAAAACTATCTTTTAAATTACTTCCTTTATAAATTATCTGACTTTTAAAAAATTTCATGAAAAAGGGATATTTCTCTCAAAGAGTTTTACAAATCGTTTTTATCTATGTCAACATCCTTTGATGGATTTTAAAATAGTTTGGAGTTGATCTATTATGATAAAAATCTTACTGATTGTATTAAATATTTCATGAAATATTTGACTGTGGATGTGTTATTTTTATAAAATTCATGGTTTATGGTTAATGTATTGACATTTCATATTCTATTTTTAATACGAATGTTTGTGTTATATTTCTACTGTTTCATATGAGGAATTTATTGGACTTAGTAAGTGATGGGTGGAGCCCTCTATAGCTCCAAGATGCATTGGTAGGTCTCATGAGACAACAAGACATGGAATTGGCTGAGGCCTTTCCCAATTTAATATATGGTTTTGGCTGAGGCCTTAATCAGTTTTAGACATCTTGTCTGAGGCCTTAACAAAATGTTTCAGAATATCTGGTATTATACATTCCCTCATTTTTAAAATAATATTGATGGTTCATGTGGTCATTAAACTAGTATAATACCCATGATTATGTTTTATTATGGCATTATTTACTTAGCTCATATTCCTTCCATAAAATTATTCATGTTTATTATTGGTAAAGGCATGTGGTTTCAATTATTCCCCATGCTAAACATTTATGTTATCTTTGGTTGTATTTCTTACCCTTACTGAGCGTTTTAGCTCACCCCTTTCTTATGTTTCATTTTCCTAGGATATTAAGTAGTTAGTTATGAGTGACTTGCAGGCATAATCTAGGAGGCATGGATGTTTCTAATGGAATAAATTCATGTTGTATTTCTTTTCAAGATGTAAAGCTGAACTTATGTATGAATCTTGTATCCAATAATACTAAACTGATCAGTCTTTTGAGACATGATTTCCTTGTGATCATGAAAATGTTATGTAATAATGCACCGACTCTAGGTAACTGGGGTCGGGGAATTACTGTTTTAGGGATTTTTTATTTTAACATTTTATGATTTTCACAAATTTAATTTTACCTTAGTAGTTAGTTTTTTATCATTAGTAACTAATTATAATGAAAATAAATAACATTAAAAAATTTAATAATTTTAATCCTCTAATTTCATGTTTTAAAATCATTTTATCAAATTGAATTTCAAAATGAAGGAACATATAATTATAAAAACACACTTAATTGTAAAAACGGGTTTTAAAATAGTTTTTTTAGATTAAAATATATATTTGAGATAATGGTTATCAATGATGTTCATTTTTATGATATAAATTGATTTATTATAAATACAATAAATGTTTTTAGGCTTTTTAAGGAAATTAAAAACATAATATCACCTTAAAAATTCATTTTTCAAAGAAAATACCAAATATAATTTTTATCAAAGTACAAATTTAATTTAGCCAAAAAAATTGTATATAGGTTTATAAATTAAAATAATAATTTAACATAATAATTTTATTTCTTATTTTAATATTTTATCAATTAAAGGGATTTTTAATATACTATGTTATAATTATATAGTCATAACATTTACATGTTTCATAAAAACAACATATTTCAACATAAAACCAACCTTTTCATAAAAATATAATAAAATAATACCATGTAATTTTTGATATTATAATTATAAAAATGAATTTATTTTTACCAAATTTATATTCAAAAATTAAAATTTTAGTTTTTGAATGAAAATAAAAAATATAAAGAAAAATTACTTTTATTGTAAAATGACATTTTTTAATATTAAGTGTTCTTAATATTAGTTAATATAAATTTATTATTTAAAATATGTTAAAATATTATTTTATAAATAATTATATTTTAATATTTTTAAAATTAATATATTAGGAAAAATATAAAAGAATTATTAAAACGATTATTTGAAAAAAATATTTATTACTTTTATACTAAATATAATTGAACAAATATCATAAAAATTAGTTATTTATATTCTATCATTTGACTTTGATACTCCATGGATTTTAAAATATTAATTTATATTATAATATTTTAATAAAAACAAAATTAATATTTATACATAACACACACATGCATATATATATATATATATATATATAATATTTTAGTTTCATATTTGTATCTCATTGTGAATTTTAAATTTACTAATTAAAAATACATGACATCATTATACAAGGTTGATAAATGAACATCCATGATACATGAAATGACTATATTTGCAATGATCATCTTTATAATGACTATATTTCATTCTTTTATATGTATATATATACTTACTACATCATTCCTTCATTCAAATCATACTTTATAGGGAACAGTCCTTATTTTATAGTATAGATTTTGAATAATTTTTACTCATTTTATAGTGATATTCTTCATTATAGGGTTTTTTGGCTATTGGTTATCTTGAAGGTTGAAGAGTATCCAATGGATTCCCTAGTTGTATGGATTTTATTTTTTCTATCTATTGACCCATATTTAATTATAAATTTTTAATGGATGTACTTTATAAATGTTGAGTAATAATACATGGTGATAAAGAAATAGTATTTTGTGTTTTATTTCTAATGTTCCAGTTATGAATTATTAAATTTTTGTTAGTTTAATTCATATCTTGTATGACTTATTTTTTAATAAATTTTAATTCCTTTAAAATAATAGAAAAAATATTTTAAACATATGGTTTATAAAAAGGATGTGTTTATAAAAATCATGGGGTGTCATAGTTATTATGTGTGAAAGAGTTCTATTAGATATTTTTATTTAATGTTTCAATCCATTATTATTTTTTCCTCCTTATTGTACATGTTAATTTATTTACTAAAATAGAATTGATGGTATTACACATGTTGAAATGTTTATTATTGCATGTTTTATGGGTTTTATCATTATATGTTATAATGGGTAAAATGATATCATTCATTAATGATACCCTTGGCTTGATTTTAAAACCCATAGTGATTTGGAGCATGCTTTGATATTTGTTACATGTTGATTCTGGTTTAATGGAAAGGTACTCATGATGGTGTTCAAAAAATGGCATCAGAGCTCGAGTGGGAAGGTGCGTCAGTGGTTGGTGGAGGTAAGATTATGATAATTTGATAAGTAAACCATAACCAGGCCTGATCACCTTATTTATAGTGGAGTCTTAGTTTAAAATGGAATTTAGGGATTGAGAAAATTCAATCAACCCTTTATTAAGTTGATTTTTCATAATTTTACCATAGTGAGGTGCCTTAAATAATTAATTTCAAGTTGAATGATTTTGTTTCTAATTTATTTTAGTTTTTCATTAATTATTTTGATTAATTAGATTATTTTAATAATTACTTGAGTTTCCCAAATGGTTATTGACCATAATCTAATTGGTCATGTATTAATCTTTTTTTGTGTTTTGATGTGTTTTCCTATACAGTTTAGGGATAAATATGCTGAATTGATAAAGTATGCATGTTTGATAAATTTTGGGAGTATAATATTTAAAATTTTAAAAAATAATAATGATTTTATGTGAAAGATGAATTCTAAAAAGATCTTATTTAAATTATAAATAATTTTATTCTTACTTGATATAAAAAGTTTAAGATTAGATTATGATGTATAACGTATAATTGGAAAATGAATGATCCATGTAAATTTAGTATCATAATTAATTAATATATATAACTTTATTGCAATTTATAAAAATGGTTTTAATCAATTAATAATCGTTTAAATGAATTTAATATATTTTTACTTATGTTTTATTAATAATTTTTGAAACTTTTTTATTTGTTTTAATCTTATCTAATGATTTTTAATTTTTGGTCTGTATTATTTTAATTGAATTAAATTAGGTTTATTTTATTTTGGACTATATTTCACATAAGGTGTTTTTAATTTTATAATATTTTATTTATAATACAATTTATAAAAAGTGTTTGAATCTATTATAATATGAACAGTTTTTTCAGAATGCTATGTAAGAAGTTCTATGTAATGAATTTATAGAATGTCAATGCTCTTGGGAATTTCCACTTTGATACATAATATTCTCAGGATGATACATAAAAATTTATCTAATACTAATCTAAAGAATTATAAATGTCCCTCAGATTTTATACTATGATACATAAGAGTGTTGGGATGATAAATAAGGATCACTTTGAGATGAACGTGAAATAAATATAGGAAACATATTTTTGTGATATGTAAGATGTGTTTAGAGAATATGTTATATATTTACCAAATATTATACTAAAATGTATAAGATAAATATATGCACTGTGATTTATAATATCTATTTCTATAGTGTATTGACATATATTTAAAAGTAAATACCCTTACAGCAATATGTAATAGTTTTCTTGACTATACATAAGAGAATTGTTAAAATTACTACTTAAATATGAAAAACGAAAAAAATTACATGAATTTATATAGGTTCATTGGATAATATATAATAGTCTACCTGAAATTAATATAGAAATAATGAAGAGGAAAAACAGTAGGTTGATACATAAGGGTTATTCATTACATTCAAACAAAAAATTGATGAAGTATAAAGTTGTACTAATATATGTAATATCTTTTCAATGATGCATAATATTTTCACATATTACACATAATTTGTATGATATTTTAGAAGTGAAAATTTGGAAAAGTATTAAAGGAACTATTGTATATATTAGATTCTATCTCATATGTGAGATATTACATTTCAAATGTAAGGATTACCAGTTTATGAAAATATAATATTTTTTGAGATCAAAATCAGAAAATGATGAGATATTATTTCAATATTAAATATTATTATACTTTGAATAACCCTAATTTAATCCATAATTGATGAAGATAAGAATCAGTCAAGAAGGTTGTGTTGTGATTAGGGTTTCAACAATGTGAGGGGTTGTGTAAATATTTTTTTAGACAAGATTTATTAAGAAGAAACATAACATGAAAGTTTTATAAAATAGAAATTCTAATTCTATTTGAAGATTAATTGAAGTTATCATTATTTGGGATTAAATGTTAAATGGTTATTTTTTAGAATACCAGTTGAGAAAATTATAATAGTTTTCAGAGGTCGTTGAGAATATTCCCACATGATTTTTTTGAGAAATTTAATAAGAATATGGAGAATATTATGGTCATGATTACTATGGATTTATATATTAAAAATAAATAAATAACATCAATTGGACTATGTATATATAATATAGAAGAAATACTATTATTGTTTAGAGTTTCTAATTTATTCTGATATTGAATATTGATGAAAATTTAGTGTATCAAAGAAGAAAAAAAGAGAATATATGATGAGTGAAGTATAAGAACAATGAGGTAATATTGATGTATACCTATTATCATCACAGATAGAAGAGAAGAAATATAGGAAAGAATAATAACAGTATATAAAAGATGAAGAATGGAAGAATGAAGTAGAATAATGAATAGGAACTATTTCTATATACTTATCATCATCAAAGAGATAATAGAAGAAATAGAGGAAACAAAAATAAAAAGAAAAGTTTTCAGAAATACCTATAATTATACTTTATTATCATGATATGTATTTTAAATACCTTTTATAATAATTATGTAGAATAAAATGTGATAAAACCTACAGTGTATATGCAATAATCATTCTATGATTGTGTTGATAAGAAGATTGATACACATGCAATGTTACTGATAATTTACTGGTAGTCGAATTCCTTGATGATTTAGTTTTAATTATGATACTAAGAACGATGTGAATGTTGTTTTAAGTTATTATATATTGGATTTGGAAAACTCTAATTGAGGAAAAATACCACACAAGTTAATGTAGTGACATCCTAGATTAGATTGAATATTTTATCATGGAGTTTATTAGGATTCAATATATATTACAAAAATCTAGTCTGGAGAATATAAACTAGTGGGATATAATATAATATATTATAATATGTTCCTCTAATTTTAGGTGGTTATTATTTTTTTGGGAAGTGGATATCAACCCTATCCTAAGGTTTACCCTCAATGTAAAAATATAATTGCATGTGTCGAGATAATAATGATACATTCTCACCCATTATAGTCACTTCTTATGAAAATTGATAAATCTAGGCCTCATGCTTGATTTGAAGATAATAAGGATTAGTCTACCACATTGTGGTAAAACCTTATAAAAATACTACATGTTACTATTTCTTGTTTATTTATTTCTTTCTATACCATTTTGAATGTTGGGAAAGAATAAATAAGATAAAAAATCATAACCAATATATAGGATTAAAAATTTAGAGGGAAAATAAAAGATGGAAGAATATATGAAATGGGTGACACTAATTCACCCACTCTTTGTGTGACTATATGATCTACTAGTCACTTTAAATTATTTCAAATCTAATCCATGTTTTCTCTAATTGGATCCATTTTTTTCAATTTTTTTATCATATATATATATATATGACTGTATATTTTAATAATTTTAATAATTTACATAGATATAAAATGTGTTTTTCTTCCTAGTAAAAACTATCAAGGATGATTTTACCAAAACCTTAATGAACTAAAAAAATAAATTGGCATTTATTTAGAAAAATATTTTAAGATAAAGGGGGAAAACCACTAATTTATGGTAATAAATGTTGTGTTGTATCTGTTAAATCTGTTTTGATTCACCATCTTCCTGAATCATATTTATAATTTTATGATAAGGGGTCTATTATAAAATTAAATACTTATATGCTAAAGTAAATTATTATTTAAAGAATATAATTATTGAATTTTTCACTTATATATTTGGGTTAACCAAGGCACTACATGATGAGAAAAAACAACTCGAATTTGATGTTGATGAGATATTAAATGTATAGCCTAAATTTTTTTAAAAATGAAAAACTCTCACCTAAATTGATGAACCCTAGGAAAAATCCTTATAAATTTTTAATGAAAACTTTTCTTTTTAAATAACCATGAAAGAAATAAAGTTGTGAGAAAATGATATTAAGAAGATATTTAAAGATAATATCTATGAATTGGATGTTAAAAGGGTAATGGATCTTACATATTATTTTCATAAAATAAATAAGATTCATAGATATCATATTGTAATGATTAATGGATAATGGGAGGAAAATTTTAGATCATTTTAGGTTGAGATAAATACCCCCAACATGATGTGTCTTGAACTAGAGTTCTAATTGATAAATATAGAAGTGACAGAAGTATAATCTTACCAAATTACAGAGAATAGATGTGACACCAAATAAGTATTTGATATGATTATTATCTTTAAAAAAGGATCTGTATAGTGTAAATAATATCTTGAAATAATATACCTTGATACATGTAATAAGATATTATTTTATATGTGTTTTTTAAGCAAACATGAGGTATTTAATATGTTTCTTTATATGCGTCCCAAAGTCTATATGAACAATGATATAATAAACCATTATAACCAAGTCATTAAATTAATATTTATTAATATTAATAACCACATTATGAAAATTATTTAGATATTTTTTAAATGGAGAAAATGTATTAAAAATAAATAAGTTCTCAATTTTAGTAATATCATTTTATGATTTAAAAATATGTTTTCTTCAAAAATGGGTTTTATCATGCTTTTGGATGTAAATATTATAAATAATTTATAATATTTTTAAATTTTTTTTTGAGTAAATTAATATTATTTTTAAAATCAACATTTGAATATTAGATAAGGTTGAATTTTTCTAATCCTTCTAAAAAAATAATATTATAATGAATAGTGAAAATATTGATTTTTATAATAAGAGTCATTTATTTTCGATTAAAAGTATCATTATGTTTTGTATTATTTTCTTAAAGTATCATAAGTTTCCATTAATTATAAATTATATAATAAATTATATATTAATCATAATTATACTTTATTTTGGTATATGTTCATTTTTTTGGCTAAAAAATATTTTTCTATAAACTGTTTTTATGCATAAAATTTCTTTTTATCTTAATAAATTAAAATAATATATATTTAATAATATTTATAATGAAATTTATAGATTATATATTCAATAAATAATTTTAAAATTCATTTTATTATTTTTAAAATGAAAATAATGGAAGTAAATTAGATTTTATGCTTAAAAATTCATTTATCTAAATTAGGTTTTCATTGTAGTTTGCATGATTCTTTAAAATTATATTATACCACTTATAGGAATTTAATACCATAAAATAGATTAAATAGTTGGAATATTAAAATTTTATATAATTTATTATGTTTAAATTTATTTTTAAAAATAGTGAATAGTAAGAATGTAAAATTTTAATACTACAGTTAAGTTTTAAATGAGTTTATTGAGGGTTGTCAAACCATGAGATAAGGGTAGGATTTACACCCAAATTTGTCAAATTTTTATTGTTCTAAAATACTTAAACCTAATATTATTAATTTTTTTAATACATGGACATTTTTTTCAGCTTTCCCATTAAATTGACCTTATATCCATGAAATCCTTTAAAAAATTCCATGTTTGTCCCTCCCCTCACTTAATGAAGGGAACCCCTTCTCCTCCCCCATTCACACCATTTGAGAATTATATATAATAAAATTAATAATCTAAAACCTTGATGGAATCACTCTCATCATTATAGGTCTTCTATTATTCTCCCAATACTAATCCTTCAAGGATTAAGGTGTATGCTAAAGAAGGTCTATCAAAGAAGAGTTTCGGATCTTAACCAAATTCTTTCAATTTCATTTTTTATCAAACATATTATATATATGTTTTATAATTTAAAACAAGATGAATATAGTATCATAAATATACTTACATGTTATTAAATGTACATAACAACCATTTAACACCTCTTCTCAGACAAATTGCAGATGACAGTATCACTCGGGTGTATGAATGGACTACCGCTTCCACATAACAATGTGATTAATTTTCCACAAAAATACTTCATGGTTTTTATTATGATATATTTAAGGTTTATAGATTATATTTATTTTAATATGATCATTATTTAAATTATAATTAATTTTTACCTTTTTTAATTCCATCCATCAGAAAATGGAAATGTCACACATGCATACGTACAGACTACCGTCTCTGTAAAGTGGTATAATTAATTTTTCATCACCAATTTTAATGAATGGTTATAAATATTAATATAATTAAATTATATATTATATTTATATTAATATTAAAATTACATAGATGATTAATACATGATCAAATTTTATGGACCAAAACTTTAGAAGAAAAAATAAATGAAAAATGATGTTCTTAACACCTGAAATGACAATGATAATGAAAGATTATTAATGAATGACTGAAAATATATTATAATTAAAAAATTTATCATATTACATGTATAAATATGGTTCTATTATAAAATTATAATAAATTTAAAATTATTTTACAGGATTTTATAGTTCTTATGAGGAAATACATACCTAAGGTAAGGTTTTTATGTTATAATTTAATTTTTAATGCAATTGTTTATACTTAAAATATGATGATGAAATTTTATGATCTATATATACAAAATATTATTTATTTTATTATCTAACATTTATTTCAGGATATTACATATCTTTCGTTTATTTTCCTCTCTTCAACTACAAAAGAGACTAAAAGATTATTTTTAAGGAAAACTAACCTAAATTTTCTCTTCAATCATTAATCTTTTCTTCCATGTCCATATTTTGTTCAAAATAGTTTAGATAATGTTTTTACTATTCCTAAAAGATTATTTATAGATATTTTATACTATATTTTACTTTCCTTACTATGTCTTAAATATAATATTCTTATCATTTTCCAAATATTTCACTTTTGAGTTTTTACTGAAAATTTAAAAGGAATTTTTATTTGAGCATACACCACATGAAAGAATCTCCCCACTATAACAAATAAATTTTTACTTGATGATTAATATTTATTTTTACTCTGTTGTTTTCTATTAAAATTTTCCATTATTATTTTTTATATTTTTTTATTTTAAATATGTAATTTCAAAAAGAAAAGTGTATTTTACTCAAAAAATGTTCTAGTGATAATTTAAAGGTATTTTTAATATAAAACAACACCCATTTATATTTATCATAATTTAATAAGAATATGATCTATTCGTTTGATCTTTATTCATTTTTTGATTATTTATTTTTTTGATTATGAAATGTTTATGAAACCCATTTTCTTTCCAAGTGTTATTTTTTAGTTAATTAAAAATGTTTTCATGATCTTAAGGAAAAAATATGAAAGTATTATGTTTTTTTATTAGTGATTCCATTATAAACCAAGGATGTATGGTTATGTGATAAAAAAAGGATGAGTGGGTCTGTTATATCCCTTCAATGGAATGGGTAATAACAGAAGACACGATAAACTCTTAAGAGTTGAAAAAGTTAGTAATCATATAATATATTCTATAGTTAATTGGCTAAAAGTTACTCCTAAGAGAATGTTGTAAATTACTCAGTAGAAATTTCATTTATAATACCCTATTTACATTCTATCAGGTATGTTTTAAACATCCTTTATGGTTTCAATTTTTAGTTGGCTTAGTAATGCTGAGAAAAAATTTGGAGGATACCTATAATGGTCAAGTCCGGGATTTGTTGGAATTTTCAGTAAAAAATCCATTTTCTACAATCTATTAGGAACTTAAAATATGATTAGTGGGTTTAAATTACATGTAATCATCACCTAGAAGATCCCATGAAATTTTTAAATGACATGAAATATAATACCACAAGCACATTTTACATGTTACTAAAATATTAGAAAAACATATTTTTAATAAACTTTGATGGGTTTTATAGTGAATTTGAGACCCTATAATTAAACTATGTGTATTTAGATTGCATACCATGAAAAATCTTGATTATTGATTTTAAGAATATGATTCTTTTGAAATTATTATTTCCCCCCTCTAGGATTCATTTCTCTCAATATAACATCAACCCCATGGAAATTTTGGAGATCTCCAATCCCTATAAATCATTCATTCGATGATTTATCATCGTGTTTCTTCTCTCTACATATGTGGTCTACCTATACCTTCCATCTCTATCTCTTCTCCTCCTTGAATTTTGATTGATCATCACATGATTGATGTATCTGAACTCCATTTTATTGAATCTCGATTCTATTTTGAGTTCTTATATCTCATGTTCTTTCATTATTTGTTGGAATGTCACGTTGTGGGCATTAGGATTCCTTGAAAAAGGTATGTGGATCCTTTTAAGATTTTATGTTTTATTAAACCTTGAACTTCTCATTTTTTGAATTTCTCTAAATTTATTTGTTAAAAAATCCAATTCAATGTGAAATTAAATTGGGTTTTAATTGGTATATATTTGTGTGAATAATCCCCAATTCCAACGGAATTGGATATTTGGGTTGTATTTTGAGATTGATGGTTATGTCAATTAATTTTGTAAACATGACTTAAATTTAATTGAAAAAAACCTGTGATTGGTTTTGAATTTAAAAGGCGTGAAATTATGAAATACTTATGTTTTATTTTTTAAATGAAACTATCATATTGAAACTAAAAATGGAGAAATTTTATTTTAAAATGATTTTAAATAATTTTCCCATTGTGGATTGATTAATTGAGCACATGCAGGCCTAAGAAGTTAGAAGGTTATTTTGGAACACCACACTATGATGGTAATTCACTGAAAATGGATTCATAATAACTAATCTAATAATATCCATGTTCGATATATATTATCCCCAATGGGATATTGATAGTTCATATTTGGATTGATCCTAAGGTATGTGTGTACACATACTTTTTTTGATCACTTATTTGAGATGTGTGGGGATCCTATAAATATAAACTATTGTATTGAAGGATAGATGACCATGGTGATCATTTTTATTTTTTAATCTAAATTACATTGATGGTGAAATTTACTTACTCATTACTATTTATTTATATAACCTTTTTTATATAAAAATTGTATGTAATCCATGTTGAAATAATTTTCTATCAATATCAAATAAATCATGTTTTTTTAAATATGTGAATGCAATACTATCTCTCTTTTGGTTAAAATTGAAATCATGATTTTTTTATCACCATGGAATATTATTATAAAAAGATTGGTGAAACCATAATAGGATTTTTATCTATCACCCTACCTTTTCGTTTGTGAATTTTTATGTTTTCTGTTATAAGGTCTGAGTAAATGGAATGTGCATATTTTTAGAGGTGGATGTTCTAGATCCATTAGGGATTATAGTGATGTGTCCTTTTGGTTGTTGGTTTATGGTGTCTTTTTTTTTGGTTCCTTAATGATATACTGTTTAGGAGTATGTATGGATTTTATGAGTATCTTGTCATGCCATTTGATTTAACCAATGATCATTTGTTCATTATGGATTTGATAAATAATATTTTTGGTGAGTAAATTTATATGTTCATTTTGGTATTTTTGGATGAAATCATTGTTTACTAAATGTCTAAGGAGGATCATTTGAATCATTTGAGAGAAATTTTGGAATTTTTGAGGACTCGCCAAATTTATAATAAGAAATAAAAATGTAATTCGGAGATTTTAGAAGTGAACTTATTGAGACCAGTGGCCTTGAAAATTGTATTTTAGTATATCCTTATAAGGTAAAAGATATTATCGTATATGAGAAAATGAGTAATGTTTTCTAGATTTGGATCTTCTTGGGTTTAGCTGGATATTATAATCGGCTAATAAAGGATTTCTCAATGTTGGATTCTCTTCTGACGACTCAAACTAGGAAGAGAGAAATTTTTTCCTAGGATTAGAAAATCCATAGTTCTTTTCTTGAGTTGAAATGTCTTATAAATTCTTCTCTGGTGTTGACTCTTCTAGATACCGGGAAAGGATATGTGGTTTTCTATGATGCATCAGGTTCAGGTTTGGGATGTGTCCTCAAATAAAGTTATCATGTAGTTTTCTATGGTTCTCTTCAAATTTTCCAACATGAGAATTATTAAAGGACCCATGACCTTGAACATATAGTTTTCGAGCATGCATTCATGATTTTGTGGAATTACTTTTTTTTGAAAGGTTTATTGTGTATCTAAACCTCAAGAGATTGAGTTATATCTTCTCTAAATATTATTTCAATCTATGATATAGAAATTGTGTGGATTACCATTAATATTTTGATTTTGATAATTCTTATACCCTTGGGAAAGGGAATTTTAATACTGATGCATTGATATGGAAACATATAACCAAGGTCATGAAAGAATAATCAGAGGATTTTATCTTGATGGATATTTTTCACAATTACATATTAGAGTTTAGGAAATAAGGGGTGAGGCTTTCATGGATATTGTTCCATTGGACTATGATTTTATAGAGACGGTTCTTCAAGAATAGTATATTGATGATGAATTTTATGGCATTAGGAACTCTATTTATGGTGGAGGGACCATTGTTGAGTGGTTCATATCCATGGATAGTATCCTATGATTCTAGAACCAGTACATTGTAACTTCTTATAAGTAAATAAATGATGGGGTATTATAATAATTATCAACAGGTAGTGAACCCAGGATCCAAAAAGATGTTTTATGACATGTAACAAGGATTTTGGTGATCGAGTATGAGATGAGACATCACTGACATTGCTTCATGCAAATATACTTTCCAACTGGTCAAGGTTGAGCATCACAGACCTTCAAGATTGATTTATCCACTTCTAGTGCCGAATTAGAAGTTGGATGATATTTCTATGAACATTATGGTTGTATTTTCACATACCGGGTGAAATAAGAATTTGATATGGTTTGTGACTAATATACAGACAAAATCTACTCATTTTAACCCATTTATGATGCTACCAAAGTTGACGACCTGGGAAATATCAATGTGAGGTATATTCTTTATTTTCACAGTGTTCTATCTATTGTAGTATCTCATAGGGATACATGTTTTTCTTATCCTTATTCAAGAGGTCTTTAGGAGGCACTAGAACTCTCAATTTTAGGTTATTAGGACTTATTATATGTAGAAAAATGTCTAGAATGAATAATCTATTCATATTTTAGAGGAAATCCTTCATGCCAAAATCTAGAATTTTTGTAGAGATTGGGATGACCATTTGGTACTGGTTGAGTTTAGTTATAACAATAGTTACTAGTCCACGATTATAATGTCTCCTTTTGAGTCCTTTTATGAGTAGACTTGTAAATATTGGTTGTTTTTGTCAACGATTGGGTAAATATACTTAGTTAGAATAATATTGGTTTAAGATAGAATATAAAATATTTAGTTGATTTGTCAAAGGATTTTGACGGAATAGAGTCAGTGTATATCATATGTTGAACATCATCAAAGACCATTTGAATTATTATTTGGTGATCAGGTGTTCCAGAATGATTCACCTCATTTGGGTTATTGATAATCTGGGAGGATACAAAAGCTTCCTCCTATTTTTGTCGAAACTTTTTAGGTTTTTAAGAAGGTGGGGAAAGAGGATTAGTATTTAGAAATCCCCCCCCCCCCAACTAGCATAGATACATAACATGTTTCATTTATCACAACTATAAAATAATATTTCTGATCCATATTAAGTTTTGTGCTAAAGTGACCTTGATATTGAGCCTGATTTACCTATGACTGAAAATCCATTTTGGATTTTTGATTCTAAGTCCAAGGTACTTAATTGGATTATGATACATTTTTACTGAGTGAAATGGTATAATGTATTTGATTCTAATGAGACATGGAAGCATGAGGAAATTATGGGAGAGTAGAGCCATCATCTTTTTTATATGGAAGCTTCTTGATAGGATTTATAGGAACATAATTTTTTTATGGTGAGGATTTGGTAACACCCCCATTACCTTTATTGTTAGGTATGTACTAAACCTCTATTATAGTTTTCCTTCTACAATTTATGGGAAATTTTGAGAAAGAACTAGGAGGAAACCTGTAATAGTGAATTTAGGCATTTGTTTGAATTTTCAGCCTAAAACCTATAGTTTCTATAGTCTATTAGGGATTTAAATTCCATGTATTTGGGTTACATGATGTTTATTCATCACATGGTAGATTTAATGAAATCAGTATATTACATGAAATATTACACACCATTTAAATATTGAAAATCTACTTTTCAATAAAAGGCAATGATTTTTTCGATGTATTTAGGACTCAAAAATTACATGATGTGTAATTGGGTTACACGCCATGTAAAATCTCAAGTGTTGGTTTTAAGTAGGCGATTATGATGAAATTCTTATTTACCTCCTCCATATTTCCTATCACTCAACCTAGAGGCCATCACTAGCTGATTTTAGAGATCTTGAATCCATTTAGATCATCTATTTGCTGATTTATCATCATATTAGTTATGGTTCTTATCTCGAGTTAAGTGGTCTACCTGTATCTTCTATCTTACTATATTTCCATCCTCTAAATTTGATTGATCATCTTTTTATTGGTGGATCTAAACTCCATGTTTTTTAATATTGATTCTAGGTTGAGTTCCTTGTTCTATTATTCCTTCATTATTTGTTAATGAGTCTTTCTAAAGACATTTTGATTCTATGATAAAGGTAGGTGGTGTTGATTCAATAAGGATTCTTTATGAATTTTCCATTCCTTTTTAAAAATAACCAAGGGGGAGAAAGGAATGATTAAATGAATACTAAGTAATGATGTGAGTTCCCTAAGTAAGGGGGAGTCTATCTAAAGGTAATTTTTAATCAAAGAAGTTGTCCTTATATAGGAAAAGGAAAATATATTTATGGAAGTCAGGAATATGATCCTTAGGGATTTCAAAACCTAAGTGGAGTTAGTCGTATTCACCATGATTCATAAATAAAGGGTGATAAGTTTTTATTTTCAAGTCCATAAAGAAAATTTCTAAGTGCTTATATTATTTTTCATAAGGATGTTTATGCCTTCCAAAAATGGATAGATTGTTGAGCTAAAAAGGTTTCCTTATGATGGTTCCATTACTCTATGTTTTGAAAATCAAAAACACTATATCTTAAGGAAAATTAAATTTTCCCTAATAATTATCTTAATAAGGAAAATTTTCCTTCCCCAAGGAACTTTTATCCTTACCTATGTTTTCATTGTTCATTTTATATTTTCTCTAAATCTAAATCATTTTATGTATAAGTATAAAAATATGTTTCACAAATAAAACCTTCGAATCCTATAAATACTTATATATAAAGTATTCAATTTTTATGTTCTGAATTCAGGTTCTAAAATCTCTGAATTCGGGTTTTGAATTCTCCAAATTCAGGTTCCGAATTTTCTAAATATCAGGTTCCGAATTCTCTTAAATTATGTATCTGGATTCCTCAGAATTCAGACACTGAATTCTATAGAATTAATACTCCGAATTCCTCAGAATTAAGACTCTGGATTCCTCATAATTCTGACTCTAAATTCCTCAAAATTCAAACTCTTAATTACTCATAATTCAGACTCCAAATTCCTTATAATTCAGACTCCAAATTCCTTATAATTCAGACTCTGAATTCCTCAAAATTCAGACTCCGAATTCCTCAGAATTCAGACTCTGAATTTCTTAGAATCCAGACTCCCAATTATTTAGAATTCAGATTCTGAATTCATTGGAATTCAGACTCCTAAATCTATATAATTTAGGTTCTAAATTCATAGAAAAACAGAATCAAAATATCCATGTATTATAGTCTCTGAATGATTATTTGGTTAGAATAAAAACTTTATTTTTTCTTAGACTCCGAAAAATAGTTTTGGATAAGTAACCTTATTTTCCTTATACTTGTTATAGTTATAAAATGATGTCATACAATCTATGTCTAACTAACTATTTTTGGAGTGAAATGTGTACAGGACCCTCCGAGATTCAAAGAAAAATATGAATGTTGGAGGTGGGAGCCGACCATTGAAGAAGTTATTATAAATAGGATCTCATTTTCACGAGTGAAAAGAACTGATAATACTTGTTAATCACTCTATAGATTGCATGTTATTGACATGATTTCTTGAGAGAGAGACTCTAATACTTAGTGCATACTAATAATCTTGTTCAGCTTTCTTTGTGTGACTCTGATTGTTTCTTAGTAAATTTGAAGACTTCTATGGATAGGAAGACAGAGGTCCCAACAACCTTAAAGATCGTGGACTTCTAGGGATAAAAATAAAGATATGACAACTACCTTAAAGTTCAATGGATTGTAGTGAAATCAAGACAAATTCCAATATTATTATTGAGGGCTTACCCTGGTGTGGTTAAGACAGACTTTCTTGAAAGAATAAATCAAAGGACCTTTATCAAAAGTTAGTGGATACCCTACTCTTTGGGTTAAAAGATTTAATACTTGTTACTTGTTTTGTTTCAAGTTTTTTTCCACTGTATTTAGATAAAGGAAGAGAGTATAACATTATTATACTTTCTTTTACTTTTTTATACAATGATAAGCCAGATTCTATATGCATTAAGGTAGACGATATTTCTTTTAAACTTTCCATGAGTTTCATTTTTGGAACCACATTTCTAAAACCAATAATGTTCATAGAACTAAATGGGGTATTCTTAATTTACCTGGTTTAACCCTGTTAAAAATAGTTTTCCCTAAGGTTAAAACGAATCTTTTAAAACATTCAATTCTCCCCCTTATTGTAATTGAGCATTTACATTCATATTTAGATCTTATAGGTGGTTCCATTTATGATTTTCAAATTCATTAAACCTTGAATTTCTTATTGTTTTAATTACTATCAATTTATTTATGAAAAACCAAATTTGATAAGAATTGGAATTGGTTTTTAATTTTTATGGATCTTTGGGGAAAAACCCACCAATTTCAATGAAATTGGAGATTTTCGGTGTACATTGAAATTGATGGTTATGTGAATATATTTTGAAAAAATGGCTTAAATTGAATTGATAAAAACATATGATTTCTTTTTATTCGAAATTTCATTAAATGATGAAGTGCCTATTTTTTGGTTTTGAAATGAAATTGGCATATTGAAACTAAAAAATCGTAAATTTTATTTAAATCTTATTTGAAATAATTTTCCATTTTTGGTCTATTTTTTTGAGCACATGGTAATTTGGGAAGTTATTGGTTTATTTTGGAGAAGCATGCCAGGATGGTAATTCCTTCGAAGTGGATTTATGATAAAATTTATAAAAAAACCTATTTTAGTATATCTTATCCCCCATGGTATGTTAATAGGTAATATTTAGCATGACCTTGAGGGGATTGTGTACAAAAACATTCTTTGATAACTGATATGATATGTGTAAGGATCCTATAACTAGAAACTATCATACCAAAAGACCTATGACCATGGTTTTCATTGGGATTACTACATATATATTCCATTGATTGTTAAACTAAATTACCCATTCCTATAGATTTATATAAATTATTTTATATAAAATATGTATTTAATCCATGTTGAAATACTTTTTCATCAATATGAAAAGAAGCATGTTTTTCCTAAATATCACTATGAAATTCCATGCTTATTTGGATTAAAACGGAAAGAATGATTTTTTTTATCATTGTAGAATTTATTATGGAACACTTGGTGAGACCCTATTTGAGTTTTTTAGACCATATCCTACCCTTTCATTAAATAATTTGTAGATTGTTTGTTGCCAGGTTTGAGTAAAGAGAAAACACCTCTTATAGGAGGTGGATGATCTTGATTTCCTGGGCCTAAGAGTGATATGTACTTTGGGATTCTGGTTTATCATTTCTATTTTTCTAGAGCCTTTATGATGTAATTTTTGGGTTTTTGAAATTCCAATTTGGTTACTGATACTATCTCCCTTTGGAGTTTTGATTATAATGATATGAATATATTTTATTCCATTGTTCTTGTGGGAAATTCATTCCCATATTTATTTTACATGATTACAGATGCTAGTCACTAACCCATGGTTATCAATAATTCACTTCAGTCTATGTCAATGCTAGCTCAGGTATCAGTGTAACAGGGTATCTAGGCTTTTTCTTGAAAATTTGGTATCAAAGGTTCTAGTTATTCATTATGCCTTGATGTTAGTATATCGTTGATAAATCTTTTATAGACTTAAGATATATTTGAGAGTGATTGTATGTCTATATCTCATTATAAGAAACCTTAATTCACCATAGGTGGTTTGGGAAATACATATTTAGGATTCATTCAAGTCTCTTCTATGATTTTGATTTAGATATGTTGAAATCCAAATTCTGTTTATTTATCTGATGGGATTAATTTTCTTTGTTTCTCTTTTTTGAGTTTTGATCTAAGTAATATTATAATATCTTCAATTTTGTTTGTTGGTATTATTTTGGATTATGATTCAAAGAATACATGTGATTAGGATCTAAGATTAAGATACCAATGAACCGCTGCGTGTGAATATTCTTATGGTCCAAAATATGGTTGAGGTTACTGTGCGTGTTGTCTAAGCTTTGTGATAGGAAAAATCACCTGTACCCAATCAGGCTCTAGTTCTGGAATGTCAAATGGATGAATATCATAATCGTTCTCAAGAGTTACTATGTTAGAAACAATTTTCTTTCCAAGGTTCTAATGATGCTCAGTAGTATGAATACTAGATAATAAAGATAGAACTTCAATTTGATTTTCTAGAAAATCCCAAATATATTAAGGAAAATTGTGTTATCTTTAATCTGGAGGGACCATGAAGGATATGGTGGGATCATATGGCTATAGAAAAGAATAATGAGGGTTTAGAGTATATTTACTTTAGGTCACTTTTCACTTAATAGTTCAATTGAGATTCTATAATACTGGTTAAGGATATGGATTTTGTCAAACTCGAGAAAGATAACTGGATCATGATAGAATACATGAACTAATTCACTAAGATTTTATAGGTTTAAGTTGAGATTATATTGAATAATAATATGAGCAGTCCATGATTCGAGATGGTATACAATATGATATTCGTTCTTAGTTTTTCTTGAGGAAAATATCTTCTTATGCTAACATTCTATATAGGGAATTAATGGTTGAACTTGATTTTGCTGCTAAGTTAGGTTTGATGGGAGTTTATTTTTATCCTAGTGAAATTTCAGTGAGTTCCTATAAATGAAAGAGAAAGTTTTATGAGTCTCATATTGGATCTTGATAGAAGGTCTCTTTTATTCCTCTAGAAGTCCCTAGAAAAGGCCCTTTAACTTGCTTCCAATTTTGAAATCTTGGGAATTAAAAATGGGTTTTCACAGAAACACCCATGATATGTGGTTTGTATGGTTGTTCAAGACACTTTTAGAAATTATTTAATATTTATTATACATTATATAGTGGAATGATCTCATAATCACCAAAAATTATTGTCGTGCAATCTAATTCTTCAAGATCTAAGCGGTTCCATACCCAAACATCTGGGATAATGATTCTTCACACAGTTGAAGATTCTTCTGATAAATCATATACAAGTCTAATGACTATGAAAGGTATCATCAAAATAGAGTAATCTTGAGTTACTTCTTTATTTGATGATATTTAATCTCATATGTTCATTTCAACTCATACTATGAATCTAATAAATCTTCCTCTGGTGATTTTATCTTCTGTGATGGATATTACTACACCCCTCAAAATGAGGAGAGATAAGGGTCTCCATTTCCCCACTTGTGTTTTCCTATTATCATATGTCTAGCTTATTTTGGTTCTCAACATGGAGCCTCTTGATGTCATTTTTCGGTAATGATTGGATCATTACTAATAAATCCCTAATTGATTATTATCTTTGATGGGTCTCTTCTATGCTACCTATGGGTTGTGTCATGTCCTTTAAGGATAATGGGACTCAAGTAAAATTAGAGACATACCTTCTTTTCCGTAGTTGGGGAAAGTAATATTAGTGTTCTATTTTTATCTAGAGAGGGAATCATTGAGTGGTGATATCCCTCCACTTTTTGTCAAATTTCATAATGTTTTCCTTCTTGCTTCTCTTGTTTTCCACTAGCATGGGAGGTAGAGTTTTCTATTGATTTAGTTATAATTACTCAACCTAAATTTATTCCTTCTTGTTTAATGTAATAATCTATAGTGAAATAGTTGATTAATCATTTGGGTAATCTATTATATAAAGGTTGTATATGCATAATTGTGTCACCTTGGGCGGTGCATGTTGTCTTTGCTAAGAAATCTAATGGATCACTTCACCTATGTGTTGGTTACCAAAAGAATAATAAAGTCATCGTAATAAACAAGTATTTTTTCCACATATTTTTTTTATCTATTTTACCAATTAAAATGGTCGAAGTGGTTTTCAAGGATTTATCTTCGATCTGGTTATCACCAGTTCAGAATAAAAGAATATGACATTTGAAAAATGGTCTTCCGGAGATGGTATGACCATTGCGTGTATCCTTTCATGTGATTTTTCTAACCAATGCTATGGTAGTTTTTAGGTATTTTATGTATTGTAATTTTCATGAGTATCTTGATATTTTTTTGGAGGTATTTTTGGAAAAAATCATGGTTTACTCTACATATGAGGAGGATCGCGTGCTTCATTGGAGAGTTGTTTTGGAATTTTTGAAAAATCATTGCCTTCATTCCAAGATATATAAATGTTATTTATATATTATGGATGTTATTTTCTTTTTACTCATGATCCTGTAAAATGGTATTTCAATTGATCCTGAGAAGGTGAAAGCTGTTATCATATGGTAAAAACCATGTAATGCTTTAGAGATTTGAAGCTTCTTCGGATTAGATATATATTATTTCCATATCATAATGGATTTATCAAAGTTATATTTTTTAATGGATGCTATAACTCAGAATGGGGAAAAAATTTCTTGGGATGAGATTTTTTAGAGTTCTTTTGTTATGATGAAACATCTTTTGACTTATGCATTAGTTTTGAATCTTCTACATGTTGGAAAGGTCAATTTTTTCAAGTGATGCATCAGGTTTAGGTTTGTGATGTGTTCTTTGGAAGGTGATCACATCATTTCATATGGATCTCAGTAGCTTAGGCGACATAAGAAGAATCATCAAACCTAGGACCTTGAACTGGTAGTTATGATGGATTCAATCAAGAATTTTCTCCATTACCTTTTCAGAGAAAATTTTACCACATATTCTGACCACAGGAGCTTGAGTTATATCTTCTCTCAAAAATATTTTACTCTTAATCATCCCTATCGGGTGGAGTACCTACAATATTTTGATATTGATAATGCCTATACCCTAGGGAAAGGTAATTTCATTACTGATGCATTGGTTAATAAATTTCTAACCCAGTCCATGAAATAATAAGAAGAGGAATAGAACTATATGGATCTTTTTTCATAGTTTCATATTGGAGTTTGGAAAACATGGGTTTAGATTGTCTTGGATAGTGTTCAGTTAACCTATGATCTTCTCTAGATCGTTCTTTAGTAACAACAGATTAATTATGAATTCCATGGAATTAAGAACTCTATTTATGATGGAGAGACCATTACTAAATTGTCTTTCTCTGTGGAGGGTATCCTATGTTTTCAGAACTAGTACATTGTGCCTTTGTGTGTAAGAAAATATTTGATGGGTTACTTCTATAATTCCTTTTGGTAAGTGAACCGAATAACCACAAATATGTTTGGTGATATGAGAAGATCATTCTAGTGGTCGAGTATGTGATGAAAAATCATTGAATTTGTTTTGTGCTTTAATACATAGAAAATCGGTCAAGGCTAAACATCAGAGACCTTCAGATTTTCTTCATCCACTTTTAGATCTAACTTGAAAGTGGGATTTATTTCTATGGACTATGTTATTGTGTTTCCACATACCTAGAGAAATAAGAGTGCAATATGGGTTGTGATCGATATACTAACCAAATCATCTGAGTTTATACCCATGCATAATGCAGTTAAATTTAAAAATCTAAGAAATATCTATGTTATATAGATTGTTCATTTTAATAGATTTACATCTACTGTAATCTCTGTTATGGATCCATATTTTACTTCTCTCTTTTGGAGAAGCTTTTAGGAGGAACTGGGATATGGAGTTCATTTCAGTATGGAATACTATCTGTTGATAGATTTCTATATAGAAATTTATATACAAATTCATTAGGATATGCTTCATGAATGTGTCTTCAATTTTGGTAGAATTTGGGATGACCATATAGGACTAGTTTAGTTTTCTAATAACAATAGTTACAATTTTTTGATCATAATGGATCCTTTTGAGGCCTTGTATGGTTGGACTTGTAAATATTTATCGTGTATTTCAAAGATCCAAAAGAGATCCATACTAAGACTGAGATTGGTTCAAGCGATGACCAAAAACAATCAGTTGATTCATTAGAGTATGTTGATGGAAAAGTGATGATATAAATCTAATGTTTATCTTCATTATATATTGGTGAAATTTTTGGTTGGTGATTAGGTATCCCATAATGTTTCATCGTGTTTAGATCATCAATGATTTGGGAGGAAAGGGATGTTTTATCCTTATTTTGTAGAACTTTTTTTAGTTATTTAAAAGGTGAGAAATATGAATTATTATTTATCACTTATTCCATAGTTTACATTGATACATAATGTGTTCCATGTATTTCATCATAGAGGTATCTTTATAACCCATCTCATGTTTTGAGCTTGATTGATATTGATGTTGAGCGTAATTTATCTATGACTAAGAATCTATTCAAGATTGTTTATTCTATGGAAAAGGTAATTTATGGGAGTAAAATAACTATGATTTTATTGATATGTAATAACGGTTCTGATTCTCATAAGATGTGGGAGAATGAGGGACTAATGAGAGAGTTTTGGTCTCCCCTTTTAATATGGAATCTTCTTGATAGGTTGTTTTGGGGACTGAATGTTTTTATGTAGTGGAGGATGTATCACCCCATTAAATTTTTATCAGGTATGTTATAAATATTGGTTATGGTTTCCTTTTTTATTTTTTGGGTAATTCCAAGAAGGAATTTTGAGGATACCTATATTGGTGAAGTCCGGTGTTTTTTTTAATCTTTAACATTAAACATGCAGTTTCTATAGTCTATTGGGGATTTACACAATGTGTAATGGGGTTACATGAATTGTAATCATCCCCAAAAGATTCAATGATATAAATACACAACATGAATGATCACATTATGTTTTTAGTTTTCATGCTCTATAAATAAAAAAAATCATATTTTTTTTAAAAAAATTGATGGGCATTTACAGTATTTGGGGCTCGATAATTGCATGAAGTGTAATTGGGTTACACACCATGTAAAATTCCAATTATAGTTTCTAATTAGGAAATATAGCTGAAATTATTATTTCCCTCCTCCAGGTATCCTTTCTCTCAACCTGTATGTAATCCCTATGTGATTTTGGATATCTATGATCCCTATAGATCATCTGTTTAATGATTGATCACTGTGTTGGTTTCGGTTCTTCTCTTTGTGTAAGTGGTCTCTTTGTCTCTTTTGTCTCTCTCTCTCTCTCGTTTCCTCCTTATATTTTGATATATCTTCTTAGGTTTTATTGATATAAACTCTATTTTGTGGAATCATTATTCTATATTGAATTCATTGCTCTCATGTTATTTTTTTCTTTAATTTTGAGTCCCATTGAGGACATTTGGATTCCATGAGAAATGTGGGTGGTTTTATTTAATATTTTCCAACCACTTAAACCTTTAATTTATTTTTGTTTTAATTTATTTCAATTAATTTTTGAAAAGAAATTGATTCGAATTAGAATTTTTTTGAATCATTATGGATTTTTTAAAACCCCCCAATTCCATCGAAATTTGAGATTTCGGGTGTATTTTGAAATTGATGGTTATGTACATTGATTTTGATAAAATGACTTAAATATAATTGATAAAAACAATTATTGGTTTTTATTTGGGGCAATTTTATTTTAAACTAATGTGAAATAATTTTCCCATTATTGATTGATTGATTGAGCACATGCAATTCTGGGTAGTTAGTGGGTTATTTTGGATAAGCATTATACAATGGTAATTTCCTAGAAATCGATTGACAATTAAAACTCTAATAAAATCATAATCAATATATCTTATCCCTAATGGGATATTTATGGGTCGTATTTGGAATGATCCTAAGGGCTGTGTGTACACATACTTTTCATGATCAATGAAATGATATGCCCGGGGATCCTATAACTAGAAACTATTGTACAATACGTAAGATGACTATGGTTCTCAATGTGATTGTTTGATATACATTCCATTGATTATGAAACTAATTTACTTATTCTTATTTATTATATAAACTATTTTATATAGAATATTTATTTAATCCATGTTGGAATGTTTTTCCATCAATATAAAATAAAATTTTTCTGTTTTAAATATGAAAATTTAATTCCATATATGTTTTTAATTAAATTGAAAGAATGGTTTTTTTATCATTATGGAATTTTATTTCCGACATCGTGGTGATATCCTATTAGTATTTTTAGATAACACCCTACTATTTCCTTTGGGAATCTATATATTTTGTTCTTCTACGTCTGAGTGAAAGGAAAGAGCCTCTTAGAGGAGGTGTATATTCTTGATCCCTTTGGGATTAGAGTGATGTGTCCTTTGGGATGGTGGGTTATCATGTCTATCTTTCTAGTACTATGATGATGTTTTTTTCTCATGTTTTGGATATACTTGTTTGGTTTTTTTGTACTATCTCCATTTTCAGTTTTGTCGAATATTGATATGTATTGGTGTCATTTTATTGTTCTTGTTGGAAATCCCTTCCCCACTTTTTTTTAATGATAAAAGGTGCTAGTTCCTAACCTATGTAGATCAAGAACACCCTTTAGGTTGTGTCAGTGGTGGATTAGGTATGTAGGTACTAGGGTATTTTTGATGGTTTGTGACATCCATTATGAGAATTTTTACACAATGATACTATTGGGAGTGAACTTTTACTAAGGTAGTGATTTTAAATTACTATGTGAATTCCACAAACCTATGCGTTATTATTATGATATATTATCATTGATCATGATTGACAATTGTTGATTCCAAAATATTATGTCTTATGAAATTTTATTGAAAAAACCTTGTTGAAGGATTCATGTTTAAATATCTTTGACAGATGGGGTATAATTATTTTAATACATGATCATGTCCCCACACCCCCATTCTTATCTAATGCTCACTTATGATAATTTATTTGTATCTCTTAAGATTAACCTTACTGAAAATATAATCTCTCCATTTCCTAAGATTCCATTCCTTAGGATATGAAGAATGTTTTTAAGTCTGATTTTCTAAGAAGGTATTTTGTTGTAAAGAACTTAGTGGAAATTATGTAGATATTTTATTTAATTGTTGTTTATGTATCAATGTTTTTGAAGAGACTAAGTCTTTATCATTCTAGAATGGATCATCTGAATATTTAATGAATATTAAACTAATAAGATATTGTATTTATATAAAAAAATTATGCATAGAGACCCTACTTTTCTTACATGATAGTTACAAAATTTTAATGGTAAACAACATAAAAGTGTGACACAATCCTTATCCAAAGGTTCAATGTCTTTGGAAAATTAAGAGAATATATAAATTTTATACAATAATACATTAGAAAAAATTTATCTACTCCGTATCTAGATTCTTTGTGGCCCCCATTTTCTCTTTAGCATAACTAATCACTTGAGGATATTTATCAAAGAATGGGGTGAGCTAAAAACATGGTAAGAGGATAAATAAGAACACGAATAAACATAAAATGGTGTGATAATAATTATCAACATCATAAAATAATAATATCATCATCATCATCATAATGATAAGAAGCATTAGATAAAGGTATGGAATGTGGAAAGTAATGAAAATTAAACATCATGTCTTAGTGGTCTAATATCACACATAGTTGTGAAAAAATCTAGCATCATCTCCACGCATAACATATGTGTATAATCATAAAATCATAATTATGAAAAAATATGGAATCATGTTTATGAATATTTAATATTATCACAAGATATAAATCACATTACCTAATTCATTAGACTGTTATATAATTTCAGGGATGCCCATCACATCACAACATTTACATAATCATGTTTTCCACATAGAACTTATAACAATATTTTCCATAAAATGAAAAATGGGATGGGAATAGGTTTCATGATAATTTTATAAACCATTCATTTATGGATAAACATTGGGATTCCAAAACTAAAAATGGAATAACATACTTGGTAGAATAATCACCAATCATGAGTGAAGAAGAAAAAATCTAAAGAGAAGTAAAATGTGTGTTTTTAAAGGAAGATTCAATTTTTAAAAATCATTATATTTGTCATAAAATAAGATTTTAAACTTTTATATCCTATAAAAAATATTATGAAACAAGAAATTATATTTTAATAATTTTAAAATAACATCCAATTTAAAATTTGGCATGAAAGAGGAATAACCCAAAGAAAGAATATTGGGTTTAAGAATCCTTTTACTTTATGTATGAATGCTTTCTTCACATTAATATAATGGATAATAAAATAATATTCTTTAATTAATAAATAATAAACATATTATATTTTTATTTGATTAATTATAATTTTATTAAATTTTTATGGACTTTTTGATGAATTATAGTGTTCAATTTCTTCATTTGTGAATGTCTGTTTTCATAGTTTTCATGATCAGTTCACTTGATTACATATATGGAAGATCATGTAAATTGGGGATAATTATCCAGGATTGAAATTATATGTTATTAATGAACTTAAATAATATTAATTTTTCTTATATTTGTTTTCATATATGGGGATTATTCATAATATTAAATGTTAATGATAACTGTTTAGATTAATTGTTTCGGTTTTCAATCACAACGAACTCATTTTGTTTTATTTTTTAATATTATGTATAAATGATAATTCAAGAACATAAAAAAGGTTATAAAATAAATTTTAAAACATTTTTAAACCATTATAATGGTTTTATGACCATACTTGAAGGCAATAAAGGAAAATGAAAACTTGTCATCCTCAAAGGTGATAAATCAACACCTCATAGATGACTTTTTCATTTTTATAATAAAATAGAGAGGAGATGAGACTTAATGATGGATTATTCCATTAACATAATAAAATTCCATTATATTTATTATACTTGAGTTATCATGAACCTTTTATTAGGGTACGTGAGGATATAAGAAGAAAATAAAATAACATGGAATGAAATTAAAATAAAAGGGAAGAGGATTTTACCTATTGAACTTCTTCTCCTTGAGAAGCTATTTAGAAAAATTGGATTTTTTATTTTTTTGAAATAATTATATTTGATGTGGAAGAGGGTATTGGTAATAGGATTAGGAAAAAATTGAACAAGATTAAAGGATTTTAAGGTGTGATGATAGGAGGTGGTGAGGGGTGGTATTTATAGTACAATAGAGGGGTGTTTTTTGATAATTTTATTCAATAATTTATTATTCTAGCTCAAGAATATGATTTTTTATACCATGAATAAATACATTAAAGAAATAATTATATTTAGATATTATTATTCTTAAATCATCTCTACATAACAGATGACTATGAAATTCATGTATTTGTTAAATACCAAAAATTGTTATATTTCACTATTCAGCAAAAATTCAACTATTTTAGAAAAATTTCAAAAATTCCCCCTAGCCATTATTTTGACATGTCGAATTCAAAAATGAAATAAATTTTAAGAAAATAATTTCTTAAATATGAGTAATTAAATTTTTAAATAAAATCATCATTAATTCAAAAAATACCAATTTTAATATTATACATGATTTTATGAGACCTTGAAAAATTAATAATGGACTCATAAAATTATATTAAAATCATAACAAAACAAAATATTAATTTATAAATCTATTTTATGAAAATCTATTTTCTCTTAAATCATTATGTTAGTTATAAAATTGTTATTATGTAATTATGACTTTCAAAAATACCAACACTTATTTTATAATCTTTAAAACAATTTTTACTTATACAATGAAATAAAAATATAATATTTTCATTTATAAGATGACTAAATTGTATTTATAATTTAACAGGTGGGGTTACTATTCTTTTGGGTGAATTACAATTCCTAATAGTCAAGTAACTCTTACATTGGTATAGGTTCCTTAACTTTTAGAAAAACCTCTTATTTCATTCATTATCCATTTATAAAGTTTGTATTTTGTTTGTTATGGGATTCTATAAGATTTATACTATGTGAAATAATTAAAATATGAGAATTTGCATTGATAAAATTCTTTTTTGTTACATTCTTCCCTACATATGATAGTTCCCCCTTGAAATTTCTTTTCACGTAAACAAGTGGGGATAATTATCCTTCATCACTTCCTACAGTTCCCATGTTGTCTCTTTGTAATTATAGTTCTTCAATAGTAATTTGACTAGGTGAGTAGTCTTATTTCATAGAACCTTATGTCTACATTCCAAGATCTTCGCTGGTTGATCCTCGTAAGAGATATCATTTTACAACTATACCACCTCTAGATTCAGTACATGTGAGGGATCTGGTATGTACTTCCTCAAGATGGATACATGGAATACATTAGGTACTTGATACATGGTTGGTGGAAGTGCTAGTCGATATTCTATAGATCCAGCATGATCAAGAATCGTAAAGATGTCGATGTACTAGGTACTTATCTTTTCATTGTTCCCAAAGCCCATGATCCTCCCATGTGGAGATATGTGTATGAATTCCATGTCTCCAACCCCAAACTCTATATGGCATAAATGGATGTCTCCATAACACTTTATTATAATTTGGGCTTCCATGATGTGTTTTTGAATTATTTTCACCTTTTACACCATTTTCTCAATAATTTTAGGTCCTAGTACCTTTTGTTCACTGGCTTCATCCAAACATGTTGGTGTTTTTCATATCTTCCCATAAAGGGTTTTGTATGGAGCCTTTTGGATTCTCGAGTAGAAATTGTTGTTGTATGAGAACTTTTCCAGAGGAAGATATTTGTACCATCATACTTTGAAGTCTATAGAAATTTCTCTCAACATGTCTTCTAATTTATAAATAGTCTGCTATAATTGGTCATCTGTTTGAGGATAATAAGATACACTAATGTTCAACTAAGTGTTTAGACCATGTTGGAGACTTTTTCATAACATAGAGGTGAATCTTGGATCTCAAAAGGATACAATCGATAGCGATACACCATTATTACTTTCCACTTTTTTAATGTATATCCATGTGAAATGATCTAGTGATAATACTCTCGAATTTTGATAAAGTGATCTATCTTTGTTAGATGATCCACAACAACTCATATATCATTGTTTTCTCCATATGTATTAAGAAGTACAGTGATAAACTACATAACGGTGTTTTTCTATTTCCACATTGTTAAGGGTACTTGTTTTATCATCCCATTAGACATTTTTCTTTTATCCTTCACTTGTTAATATACTGGGCACTTTGATGTATATTCAGTAATCTCATTCTTCATATTGTCTCACCAACAGTTCTCTTAGAGATCATGATACATATTTGGGCTCCCTTAATATATAGTGAAGTTTGTGCTATGTGCATCACTGATAATATCATTCTTTATCTTTTGATTGGATGGTACAAAAAGTAATTACCAAAATCATACAAATCATTCCTCATCAATTTTAAACTTTTAGGATTTCCACTTTCGCATGGATTCGAACTTCTTCAAAATTTCCACATCATTTCTTTGAACATTATTTATTTTATCCACGATGGATGGTTGATTAATCATTTGAGAAAGGATTAATGATGTTTATCCCTTAATTATTCCCATGTCCATCCTTTAAAAATCTAATATTATTGGATACATCTCAATTCTCATCATTGATAATATTTCAGGATCCTTTATACTTAGAGTATCCTCCACTTCATTCACTTTTCCAGGAAGGTAGTGGATTAATCCGTCATAATCCTTAATGAGCTATAACCATCTTTTCTAGATCATATTAAGATCATTATATGTTAATATATATTTTTGGCTTTATGATTAGTATATATTTCACTCTTCTCTCCATAGAGATAATGTTTCTAGATTTTTAATGTAAATATTATAGCTTTCAACTCAAGATCATGTGTGGGATAGTTTTGCTTATGAATTTTCAACTAACATGATATGTAGGCTATCAATTTATAATTTTTCATTACTACATCGCCTAATCCCTTATTTGAAGCATCGTTGTATGCCAAAAAGAGCTCCCCACTAGTTGAAAGTGTGAGTAATGTCATTGTGATAAGCTTATTTTATTAACTCTTTGTAGCAGTCTTCACATTCATTTGTCTATAAAAAAATTCCCCCCTTCCAAGTAATCTTTGTTAGTGGGTTATAATTCCTCAAAAGTTCTTTAGAAATAACTGATTATACCCAGTATTAACAAGGAAAATAGGGATCTCCATTACAGATGTTGGCCTAAGAAACTATTTAATTACCTTTATCTTTGCAAGGTCCACATATATTCCTTTATAGGTGATAACATGCCCAAATATTGATACTTCCTACATCCAGAACTTGTATTTACTATTTTTTGGATAAATCATCTCCCATCTCAATGTATTTATAATCATATTAAAATTATTCTCATGTTCCACCTTTAGATTAGAGAATATTATAATATCATCTATAAAGACTACCAAAAAATTATCAAGGTAATCTCTAAAGACTCTATTCATTAAGTCTAGAAATATTACTATATAATTAGTGAGTCTTAATGTCATAATAATTTACTCATTGTGTCCATGCCTCATTCGAAATGAAGTCTTGGGAATATCCGCCTTATTTTCCTTTAATTTGTTATATTCCAACTAAAGTTCCACCTTATTGAAATTCGTGGAACCATGTAGTTGATTGAAAAAAATCATCTATCCATGAAATGGGATACTTGTTCTTTATCATGATTTTGTTGAGCTTGAGATAATCAATGCATAGGTGCATTGATCCATTATTATTCTTGAAAAAGGGGGTTGGTGCACCCCGTGGTGATTTACTCAGGTGTATAAAATCTTTTTCCAGATTCTCTTATAACTGCTTCATCAATTACTCAAACTAAATGGTTTCTATTTTATAAAGTTTCTTTGTTTTATGAATAGATTTTGGAATATGTTAAATTGAGAACTCAACCTCTCGATCAGGAGGAAGATCATGAAATTCTTTAGGGATCCCATCATTATAGTCCCTCATAATGGGCATGTCTTCAAGTATGCTTCTCTCCTTTGTGTCAATCATTTGAGCCTGAGATGGTTGATCATAACTCAATAATAATCACAATTGAGATGATAAATCTGAAGGATATTCATCATCCTCCTTACACATGTGCAAAATTGGAGGATGCCTTGGGATGTGAACAATGATCTCCATTTCCTGACATTTTATGTTGGTTTGGTATAAAGATAGCCAATCCATGCCCAATATTGCATCAAAATCATCCAAATTAATTAAGACAGAATTTTATGGGAGTTTCAGTCCACAAACATTAATTAGGGAAGAGTTATATACTTTGGATGCAATAATTTCCCCATTTTATATTCTCACAAATAACTCAACCTCTATATTTTTAGGTGGTCTTTTAATAGACCTAATAACCATGAAATATATTAAATAATGCATAGAACCGGAATAAAATAGTACATTCACTAATCTGGAATTGATAACCAGTGTATCTGTCACTACATCATTATCAGGTTCCACCTCAGTAGTAGTTATGAAATGAGATTTCCCTTTCTCTTTTGGGTTTGGTGGCTACTGATGCTGATTACCCTCAAGGACTCTAGGTTTATTACACTAGAAGGTATTGTTTTATTTCTCCCTATAGTTGAAACATTGAACGATGGGTGGTTCTCTTCTTTCATCCACCACATTTCCCTATATCCTTATCTCTCTCCGGCATTCATGACCTTGTTGGCCTTCTCTCCCACACCAGAACCATTTCCATGTCCCTTTGAGGAAATTTCCATGATTATTCTTCTAATATTTTTGACATGTGAGTGTTTTAGTTTTCTTTCCACCTTTTTCCAAGGATCCTCCATCTAGAAACAGAATATTTTATTTCTTATCTCTATTACCATGGGACCATTCTCTAAATTCCATATCCACTTTGAGAGCACATTGAAAAAATTCATCATAACAACCAAAATATCAAATTTCCATAGCATATTAAATGTGTGGTTTTAAACCAGTAAAGATTCTATTTATTTTGGTATCATTGTTAATAACAAAAATTGAGGCATACCTTGTAATACTTGTGATATTTTCTTCATATGTCGTGACTGATTCATCTTCCTTTTTCTAAATATATAAGAATTATCTCGCCATATTCTTATAAAGAATTTGAGTTAAATACTTATTAAGATATATTTTCATAAATTATTCCCAATACATCTCTTTAATTTCATCCATAGAATTTTTTTTCTTAATAAACACCCACCATTGGTCGACATCTCCATCTAAATGATAAATAACTAAAGTCACCTTCTCTATATAAAAACAGTGATGTACATAAAAGAACTTTTCCATTTAATTAAAACACTATTCTGAGACTAGTACATTATAAGACACACTAAAATTATATGGTTGTTTCCTCATAAAAGAATCAATATCCAATCACTCCCTCTTAGTGAAAGGAGTACGTTTCACGTTATTCAGGTTATTTTCTAGATCCTGGGATAGTTGGGTAAGCATCACTATAAAATTTTGAACTCCACCTCCCAAGGCATTATTGATTCTGTTTGACCAATCATTATAATTTCTCACACAAAGGTTTTGTCCATCTTTCCCCTAATTCTCACCATTTTATAAAATAGAAATGTTTTAAATAGAACAAAAGTCTACAATTCGTGAATAAATAATTTATCCCACTGTAAAATTTAATCTAGAGGGATATCTATTAGGATCCCATTAATTATATTTTTTCTAAAACCAAGCTTCTTGAGTACATAAATATACATATAGTCATAATTAATTTTTTTAACTAATGTTATCCAATAGTAATTCCCAAATTAACTAAACTATACTCTGATACCAACTATAGAGACCACAATTTTTTTACATGATGATTACATCATTTTAATGGTAAACAACATAATATAATTACACAAATAGGCTACAATGGATTAGTTTCTTGGTAAAATTAATACCATATATAAACTTAACATAATAAAACAAAAACATTAATTTAAATTTTTGTCTAGCTTCTTAGTGGCCTTCACATTCTCCTTAGTACAAGTAATCACCTGAGGTTATATATCAAAGAAAGGTGTGAGATAAAAGTCCAGTAATGGGATAGATAAGAACATTAATAAATATAACATTGGGTGAGAATAATTTTCATCATCACAAAATAATCATAGGATTATCATCATAATCATTATAGGATGAATTGGATAAATTCATGGAAAGTGGAAATGCATAAAAATGAAACATAACGTCTTAGTTGTCAAATAACTAACATAGTTTTGATCAAATCTAGCATCATTTTCACTAATATTTCACATTATATCATGATATACATTACATTACCAATTTCATTGGCGTTTTATATAATTTTAGGCACACCTGTCACTTCATAAGATTTATATAATCATGCATTCCACATATAACTTATAACAATATTTTCAATAAAATAACCCTTGGATATGAAATGGGTTTCATGAGAATTTAATAGAGAATACGTTGATGTATAAACTTTATGGTTCTATAAATAAAAATCGAATAACATAATTTGTATAAGAATCATCAATCTTGAGTGAAAAAGAATCAATCTTAAGAGAAGTAAAATATGTGATTTTAGAAGGAAGAGATATTTGGAAAAATATTTTCATTTGTAATAATAGAATATTAGAAACAATTATATCCATGAAAATAAAATTTAATAGAAAATAAATTAAATTTTATTAATATTAAAAGGATAAGAACACTATAATTTTTCATGAAAGAGGAATAACCCAAAGAAAGGAAACTGGGTTTTAGAATCCCCATACATTATTATGAATACTTTCTTCACTTTAATATACAATATAATCAAATTAGATTCATTAATTAATAAATAAATAAAATATTATAGATTTATTTTATTCATTATAATTTTATTAAGTTCATTTTTTTCGATTTTGATGAGTTATAGTGTTCAATTTCATCGTTCAAGAATGATCATTTTCTTGGTTTTCATGATTGGTTCACTTGTATTCATGTATGGAAGAACGTATAAAATGGGGATAATTATTCATAATTGAAATTATATGTTAGTAATGAACTTAAATAATTTTAATTTTTCTTATGTATTATTAGTTTTCTAGATATAGGAATGATTTATTAGTTAAAATGTTAATGACAATATCTTAGATTAATTTTGATGGTTTTTAATCACAACGAACTAGTTTTGTTTTATTATTTAATATTATGTATATTTATTAGTTCTAGAACATAAAAAGGATTTAAAATAAATTTGAAAATATGTTTTAAAAATTATAATGTTTTTACGACTATCCTTGTATGTGGTAAATGAAAATAAAAACTTTTCATCCTCGAGGGTGATAAATCAACACCTCACAAACAAAGTTTTCATTTTTAGAATAAAATAGAGATGATAAGAGGTTTGATGATGGGTTATTTTATTAACATAATAAAACTAAATAATATATAAGATACTAGAGTTATAATTTGACTTTTATGAGGGTATAATAGGAGATAATATGGAAATAAAAGAACATGAAATGAAATTAAAAGAAAATTGAAGATGACTTTACCTCTTGAACTTATCCTTGAGAAACTCCTTAGGGAAATTGGATTTAGTATCTTATTTATGCCAATGGATCCTAGATGTGGGTGTGGGGCTTGGGAATAGAACTAGGTATAGATTGGAAAATCTTCAAGGCTTGGATGGTGTGAGTAGAAGGGGTGGTATTTATAGGGAAGGAGAGGGGTGTCTTATATCTATTTTATTGATTAGTTCATTATTTTTGGCTCAATCCTATGAATAGTCATAATTACTATTGATAAATAAATTAAATGAAGAATTATTTTTTAATATTATTATTCTTACATAATCTATAAATCTTACATAACTAAAAAATTCATGTATTTGTTAAATACCTTAAATTACCAAATTTCACCATTAACAAAAAAAATTATTTTAGAAAATCCAAAAAAATAACCCCTACCATTTTCTATATGTATATTTAAAAATGAACTAAATTTTTTGAAAATAATTTTCTAAATATGAGAAATAAAATTTTTAAATAAAATCATCATTTAATCGAAAAACACTATTTTTAAAATTTTAACTGATTTTATGACACTTTTATAAATTAATTAAGGCCTGATAAAATTATCTTATAATCATAACACAACAACGTATTAATTTAACAATATAATTTATAAAATTAAAATTTATTTTAAATCATTATTTTAATTACAAAATTTTAATTAAATATTTATGAATATCATAGATACCAACACATAATTTATCAATTTTAAAACATTTATTTACTTATATCATGAAAAAAAGAACATATTTTCATTCATAAGAAACCTAAATTTTATTTATAATTTCTTATGAGAGGTTAATATTCTATTAGCCAAATTACTATTCCTAATGGTCATGTTTCTATTCAAATAGTCAGTATACTATTCTAATGGTGTAGGTTTGTTGACTTCTACAAATACCTCTTATTTCATTCACTATTAATTTATAAATTTTTTGTTCTTTTTTCTATGGGATTTAATATAATTTATACTAGATAACATAATTATAAGAAAGGAATTTACCTTGATATAATTCAAGTTTGTTATGGTATGTGTTTCTATAGTTGAAATTAGTGCAAAGAATATTCATTTTTGGAAACTTGGATGAGAAAAATTTAGAAAAAACTTATATAAAAAGCTTGTATATATGAGAATATACAAAGTAATGGTATATAAAGTGGCACTGATTCCCTAAGAAAATACATCCCTTTTAGGATACTGCATGTGAATGTTCTTTTAGAGTAGATTTATCTAGGGGTAATAACCCAAAAAATAGTTGTTCAATTATATCTCAACCATCATTCTAGTTCATAGTGATTGGACCCTTACTACATACCTTTTTTGACATTCCCAAGGGACATTCATAATTTAACGTGAATTATATTTATGAACCAATAGGAAGTATTTGGATATATTTTGACCATGGATGACCTAGTTCTATAGATTGAAAAGAAGGTGTCACGATTTTTATATCCTATGAATTGTTTTCCATGATTATGTGATTACCCGCTATGCTTATTATTGATCATACTATTTTTTTTATTTAAATCAATTGATGAAACATAAAGTAACTTCATTAACATTAAATGTGATATAAAATGAAATGATTTTCCTCCTAAAAACCCCAATGTTATTGAATATAGAATGAAAAATATTATTTATATACATGCGCACCATTATCAATAAATGAATAATACAGACATTCAAAGGAAAAAACAAAAGAAAAATATTCTATTGAGTGATTTATAAGGTATCTTTAATCTTATTTTAGTGGGTTCATTGATCCACTGATTTTTGAGAAATGGAACAGTACCACTAAAAATTTATTCTATATTCTCTAGTGATTCAAACATGAAAATGTTATCTTATATATTTATCATTTGGAAGGAGAAGAGAACCTGTAGTGAAATATTATCAAGAATATGAGTAAATGGGATGAAATTTACGCTATAGAGTGGGATTATTTTGGAAGATTATTTTCAATTAATTAATTTTTCCATATTTCTATTTTGAAAATATAGAAGGAATTCATTGAGCTAAAAATGTATGATGATGAATCAATTAGTACCTATGAGAAAAAATTTAAAATAATTGTGAGGTATGTTATTAGTATTGTCATTGGGCATAAAAGTATGATTGATGGATTCTTTAGCGGTTTAAAACCAAGTCTCATTAGGGATTTATCCATAAGAGACTTCAAAAACAATAAAGAAATCATTTGATATGTTATCAATGTATAAATAGTGATCAGATTCACCCTTGAATCTCATGGGGGTTTTTATAATAAATAAATTATTTATTTCAAATTAAATTTAAATAAAAACCATGGAGATAAGAAGATGATACATACTTTAAAAAAGAAGTGTTTAAATAAAAATATAGGTAATTATTGTGAGGGGAATAACAAATTAATTATTTATGTAAAGGAATGCCATTGATAAATAGAGTGTTGAAGTGATGTGAAGATTCTAATCACTCAATGAAATGATTAAAAATATCAATAGAATACACTAACCATAATCTAATGATTCAAATTCTAGGAGTATGATCATTATAATACCTAGTACTAGAATTAAAGGGTTAATAATGCTGATTAATTCCAAAAACCAATTAATCCTAGAGACAATGGGAAATATCATGGGATCACTATTGTTTATTTGGGATATAATAATGACGTAGTGAAAGGTACACATACCATCTACTCTATAACTTTTAATGTATTATTTGATTCAATTTTTACCCACACTTTTATATCTAAGTAATTTTATAAAGGTATGACATTAAAAAGTAAATGTTTATATGTTAAAAGAACAGTTAAAACTATTAATTATATAATGATTGAATATCAAATTTATGATTCTTCCGGTAGGACTCTAGAACACCCTGAGAGGGGAGAGGTGAATTAGGGTTTCGAATGTTTCTTCAAATGATAAGGATCTTGTTCCCATGTTAGTAGGAACCTGTTAAACCTATCTGATGGAATCGTGTAGCTATCAAACACCCAAATGAAAAAAATAGAAACACAACACAGTGGTTTTTTTTGAGTTTCCACTAAGTTCTAGTACAATGATCATTTGACTACAGTTTGTTGGTTGTACCTAAATTAAAAAATATTCACTGGTTATTATAGATTGAAATTGATCATACATGGTCACTTCATACCTGGAACACTTTGTTTACAAGAATTTTAGGGATAAAAACTACCTCCCTAAGATGACTTACATCAAATCACCCTTTCTCACTATATTGGGTGAAGTTATACTTAGTTTATCGACTTGAAGGTAACTTCATTATATTGGGAATTTATGTCTTCTTTCTCAATTAGCATCAAACTCTTCTTAAACCATTTACTAAAATTAATTCACTTGGAATTACTATTATCTAAAACTAGATATTCAAAACTACTATTTTTGAATCTCCTAGACTTTATGAAACCCCCTTATTATTTCAAAGATACATCAGTATTCATGAAAACACAACCATTCTGGAGGATCTCACCCATCACGAAGATCACAAAATTCATGGAACTCCAAAAAAATTTGAAGCACACAGTCTTTAGGAAAACCCCTTCTTATGGAATTATTTAAGTTCAATAAATTATTAACCATAATTTTTATAAGCTTGTATATGTGAAGAGTTAATGAAATGTGAAAAATTCCATTTGTGAAATGACCTTTCCAAAATCAGATCATTTACTTTTTTTCCAAATTTTCTCCATTATTTCAAAGGATGAAAACCCCATATTTATAAACATATCCTTTTATGAATTTTTTAATCTCTATATGGCCTCTTTTCGAAGCTACCCATTCACATCCACAATGCTTATTTTCTCCATAAATCGTCACTAAAAATTTACCATTTGTGAGGCTTCTCATAATCTCAAATCCTACCATATTTTCTTCATGCTTCATTCATTCACCATGAAACCTTCATCACAAACCTTCAAATCTTCATGAAAATAGAGGTCAGGTTTCTTCATGAAGATCAATATTTTCAAGAATCTCCAATCATCATAAAATAATTTACTTTACAATATCCTTGTTGAGACAGTCCTCCATTCAAGATACTTTCCCCTTCCTCTATATTTTAAGCACAAATTGTTTTGAAAACACTAAAAAATGATTCCACCTTTAACAATGATGCCTCCTACACTATAAGCTGATCAAACTAGTGTGGATTTTCAATAAATAGAAAATAAACATCATTTAAATCCCTGAAAAACATTTCCTCTAACTTTTCCCCAATTGATGTTTATGGTAATATTATTCTTATAAATCATGTTATGCTTCCTAAAGTTGAATTTGATTTGATTTTGTGCAAGTATTGGATTTCTTTATATAATTCCCATACTAATTAGTTAATAAGGTAAGTAAAATTTTATATTCTAAACCAACATATAATGTTATATCAGTTTAGGTATAAATATGAACTTCCAATGGAAATTACATCTATTTCAGGGTCCTTGATTCCTATAAAAAATGTGCATTTATCTCAGATTGTTGGGGATAAACTGAACATCAAAGATATATATATTGTATGAGATTTTTTTTATTTATTTTCAGAATATATTCCTAGTGTTCTATGAATCATGAATTTTATTTTTTAATATATCTCATAGATAATGTTACACCTATTTTAAAGACTCCCTGTAGAATTTCCATAATTGAGTTTCAAGAATTAAAGGAGAAAGTCTATTATAATATTGATAATTTATTAATCGGGCTAATTATGTCACCTTAGGGGGAAAAAATTGTTTTTATTAATAATAAATATAGGTCATTGATTATCTACATTGATTATTAGGAACAAAAAAAAGATAAATATAAAGAATAAGTATCATATGACCCATATTGATGATATGTTTAATCAATTATGAGGATTTAAATGTTTTTCATTAATTAATCTTCGATTTAGGTACCATCAATTGTTGAAAAAATGTAAATACGTCCCAATAAATATTTTCAGTCAAGTTATGAAAACTATGAATTTATACTGATTCAATCCAGTCTTACCAATTCCACCAATATATTCATGGATTTAATTAATAGTGTCTTTAAGTATTACCTTTATTAAATTTTTAGTATTTAAAAATGATTTTATTATATATTATAAGATAAAATAAGGGCATGGGGATCATTTGAGGATTGTACTGAACACACTATAGAATGAAAATATATATGAAAATTTTAAAAATTGTGGAGTTTGTCTATGGAATAGGTCATGTGATCTCAAGATAGAGTATATTGGTGGGTCCATGAAAGAATGAAGTCATTAATAATTGCCTTAGACCAACCATTGTGACCAAGATCTATGGTTTTCTTGGAATGGATAGATATTATGAACACTTTGTGTAGGATTTATCAGACTTATCTCATACACTCACCAAGTTAAATTGAAAGTGAGTAATGTTCAATTGGATGGATGAATGTGAATAAAATTTCAAGGAATCGAAGTAAAGGTTGGACAATGAAATTTTTCTCCCACACCCTGTAGTAGATAAGGGTTTCTAATTTAGAATGATGCATCAATTAAAGGGCTTACATGTGTTCTCATATAGGATGATATATTGATTACTTATTCTTCACACAATTAAAGAATCATGATAAAAATTACATGACACATGATTTGGAGTTAGTAGTGATTATATTTGAATTAAATATATATATGAAATATATTTATATAGAAAGGAGTGACATATATACTGATAAAAGTGTTTAATTTATATATTCACTAGAAAAGAGATGAATATATTCTAAATAATATTGTTGGTGTTGATTAAATATTATGACCACTCAATACATCATCAGATTGAGAAAGAAAACAGGGTGTCTGATGGATTGAGTTGAAAGGATCATGTTCTATTATCTATAATTAGGATCACAGAAGATCTAATACTTTTTATTTTTAAATGATATACCTTGAAATATTGAAATAAGAATAAAAATATTATCTTTCTCATATGACTATTGAACAATCTATCCATTTGAATATTAAAGAGGTTCATAAGGAAGATATAGAGTAGGAAAATATGGTGAAAATGTTCTTGAGTACAACATTTATTATAATGGAATGACAAGGTTATAGAACTGAGAATGTTCCCCATCTATACTGGAATTAAGGAAGGAATTTTTTAGAAGAATATCATAGCTCATCATTCTCTATTCATCCTGGATGGATAAAGATATATAAAAATTTGAAAGAGTATTTTTGTTGGGACAACATGAAGAAAGATATTGTAGAGTATGTATCTTCATACTTGGTATTTCAGTAAGTTAATGTAGTGGGATATAATTCTATGTTTTTTATACAACCATTACCCATACTAGAATGGAAATGAGAAACCATCACCATCTATTTCATCCTTAGGATCCCTAAAATATCAAAAGGTCATTAAGCTATTTAGGTTTTAGTAAATTTCATTAAAATTTAAGAACATTAAATTACTATCAAATGTTATTTCACTCTTGATCAGCTTTACATTATATACATTAATGAATTTTTAAGGTCTCATGGAGTACCACATTCTATTTTATTTTATTGAGATCTTATGTTTTCATGAGTGTTCGAAAAATAATTTAAAAATCTATAGATAATGATTTGCGCTCTAGAATTATTTATCATCCTAAAATATATGATCATTGTAAAGTGACCATTCAAACCCTATATGTTATTTTTATATAAAGTTCTATAAATTTCAAATGTGTTTGGGATCAATACCTTCCTCTAGTCAAGTTCACTCGTAACAATGGATTTCACTTGAGCATTCAGATGGATCCTTATGAATCATTCTGTGGAACTAAGTGTATATATATGAAATTCTAGGATGGAAATAGATAAAAATATATTGATAACTAATATATATAAGGAACTGGTAGAGAAATTTATATCCATTTAGTTTCACATCATGGCAACTCAGAGTATTTAGAAGAGTTATGTTAACAATCATTGGGGGTATCTGAAATTTGAAGATGTTGAGAAGTTTTTTTGTGATTTTTTAAATGAAATATGTTATGAGATTAAAATGTAAGTTAATGTTGTGCATTAATTATATTGTTCCTTCTAATGTTCTTGATTGTATTGGTATATTTTCTTACCTCTTGGCACTATCATTGAACCAATATTAAGTTCACTTTGAGTTCCATATATATGTCATGAGTAGGTACATACTTGACTCTTCACAGGTAATGAACATAGAGGCTTTACTATAGGAGTATGATATTTCCTATGAATATACACTACTTCAAATCATGGACCATAGAGATAATGTTTAGTGGAACATGTTCTTTAGATGAATCAAAAATTATAGGATGCTACATGGGAACCCAAAGATATAATGAAAAAAATATGTCTAAATTTTTTGTAGAATAGTAATTCAATTTCAAGGGATAAATTTAGTTTATTGGTTATATAATGTTATACCCCAATTTTTTATGTATATATATATATATCCATTTAAATAAACTTTAGGTATTCGATACCTTTCCGTACTCACAACATCAATTTTGTACAAACTATAATAAGGTGAATTATTATAACCTTGATATTAAATTGGTATGTATGGATATTAATAACAACATTATGAAAAATATTTAGAATTTTATTAAATAGTTCAAATGTATAATTAATAAATAAGTAATCAATTTCTAATAATGTAATTTTATGCTTCAAAAATGTTTGTTTCGACATTTTTGCACATGAAAATTCGAATTAATTTATAACATTTAAAAAAATTATATCTTTAAAATGAATATAATTTTCAATTCAGGTTGTCAATATTATCTAAGTTTTATTTTTTAGGATTTACCTAAAATATATTTTTCTATTAATGGTGAAAAATATTAATTTTTGTAAACAATTTATTTATTTTCAAGTATAAATACCTTTATGTTTTTAATTTTACCTTAAATTAACATAAATATCATTTGAATATAAATAATAAAATTAATTTGATATTAATCATCATTATACTTTATTTTTGAACAAGTTCATTTTGGGCTAAAAAAGATTTTTCAAAAAACTAAATTTATATGGGTAATGTATTTTTATCTTAACAATTTTAATTAATATCTATTTATTATTGGATTTACTAATTTTTTAGATTATATATTCAATCATATATTTTATGATTCACTTTATGGTTTTAAAATTAAATAAATTGAAGTAAATTATGTTATATGGGGAAAAAATAATTTCTCTAAAAAAGGTTGTCAATGTTGTATGTGTGCTTATTTAAAATTAAATTCTTATACTTATAGAAAATGAATTTGGTAAAATTTATTCTAGATTTATAATAAGTATAATTAATATAATTTAATAGCTTCAACTTAAATTTTGTTCACATTGACTAGTAAAATTAGTATAATTTTGATACAATAATTAATGTCAAAATAGGTTTACTAGGGGAGTGTAAAACCATAAGATATGGGTATAATTTCCATTAAAACATGTTTTTTAAAGTTATTTTAGATTTAAATTATCTTAAAATTGAATCCATGGTTTTTTGGTTCCACTTTACATTGAAATTTATAAAAGGGAACCATTATTCCTCCATTATTAACACTATTTGAGCCTTATATCTTGGAAAATCACAACTACAAATCCTTCATGAAATCATTCTCTTTATCCTAGTTATTATGGTCTTATTATAAGACCAATCCTTTATAGATTAAGTTGTAATCCAGATGAGGCCTCTTAATGAAGAGGTATAGATCATAACTAATCACCTTTTATTTTATTTCTTCTTCTACTTTAAAAAACGTGTATCCGTAAAAACATGATGAATATGGTTTCATAAATTTAATAATTTTTTATTATGATGATTTAATAACCATTTACCATGTCTTATTAAACATATCGAAGATGAAGGTATCACTTGTGTGTATGTGTGGAATGTCGCTTCCATGAAATGATACAATTCTTTTTCCACCACCACCATTCATGATTGAATATTATAAAAGATTTAATGTTTATATATGATATTTATTTTACAATAATTAATCAGTAGATTTTAATTAATATTTAACTTTATTTTATTTCATCTATCAAAAAATGGAAATGAGACTTGTGAGTACGTTCGGACAACCATATCCACATAGTGATGTAATTAGATTTTCAATACCGCTCTATTTAAATGGTAATAAATATGTGTATTATAAGGAACTAGGATTTTATATATAAACATCACATCATTTTATATTAATATTCAATACATTACATAAATACATTTCCAAGGTTCATAATAGTCTTATTTATTTATAGAATAGAAACATAATATTCTTATTCTATAAAAGAACTTAAAAATTTTCCAATAGAATATTCTCACATAGTATTCCTTTTAGAAAAACCATACCAAAACCATTCTTCATATCCTGAGGAAGGAGACATAATAAAGGGTGATCTCAGATGATCAATAATGTTAAACATTGGAGATATAAATATATGATCATATGAAATCATATGATAATTATAAGGGTATGTGGTCATGAACATAACTTAGGAAGTTCATACGCAAACTGGCATAGATCATAAACATGGGTGACAACATAAATCATTATAATTTCAGAGAACATGGTCTATAAGAGTTATAAACAAACATAAATAATATAATTAACTTTAAGATAAATTCATTAATGTTTGGAACCATCTTAAATATATCAAAAACATTTCATATTTCAAGGTTAACTACTGATACCATAAACATAGATGGTGAGGAATTATCGCAGGTTTCCTATTACAGACCAGGATGCACTTGTTTCCCATACTAGATTATGATGCACCTATTTTCCATAGTTGATAAATCCCATAGACGTTTTTCCCATTGTTATCTCAATATATATAAATCATTACCCAATGCATTGGTGTGAGAATTATGTCCCACCCATATAATAATTAAGACTGTACTTATGTGTACCATAGTATCATAAAACATTCATCATATCATAACATCATAATCCATGTCATGAAAATGAGTTTAGAAAATAATTAAAAAAATAACCATTGAAAAACCAATGAGAAATAAGTAGGTTTCATAAAAAATAATTAACATAAACCTTAACTATCTAAATAATGAAGAAGGATGGTATCACTCAATCTTAACCCTGGAAAATCATAATTAACATTCAAGGATGTAATATTAATTGTAAAGTTATTTTAAGATATCACTTAGAATATATCTTGAGTAATGGATCCTTTACACATTAAAAATAGTAATTTAATCATAAATATTTTTCAAAATATTTTTCTTTAAAAAAATAGAAAATTTTAAAGGAGGGTCTAAAATAATTTAAAACATTTCATGGGGAAAATATCCTTTCTATTTTAAAAATTAATATTTTTAACAAAAAATTCATTACACATTATTGAAATCCTTTTCATTTGAAATTATACTAATAGGAATATAAATGAAGCTTTATAATAATTATTTTTTTATGATGGAGGAAAATACCATTTATTTTATACACGTTTAAACAAATATTCCTTTCTAATATTCATTACAATCTAAATGAAAATTAATTGGAAAATAACATGAAGATTACTTTCAAAAAAATAAAAACGTTAAAATGGGTCAAACATTATTTATTAAATAATTTATAGGATTTAAAATATATTTTTAAACCATTTTTAGAAAACAATATTTTGGAAAAAAAATTGTATTTACATTCGAAAGATAAATAAAGTCGGTTTTATTTAAAAAAACACCTCTAAACTATTGAGTAAATAAACAGAGGAAATTTAAAGGAAATAATGTATTCTAATGAAATAAATAGAGGATAAAAACATTAATTTTATTCTTGAGAGAGGTATCATATTATCTCATCATTGTAAGCATAAACACAATCAATCCCAATAAATAATGATATTGGATCATAAAACCCATACTATAATGACATCTTTGGTACTGTAAACCCCGTGAATGAAATATGCTAAAAAGGATAATTGAATCTAAATAATTTTCAGCATAATAATTATATAATAAATTAATGGGAATTATATACTCCACATAAAATAAACACATAGTGAATATGACATTTGTCTTATAGAAAATAAAATTATGACGAAAATTTCCTTACCACAAATCTCAGCATCATTCACACGTATTTGAACCTCCTGTATAATAAATATAATTTTATTATAAATATATTATAGAAAGGTAATTATATATATATATAACATACCATATATTATTTACTTATTCCCTTTCATTAACCATTTATTAATAATTCTATTTTAATTTCATGTTTCAGGTAATAACTGCTATGTTTTTCGTATATGTTTTGATTTTTTTTTCCTACTACCTTGATCAGGGTTCCATCACCTCATAAATTTAACCATGATGTAAATATCATAAATATTTATTATATATATAATTATAGTGATCTATTAAAGTTAGAGATGTAAAATGAAATAAACTTTTCATGGAGACGTTGGAGTGTATGTACACATTTATACATTTTCTATTGAATCCCTCCATTTTATTATATAAATTTTTATTATATTCTACAAATATAGTATCTTTAAAGTCTAGTGTCTTGGAAATAAGGAACACAATACATGAAAAATATATAAAAAATTCTTCTAAACCACTCATAAGTCTTCATCATATGTTCATCCTATGTAAAATTACTGCATCTAAAATCCTAGAGACATACATCAAAGAAAAGGGTGAGCATAAGGCTCAGTAAGGAAAACAAGTGAAACATGTGACATGTGATCTTGAGCAATATTAATAAGAACATGATAAAAGTAATAAAGGCATGAACAATGGAAGAATAAGAATATCATAATAAGAGGAACATGAATCATAACATGAATATTTGGCTTCAATATTTCATTTATACATTCATGAACCTATCACCATGGTTCATCCCCAAGCTCTCATAAAAATTACCAAGGTTATTCACTAAGGTATCATGAAACTTTTCATCTCTAGAGATTAATTCTTCACCCAATGCATTGGAGCGCTATCAGAGCGCACCTTGAATATGTCCTTATTTTCATGTGATTCACATAGATCATAATCAAAAAATTCATAAATAACCCATAGAGAATAAAAGAAATGGGTTTCATTTCAAAATCATGACGTTTTAAAAGTTTTTAAAAATAACATCATTATATCATTTATAACCCACGGAATAGAAGTGAGGGTTATATGTATGTCAATTAAAGAATAAAATATATCATATTTATATATTTATGAACACCTATAGAAACTAAATAGTTATGGGTATTCACATAAATAAAACAATAGAATTTTTTGAGAGAAAGAGATAAATTTTGAGATGAAATTTCTGCAGCATAATGACTATACAACTAGGTTTTATAAAACATTGAAAAGATAGGGCACAAGGGTCACCCACTCATAAATAATTAATAATAAAAAATAAATTCAAAATAAAATGGATATAAGAACATTTTATGGAAATTTTAATGACATACCACATTGAAAGAAAACATGAAAGAAAAGAGAAGATGCGATTCCTTTTACAAAATATTCGGTAGCCTAACAGCGTCACTTAAAAATTCATAAAACAAATTAATGAGAGTGGAAAGGGTCTCTAAACAATTAGACATTAAATGGAAAGTAATTATAACATATAAGAACATACACTTAACATAAAGATATGGAAATTACAAGACACAACATAAGAAAAGTCATGACTTAAAAGCGAAGGGTGAAAAGATCCCTTACCTTGAAGAGTAACTTTTAAATCTTGAAGTTTGGGAGCTTGAGAGGCTTGAGGGAACCTTGGGACGACTCCTTGGGAGTTAAAGAGACCATAACTTCCTTGATGATGATTTGGTAATGAAATGGATGAGGGAAAGTCTTGGTATTTATAGGGGAAGTGAGGGAACCAATCATTAATTTACAAGGGACACCACATCGGTGGTATTGGAAAACCCATGGGTTTTCCCATGGTATTTTCCCATGGTATTGGCCACTTGGGACACCTCATACCTTATATTACTATTCATAATTCGACCATAATTATTACATAATTATTACATCCTTAATGATGTCATTAAACACACGAAACTAAAAACTGTATTTTCACTATTCACTGAAAATTCATTTTTTTAGAAAAAAATCACCTTAACCTAATATCGATGCTCTGAATTCAAAAATTAACTCCATTGTATTAAAATATTTTTATAAATATTTTTAATTTAATTTTTAATTTAAAAACTCTATTCACCTGAAAAAACAAATAGTTGACTAATAATTTCTGAAACAGTTATTTACCTATTTTATTGAATCACATTACTTAATCAAGGTGCCTAAATTATATCAATACTTTCTTAAGTGACATTACTTAATCAATTTGGTAACATTACTAATCATAAGCGTAAATCACTATTCATAATTTATTATTCACCAAAAAATAAGTTGACTTATTAGACTCTAAATTTCTTACTGAACATAAATGTAGAAGACCATATTTTGAAAATCATTAAACATTATTAATTATTTACGGTTTACATAAATATTTTAAAATATCCTTTTTTTTCTAAACATCAATAATATAAATCCTATATTTATTTGGACATTTGAAAATTGAAAAATATCACCATAAGAATAAATCATAATTTTTATGAATATCAAAGGATTACATAAGGCATCTACGGTCTCATAACATAGCCCCTTATAACACCAGCATAGGACCTCAGTGTATTGTGATCTAAGGTGATAGAATCTTGAGGTGGCTCAGCCCACATTTCCCTTGGTGGTTAATTCTAATAGCTTGAACTTCTTGTGAAGGCGATTCCGTTCCAGCTTCACATGATGAAGTTTGGCTTGGGTTTGGTCCAGAGTAAAGCTCAGTGGTGCTACCTCCTTCTCGAGTTCTGTCATATAGGATTTGATCAGCCCAAGACTACTGTATGGGGCCATTGAATTTTGTTTCTGTATTAATTAACCAAGATCACTTGTATTTATAAAAAACAAAATTGTAACGTTAAGAGTTTATCTTCCAACAGTCATACTGACCAACGGTCATATTATAGTCGAAACACAACGGTCTCATTTAATTGTACTCACTTCATTAATTAATGAATATAGTTTTGTTGAGTATAAAATAAAATAACACACAAAATTTAGGAAACAAATATTAATGAAAATTTCGGGTCGTTACATTCTTCCTCCTTAAGAAATTTTTCCCCTGAAATTTTTAACTCGTACCCTCAGAAGAAAAAATGTGTGGGTACTTTTACCTCATAGACTCCTCTGGTTCCCACGTGGCTTCTTCATATTTTTTGTTCCCCAAAAACTCCTTAACAAGGTGGGTAGTCTTGTTGCATAGAACCTTGTCTCTATGATCCAAGATCTCCACCAGCTGCTCCTCATAAGAGAGGTCATGTTAAAGTTATACCACCTCTTGGTTTAGTACATGTGAAGGGTCAGGTATGTACTTACTCAAGAGGGATAAGTGAAAGACATCATGAACATGTCCTAGATTTGGAGGAAGTGCAAGTCGATATGCCACTTCTCCCACGTGATCAAGGGTTTCATAGGGGCCAATGTACCAAGGGATGATCTTTGCTTTCTTCCCAAACCTCATGATTCTCTTCCAAGGTGAAATTTGAAGAAAGAACATGTCATCGATATCAAACTCCAAGTATCTTCGATGGTTTTCGGCATAGCTCTTTTTTCGACTCTGAGTAGCCTTAATGTATTGTTGGATGGCATGGACTTTTTCTATCATCTCTTGCACAATAGCAGGCCTAAGAAGCTTTCCCTCACCAGATTAATCCCAATAAGTATGAGTTCTATATAGATTCTCATATAGATCATCATAGGGTGCCTTTTGAATACTTAGGTAGAAGCTGTTGTTGTAAGAGAACTCAACTAAAAGGAGATGTTGATTCCATCCACCCTTAAATTCTATTTATCATGTTCTCATCATGTCCTCGAGTTTTTGAATAGTCTTTTTAAATTTTCCATTAGTTTGGGGGTGACAGGCCATATTGAAATTAAATTTAGTGCTCATAGAATGTTGAATACTTCTCTAGAATTTTTATGTGAACCTTGGATCATGATTGGATACAATAGAAAGTGGAACTCCATGCAGCCTTACCACTTCCTTCATGTAAATCTTGGCAAGTTGATCAAGAGAGAAATATTCCCGAATGGAGATAAAATGGTCAGTCTTTATGAGATGGTCTACAATAACCCATATCGCATTGTTTCCTTTGGAATTTCTCGGAAGACCAGTGACAAAGTCCATAGTGATATTGTCCCACTTTCATGCTGGTATGGGTAGTGGTTGCAATACCCCTTTAGGAAGCTGTCGCTCTGCCTTCACTTTCTGACATACTAGGGACCTTGAAGTGTAGTCAGCAATCTCCTTTTTCATATTATCCCTCCAATAATGAACTCGAAGGTCCCTATACATTTTTCTACTTCTAGGATTTATAGAGAAATTAGAGTTATGAGCTTCATCCATCAGCTCCTTCTTCATTTCTAGAATAGATGGAACACATGGTCTTGTATGAAATTTCATTACACCCTCTAGATCAATACTGAACTCATGAAACTTTCCATCCTTTATAACCTCAAATTTCTTTTGCAACAAAGGATCTTCTTTTTGTGCTTTCATGATCTTCTCTAGTAAGGATGGTTGATAAATTATTTGGGTTAAGGTTGATGATGTCCCTTCCCTTATAATTCCCATGTCCAACTTTACTAGGTCTTTGATCAATGGATCTCTTTGAATCAGTATCATGGAAAGAACAACTAGGTCTTTCCTGCTTAATGCATCATCAACTTTGTTTTCTCTTCCATGATGATATTGAATTGAACAATCACAATCTTTAAGAAGTTCCAACCATCTCCTTTGTCTCATGTTCAATTACTTTTGTGGGAAAATATACTTAAAACTTTCATGTTCTCTATATATATCACATTTCGTCCCATAAAGATAGCGCCTCCATATCTTCAGATAAAAAACAATAGCAGCCATATCTAGATCATTCATACGGTAATTCTACTCATGATTCATAAACTTTTATGATGCATAGGCAATGACCTTGTAATTTTTCATGAGGACACACCCAAGCCCTTTTAGAGATGCATCACAAAAAATAATGAGTCCTTATCCACTTGAGGGCAGAGTTAACACATGTGCAGTAACAAATCTATTTATCAGCTCTTGGAAACTTTACTCACACTCCTTTGTCCAGATGAACTTGACCCCTTTTGAGTTAACTTGGTTAATGGATTAGAATGTCGTGAAAATTTTTTCACAAACCTCTTATAATATTTTGCTAATCCAAGGAAACTTTGAGTATTAGTTATTGTTGTAGGTTGATGCCACTCCTATACAACTTTTGTATTTGGAGGGTCAACTATGATTCCTTCATTGGTTACAATGTTCCCCAAGAAAGCAACTTTTTGTAACCAAAATTAAAATTTGCTGAACTTACCAAAAAGCCTCTCCTTTCGCAGAATTTTCAAAATATCTTTTAGATGATCCTCATGCTCCTCCTGAATTTTTTATTATATCATAATATCATCAATAAAAACATCTGGAAGGTTATCAAGGTAGTCCATAAAAACTCTGTTCATAAAATCCATAAAAATGGTTGGTGCATTAGTTTGTCCAAAGGACATAACAACAAACTCATAATGATAATATCTTGATCAGAAGGCTATTTTTGGAATATCTTCTTTCTTCACCCTCAATTGATGATAACCAGATCAAAGATCAATCTTAGAAAATAATTGAGCCCCACAAAGTTGGTCAAATAAGTCATCAATTCTTGGAAGAGTGTATTTGTTCTTTACTGTGATCACGTTCAATTCTCTATAATCAATGCATAGCCGCATCGATCCATCATTCTTATTCACAAAGAGATCAGGTGATCCCCAAGGATACACACTTGGTCGGATAAACCCCTTCTCCAAAAGATCTTGGAGTTGTTTCTTTAATTCCTCCATCTCCAAATTTTCCATCCTATACAAGGTATTTGATATTGAATGAGATTCGGGTACCTGTTCAATGGAGAACTCTACCTCTCTTTCATGGGGAGATCCTGGAAGCTCCTTAGGAAATAAATCAATGTATTCCTGGATTATGGAGACATTTTATATCCTCAAACTCTCATTTCCTTCTTCATCTTCACCGATAAATTCCATAAAGATGGATATATGAGGTTCTTCTAGATAAAGATCTGGTTGAGATATCTCTCATTGGAAGATAAATGTATCTTTTCCATTTAAGAATACTGATATTTCCTTTCTTCTTTATTTGATCTTAGTATTATACTTTGAGAGCCAGTCCATCCCTAGCATAATGTAGAATTCCAACATGGGAATGACTACTAGATTTGTGATAAGATTGTGCTCAATAAGTAAATACTAGATTTTATAAATACTGATAATGCTTGGATAATCCCACCATGAGTCTTGACTGATAACTTTACTTTTAGAAAATAGGTGGTGAATTTTAAATTATTTGAAAACGTGGAGGAAATAAATGAATATGTAGAACCAAAATCAAACAAAGTACTTGCTAACATTGAGAGGGAGAAAAAAGGGTACCTTCTACAACATCATTTGGATCTTCGACATCAACTATCGTGATAGATAAAGCATGGCATTGATCCCTTCTCCTTTTTTGAGGCTGAGTGTGGTTTCCCTCCACTTCCCTCTAATTTGGACAGTGATAGGAATAGTGCCCACGTTGTCCACACTTAAAGCATTGGACATCAGGTAGGGCATGCACCATCTTCCCCTTGTCATTTGTGTTTGGAATTTGTGGTTTTACCTCACTATGACAATTCTTCCCAATATGGTCATCTCTTACACACTTATCGCATTTACCTCTCCCGATCAGGCAGTTCCCTGAATGCTTCTTCCCACATTTATTACACGTGGTATATTGCACTTTCTCCCCTCCTCTTCCCTGATCAAAGGTCCTCCTTAAGCTGGGCTCCATCGATCTCTTCCCTTCATTTGATTTATGAGACCACAGTGTCTCACCAAACTCTAACTCAACATTCATCGTACTCCGCACGATCTCCTCATAGTTTTCATAGTTTCGGTTGGCTAGATTCTTCTGCAGATGTGGTATCAGACCACCAAAGAATATATCAACCTTTCCATTTGAATCCATGAAAAATCTAGAGGTATATTGTGAAAGTAGGGTGATGTTCATCTCATAGCTTCCGACAGATTCATTCTCCTTCTGCTTTAGTTTGATAAACTCTTTCTCAATCCTTGTTCTCATGGAACGATGGAAATAATTACTAAAAACATCCTTCTTAACTCTTCCCACTCCATAGCTTCAACCTCCAATCTTGGCCTCGTGTTTTCTGTTAGTTTTCACCACTGATTATATTCTCCTTCTAAGTGATAGACAACCACAGTGACCTTCTCTTGCTCTAAATAGCGGAGCACAAAAAATATCTTCTCAATGGAGCTTATCCACTACTCGGCAATCAATGGGTCAGTCGATACACTGAAGGTTGGTGGTCATTGACACATGAAGGACTCAACAGAATGTTTTTACCTATGCGATGAGATCATTCTCTCAGCTTGATTCAAGTTATTTTCAATAACATGAGTCATTTAGTTCATCATTCTCATGAATGTTTCCATTCCGGCTTCCATCAGAGGGTCATCAGTGCATGGTCCATTGCGGTCACCATATGAACAGTTCCTCCTAATTCTCTCTATTTTCTAATAGAATAAAATCATAGTGAGAAACTTATTTCATTTATGAATCTTTTAACTATAAAGGATTTTATGTCATAAAACTTCATGATTATACGATTAAATTTCTCTCTAATTCCTTCATAATGATTCATAAAATGCTTGCGCTTAACCAAACATATCCCCCGGGAGTGTCGTAACCAAAAGTGCAGCAAGGAGAATTGTTGTGTAACAGGATACCCCGGTTTAAGCCCGAAACTCCTTGTTAGAGTTTTCACTCCTAGGTACCTCTGTGCCATAACCGTCTCTACCTGCTCGTATCCAGACAGGGATGTATTTTCTTGATAAACCACTTACTCAATACTCACCAAAATACCCGGAATTTTTCCTCTATTTATACTTTTCTACAGGATTCTTCCTAATGTTTTCATATCTGAATTTCCATAAATAACTAAACTATCCTTTGATACCAACTATGGAATCCCGCCTTTTTATTACATAACTTTTCATTATATTTTACAAACAGAGTATCTTTAAAGTCTAGTGTCTTGGAAATCATGAACATAATAAAAGAAAACAACATAAAACATTATTCTAAACCACTATTAAGGCTTCATCATAGGTTCATACTATGTAAAATTACTGCATCTCAAATCCTGGTGACGTACATCAAAGAAAAGGGTGAGCAGAAGGCTCAGTAAGGAAAACAAGTGAAACAGTTGACATGTGATCTTGAGCAATATTAATAAGAACATGATAGAAGTCATAAAGGCCTGAGCAATAGAATAATAGGAATATCATAATAAAAGGAACATGAATAAAATCTTGAATATTTGGCTTCAACATTTCATTTATACATTCATGAACATATCACCATGGTCCATCCCCAAGGTGTCATAAAAATTACCAAGGTTATTCACTAAGGAATCATGAAACTTGTTATCTCTAGAGATTATTTATTTACCCAATACATTGGAGAGCTATCTAGGTGAACCCTGAATATGTATTTACTTTCATGTGAGTCACATAGATCATAATCAAAAAATTCATAAATAACCCATCTAGAATAAAAGAAATGGGTTTCATTTCAAAATAATGACATTTTAAAAGTTCTTAAAAATAAGATCATTATATCATTTATAACCCTTGTAAAAGGAGTGAGGATTATGTGTATGTAAATTCCAGAATCAAATATATCGTCTTTATATATTTATGAACACCTATAGAAACTAAATAGTTATGGGTATTCACATAAGTAAAACAAGAGAAATTCTTGTGAGAAAGAGATAAATTTTGAGATGAAATTTCTACAGCATAACGGCTATATAACTTGGTTTTAGAAAACATTGAAAAGATAGGGGACAAGGGTCACCCACTCATAAATAATTCATAATAAAATTTAAATTCAGAATAGAATGGAGATAAGATCATTGTATGTAAATTTTAATGACATACCACATGGAAAGGTAACATGAAATAAAAGAAAAGATGTGATTTCTTTTAGAAAAAATTTGGCAGCCTAACAGCGTTACTTAAAAATTTAGAAAACAAATTGATGAGAGAGTAAAGGGTCTCTCAACAATTATACATGAAATGGAAAGTAATGAGAACACATAAGAACATACCCTTAACATAAATATATGTAAATTAGAAGACACAACATTAATAAGTCATGAATTAAAAGAGGAGGGTGAAAGGATCACATAATTTCAAGAGTAACTTTGAAATCATGATGTTTGGGACCTTGAGAGCCTTGAGGGAACCTTTATAGGACTCCTTGGGAGGTAAAGAGACCAGAACATCGTTGAGTATGATTTTATAATGAAATGGATGATGGAAAGGCTTGGTATTTATAGGGGAAATGAGGGGACAAATCATTAATTGCCAAGGGACACCTCATCGGTGGTATTGGAAAAACCATGGGTTTTCCCATGGTATTTTCTCATGTTATTGTCCACTTGGGACACCTCATACCTTATATTACTATTCATAAGTCTACCAGAATGATTGCATAATTATTACATCCTTAATGATGTCATTAAACAACCGAAACTAAAAACTGTATTTTCACTATTCACCGAAAATTCATTTTTTCAGAAAAAATCACCTTAACCTAATATGGATGCTCTGAATTGAAAAATGAACTCCATTATATAAAAATAATTTGATAAATATTTTTAAATTAATTTTTATTTATAAAAACACTATTCACCTGCAAAAACTAATATTTGACTAATAATTTCTAAAACAGTTATTTACCTATTTTATTGAATCACATTACTTAATCAAGGTACCTAAATGATATCAATACATTATTAAGTGAGGTAACTTAATCCATTTGGTCACATTACCAATCATAAGCGTAAATCACTATTCATAATTTACTATTCACCGAAAAATAAGTTGATCTTATTAGACTCTAAATTTCTTACTGAACACAACTGTAGAAGACTATTTTTTGAAAATCATCACACATTAATAATTATTTATGGTACCCATAAATATTTAAAAATAACCTTTTTTTCTAAACATCAATAACATACATCCTATATTTATTTGGACATTTGAAAATTCACAAACATCACCATAAAAATAAATCACAATTTTTATTAATATCAAAGGATTACATAAGGCATATAAGGTCTCGTTAAATAGCCCCTTATAACCCCAACATAGGACCTAAGTGTAAGGTGTGATAAGGTGATAGAATCTTGGGGCGGCTTGGCCAACATTTCCCGGGTGGTTATTTCTAACATCTTGAACTTCTCACGAAGGCGATTCCTTTCCAGCTTTACATGATGAAGTTCAGCTTGGGTTTGGTCCATAGTAAAGCCTAGTGGTGCTACCTCCATCTTGAGTTTCATCAGATGGTCTATGATCGGCCCGAGACTACTGGATGGGGCCATCGAATCTTTTTTCTGTATTAATTAACCAAGATCACTTATATTTATAAAAAACAAAATTGTAATGTTAAGAGTTTAGCTTCCAATGGTCATATTGAAAAATAGTCATATTGACCAACGGTCATATAATAGTCAAAACCCAACGGCCTCATTTAATTAATCTCACTTCATTAATTAAAGAATATATTTTTTTTAGTATAAAATAAAATAACACTCAAAATTTAGGAAACAAATATTAATAAAAATTTCAGGTCGTTACAGTTTCCATTTTCCCAACAGAAAGAAAGAAACAAAGATAAATAATTTATTGAAATTATAGAATCATTTTGATGTCATATATATAACATATGTTCACTAAATTTATCCTTATTACGTTCCATGTAAATCATTAAGAATCACATTTATTCCTGAGGTGGTAGTCCACTGTACACATTAATGATATTATCATATTCCCCCAGAATGGAAGGTAAGTATACACATATGATATCATTATTATGGAAGAATAATAATATCATATATATAATATATAAATTATAAATCTATCATTATATCATTTATATATAGGTTATTTTGGAAAAAAAATAACATTGGTTCATGAGGATGTAGTCTATCGTACACATGAATACCGATTTTGTAACCTATTTAATAGCAGATAATAGGGATTTAGGTTTTTCTATTAACATAATAAGATTTATGTATATATAAGATACATATATTATTATATAATCATGTTTTAATGATAAATTAATTATGTGTAGAAAGAAATAATTTAAAATACCCAGTTAGGGATGTTACCTCTTCTTTGGAATACTTGTTTTGGTTTGAACTAGAATGCTTCTTAGGTTACCATTTTTAATGTAACTAAACTTTTTATGATCATATTATGGGAGTAATAAATTTATATATGTATGAATTTTCCTAGTAAAATGGTTTTTGACGTGTGAATGGTATAAGAGAGGGGATGGCCTCTTATAAGTTAAGTGAGTGGAACACTTGTTATTTTTTAAATAAAAAAGTTGTACCCCGATTTTTCACGTTAAAAAACAATCCAAAATGGTTCATTATAGGAAATATAATATATAAGGTCAAAATATAACAATAAAATGGTTTTAGTACATGTTTGGGGTCATTTTTAACCCATATATTTTAAGTTTAACCCCAATAAATCTATTTTCACCTTAACTACGGTAAATAATTTATACTATTTTACTATTCATTGTGGTCAAAAATTAAGTTTAAATTATTATAAAATAAGAAAATATTCTAATTAAAAATATTTAATTTATTTTTTAAAATTCTGTTTCCATATTTTGAAAATTTTAATTTAACATTAAACTCATAGAGGTGATAAGAAATAGGTTTTCAAAAGAGAAAATGTTCAAAAGTTTAAAAAGTTTTTATATAAAAATTAAATAAGAAGTTTATTGAAATAGAATAAATTGGAATTATATATATATATATATATATATATAATTGAACTAATTTTACCTTTAAAATCATCTTAAAACAATTTGGTTGTTTTTGAATTCTTTAAAATAAATTACAAACAGGTGCCTATATTTTTAACTATTCATCAAAACATTTACCTTTATATAAATTTCTCAACAACTTTCCCTAATATAATTTTGAAACAATGATTTAAAAATTTAATTTAATTTTTTTTAAAAAACTAAAATTGGAAAAAAAAATTAAAACAAGTTTGAAAAGGTTAACAAACCTATTTTTTTAGAAAAATACAGTGTTTAAGCATAAAATTCCATTTATTATTATCCATTTTATAAAAAACATAAGATAAATATTAGATATTTTATTGAATATATAATATACAAATTTAATTAAATTCATTCACTAAAAGATATTTATTAAATTTATTGAGAAAAAAAATTATACACATAAAAATAGTTTTTTCAAAAAACAATTCCCTTTATTTCAAAATGGTTTTTATTTTCATTTCTATGTTCATATGGTTTTTAATTTCATTTATACAGAGTTTATCACTATATAATTCATTATATATATTTTTAAATAATATATTTTCATTATTTATCTAATTCTATTCATACACCCCATTCCAACAGCTATGTGATAACTATCCTGTTAAATAATAATATTTTAAATTTCATGTTTCATATAAACTTGTGGTTTTATGTAACACATGTTAAAATAAGTATTTCATATAACACAAGCTAAATATAGTGTTATGTTTAATGAAATCCAATCTCATTGTTGTTTTTAATTCCAGATAAAATTTATGTGGCATATAATTCAAGCTAAAATCAATTTTTTATGTACTGAAAATTACGGAAAATATTAAATTTATTCAAAAAATATATTTCAAAAAATAAGAAGGTGTTACATACTACCCCACATAAAATTTATTTTCTCCCTTGATATACATCACTTTAGTAGAATCAATTGAAGAAACTTTTACCTGATTGCATCCTCAGGTTCCAACATTGCTTCCTCAAGAATGTGGTTTTGTCACAAAACGTTTACCAGGTGAGTGGTCTAGTTTTATAGAAATTTATCTATATGATCTAGAATATAAACTGATTATACCTTATAAGAAAGATCATGCTCCAGCGGTATGACCTAGGAGTTCAGTACATGTTAAGGATCAGGTATGTAATTCCTCAGAAGGGGTACATGGAACACATCGTGAACATGAGATAGGTTTAGTGGAAGCACCAAATAATAAGATGTTATACTAATATGATCATGTATTTAAAAGGGACCAATATAATAATGTATTAATTTTACATTATTTTATCCTTGGATAAATTTTTTGAAATTCCTTCTCACCAACTTCAAATTCTAGATCACATCGATGATTATCTACATAACATTTCTATCAACCCTTTTGTTGTACTTAGTGTTTTTGAATGGCTCTAACCTTCCATGCCATATCATCATCTTTATTATGTATCAATATAATTTTTTCTACAAATTCATTCTAGTACATTTTATTTTTACACTAATTTCCATAAATGGATTCACAACAATCGAACTAAATGTTCAAGTGAAATCTATTGTTGCAAGAAAACTCAACTAGAGGAATGTGTTGATCCCAAACACCTTTGAAAACATTTAACAATATCTTAAAATATCTTATAGGGTTTTAATTATTATCCTATAATATCCATCTTTCTAAAGATGATACATAGTGTTGATACTAAAATCTATATCAACATCTTGTTGAAGACTTCAGCAAAACATCAAGGTAAACATTAGATCCCAATCTGATGCAATTGAATTTGATACTCTATAAAAAACGTACCAGTTCTTTAATATATATTCTATAAATAGTATCTAAAGATAGATATTATTTGATAGAAAAAAATTGTGATGGCTTCTTAAGGTGATCGAATACAACCCATAATTACCTCAACAGCAAAGATTAGAAAAAACTTAATGGTTACCAATTCCTTTAAACACATGTCCACAAAGTGTAATGGCATTTAACATTAAATAATTATGTCACTAAAACATATACAAAACTAAAGGATTGTATTTCCATAAATTTATCTTGAAATATCCTAAATATTTATCAACTCCATTCACATAAAAACTAATAAAGGGTGTCAGTGACTAGAATTTATGATCAACATTAATCTCATAACAAATTATGATATCCATAACTATTAAGTTAATATTATATGGATACATATAAACTTCCAAAATTTAATTAACCCTTTATTCCTTATATATGATCTTATTTTATACAAAAACAAATTCATTGAATGTATTGGTTCATCCGTTTATCTATATAATATAAATTGTTATTTTATTATACTATAATCACTATATATAGTGACAATCACATAAAGTTTCACTAAATAATGAACACTAAGAATTTTATAGGGTCAATTAAAATGGAATAAAATAAGAAATTACCAACTAAGTAGGGGAAAGTATAAGTGTTACCAAATTATCATGAATCACTTCAACCATTTTTATTCATATTCATTCAATTTTCCCTTTTTCTTAAGAGGTTATCATGTCTTATCATCCACATCATCCCTTAGATAGGGGCATTGATTTACATAATTCCCAAACTCTTAGTGCTTGAAATACTGGAGTTCGGGTAGTGAATTAGTCAGTGTCCTCTTCTCATGAATTTCATTAACTGGATCATTAATCACATTTCAACATTCACATGATTTATGACCTACCATTTTACATTTAAATCACCTCGGAGTTCCATTAAAGAAATTCCCTTAATAATTATTCCCACATTTCTATCATACATATGGCAGGAATTTAATTCCAACTTTATAGTTTTAATGAGACTCTATATTTAAATTCTAATAATACCATTTAAATTAAGGGAATACCCAATTTTAATTTCTAACTTCAATGCACAACTAATGAATTCTTTATAGATTTTAAATCCTCTTATAGCCAATGATTTTTGAAGACTTAGTTTTTTCCACCAATGAATCGATTAATTTTTATTTTGGGTATAATTATTAAAACCCAAGAATACCATGAAAGTCATATAAAAATATCTTTGCATGTACCAATAGATTCATCATCCTTTTTCTTATGCACAAGTAATTCCTTATCTATATTTATTTATAGAATACAAGGGAGGTACTTACTGAGAAATATACCCTTAAACTATTCCCATTCAATTTTTTTAATTTCTTCTTGTTCCCTCGTATTCTTAATAAAATTCAATTGTGTATCCATATCCCATACAAATGACATATAACAAAAATGAATTTTTCATGATATGAAAATTGAAGAACAATCAAAAAAGTTTTCATTGGTACTTATCCATTACATAAAAACAAGTGGATCAACATAACCACTAAAATAAGGTCGATGTTGCCTCATTATAGACACAATAAAACATTGTTCCATAATTTAAAAAAATTTAAGTTCATAATGATTCATATATTGAGAAAATTTTTTGATAATAAAAAAAAATATGTTTTTAATTCCACCTACCATAATGTTTAGTTTCTCATAAGGAAAATCATTTCATTTCCTTCCACACTAAGTAATAACATAGTTCATTCAGGTTCCTACCATTGACTAAAATCAAAAAAATAGTGTGAGAAACACTAGTTATGGTGTAGAACCACATATTAATAGAAAACCATTTATAGAATGTCAAAATCATGACACCTTGGGCTTATCCTAGGTCATTCATGGTTATTATTTAAATATATCATGATCATTTGTAAATCACTTGTGAATTTAAAACCATATCTCTAAGAGTATGAAACTAGTAGTGCATCTAGGCCTATTTTCATACACTGTGTGATGCTCGAGTCGAGATTAATTCAACATTTTTATAGTTATTACCCCTAGGTGCCTCTATGCTAGAGCCACATCCACTTGTTGTGTCTAGATAGTGATGTAAATTTTTAAAAACCCCATTCTCTATCCTTCACCAAAATTCTAGGATATTTTCCTATATTTAGAATTATCTGTAGAATTATCCGGATAGGTATCCTTATACATATAAATAGAAATAATTTTATGCATATATCAAGGGATATCACTAAAGTTTTTCTAATATTATTCTCCAAAAATTGACTAAAACTTTCCTCTGATACCAACTATAGTTACCCTAGAATTCATACATAAATATAACATCTTTTTGTATGAATATTCAATAAATTTCATTAACACATACCCTAGGAATGTAATAGTTTAGTGACTTTGTAGAATAGAAAAAAAGATTATTATTTCATGAAATATCTTTAACATCTCCCACAAATATATTCACACATAGTACTCCTCTCAGGCATACCCTAACTAAAAAATTCCTCATAACCTAGGGAAAAAATATAAGAAAGGGAGAAATAATATGATCATTAAGGGTATCCATAAGATATTTTAATCAATGATCATATGAAATCATAATATAAGAAAAGGAATATGTGATCATGAACCTAAATTATTAAATTATTACCAAACCTTTCAAAGATCATAGACATGATTCATGGCACAAAATAATATCATTTCAGAAAACATTGTACGTAAGATTATTAATTTATCATAAATAAATCATTAACCTTAATATAATTTCATTAAAGTGTGTAACCTTCCTAAATATATATAAAATATTCATATGTCAAGGTATACTACCATGACCATAAATATAGTGGATTTAATATTATTACACGATTCCCATTATGGATCAGGATCCACATGTTTCCCATAGTGGATTAAGACACACATATTTACCATAGTGGATCAATTCCATCAACTTAATTATAATTATTCTCTAATTATATATAAATCATTACCCAATGTATATGAGAGATATATAATTCACAATAATCTCAATATAAAAACCATACTTTTGTTTTCAACAGTATCCTAAAACATTCATCATATCATCATATCATAACCTGTGTAAAGAAAATATGTTTCATAAAAATTTCATCAATTCACCAAAGAATTACCCAAGAAAAATAAATAGATTTTTAAAAAACTTATTAACATAAACATGAACCATATAGAGTAAGAACAAGGATGGTATCATTGAATCTTATCCCTTGTAAAGCATAAGTAAAATCAATGAATTCCATCATAAAATGGAAATGGTTTTGAAATTTAATATGGAAAATTTCTTGAGAAATATCCCACTTAAACATTAAAAAACAAATTTTAAAACATAAAAAATATTCAAAATTATTTTATATAAAAAAACATGGAAACATTTAAAGTAATCATTAAATCATTTAAAATATATCATGACTCTAAATCCTTTTTTTCCATCTTCAAAATAAACCACTTTTTGGGTTAGAGGGTACCGCATAAATAGATACACATAATTTAAAGCAAACTCATCACAAAAAAAATTCAAACATCAACAGAGGAACCAAGAAATTTTTAAAATAGAAATTTAGTCGGGATTCCAAACTCAGAATACAAACCACCAAATCCAGACCAAAACCCAAGGAGTTATTGATCAGCGCATCAGAGAAAGTCATCTCACAGCCTTCTTGATTACCAAAAATCATCTTTGTCACTCTAACACCACCGGATACTAATTCCGAAGAAGTTTCGAGAATAAGAACCACACCATTGATGTATCCATCTAAGATACCAACCCTAAAATATGAACACCTTCACTAAGAAAAACTAAAACAAACCATGGAGGCTGATGAAGATCGCCTGCCTTGAAACCGTATCTTTGAGGAAAATGCCTTTTCCATTTTAAAATTTAATTTTGAAAAATAAAAATTCCTAAAAAAATTTCATATAATTTTCTTTTAAAATAGACATTTAATATTATATAGTAATCTTAAAAAAATATTTGTTCATTATGAAAGAAATAAAAATCATTCCAAAAAGGTTAAAAAATATTTATTTCACATTTTTTTTAGAGCCATACGAGAATGGTTTAAAAAATAACATGATTATTTCGATGATTTTTTTTAAAAATGTTGAAACATGGGTAAAATCTCTTTAATAAATTATTTCTAGGATTTATAAAAAATTAAAAAATTCCTCGAAAAAATTATTTTAGAAGAAAAATTATTTTCAACCGAAGAGAGAAATAAAGTCAATTTTTTTAATACACTCTTTTGAACTTTTGAGTGCATAAAGAGAAGAAAATTAATTAAATCCATGTATTATAATGAAATCACAAGATTATAATAAATTTAATTAGTTTCTTGATATATGGATCAATATATTTCAGTATTGGAATCATAAACCTAAATAATCTTTATAAACGATGAGATTGTATCATAAAACCCTAATTGTATTAGTTACTTATGTACCGTATACCCCATGAAATACAGATCCTAAAATGGGTATGTAAATATAAATAATGTTAATGAGATATATAATAATATATATTCATGGTTAGTATATACAACACATAAAATAAACATGTGGTGAATATGGCATGTGTCTCACAGAAAATAAAATTGAGACAGAAATCCCTTACAGTAAGTCTGGAATTCCTTCATGCATGTTAGAACCTCTTGTATAATGAATATAATTTTATTAATCTATATATTATAGATCCATAATTATATATATAATAACATATATTATTTACTTATGTCCTTTTATTACGCATTTATTAACAATTCTATGTTAAAGTCATGTTTTGGGCAATAACTACTCTGTTTTTCAAAAATGTTTTGATTTTTTTTTATTTTTTGGTCTTATTACATTTGATAATGATTCGATAATATCCATAATATTGAAAATTATTAAAATATCATAAATATTCATCATATATAATTAGTTTGATCCATTAAAGCTATAGATATAAAATGAAATAAACTTTTCATGGAGAAGGTAGGTCGTACATGCGCATAAACACTGATTCTATTTTCCCGACTGAAATAAATAAATAAAATAAAATAATATATTAACATTAAAAAATAATTTTTATATTATACATATCACATATTTTAATTAAATAATTCCTTATTTTCTTTCATTTAAAGCATGAATTAATCACATCACTTTGTGGTGTCGTAGTCTGTCGTACACACGAATGAAGTTATCGTTTTCCCATTGAATGTAAGGTAAGAAGGTACATGTGATATCATGGTTACAGAATAATAGTATAATATATGTACTATATAAATAATAAATCCATCATTGTGTTTATCCATGATAGATGGTTATTGGAAACAAATATCCTTAGTTCGTGAGGCGGTAGTCCGCTGTAAACACAAATGATGATTTCGTAATCCATTTGATAGAAGACTATGATGATTTTGGTTATTGAATTAACATAATAACATATTAATCTATGTAATATAATTATATTATTATATAATCATGTTTTATAAATAATTAAAAGTGGTGGAGGAATAAACAAAATAAAACACCCGGTTAGGGACATTACCTCTTCTTCGGACAACTTCTTTGGGTTTTCACAAAAGGATTCTTAGGATATATTTATTATCAATACAAATATTATAGGATGATATAAATATATTAATAAATTTATTTGGGTAGGTATTTTCCAAACCAAATGTTTTTTAGTGTGAAGAGGAGATAAGATTGTGTGGCATTTTATAAGTGAGGTGAGAAGGACACTTGTAATATTTGATAAGAAAAGGGTGTTCCCACATTTCTAACATGAAAAAGGCTCCAAAATGGTTCCTTATAGAACCTAGAATATATAAGGTAAACATATGTCCCTAAAAGGGTGTTTTACATGTTTTGGTTTTATAAGGCCCCAGCCTTAAACCTTACTTAATCATGGGTTATTACAAGATTACACATTGAGGATCTTTTCAGGTTTAGAGTTTTAGAGAATTAGATCATGAAACATTCATTATATTCCACATTTAAAAAAAGTGGTTACATAAAAGACAGTATTAATTCTTCCCATCAATGTAAAAATAATTAAAATATAACACAGATTCTTTCTTGATACATCCTTGACACTATCATCACATCATGTAACTTTCCCTTGACCTGTGAAAAACATTTCAAAAAACTTGGGATGAGCATAAAAAGCTCATTAAGAGTTATAAAAATATGGAAAGGAAACATGAGTTCATATATACATAAGAATGAAATCATACTTTACCCATAAAACATAGGCACCTTATCATACATCATAAAATCATGAACAAATCATAGAAATCATAAGACATAAAGGTAACTTGAGGCATTGATAACATTCTTACGTAGGGAGTAACCCTCTTGGTTACATTTGGAATACCCATCACAGTATATTCCCTAAATCTCTTCGGAGAAACCTTAACGTTTCACTCCTTCGCGTTACCCAATGCATTGGAGAGCTATATCGGTCTCACCCGCCCTTAGTTTATCACAGAACCACCCATTTTCGTAACAATGCCCATGAACCATAACATAAATGTATCACATAAAACATTCATAAAGGAAACATAACATTTCTACATTTCAATCACAATATAACATTTTAGTACATTGAAATAATGAATCTATTCAAAAAAGAAACCATTTAAAAAATTTAATATAGAGATTTTTGAATCAAAGTGTCCCATACCACCTTGAAGTTTAAAATTTTAAACCTTTAATATCCATATAAATAAATCCTTAAAACCATTTTTAAAACATGGATATTAATAAGAACAAATAATTAAAACATTTAAAACGATATTTTGGATAAAGGGGTTTTACCAAAATTAGAGACACTTGAATACAATAATTGAGGAATAACATTTAGTCAGAACTTTATAATATCATGAGAATAAATGGATTCATGATATAATACTCCAAAGGACAGTATATACACCATATAAGAGTGAATTGGTTCATAACAACAATGAACCCTCAATAGAAATGTCAAATGTGATGAAACCCCTTATAGAGAAGGTATCCTTAAATTAAGGAAAAATCAATCTCAAAAATATGTGTGACAAATATAAGTACACCCAATATAAGTGGATATTAAGTGTAAAACAATAAAAGGTCATTCACACATATTCAATGGATGACATATTCAATGACTACATGTTGAACCCAAAGAAATCGAAATTGGGTTAAAAAGTTCCCTTGACAGCCTAACGGCATCACATCAAAATGAGTTGATGGGAGATAAAAACTTTATCTCATCACATGGACATAAAATTTACATCAATAAGGATATATGAGAACATATCCCAACATAACAATATGTAAATTAAAAGACCCAACACAAGAAGTCTTTTAAAAAAGAGGAGGGTGAAAGGTTCCCTTACCGACTTGGGTATCTTTCAAAACATACACCCCATGAAAGAAGGACAATAGATCATTGATGTAAATACTCATAAATGAAATTATATTACACAAAGAGTAGAATAATGGGCAGTACATACACCACTCAATGGAATTTTTGGCAAATGTATCATAAATCTCACGGGAATAAAAGTGAGATGAAAAATCCCTTACGAAAACTCGGCAGCCTAACGGCGCCACATAAAACTTCTGAATATGGATTGATGAGATCAAATAGGGTATATCATCACATTACAATAAAATGTACAGAAAGATAAATATAAAATAACATCCCCCAACATTACAAAGAGGAGCTTAAAAGAAGTGACATAAGGGAGAGTACTTAAAAAGAAAGAGAGAGGTTAGATCTCTTACGAAAGTTCAGCAGCCTAACCGCGCCACTCAAACTTCCAAAATGGATTGATGAGAGAGAATAGGGTCTCTCATCACATGAAAATAAAAATTACAGTAAGTTTAATATAAAAGATCATCCCAATAACAAGAAAGATGAGCTTTAAAAGGAATTACATAAAAGTGTGTACTTAAAAAGAAAGAGAGGAGTAGGATCCCTTGCCTCGGGTCCGACTTGACTCGATCGTTCTTTAATCTCCTGAATAATAAACTTTAGTTAATTTCTAATTCCTTAATAACCTTTTTCATGTTCATTATTCCTTTTATATCACTTATTACCATGTTACAAACATTATTTAATCATTTAAGTTAATCATGTTTGTTTTGTCGATATTTGGTTCTTAAGTCGAGAGTGGACTTCTTACAATTACATGTTGTTCGTGTGGTCAAAGGTTCTTTTTATCAAGAATGAGATTCCTGATTTGGATATCATATATATCATATATATCCATCATATACATGTATTTATAATATTACATAATCATTTAGAGGTAAGAAATGAAATGCACCGTTCATGGAGACGGTAAGTCGTACGTACGCATGAACGCTACTTTCATTTCTTTGTCATATTAATGGAATTAAAACTAAATGAGAGGTATGTATATTTTAATTACAGAATTATATTCATCATTTAGATGTATCATTCATCATATATATCCATTATATACATGTACATATAATAGTACTTTACATTTGGGGATAAGAAATGAAATGCACCGTTCATGGAGACGGTAAGCCGTACGTACGCATGAACGCTACTTTCATTTCTATCTCATACTTTAATGGAAAGAAATAATAATGATATAGAAGTATATAATAATTCCAGTATAACATCATATATAATAACATTAAATCCATCCTTTATACGTCCCACGTATGGCATTAACGAATCACATCACTTTGAGGGGGCGGTAGTCCGCACTTCCAAAAATGAAGATATCACGTATACCCATAATGGAAGCCATAAAGGTAAGACACAAATGAAAAATACAGAAGCATAAGTAAAACATAAACATATAATATATCATATATTAATATAGTGACATCTTAATGGCCACCTTTGAAGGTGTTAAGAGAATGTTGAACAATCATCGTTTCGGGAGGCAGAAATTCGCCATCCACGGAAACCGTATGTTCTTTAACCATTTGATGTAGTTGTGTGAGCGTGTAGCTCGAATAAATCTTATAACAACATACTAGTATATTGAAGATACTGGTTTTTTTACAAAATAGATAAATAAAAAGAGTTTAGGGGGTTGGAGAAGCAAAATAAAACATATGAACATGAGAGAACGAATTACCTTTAAAAGTGTAACTCCTTTTGATTTGAGCCTAAAGGCTTCATTTGAAAGGATTATGCCCAAAGGGAATAATCTAGGATGAGAAGAGGGATGTGGAGAGAGTAAATGGGCAGGGTTTGGCCGAGCCAAAGGCTTGAGGAGTGTGTGAAATAAGGTAGAGGTGGGGGCCATTTGTAAGAGGAGAGGAGGGGCACTTTTGGAAAGTATGAAATATTACTTTATTTGAAAATGTGTTTCGGTTTTAAAAGGTCCCAAATTGATATAATACGTGGATAAGGTGATAAGGCTTCTAAATCCACTCATCCAATAAGGTTTGGACATGTTTAGTTCATAGAGTTTACATTATCTTTCCATTTTATATAAATCGTCAGAAAATGATGTCATCGCTGCATCATTATGATGTCATAAATAATTTAATTTATTTAATGTCTAAAAATTATAAAACAATTACTATGATGTAGGGTATCGTTTTAGCTTTCCAATTAATATTTATACCAAAAAATATGACTTGTATAACCCCACTTAAAATTTGTTTTAGTAAAACATATCATGTTTGTGTCATTTTTACTTTTACATTAAATAAAATGTTATTTATGTCATTTCCCAACCAAAGTGGATCCATGGGGTCCCCAAGTTGACCCATTGATTTTATTGGTCGGCCATTGCACATCCAATGAGGTTAGAACATGTGTCAAGTTCATTTCATTTTATTAAAACATTATTTTTACCTTAAACTACACAAATTACCACTAATTGCGATTAAAACTTACTAAGTTACTATTCACCAAAAAATTATTTTTATCCCATTGAACCAAATTTTACTTCTTAATGACAACCATGTATGTCGGATTTTGGAAATTCAAAACACAAAGATTTCAAAATTTCATTTAAACGGAAAAATCAGTTTTTATAAGTACCACTTAGTGGTTTCACTATTCATCAAAAATTGAAGTTTTTCAGAAAAATCCCAAAAATTCAACCTAAGCTATACTTGATATTCCGAATTCAAAAATGAATTCCATTTTACAAAATTCAAAACAAATAAGTCACATTAATTAATTTAATAATTAATTCCCGCTGTCAGAGCAAATAGCGTGTTTTTATAAAACAATAAGTATCAAAAGATTGACACTAATTTAAGTCTGATTTCAAAGTGAAGTTAATTCAAACGACCACTATTGGATTTAATGGTAAATATATATTCTAATTTCACTTTAAAAACAATTCAATATATAATCTAATCATATAAAGAAATTAGATTAAAAAGAGGTTTTGAATTAAATTACAACATTTTACACTATTCATTAAAAAAATGAACTTTATCGGAAAGATACCAAAAATTTACACAAAGTAAATTTTGATGTCCCGATTCTTAAGAAGAGTTTTATTTGGTCCAATAGAATGTATAAGTGTGAACAAAACTATATTTAATGATGGTTCAACATCAAAAGGTGATAAGTGAACCTTTAGTGAAAGCTAGGGCATATACGCCTAAAATTGAATTCTTTCCGTATTTTAAGCCATTATCTTTTATTGGATAAATGTAAAAACATTTAAAAAAACATATATAATCATATTTTAGTTATTTCTATCCATTCCCTCCATTACAACGGCTACATGTTAACAACTATTTAAAATAATATTATTTTATTATTAGAGCAACGTAAGATTCCCAAGAAACTCGTTGTTGCGTGTTGGGTAAGCCATCGAGCATAGCATCCCCTTTAAAGTCATATTAATATTTTATTCACAAATATGGATAAATATGAAAATGTCATATTATTTATTTACCTGGGATGTTACATCCTTCCCCCATTTTGGGAATTGCGTCCTCGCAATTTTTAAAATTGAGCTTGGAAACATCCTTGAAAGTCCCACATCAGAACAGGAGTTGGTAAAACAATCACTTTAAAATAAAGGAAGATAAGTACAGAGGTCACCCGAGTTAACCCATACTAGGATTCCATGTAGAAAAACATGGACATGGAAGAAAAAGCAAAGGGTCATGTTCTTGAGGGAGAGTGATAGTAAACATGTCTAAGAGAAAGTTAACAATGAGAAAATCACAAACTTGTGTTGGGTTAAATGGTATTCGATTCCCCAGTAGGAAAAGTTAATAGACAACATTTTTTCTTTAAGTTACTTTTTATTGAGGAATTTTTTTTTGAGCTTAAATAAAACATAAGGAAACATACATACTTGTCATGTTGACTTCCAACTTTTACTAGATTCCTTAATCAAACTCATATTTTTTTCCAAAAGATGAGTATTTAGGGAGACTTGTTCGCATTAAGAGTACTATAATCAACTTCTAGAGAATCACCTAATCCACAAAAGAGAACTATATACCTCCCATGTCTTTAGACTTTAACCAAAACCAAAACCAAAAAGGCTAGTACAAGATCAGATAATCCAGAAAAGGATAACCCTTTATAAAAGAAAATCTATTCTTAACCTCCAAGATTTTTCAAAAAAAACCCAAAGTTCAACGAGGACCATTAGATAAACAATTTGTCCATAAAATTCTTCAAAATAAACCAATATAATATTGAAACCCAAATATTTGAAGGATTTATTCGCATAGTCTTCCAATATAAATTGTAACATTTATCTCCAAACAATATCAGTTGCTCCTAAAGTCTCGTATTGAAAAGTAATTAACCTAATCACATATCCTCCATGATAGGTTAATCCTTTTCATAAATAACCCAAAATAAACTTACTCTTAATTCATAAAATCATATAACTAAAAAGAATCGGTCAAACTAACCAGGGACTTCACGTAGTCCAGTGGTAGGCGATAAATACCAGTCGAACCTTGGTTGTGGGTTCGATTACCGCAGCTTTGTCCGACGCGATGGGTTGTCACACGGTCTGCGTGTTGTCCTTTTTCCAAAACTATATAATTCTTAAAACATTCCCCAAAATGAGATAAAATCTTCATATTTTATCCTCAAGTTTATCTCATGCCTTTCATTTTCCAGCATATCATATAATAACCCATAATTACCTCAAAAGTAAGGATCATATAAACTCTAATGGTTACTTTTATAATTATTACCTGAACTTTTACATCGATTGGCCATCTCGTACATGATGCATTAAAGATCATACCAAGGTTCAAGTGGTTGATCATGACTCCTTGATAGTTGGTTTAGAACAACCACGAGTTTCCTCATTGAATCCCCCATTTTATCTAGTATCTTAATCATAGAACCACCACAGTTTCCTTTAACCCTCTTGTCTCTTTGGTGCCTGCTAGATCCATCCATTCACTAAGAACAGAAATGTCAGTGTGAGTATATCAACAAACCCATCATGTACTAATGAGGAAGGTAAACACTAAGATATACTTACTCATTCACTTTATCTAAAACTAGGACTCTTTCTGAAATCCTAACCATTATGGTAATGTCACTTATTCGTAGAGAATACCCTAACCTCTAAAGTTATCTAAACCGACCTTTGATACCAACTATAAGGCCCCAGCCTTAAACCTTACTTAATCTTGGGTTATTACAAGATTACAAATTGAGGATCTTTTCAGGTTTAGTGTTTTAGAGAATTAGATCATGAAACTTGCATTACATTCCACATTTAAACAAAGTGGTTACATAAAAGAAAGTATTCATTCTTCCCATCAATGGAAACATAATTAAAATATAACACGGATTCTTTCTTGATACATCCTTTACACTATCATCACATCATGTACCTTTCCCTTGACCTGTGAAAAACATTTCAAAAAACTTGGGATGAGCATAAAAAGCTCAGTAAGAGTTATAAAAATATGGAAAGGAAACATGAGTTCATATATACATAAGAATTAAATCATACATTACCCATAAAACATAGGCACTTTATCATACCTCATAAAATCATGAACAAATCATAGAAATCATAAGACATAAAGGTAACTTGAGGAATTCATAACATTCTTACGTAGGGAGTAACCCTCTTGGTTACGTTTGGAATACCCATCACAGTATATTCCCTAAATCTCTTCGGAGAAACCTTAATGTTTCACTCCTTCGCGTTACCCAATGCATTGGAGAGCTATATCGGGCTCACCCTCCCTTAGTTTATCACGGAACCACCCGTTTTCGTAACAATGCCCAAGAACCATAACATAAATGTATCACATAAAACATGCATAAAGGAAACATAATATTTCCACATTTCAATCACAATAAAACATTTTAGTACATTGAAATAATGAATCCATTCAAAAAAGAAACCATTTCCAAAACCATTTAAAACATTTAATAAAGAGATTTTTGAATCAAAGTTTCCCATACCGCCTTTAAGCTTAAAATTTTAAACCATTAATATCCATATAAATAAATCCTTAAAACCATTTTGAAAACATGGATATTAATAAGAACAAATAATTAAAACATTTAAAACGATATTTTGGTTAAAGGGGTTTTACCAAAATTAAAGACACTTGAATACAATAATTGAGGAATAACATTTAGTCAGAACATTATAATATCATGAGAATAAATGGATTCATGATATAATACTCCAAAGGACAGTATATGGACCATATAAGAGTGAATTGGTGCATAACAACAATGAACCCTCAGTAGAAATGTCAAATGTGATGAAATCCCTTATAGAGAAGGTATTCTTAAATTAAGGAAAAATCAATCTCAAAAATATGTGTGAAAAATATAAGTACACCCAATATAAGTGGATATTGAGTTTAAAACAATAAAAGTTCATTCACACATATTCAATGGATGACATATTCAGTGACTACATGTTGAACCCAAAGAAATCGAAATTGCGTTAAAAAGTTCCCTTGACAGCCTAACGACATCACATCAAAATGAGTTGATGAGAGATAAAAAGTGTATCTCATCACTTGGACATAAAATTTAAATCAATAAGGTTATATGAGAACATATCCCAACATAACAATTTGTAAATTAAAAGACCCAACAAAAGAAGTCTTTTAAAAAAGAGGAGGGTAAAAGATTCCTTACCGACTTGGGTATCTTTCAAAACATACACCCCATGAAAGAAGGACAATAGATCATTGATGTAAATACTCATAAAAGAAATTATATTACACAAAGAGTAGAATAATGGGCATTACATACACCACTCAATGGAATTTGTGGCAAATGTAGCATAAATCTCACGGGAATTAAATTGAGATGAAAAATCTCTTACGAAAACTCGGCAGCCTAACGGCGCCACATAAAACTTCCGAATATGGATTGATGAGATCAAATAGGGTATCTCATCACATTACAATAAAATGTACAGAAAGATGAATATAAAAGAACATCCCCTAACATTAAAAAGAGGATCTTAAAAGAAGTGACATAAAGGAGAGTACTTAAAAAGAAAGAGAGAGGTTAGATCTCTTACGAATGTTCAGCAGCCTAACCGCGCCACTCAAACTTCCAAAATGGATTGATGAGAGAGAATAGGGTCTCTCATCACATGAACATAAAAATTACAGTAAGTGTAATATAAAAGATCAACCCAATAACAAGAAAGATGATCTTTAAAAGGAATGACATAAAAGTGTGTACTTAAAAAGAAAGAGAGGATTAGGATCCCTTACCTCGGGTCCGACTTGACTCGATCGTTCTTTAATCTCCTGAATAATAAACATGAGTTAATTTATACTTCCTTAAAAGCCTTTTTCAATTTCATTATTCCTTTTATATCACTTATTACCATGTTATAAACATTATTTAATCATTTAAGTTAATCATGTTTGTTTTGTCGATATTTGGTTCTTAAGTCGAGAGTGGACTTCTTACAACTACATGTTGTTCGTGTGGTCAAAAGTTATTTATATCCAGAATGAAATTCCTGATTTGGATATCATCTATATCATATATATCCAGAATATACATGTATTTATAATATTACATAATCATTTAGAGGTAAGAAATGAAATGCACCGTTCATGGAGACGGTAAGCCGTACGTACGCATGAACACTACTTTCATTTCTTTGTCATATTAATGGAATTAAAACTAAATTAAAGGTATGTATATTTTAATTACATAATTATATTCATCATTTAGATTTACCATTCATCATATATATCCATTATATACGTGTACTTATAATAGTACATTACATTTGGGGATAAGAAATGAAATGCACCGTTCATGGAGACGGTAAGCCGTACGTACGCATGAACGCTTCTTTCATTTCTATCTCATACTTTAATGGAAAGAAATAATAATCATATAGAGGTATATAATAATTCCAGTATAACATCATATATAATAACATTAAATCCATCCTTTATACGTCCCACGTATGGCATTAACGAATCACATCACTTTGAGGGGGCGGTAGTCCGCACTTCCTAAAATGAAGATATCGTGTATACCAATAATGGAAGCCATAAAGGTAAGACACAAATGAAAAATACAGAAGCATAAGTAAAACATAAAAATATAATATATCATATATGAATATAGTGACATCTTAATGGCCACCTTTTAATGTGTTAAGAGAATGTTGAACAATCATCGTTTCGGGAGGCAGAAATTCGCCATCCACGGAAACCGTATGTTCTTTAACCATTTGATGTAGTTGTGTGAGAGTGTAGCTCTAATAAATCTTATAACAACATCCTATTATATTGAAGATACTGGTGTTGTTACAAAAGAGATAAATAAAAAGAGTTTAGGGGGTTGGAGAAGCAAAATAAAACAAATGAATATGAGAGAATGCATTACCTTTAAAAGTGTAACTCCTTTTGATTTGAGCCTAAAGGCTTCCTTTGAAAAGATTATGTCCAAAGGGAATCCTCTAGGATGAGGATAAGGATGTGGAGAGACTAAATGGGAAGGTTTTGGCCGAGCCAAAGGCATGAGGAGTGTGTGAAATGAGGTAGAGGTGGGGGCCTTTTATAAGAGGAGAGGAGGGGCACTTTTGGAAAGTACGAAATATTACTTTATTTGAAAATGTGTTTCGGATTTAAAAGGTCTCACATTGATATAATTCGTGGATTAGGTGATAAGGCTTCTAAATCCACTCATCCAATAAGTTTTGGACATGTTTAGTTCATAGATTTTACATTATCTTTTCATTTTATTTAAATCGTCAGATAATGATGTCATCGCTGCATCATTATGATGTCATAAATAATTTAATTTATTTAATGTCTAAAAATTATAAAAAAATTACTATGATGTGGGATATCTTTTTATCTTTCCAATGACTATTTATAACAAAACAATGACTTGTATAACCCCACTTAAAAATTGTTTTAGTAAAACATATCATGTTTGTGTCATTTTTACTTTTACATTAAATAAAAAGTTATTTATGTCATTTCCCAACCACAGTGGATCCATGGGGTCCCCAAGTTGACCCATGGCTTGTCTTGGTCGTCCATTACACATCCAATGAGGTTAGGACATGTGTCAAGTTCATTTCATATTATTAAAACATTATTTTTACCTTAAACTACACTAATTACCACTAATCGCGATTAAAACTTAATAAGTTACTATTCACCAAAAAATTATTTGTATCTCATTGAACCACATTTTACTTCTTAATGAAAATCATGTATGTCAGATTTTTGAAATTCAAAACTCAAAGATGTCAAAATTTCATTTAAACGGAAAAATCAGTTTTTATAAGTACCACTTAGTGGTTTCACTATTCATCAAAAATTGAAGTTTTTCAGAAAAATCCCAAAACTTCACCCTAAGATATATTTGATATTATGAATTCAAAAATGAAGTAAATTTTACAAAATTCAAAACATATAAGTCACATTAATTAATTTAATAATTAATTTCTGCTGTCAGAGCAAATAGCGTGTTTTTATAAAACAATAAGTATCAAAAGATTGACACTAGTTTAAGTCTGATTTCAAAGTGAAATTAATTCCAACGACCACTATTGGATTTAATGGTAAAAATATATTCTAATTTAACATTAAATCCAATTAAAAAGATAATCTAATCATATAAATAAATTAGATTAAAAAGAGGTTTTGAAATAAAATACAACATTTTACACTATTCATTAAAAAAATGAACTTTATCGGAAAGATACCAAAAATTTTCACAAAGCAAAATTTTGATGTCCCGATTCATAAGAAGATTTTTATTCGGTCCAATAGAATGTATAAGTGTGAACAAAACTATATTTAATGATGGTTCAACATCAAAAGGTGATAAGTGAACCTTTAGTGAAAACTAGGGAATATACGCCTAAAATTGAATTCTTTCTGTATTTTAAGCCATTATCTTTTATTGGATAAATGTAAAAACATTTAAAAAAACATATATAATTATATTTTAGTTATTTATATCCATTCCTGTCATTACAACGGCTACATGTTAACTACTATTTAAAATAATATTATTTTATTATTAGAGTGCAACGTAAGATTCCCAAGAAACTCGTTGTTGCGTGTTGGGTACGCAATCGAGCATAGCGTCCCCTTTAAAGTCATATTAATATTTTATTCAAAAATATGGATAAATATGAAAATTTCATATTCTTTATTTACCTGGGATGTTACATCCTTCCCCCCTTTTGGGAATTGCGTCCTCATAATTTTTAAAATTGAGCTTGGAAACATCCTTGAAAGTCCCACATCGGAACAAGAGTCGGTAAAACAGTCGCTTTAAAATAAAGGAAGATAAGTACAGAGGTCACCCGAGTTAACCCATACTAAGATTCCATGTAGAAAAACATGGACATGGAAGAAAAAGCGAAGGGTCATGTTCTTGAGGGAGAGTGATAGTAAACATGTCTATGAGAAAGGTAACAATGAGAAAATCACAAACTTGTGATGGGTTAAACGGTATTTGATTCCCCAGTAGGAAAAGTTAGTAGACAACATTTTTTCTTTAAGTTAATTTTTATTGAGGAATTTATTTTTGAGCTTAAATAAAACATAAGGAACCATACATACTTGTCATGTTGACTTCCAACTTTTACGATATTCCTTAATCAAACTAATATTTTTTTCCAAAAGACGAGTATTTAGGGAGACTTGTTCGCATTAAGAGTACTATAATCAACTTCTAGAGAATCACCTAATCCACAAAAGAGAACTATATACCTCCCATGTCTTTAGAATTTAACCAAAACCAAAACCAAAAAGGCTAGTAAAATATTAGATAATCCAGAAAAGGATAACCCTTTATAAAAGAAAATCTATTCTTAACCTCCAAGATTTTTCAAACAAAACCCAAAGTTCAACGAGGACCATTAGATAAACAATTTTTCCATAAAATTCTTCAAACTAAACCAATATAAGATTGAAACCCAAATATTTGAAGGATTTAGTCGCATAGTCTTCCAAGATAAATCGTAACATTTATCTCCAAACAATATCAGTTGCTCCTAAAGTCTCGTATTGAAAAGTAATTAACCTAATCACATATCCTCCATGATAGGTTAATCCTTTTCATAAATAACCCAAAATCAAATTTCTCTTAATTCATAAAATCATATAACTAAAATGAATCGGTCAAACTAACCAGGGACTTCACGTAGTCCAGTGGTAGGCGATAAATAACAGTCACACTTTGGTTGTGGGTTCGATTCCCGCAGCTTTGTCCGACGCGATGGGTTGTCACACGGTCTGCGTGTTGTCCTTTTTCCAAAACTATATAATTCTTAAAACATTCCCCAAAATGAGATAAAATATTCATATTTTAACCTCAAGTTTATCTCATAACTTTCATTTTCCAGCATATCATATAATAACCCATAATTACCTCAAAAGTAAGGATCATATAAATTCTAATGGTTACCTTTATAATTATTACCTGAACATTTACATCGATTGGTCATCTCGTACATGATGCATTAAAGATCATACCAAGGTTCAAGTGGTTGATCATGACACCTTGATAGTTGGTTTAGAACAACCACGAGTTTCCTCATTGAATCCCCCATTTTATCTAGTATCTTAATCATAGAACCACCACAGTTTCCTTCAACCCTCTTGTCTCTTTGGTGCCTGCTAGATCCATCCATTCACTAAGAACAGAAATGTCAGTGTGAGTATATCAACAAAACCATCATGTACTAATTAGGAAGGTAATCACTAAGATATACTTACTCATTCACTTTATCTAAAACTAGGACTCTTTCTGAAATCCTAACCATTATGGTAATGTCACTTATTCTTAGAGAATACCCTAGCCTCTAAAGTTATCTAAACCGACCTTTTATACCAACTATAAGGCCCCAGCCTTAAACCTTACTTAATCTTGGGTTATTACAATATTACACATTGAAGATCTTTTCAGGCTTAGAGTTTTAGAGAATTAGATCATGAAACTTGCATTACATTCCACATTTAAACAAAGTGGTTACATAAAAGACAGTATTCATTCTTCCCATCAATGGAAACATAATTAAAATATAACACGGATTCTTTCTTGACACATCCTTGACACTATCATCACATCATGTACCTTTCCCTTGACCTGTGAAAAACATTTCAAAAAACTTGGGATGAGCATAAAAAGCTCAGTAAGAGTTATAAAAATATGGAAAGGAAACATGAGTTCATATATACATAAGAATGAAATCATACTTTACCCATAAAACATAGGAACTTTATAATACCTCATAAAATCATGAACAAATCATAAAAATCATAAGACATAAAGGTAACTTGAGGCATTCATAACATTCTTACGTAGGGAGTAACCCTCTTGGTTACGTTTGGAATACCCATCACAGTATATTCCCTAAATCGCTTCGGAGAAACCTTAACGTTTCACTCCTTCCCGTTACCCAATGCATTGGAGAGCTATATCGGGCTCACCCTCCCTTAGTTTATCACGGAACCACCCGTTTTCGTAACAATGCCCAAGAACCATAACATAAATGTATCACATAAAACATGAATAAAGGAAACATAACATTTCCACATTTCAATCACAATATAACATTTTAGTACATTGAAATAATGAATCCATTCAAAAAAGAAACCATTTCCAAAACCATTTAAAACATTTAATAAAGAGATTTTTGAATCAAAGTGTCCCATACCACCATGAAGCTTAAAATTTTAAACCATTGATATCCATATAAATATATCCTTAAAACCATTTTTAAAACATGGATATTAATAAGAACAAATAATTAAAACATTTAAAATGATATTTTGGTTAAAGGGGTTTTACCAAAATTAGAGACACTTGAATACAATAATTGAGGAATAACATTTAGTCATAACTTTATAATATCATTAGAATAAATGGATTCATGATATAATACTCCAAAGGACAGTATATACACCATATAAGAGTGAATTGGTGCATAACAACAATGAACCCTTAATAGAAATGTCAAATGTGATGAAATCCCTTATAGAGAAGGTATCCTTAAATTAAGGAAAAATAAATCTCAAAAATATGTGTGACAAATATAAGTACACCCAATATAAGTGGATATTAAGTGTAAAACAATAAAAGGTCATTCACACATATTCAATGGATGACATATTCAATGACTACATGTTGAACCCAAAGAAATCGAAATTGGGTTAAAAGGTTCCCTTGACAGCCTAACGGCATCACATCAAAATGAGTTGATGAGAGATAAAAAGTGTATCTCATCACTTGGACATAAAATTTACATAAATAAGGATATATTAGAACATATCCCAACATAACAATATGTAAATTAAAAGACCCAACAAAATAAGTCTTTTAAAAAAGAGGAGGGTGAAAGGTTCCCTTACCGACATGGGTATCTTTCAAAACATACACCCCATGAAAGAAGGACAATAGATCATTGATTTAAATACTCATAAACGAAAGTATATTACACAAATAGTAGAATAATGGGTAGTACATACACCACTCAATGGAATTTGTGTCAAATGTAGCATAAATCTCACGGGAATAAAAGTGAGATGAAAAATCCCTTACGAAAACTCGGCAGCCTAACGGCGCCACATAAAACTTCCGAATATGGTTTGATGAGATCAAATAGAGTATCTCATCACATTACAATAAAATGTACAGAAATAGGAATATAAAATAACATCCCCCAACATTACAAAGAGGAGCTTAAAAGAAGTGACATAAAGGAGAGTACTTAAAAAGAAAGAGAGAGGTTAGATCTGTTACGAAAGTTCGACAGCCTAACCGCGCCACTCAAACTTCCAAAATGGATTGATGAGAGAGAATAGGGTCTCTAATCACATGAACATAAAAATTATAGTTTGTTTAATATAAATTATCATCCCAATAACAATAAATATTAGCTTTAAAAGGAATGACATAAAAGTGTGTACTTAAAAAGAAAGAGAGCAGTAGGATCCCTTACCTCTGGTCCGACTTGACTCGATCGTTCTTTAATCTCCTGAATAATAAAATTTAGTTAATTTATACTTCCTTAATAACCTTTTTCACGTTCATTATTCCTTTTATATCACTTATTACCATGTTATAAACATTATTTAATCATTTAATTTAATCATGTTTGTTTTTTCGATATTTGGTTCTTAAGTCGAGAGTGGACTTCTTACAATTACATGTTGTTCGTGTGGTCAAAGGTTCTTTATATCCAGAATGACATTCCTGATTTGGATATCATATATATCATATGTATCTAGCATATACATGTATTTATAATATTACATAATCATTTAGAGGTAAGAAATGAAATGCACCGTTCATGGAGACGGTAAGTCGTACGTACGCATGAACGCTACATTCATTTCTTTGTCATATTAATGGAATTAAAACTAAATGAGAGGTATGTATATTTTAATTACAGAATTATATTCATCATTTAGATGTATCATTCATCATATATATCCATTATATACATGTACTTATAATAGTACATTACATTTTGGGATAAGAAATGAAATGCACCGTTCATGGAGACGGTAAGCCGTACGTACGCATAAACGCTACTTTCATTTCTATCTCATACTTTAATGGAAAGAAATAATAATTATATAGAGTTATATAATAATTACATTATAACATCATATACAATAACATTAAATCCATCCTTTATACATCCCACATATGGCATTAACGAATCACACCACTTTGAGGGGGCGGTAGTCCGTACTTCCTAAAATGAAGATATCGCGTATACCCATAATGAAAGCCATAAAGGTAAGACACAAATGAAAAATACAGAAGCATAAGTAAAACATAAACATAAAATATATCATATATGAATATAGTGACATCTTAATGGCCACCTTTGAAAGTGTTAAGAGAATGTTGAACAATCATCGTTTCGGGAGGCAGAAATTCGCCATCCACGGAAACCGTATGTTCTTTAACCATTTGATGTAGTTGTGTGAGAGTGTAGCTCAAATAAATCTTATAACAACATCCTAGTATATTGAATATACTGGTGTTGTTACAAAAGATATAAATAAAAAGAGTTTAGGGGGATGGAGAAGCAAAATAAAACAAATAAACATGAGAGAATGAATTACCTTTAAAAGTGTAACTCCTTTTGATTTCAGCCTAAAGGCTTCCTTCGAAAGGATTCTGTCCAAAGGGAATCCTCTAGGATGAGGATATGGATGTGGAGAGAGTAAATGGGCAGGGGTTGGTCGAGCCAAAGGCATTATGAGTGTGTGAAATGAGGTAGAGGTGGGGTCCTTTTATAAGAGGAGAGGAGGGGCACTTTTGGAAAGTACAAAATATTACTTTATTTGAAAATGTATTTCGGTTTTAAAAGGTCCCACATTGATATAATTCGTGGATAAGATGATAAGGCTTCGAAATCCCCTCATACAATAAGTTTTGGACATGTTTAGTTCATAGATTTTACATTATCTTTCCATTTTATTTAAATCGTCAGATAATGATGTCATCGCTGCATCATTATGATGTCATAAATAATTTAATTTATTTAATGTCTAAAAATTATAAAAAAATTACTATGATGTAGGATATCGTTTTATATATCCAATTAATATTTATAAAAAAAAATATGACTTGTATAACCACAGTTAAAAATTGTTTTAGTAAAAAATATCATGTTTTTGTCATTTTTACTTTTACATTAAATAAATTGTTATTTATTTCATTTCCCAACCAAAGTGGATCCATGGGGTCCCCAAGTTGACCCATGGCTTGTCTTGGTCGGCCATTTCACATAAAATGAGGTTAGGACATGTTTCAAGTTCATTTCATATTATTAAAACATTATTTTTACCTTAAACTACACTAATTACCACTAATCGCGATTAAAACTTAATAAGTTACTATTCACCAAAAAATTATTTTTATCCCATTGAACCAAATTTTATTTCTTAATGACAACCATGTATGTCGGATTTTTGAAATTCAAAACACAAAGATGTCAAAATTTCATTTAAACGGAAAAATCAGTTTTTATAAGTACCACTTAGTGGTTTCACTATTCATAAAAAATTGAAGTTTTTCAGAAAAATCCCAAAAATTCACCCTAAGCTATATTTGATATTATGAATTAAAAAATGAAATCCCTTTTACAAAATTCAAAAAATATAAGTCATATTAATTAATTTAATAATTAATTCCCGCTGTCAGAGAAAATAGCGTGTTTTTATAAAACAGTAAGTATCAAAAGATTGACACTAGTTTAAGCCTGATTTCAAAGTGAAATTAATTCCAACGACCACTATTGGATTTAATGGCAAAAATATATTATAATTTCACTTTAAACCCAATTAAAAAGATAATCTAATCATATAAATAAATTATATTAAAAAGAGGTTTTGAATTAAAATACAACATTTTACACTATTCATTAAAAATGAACTTTATCGGAAAGATACCAAAAATTTACACAAAGTAAATTTTGATGTCCCGATTCTTAAGAAGAGTTTTATTTGGTCCAATAGAATGTATAAGTGTGAACAAAAATATATTTAATGATGGTTCAACGTCAAAAGGTGCTAAGTGAACCTTTAGTGAAAACTAGGGCATATACGCCTAAAATTTAATTCTTTCCATATTTTAAGCCATTATATTTTTTTGGATAAATGTAAAAACATTTAAAAAAACATATATAATCATATTTTAGTAATTTCTATCCAATCCCGCCATTACAATGGCTACATGTTAACTACTATTTAAAATAATATTATTTTATTATTAGAGTGCAACGTAAGATTCCCAAGAAACTCGTTGTTGCGTGTTGGGTACGCCATCGAGCATAGCGTCCCCTTTAAAGTCATAATAATATTTTATTCAAAAATATGGATAAATATGAAAATGTCATATTCTTTATTTACCTGGGATGTTACCGGTTTATTTTTAACTCTTGTCGTTTTAGTTTAATCCCCTACTAAACTTATTTTTTCCTTAATCGTAATAAATAATTTTTGTTGTTTTCACTATTTTTTATGGTAAAAAAAGAAGATTAACTTTTTATATAAAATAAATTATTATAATTCCAAATATATAATACATTTTTCATAATTCCATTCACATAGGTAGAAAATTGTATTTTAAAATTAATCACCTAAACATGATGAGAATGCAGTTTCCAAAAAGAAAATGTTCAAATGTTTAAAAAGTTTCTATATAAAAATTAAAAACTAAATTGATTAAAATGAAATAAATTGAATATATATATATATTATTGAAAACAAAATAACATTAAAACCATATGAAAACAATTTATAAGTTTTTAATTACTTTAAATGAAATAACAATTCTTAATAAAAATAAATATTTTCATTATTCATCAAAAAATAGACCTTCTTAGAAAATTATCAAAAATTCACAGTAAGATATTTTTTTCATGATTATTTAAAATATTAAATTCATTTTTTCAAATAAATTTTCTAAAATTGAACAAAAAATTAAAATAAGTGCACAAAATATGGAAAAACCATTTTTTCAGAAAAAACCAATTTTTAAGTGTAAAATTGGATTTAATATTATCTCTTATCTAGAAAAGATATAAGATAAATGTTAAAAAAATTATTTAATATATAATATGTAAATTCAATTAATTTTATTCAAGAAAATTGAATAATTTAATTTATTTTTATAAAACATGTCTGTGCGCATAAAAATATCTTTTAAGAAAAAGATTCCATTTATTTTAAAATGGTCATTATTTTCATTTATAGTTAATTAGTCCCAAAATAATTAATTATATATACATTTTTAAATAAAATATTTTCATAATTTAGTTAATCCAATTCATACCCACCATTCAAATTGCTAAGTGAAAACTATCATATTAAATAATAATATTTTAATAGTATATCACATTTCATTTAAATTTGGTATTGTATATAATGTTGGATAAACTAATTATTTCATGTAATACAAGATAAAATTAATTTTATGGGTAATTTAAGCTAAAATTTATGCTTTCTATAACATAATATAAACTCAGTGTTGCATGTAACACAAGTTAAACTTTGTGTTGTGTGTAACAAAAAATATCGAAAAGATTACATTTATTCGAAAGAAATATTTCAAAAAATATCATGTTGTTACATGTAAAACGAACATATATTATATGAATATAATTATAATCATTATTCATAGTAAGAAACCATGATAAAAGTTCAAGTACCATTATTACCGAACTAAAACATATATGTGTAATGAATTAATTAATACCCGAAATGGTGATGTTAATGAAAGATTATTTATGGGAAGTTTATAAGATAATATACATATATAATGTATTTTATTATTGTTATTAATATGGTAATGGTGTATATTTATAATTAATTTAAATTTATTATATAGTAGGTTGGACCACATGTGATGTAAGAGAGACTTTAAGAATTGGTTTTATATTACAATCTCATTTTTACTATGATTTTTTATTATTAAATTATGATGATGAAATTATATTATCATTCTCTCCCAAATAAAATGTCACTTCCACTTTCATTGATACTTATAGATATTACATATCATCCTTTCATTTTTCTATATTTATGTACTCAAGATATTGAATGAATGATTTTATATAAATTCAACCTTATTTTTCTCTTTAATTTGAAATCTTTTTTTTCAGGTGCATATTTTTTCAAAATCTTTACAAGAATTTTTTAAACAATCTCTAATGAAAATTTAAATTAATTTTTAAATATATTTTAATTTCTTTACCAGGGTTTAAAATTAATCATCTTATCATCTTCTTAATGTTATTTTTTAACATTTTACTGAAATTTTGAAATGAATTTCTATTTTAACCTTAAAGAAATGAATGCATTTCACTGCCATTATAAAGAATATTCTAATTAAATATTACATTATTAGTTTCCTTTGTTATTTTAAAATAATTTTTTCCTTAACATTTTGAAAATATTTATATTTTTAATAATTGATTGCAAAATGAAATGGGGAATTTGACATGTGGAATTTTCTGGATATCTTTTAAAAATATCAATCACTTATAAAAATAATAGTTTTATATTTTTTTATGTGTTATTGGGGATATGATCCATTGGTACAATCATTAATCATTTTATGGATAGTTTAAGTCTATGATGATTAAATGTTTGTGAAGCATGTGTAATTTCATTGAGTTCAAAATTGAGGTAATGATAAAAAATTTCATGATATTGTGGAATATGTATGAATAGAGTATGATTTTGACAAGTTTTCAATTATTAACCAATGATCGGTGGTTATATTAAAAACCAAGGATTTTTGGGTCCATTATATACCTCTAATGCATTGGTTAATAATGAAATAGTTGAAAACAATATTAATAAAATATGAAATTAGTAAAATCTTAAGAGAAGATGGAGTTAACTATATATATGTTACTTCAAAGGGAAAGCTATAAATATTTGGGTATATATTTTCATCATCATACTTTTTGACAATGAAATTATTTAGTGTGAACCATTACGAAGTAAGTACTTTTATATTCTTATGTGAATAAAAAACATATGTCTTATGCTTATGATATTTTCTCATGGTTCATGATTGAATATTGATAATTCTTTAATCTTATGTATTTATTATTTTGATTTAAAAAATAGTATTCCATTATTCTTGTTAAAATGTAATTGACTTATTGGGTATTATTATTTTAATTCATGTTTATGTTATCATACCCCAGATTTTTATCTTATTATTACTCATAATCATTGATTGATGCCTCACATGTTTATCATTACTATGGATCTGATCTCACATTTCTTATGCTTCCCTTCCCTGGGTTATGAAGAAATTTTTTATGTATGATATATATAATAGTGGTTCTAGTAATAAGGAAATGATTATAAAATTATGTAGATATTTTATTTACTATTTTTTTGTTTTCAAGTTTCCAAAGACACTAAAACATCATGGTTCAAGTATGGATTTTATTGATATGTGATGAATATTGCACTAATAAGATGCAATATTTATTTATAAAATGTATTAGTTTCTATAAAACAACCACACCAAGATCTAATAAAAATATAACCCATATCACAAAAACTAATATTTTTAATAAATTTTTTATATATAGATAGTATAGTTTACAAAAAAAAACATGCATGGAAGGTTAAAAATTCTAGGAAATCCACCACTATAATTTTGGTGGGGTGAGAAAGAGTAAGAGAATTGGTTCTATAAAATAATTTAAAATTAATGGTTATTCTACCCAAAACAATTAAAGAAATTACTTTTATAGGTTTCAACTAAATGAAAAATATCAAGGATTATTGGATAATGTTGGCAATATGGAATTTTTTTATACATGTCCATGGACTATTAGTGCAACATGTCAATCATAAGAAGAAAAATAATGGAGATACCAAGGGGGAATAAATATGTATTTTTGATAAATCTTACTAAGGAAATACAATTTAAGAAAAATAGGGAAAATATTCTCATAAAGAACATATTTTAAAACATAGATAAATTATGTGTAAATAACAACATAAATTGGACTAGAATTATGAATATTGCTGATATAAATCAATAATTAATATACCAAAACCTGAAAATTAAATAAGAACATAAAATATAAATAAACAAGGTAAAAAAAATTTAAATTATTCTACCTTGGGTTTGGGTAAGTGAAGTAAAGTGGTAAACAAAACACATCCAAGATGAAGTCAAAGAAAGGTACTTTACTAAGGAAGAGATGCTTCTACTATGAAAGAAATATCCACATCATGGATCATTGTATTCAATCCATGAATCTAAATGATAATTAAAGGGAGCATGATAAAATAATTTAATCAATATAAGAAATAAACTAATAGAATGAATTAGTAGATAATATCCAAGTTGAAGCAACATAATTTTTGAGAGGTTACAAAATATTGTTAAATTAAATGATGACGAGATTCTATATTTATGGTGAAAAAGAGTAGAAAAACTAATAATACATACATGACATGGATAAATTAATATAAATAGATTTTTAGAAATAATTATTGTCAGTAGTGACTTCATTTTCAAAAAATTATTCTATAAAGAAGATGTCCTCCCAAAAATAGGAGAGATAATCATGTTCCTAAAAAATTCATAACTATATGGCTAATATAGTTGGAAATGGAAATAAAGATGGAGAAAGACCAAAATATTACATGTTATATTCTATCTAATGTGAAAATTAAAATTCAATATGAGAAGAATACTAGTAAAAATAAGAATACTAAATTCCTTCAAGTGGTTTGAGTCTATAAGATCAAAGGAAGAGAAAGCATGAAGAGTTCTAAAAAATTTGAAGCTAAGAAGAAAGGACTTTATAGATTCATAAGAAAACATCAGCCATATTTCTATCACTAATAATCTATAGGGAACTCACCTTATTCCTCCTTTTTATTATTTATATAGATAATAAATGTTGATTCATATAGAAAAATCTTGATGAAGGATATGGAAAGTTTATATAATAAAGATATATCCCTTATGGAATTATTTAAAAAAATCACTATGACACCTTTTATCATTTCAAGTGATATTATAAGGATATATTAGTTGTTGAATTTGAAGAATACCATCCATGATGAATAATTATAGAGTGCATCTCCTGAGGGGGTGTTGATAAAGGGAGAAAGGTTCTAGAAGGAATCAATTCATGTGAAGATGGTATATTTTTAAAATACATGAAATTTAATAAATTATGAGGAATTCTATTTATATTCTATTACCACTAATTAAATGTCAATTATTAACTTAAAAGGGGATATTTTGATTAATAAATAACTCAAAAATTGTGAAAAAAGGGGTGAGGAACCAACATGGTCTAAAATGTTTTTGGTATGTTTGTCTATTTGATTGTAGGTTATACATTCTTTGAAAAGTTACTTGAAAATACACTAATTATAGAAATTTTGGTTAGTATCTCTTGATGGATAGTTTTATAGACAAATTTTATATCTAGGTTAATCACCTTTATTTTATATACTAATCCAGATAAGAAGATTAGGAGTTGATTAATTTATGACTCATTTATTTTGAGAAATATGATTTCACTCTTCTCTCAAGTAGATTAAATTTTATAAAGGGAGATAATGTCATTTTTCTTTGAATGATTGAAACATGAGATAAGCTATATATTCCCTTAAACTTTAAACATTAATTTTTTATTTATTTTCAATGAAGTGGAGAATAAATATCCGATAAGAATGTATTTATATAGTGGTATTTCTTGGTGTGGACAATAAATCTAAAGGGTATGATTTAAGATCCCAATTGATTATTATTATTGTATTTATTTTTAATGGGTACATTATAGTCCAATATTTATTGGGTTATAATGAAGATATAAATATAAAACACATATTTTATATCCACTAGAATATATTTATTTTTATCCTCCATTGAGTATTTGAGATCTATTCATATATAGGAAATAGATATAATGGTTGAGATACTTACCTTTAAAATTAAAAAGGTTGTTGTTTCTTATAGTTTTAGGATAAAAATATTAAATTTAGGATCCAAAAATATGATTATTGTTATGATAGACCTTGAATGAATCAATAAAAAGTGAAAATATGTAAATTGGGAACTATTAAGGACATGTTATTAATAAGACATAACTTTGTTTTTGTTGGAGAAGAATCAAGCTAGCTAGATGATTAAGGAATAATCCATGTGTTTCCAAGAATAAAAGTTGTAGTAAATGAAAAATGTATCTTATATGAATATATAATAATCCTAAGTATGTGTAAGGAATATATGAGGCTGTAGAGATTTATAGAAAATCTCAAATAATATTTCACATACACTATAATATTATTTATTAATTTTTATAGAGTTATAAGAAGGTATAATGTATTACAAAATTTGTTTACGTTTTTAGATAAATTTTGATGATTTTAGATACCCTAAAAATTTTTGAAGTGGTTTTGATCTTATTTCAATAAGTTCTTCAATTATGATTTTATGGTGGAAAATTAGAAATGGAAAGAATATAGTTTTACTCAAAATATATTCTTGATAAAGTGTTAGAAACCACTATAATATGTGACATTTTTTCATGATGATATGTAATAAGTGACTTAAGTTAAATCTGAATAATTTCAAATATCCCTTAGATTTCACATATTGAAACATATGATTATCATGATTATATGTGAGAAGTTCTTTGACAAAAAGCTGGAGAATTGAAAATTTTCATAAGATTTCACTCTATGATACATAAGAGTTTTAGGATGATACATAATAAGTACTATTAGTTAAAGCTAAATATAAGAGGAAATATCTTGTTATGAGACATAAGATATATTCAGATAATACACAATATATTTTTCAAAGCATATACTAAAATGAAAAAGTCATGGATACAATATGATACATAATATTTGTTTATAAAGTTTCTATTGAAATATGAAAAAGGAAAAACCTTAAATAAATATGTAAGAGTTCACTGGATTATACAAAAGATACTTATTGAAATTCATACTAGAATGATGTAAATGTAATAACCCTATATAAATACATAATAGTTCACTAAAGTATACGTAAGAGGCTTACTATATTTCATACTAAAATGTGGGAAATAGAGAAAATCATTTTTAATACATACGGTTTATCTAGTACTTGAAAAATAGACATTTCTAAATTAAACATATGTAATGAGATATGTAATACCTTTTCAATGATACATGATATTTTTAGATGTTTTAAAAAATACATAAGATATTAAAAAAGGTGAGATTTTTCAAACTATCATAGGAGCTATGGTATGTAATATATTTTTTCTTATATGTAAGATATATTATTTATTAAGGAATAATATTTAGAGAAAATATGAGATTTTTTTTAGATTAAAATCGGATTTTGTTGAGATATTCTTCAATTATTAAATACTATTATGTTTTGAATTTTCATAATTCAATCCAATATTATTGAAGATAAGAATTGGGAAATAAATTTATGTCATGATGAGAGTTTCCATGCTACAAGTGTTTCAATACATGCTTATGAAAACAATCCAAAATGAAAAAGTATATTTTTAGGAGTTTTGAAGAAAAGTAATCTTATGACTCATAAAATATTAAATTAATATATCTTGGAACAGGGTTAAATGAGAATATCGGTATTTTTGGAATACCAGTTCGTAAAATAAGAATAATATTATCAGATCATGGGGGGTTAGGCACATGTGTGTCTATTGAGAAATTGAATGATAAGATTGAGAAGATCATGGAGCTTATTACTATATAGTTTTTATATTAAAAATATTCAAAAAAATATCCATTTGATTTTGAGTATATAATAATGATGATGATTTATGGTTTTTAAGAGCTTATGAAAAAATATGATAGTGAATACAATTAAACATTCTGTGTATTTATGAATAATAATAACAATAAGATATTAATAATGGAGTGTAAGATTAATGAGTTATTTTTATTTTATACCTAATATCATTGATCCTAGAAGAAAAATTAGAGAGGAAATAAGAAGAAGAGAGGATGATTTAAGAAAAACATAAAGGAGGTGTTGTTTCTATATACCTATTATCATTGAATATAGAAGATAATAATGTGACAGAAGAATAATAAAAAGTGAAGATTTATGGAATAATTACACTGCTACTAATTATTTATGGTCTATGAATCAAAGTACCTAAAGAATAATGAGGAATAAGGAAATTTTAAGAAGCCTAAAGTTTATACATGTTGATCATTATAATACATTTTTGATAACATAGCCTACATGAATACAATTCATCTGATCATTCATTTACATTTTAAGACAATGAATACAGAGTTTTAGTTGACATATATAGGTTGATGCTCATGCTGTAATAATATATTATCAATTTTTTTTCAAATACATTGATTGAGTAATAAGATTAAACATGTTGATACCTTGAAATCCAAGAGTATATTGGATATATTTTTCAAGTAGTTTAATGATCTATTTTATAGTGGTGGAAGTCAATATAAATAACTAGGTGATAGATATTAGACTAAATTGATCTAGTATAATATAATTTCAACCCCTATTTTTGGGATACAGTGATTTTCTATAGGTATATGGATGTCGATGCTTCCCTAAGGATTCCTATAGGGTACAAATCATTACATTAGGTGTTGAGTTAAAGATGTCACCCTATCACACATTATAACCACCTTTCAACACAAATGATAAATCTATGTCTCATAATCAACCTAAACAAAGTAAGGATTAGTCACCCACTTTTGGGTGTACATTTTAAAAATATTGTGTACTTTTGTTTCTTTTTTATTTCTATCTTTTATATGGGTTATTATTATTGGGAATATATAAATAAATTTATACATATTAACTAAGATAGAGTTTTAAATAATTATATAGGAAATTAAATGGGAAAAATAGGAAAAATCTTCAGGATAATTTACCCCTCTCTAAGAGGTTGCATGATCAACTAGGAAATTTAAAGGCTTTCCCCCAATATCATAATCACATAGTGGATAGAGTCCCAAAGTGCATTGGGTTGACTCCTCATTCACATAAATTTAATGGAATGGGTTTAATCCCTAGTACCATACATTTAATATCATGATATATAAATATTTACCAAATGAATTGTAAGGGAATTAAATTCTAACCCACCCATCAAATAATTAAAATCCAAACATATGTGTACCACAAAAACTTGGATATATTCATAATTCTATCAATTTTTAATTATAAAATGATAATGGAATGTTCTTCAAAAATGTTTCCCCCTGAAATGATAATAATCCATCCATAAAAATAATGTGAATGGTATCATTAGAGTATATCCCCACAAAATCATAAGAAATATTAAATAAATTTTATATTTATGAAAAATAATTTTAAATAACATCATAATTTTTTTTTGAAAATAAGAAGAAATATTATCTACATTATTTATGATATTTATTTTAAATTAAAATAACTTTTAAATAAATGGTTTTATAAAAATAATGATAAATTAATTTAAAATTACATTGAGGAACCATGAAAACATCGAATTTAAGATTCATAAATATAATATAAGAAAATGGTATGAGAAAGAGACCATATGGAAAACATGAAAAACATTTCCTTTAAAACTTTTTTTAAAAAATAAATTTAAATAGAAAATGAAAATAATAATTCATAAAATTAGAGATAAGTAAATCTATAAAATTATATGAAAATATGTACATAAAGTAGAAAGATTCATTACCAAAAGAAGAGATAATTTTAGCCCCACTTACAATAATTCATTCAGTTGAATTATGAATCCAAGGGTGGTGAAATGATAAGGATACATATAAAACCCAATAAATAACCCTAGGACAAGAAATATAGGAGAATAAAATATATGGTGGTTTACTGATTAAGATCATACAATTTTCCTTTATTAAATTTTAGCCATAAACAATTTCGACTTCAAAGTCAGATTGGAAAAAAAACACGTACGTTTACTCATAAAATCCATGAATTTGATTTAACATCATGTATAATTAAAATAGAAATATTAATAAATTATTTTATAACCTTATTCATATTTTTTTACCTTCTATACTCTTGAAATGTAATAATTTATTATACATAAATTTGTAAGTTATTATTTGTCTTCATCATCATATTTTAGTAATTTTAATTGTTTCATAGAATTTTAATAATGGAAATTTTTTTCTTTATTCTTTAATAATATGTATTTCATTCCCAGAACATTAAATGTAAGGAAATTATTTCTTCAATGATTTATTTTGTACTATGTTTATTTTATGGAGGTATGGGTATGTTTTTTAATAATATAATTTACGATTAAAATGTTTTATATAATTTACTAATAAAAATGATATACTTTGTAATTATCATTAATTTTATTATAACCAATAAAACCCCATTTTGAAAACAAAAATTACACATTAATATTATTATCATTGTTAATTTCATTATACTCATTCATTTTAGAGACATTGAAGATATTCAAACATCCCAATTATAGGTGGTTGACCCAAAGAAAAAAATAAGTTTCTATACTATGGCATGAGTCAGAGTATATAGTTATATTATAGTAATATAATTTTAAAAGGAGAATAATTATTTTAATATGAATAAATTATAGTAGATAATTGTATTTATAAATATTTTTTGGATAAGGTTATTGCTAAATATAGAGAAGAACTAGAGGCATTAAAGAATTCTCCCATTCTTGAAATGAGTTCCTTTAAAATGAAAGATTTAAGCCTCATTAAAGAGATCTATGAATACCAAATGTATAAAAATCCATTAGTATAGGGATTTTGGTAAGGGATTAAATATATAATTGATGTAAAAGATTAGTTTAAAGGGTAGAGGGCATCCTTATCTAGGCTATTTTTGGGTGTTATTTATGAAAATACAAATTAAATAATGCACAAGGAATGTGAATCCAATATGTAAAAATAATATATCTAGTATGATTATTATATAATAAATACAATTTATAGATAAGGTTAGAGATATCTCAGTAATCATGATAAGATAAATTTATATATACATATTGGATTCATTTAATTAAATGGTGTTCATCTTTTATTTGATAATGTATTGGGTTTGTATTTATTTTTGTAAAATATATGAATCCAATACCCCAAAGTAGAAGTTTCCAAAATTCAAAAATATTTTACTTTCCACATTGTAAAGCACATAAATGATTTGTATGCATCATTCAAATCATTTATGTAGACGAAGTAACAAGTCATAAATAATTTACAAGTTATGAAAAGAATACACGACATGAATATTCAATATAAGTCATGTAAATTTCAAATGCCACTTCCGGCTTAAATTCAAGTCATGAGGATGAAACAAGACTTTAGTCCCCAGTATACGTTAAAATATGCGTATTATCTTCGAATAATGAATATTTAGGCCATGAAGTTCACTAGATAAAAGATACAATTTCAAATCTTTATATTGAGAATACACAACGTCAGAAGGTTAAACTTCTAGTAAATTCCCATCTATTTATTTATAGAATGTATAAATATACATTGACTCTTATTGGAATACACTTTTTTATTATTCATTCTCTATTTTATTTATATTTTTCCCTTATAAATAAAGGTTTATCAATTCTTCTTATTGTTTTAATAAAATTTGAGTATCTTTCATCATTATTCAATCATTCTTCATCTTTTTCAACTTTGTTTGTCACTTCAACATCCATTTTCCTTTCCCATTACCATTTGAAAAAAGATACACACCATATTCTTTCCCGTTTTCCTTTCAATTATGCTCTTCAGTGAATTTCCAATTGATTTTAATACAAATAGGTTTATTCTGAATTCCTCAATTGTGAACTACTTTATTTCAACTATTTTATCAGTATTACAAGAATGCCTATAAATATTTTACTTATTTCGATTAATACTAACATGGGTGGATAAACTGCATAGGGTAAGGGTTCATAGGAAGGTATTTTTTAAATATAATGAATCTATAAACCGAATTTTGGTAACCCTAAGTCTATAATTTTGGTTAAACAATAACTATTAATTCAATTATTTTATGCAACCCTGACTATGGGAAGTTTAAATGAACGAACCTGGACTGATTGGAGTAGATCAATATATTACCATTATCCTATGAAACATTCTATTATAGAATCTAATATTAATGAATCAATGTTTTTAGCTATATCTAGACTAAGGAAAATTTTCATCTTGGATAAATCTTGCTGGTTTGACCATACTGAATTAGTGATATATTCACTGATTCGCATCCTAATCCCAATAACTATCCTAAGTTAGGATTGAGATTATTCTTTTTACCTAAAACCCTAAAATTAACAATGATCCATTTCTTCTTCTTGAATATTAATCAAATCTCAGTAGATTTAATAAAATACCAAATCAAAAACCAATTCATGAAGACTCTTACATAAAGGGTTTAAATTATCGGTTCCCTCCCTACCTATCTCCCCTCATGGGTTTAACCTCATGTTACCACTATACAATTCCATTATATAATGTGTATTTTGGGATTATATAAATTCTAATATAATCACTACCCACGTGAATTCAATGACACGTGTGTGCATGTCAAAATTATGAAACCATTTTTATGGACTACTATTTTGATTAAGCACAGTAAATTTCAGTATGAACCTTGGATTACGTCATCTATCTCCCTTTATTTTATCATTTTTCCTTCCTCCAGACACCAATGTATCCTTCTACTTTTTTGGCCTACATAATGTGTTTGCCTCCTGACTCCATAAAGGAGACTTGATGCTCAATAACTGCTCACTTTAGTTCATGATATCAAAATATATCTCTGTTTACACCACTATCTATGTATGGATGGCTGCAAAAATCATGGGGCCCACAAACCTCCAAACATAAAATATGTTCCACCTACAATTCATAGTGATCATCCTTTGTATTTTGTGCACACTATCCTCAAAAATAGATTTCCTTCTATTAGTGGTTTTATACCTAGAATTATTCTTGCTCTGGTCTAGGCACATGCATTCAAAATTAAACTTGGAATCAAAAACATAATCCAAAATATGGACAAATTCAGGCGACTAAATTTTGATGATATTCATGTGAATATCTATAACATCATATAATATTGTTGTGCATTTTGCAACAACGGAGTGCCCTATAATGAAATCAGATTGAAATTCATCCTATTATCTTTTTTAAACTGAGCCAAGTATTTGCTAAAAATCAATATCGCAAATCAATCATGACTTGGGATGAATTCTACAAGTTACAAGATAAGTATTTCCCACCTATAAAAACATTGAAACTCCATAATTACATACAAAACCATTACCAAATAGATAGAGATTCATCCTGGGAGTCCTAGGATAGATTGAAGGATCTCACTAAGGAGATCCCACATCATGGACCTGATGTGTGGCTTTAACTATAAGAATTCTAACATTGACTCCAACCAGCTGCTCGCACAGTGGTAGATGTTGTCACTGATGGCAGTATAATGTTAAAAATAATTTAAATGGGATATGAAATTTTAGACAAGGTATTGCACAATTATAGTATATGGATGATAGACCACAGAAAACCTCAGTACAGAATCCACCAAGTAGAAGAAAACACTCATTTAGTAGCACAAGTAGAAGACCATACTAAGAATTTAAACTTCTTTTAGATACCTGCTACACCACCTCCCCCTCCTACACCAGTGATGGAAATTAAATCATGTGATATGTGTGGAGACCGACACCCATTCCAAGATAATATGGCAGGAGTAGATGAAAATAAAATCCATTATTGTAATTATGATAATTACAATCAAGAGAGACAACAATTCCAACAACCCTAGAATTATTTTCACTAGAAGTAGGTTCAAAATCCACCACAAAACAATCATGCATACTGTCAACATAGAAGTGGTCAAGCACCACAAAGTATCCAAGGACCACCTGGATACCCACCTATGAATCTAATTCCATGACCACCGCAAAATTACCCGCAACGACATTTTCTTCCTCGAGTACAACATTAATTTAAAAGGGCTTCACAAAGACTACCACAACTATCAAAACCTCTCCAATCAAATTTGGATAATTTTATCACCAAAGTTTTTCAAAAAGAAGATTATTGGATGAACACCCAATAGATAGAAATGAAACATTAATGGGAAGACCTTAGAAACATCAAATTCTAAATGGGTTAAATATCAAATCCATTGTCTGATAGATTACTAGATACAATGTTTGGTAATATTTAGACACACCTGAAGGAAAAATTCAAGGTAGTGTTACTAAGGTTTATAAATGTGATGGATTTATAAAAACCATGTTGAGGAGAATAAAATAATCCTAGTGAACCAAATAGACATGAAACATTTACTAGAAATAATGTCAATGAAAGCATGACTATAAGTGAGCAGGATAAAAAATTAATTAATACATCCTGAAAAAACCTCCAACAAAAGTGAAACCTAAATAACACATTTAAATTGTACTTCTATCCTACAAAAGACCTCTCCCCTTCTTAGAAATAATTATATGAAGAAAAATTGAAAGTAAATATAAGAAGTGTTTTGAAATGTTAAAGTAATTACATATAAAAATCCCATTTATTGAAGACATTTCTAAAATTTTGGCCTATGAAAAGTTTATCAAGGAATTTCTCTCCAACAAGAGGAATATAAAAGACCTTAGAAACATATACCCAAATGAATATTGCTCTATATTTTTTCAACAGATGTTTCCACTAAAGATGTGAGGCCCTGATAGTTTCTCAATCCCTTGCACCATTGGTGCATTAAACATTGGAAGAACCTTTTGTGACTTAGGATCCAACATTAACATATTTCTAATGAGTGTATTACACAAGATGCGACTCATGGATATGAATACGACAAGAGTATCACTTCAGTTAGTTGACTGATCTTTAGAGTATCCTTGAGGTATTATTGAGTGTGTCCTGGTTAAAATCATAAAATTCATTTTTCTAGTGGACTTCCTAATATTAGACAAGGAATAATAATGAGACATTCCAATTATCCTAAGCTTACCATTCCTAGCAACTATGGAGGAACTAATTGATTTGAATCAAGTGATACTTATTTTTAGAGTCAGTGATGATCAAGTTGTGTTCAACCTAGTGAAAGATACTAAACAAAGAGATGATTATTTTGATTGTCAAGTTATCATTATAACTAAATATAGGATTGAATACATGACCACAGAAGATGATAGTGTTGCATTGTCTCTTATGGAAAATGAGGATTTTGAATATGAGGAAGTAAACAACATAGAATATATGAAAAGGTACACTATCTGTCCATTCATATCCTTGGTCATCTAGTCATCGACGATGGAGCTGAAACCTCTCCCAAACACACTCAGGTACTCATTCCTAGATATGACATTTGAAGTAACCATCATCATCAGCTCAAAAATAAAACATACATAAGAAGATAAAAATATAGAATTCCTATAAAGACATAAGAAATAAATATGAAAATGGTGGCTAACATAAAAGTTATCAGCCCCACAGTATGCACACACATGATTTCACTGGATGAAGGTGTAAAACCCAAACACTGGCCTCAAAGGTGACTCACCCCACCAATGAAGTGTGTGGTAAATAAAGAAGTACTGAAAATCCTAGATGCTGGAATAATTATTTCAATCTCTGAAATTTAGTGGGTGAGTCCTATATAAGTCATTCCAAAGAAATTTGGCCCCATAATTGTAGAAAATTATAAAGATGAATTGATCTTGAATGAATCCATCACTCGATGGGGAGTATGCATCGATATTAAAATTTATAATATAGAAACTTGATAATATAATTTCCACTTTCCATTCATGTATCAAATGCTAAAAATACTAGAAGGACAAGAATTCTACTATTCCATTGATTTTTATTTATGATACAATCAATTTGTAGTCAACCCAATGGACTACTCCAAAACTAAATTCACATGTCCATTAGGTACCTTTTCCTATAGACACATCTCATTCAGTATGTGTAATGAACCAATGGCCTTATAAAGGTGCAATAAACATATATTCCATGATATGGTGGAGGAATTCATGGAAATATTTATGAAAATCTTTTAGTTTATGAAATATCCTTCAAGGAATTTTCGATAAATCTATAATTATTCCTACAACAATATTATGAAAAGTACCTTGTTTTAAACTGGGAGAAATTCCACTTTATCGTCCAAGGAGGCATAGTCACCAGACAAAAAATCTCAAATAATTGAATAAAATTGTATTCAGCTAAGATATATGGGATCAAATACTTTCTTGAGGCCTCAACTATTGAAGGAATAAGGATCTTTCTAGGAATTGTAGGATTCTACCACCACTACATAAAATATTTTGAAAAGGTAGTTTATGCTTTGACACACTAGTTATCAAAAGATAATTTATTTGAGTTCAAGGAAGTTTGTTGGCGGACATTAAACATTTTAAAGAATAGCCTGGTGGCTTCTCCAGTTATTATTTCACCGGACTGGGACAATGAGTTTGAGTTAATATGTGACTAATGAAGTGTTGTTGTGTACTCTCTCAAAAATATTTATAACTAAGTGCATCACAACATCTATCCTCAGGTTGTCTCTGAAGGAGCTATTGTGATCAATAGCTCATTACTTCTAACTAACCTTTTTAAATATTTTTATGAAATAAAATGAACATAAATAGAAATTTTAGAATTTATAATGCATTAATAAAATTAAACGCGAAAATGAAACTAAAACACAATGAATTAAGAAATAATAAATTATGTTAGACAGAAAGGAGATCCTCCTAGGATAGCACCCAAAGAGAACTTTCACCATCTCTTAATTGGTTTCAAATTTACTTAATGTACACACTTCATCATATGTGTGAACATCATATTATTCACATGGTTTTGAATATATATTTCAATCAGTGATCATTAAGAGTCTGAAAATTCACCTCCTCAATCGAGGAAAAATACTATAGAAGAGAAATTTAGGCCGTGGTTGGAAAGTAGAGACACAAAGGCTCAAATCCCACTAAGATCCCCCTTATACTAACTCTACGAAAATAAGATCCATTGAAAAATTAATTCACAAAAACGTGGGTTAAACACAGTTTTGATCCCCTGGGAACTTACTTAGGGTTGTTACTCATAATCATGAGTATTAGAGATCACAATAGAGAATATCGGGGTGGAAACACAAAATATATAAATATAAGTATATAAGAAATAAGAAGAATAATATATAATAATAATGTATTATACTATTAAAACTATGAATAATCTAAAAGACTACAGAAAATGACCACCTAGAGTGCCAACACTTTGAAATTGATAAGGCATACATTTTTATAGGAAGAGGGGGTGAAACAATCAAATCCAATTATGTATACTAAACGTTTCCACATTGTAAACCCATTTAATGATAGATTTCGGAAATATGTGCTTCATAAAACATCTTCATATATGTCTTATATTTTTACCCACAAAAATGAAGATTCATTTGAAAAAATTTGAGAGAGACATTGACAATTTACTCCGTATATGTATTCATTCCAGATTGACTATTTGTATTCCAATCCATCATGTTCTTTTATTTTAAGGCCTTATAAATGAAATAATAATTCATATAAACCATTAATAATGTTTTGCCTATAGATTTATTGTTTATCCATAATGAATTTAAGATCATTTGGATATTAACATTATGATATATGTAACCAACATAAAAAATAGGTGGATATGTGCACAACATTTGAGGCCAATATTTTGATCTATTTTTGGGCCTTCAAATGGTTGATTATATTTTAGGTACAAAAAAAATAAAATGAATCCCACTGAATATAGAAACCTAAAAAGTAATAATTTTACAATTTTTATCAGTGAAGAAAATTTTATCTTCAAAATACAATAATAAATTTAAATATGTAAAATCCAAAATTATGTAATTTTAGCAATTAAGATCAAAGTGCTACTAAAATAATAAAATGTGATAATTTCTTTAAAAATAACACTTTTTGGGATTAAAAACATTAAAATTCAAATTAAAATATTTGAAAATAATTTCTCTATTAATTCCCTTACATGTAAACATTACACTCCATGGTAGTCATCTTATACCAAGGTCAAAAAAACTTCTCAAAGTATAAATGACAACACTACTTAATTATCACATCTAAGGAAGATATCATTCCTCATATATGGGTAAAAATTTCATAACTCCTCAAAAATTATAAAAAAACATTCAATATCATTTTATTCCTCACATTCATGTCATACCTACCTCTATGGAACCACATTTCTCTCTTCACTCAAATATTTTTTATGGTGTTTTTCTCATTCTTAATAAAATGGTTGATTTCTATAGGATTTATATCCTCATAATATCTCAACTTCACATATTAAAAAATGTGTCAATAATGAATTATTTTTAATGGGTTGTTCTGAGGCTAAGGGTCCGATGGTTATAAATGTAAAAACATCCAAAGTATAATGAGGTGGGTTAAGCTCTAATGTGAAGTAAATGAATGAAAACACTTTTTCTCAAGATTGGTGTTCTCCTCAATCAGCTCAAATATGAATCTACCAAAAACACCCATTTCTTTACATGGTATGTTCACACTTTTAATTTTCAGAATCAATGTTAAATTTCATCCCTCTTTTACAAAATTTTATAACTGTTTTATCTTGAATTCAGATATATATTTTTTTTAAGAATCTTGGTTTTGGGGAAAAGAGAGGCAGTTTTTTATCTTCAAATATTGATTAACATCTAGACTACATTTTTAATGATATTTAGGAAACCCTTCAATATTTACATCATTAAAATTTATTAAAATTATAATTAATAAATAATGAAAACTTTTTCAATTAAGATAAAACAAATTCTTAAGGAAAGAAAAATACAATTCATTTTCTTCCTCCCCTACACTTGATTTCAACAATAATCATGACTTTTACTTCTAGATCATGTTGTAAAGGGGATAAATGGATTTTATTATGGATTAAAAAAAATTATTTCATGGATACTTGGTTCTAAATAAAGTTCATACGAAAAGGTGTCCAAAAATAAGAGTTGAATGTAAAAAAGGGATTTAAATGTCGTGCCTCAATCATACTTGACACATTCCATAAATTCTAACTTTGAAAAGGAGAAAAATAGAAATTAATGGATCAAAAAATATATATCAAGACTCTAAATAAAATTATATATTTAAATAATATTTCAAAAAGGTTTAAAAACCTCTTGTGTTGGGAAAATTTTCAATTTTTAATATACTAGTGCACAAGAGTTACATAATAAATCAAAATTACTAAAATAAAAAGATCATAAATCAAGAAAAAAATATATTCGAAATAATTTAAATCATCAAAAACTGAAATCAATAAATTTTCAAAAATTAATAATATGGTTTTAATTTTACAAAATATTCAATTTTGCTTAAGAATTCAAAAAACACCAAAAATAAAATGGGAAAACATGAAAAAATTATTAAAAAAACAAGAAAATTAAAATTAAATCACAAAAAAATCCAAAAAATAGTTCGACAACATTACCACACACTTATTACATTCAATACCATAATTTTATCTCAAATAAGATCAAGAACGTTTTATATAGTGAATTAATTTTAGGTAGAAAATAATATAAAATAAAGGAAAGACACAACCGTATTTTTTTTAAATGGAAGGATTGAGTTAAGAACCTAACTACTATGCCATTAAAACTATAATACATAAATGACAAGAAAAAATAAAAAATATATAAATGGGATATAAAAGGGATAGTTTTTGGTTTATACCCCTAAGTAGGTACTAGGTTTTTACTACCCCTAATCAAGAATTCCCAGTGGATTGTCCCAAATATGAAGGTGGGTGTGGTTTCTTTGAGATAAACCACCATATGTGACTTTTCCAAGTGTCCTTGAGTAAACACAAACAATGGATAACCCAAAAAAATATAAGAAAATTACCAACCCCTAATAAATAATAAATATATAATTTGAGGTCCAAAGTGTGAGAGAAAATAAGAATGGGGTGATCTCTGATGACTTCCATGGTATTCTATATATTTTTTTAATTGTGTTGTATAATAGGTAATATCACCACCATCATCTTCTTCGGATATTATTCCTCGATCACCACAACTTAGGTTTTCTCTTCTTTAACATACAATTATCACTCTATTTGTTCTGTATCAAAATTTTCAAAGAATTATAAGTTAGAAAACAATTCAGATGAATTATATTTAAACGTGAACAATCGATAAGCAAATCTTCCCTTTCAAGTAAGTCATCTTGGAAATTTTTCTCATCTGGACGGAATATTGGAAAATAAATATTATAATGTGAATATTTTACATTATCTTACAATAAAATAGATATGTATATAGGTTCTAATTTTTTATTTTTAGGGAAGGTAAGATCTTGTTTTAGGTTACCTTTAACAAAGAAATTTCTTGATTCTTCCAAAAGAAGTTGATCTACCATAAGTGCATCAGCATGAATGTTTTATTAAAGGAACACATCAAGAAGTGTTTTATTGAGGTATTATGCTATTAATTAATTTATTAACTCCTTATCAACCACCCCTAGTTAATTAACATATAAAATTATTATTGAAATATCATTCACCACTCGTTTTGGTTCTGGTTCTGGATTAGGTTTGGATTCCTCCTGGGATGTAGGTACATATTAAGAAATCCATTTTATTTGGATCTCTCAGCTTTTCATTACAACACTAATCCTTTCAACCGAGCATCAATATCATTGTAAATGTTTACTTTCACTTGATACTGGTCATTCAATGCATAATAATTTTAAATTAAATACATCATGAAGTAATATAATTTTTTTAGTTTTTGATATTTATGATTTTTTTATGTTTTTTATGAAATAATGAAAAATTATTTAAAATGTGTGAATAAAAATAGTCAGTGAATAAAACTTGGATCACTAAAAATTGATCCAATTTTATGAAGTGATGTCATGTATTCTCTCAAAATAGTTATAACTAAGTGCATCATTGGGGCTGACCAAGGTCATTCTCTTGAGGAGTTGTTGCGTTCAAGAACTCGCTACTTCTAATTACCTTTTTTTATATATTTTTATTTGTGAAATAAAATGAATATAAATATAGAATTTTGAATTTATATTTAAATACTAAAATAAATCAAGTATATTGAATAAAAATACACTACATTCAAACATAATAAATGATGTTAAACCGAAGGGACATACTCCTAGGATAACACCTAGAGTGAACCTTCATCATCTCTTAATTTTTTTTAAATTTTATTAATGTACACACACTATAGTTTTTATGAATATCCTATTCTTACAAGGATTTTAAATATATATTTCACTCAATGATTTCCAAGAGACCAATCATTATCCTCCTCGATCGAGGGAGAATGCTGCAGAAGAGAAAGCTAAACCTCTAGTGGAAAGTGCAGACAAAAAGAAACCTTTCCTAATAAGATTCCCCCCCCCAAATAAATCTATGAAAATAAAAAAAATTAAAAACTAAATCAAAAAAATTAGGTTCAGCAGTGGTTTGATACCCCTAGGAACTTCCTCAGGTTAATTACACACCATCATGAGTATTAGAGATCATAGTGGAGAAGACCATAGTGGAAACAAAAAACATAAAATATTATAATATTATAAAGAAGAAGGCTAATATATAATAAAAATGTATAATAATAATACAAGATAAAATAAACTAAAAAACTGTAGAAATGCCCTCATACTGTTCCAACACATTGAAATTGAGAGGGGATACATTTTTATAGGGATAAGGGTTTAAACATTCGAATCCAATTATATCCATTGAAAGATTCTGCATGGTAACCCCATTTAATAAGAGATTTTGTAATTGTTTTATTCATGAAAATTTGTACTATATTAATTATATGTCTACCCACAAAATTTAATATTCATTTTCTATATTTAGAGAGAGATATAGATAAATTATTTTTGGATATTTATTCCACCCATGCTGAAAGTTCATATTCCAATGGACTGAGTTCCCATTAATTTATGACCATGTAAATGATGGAATCGGGCATTGAAACCTTTCTAAATGTTTTCCGTCAGATGTATTCTTTCTCCATGTTTAATTTAAGGTCATTAGGATATGAAATTTATGATATATAATCCCAACATAAAAAAATATAGATCTCTGCATAGATTTTGAGGCCTAAATTGTGAGGTATTTTTGGTACTTTAAATGGTGGATTTAGCTTTTGGTCCAGAAGAATGAAATCAATCCCAATAAAATAGAATCCTAGAAAAGAATAATTTTACAATTTGGATTGGTTTAAAAAACATTATGTCCGAAATAAATAAATATATTAAAAGTGTTAAAACCAAAATTATGTCATTTTAGCAATTAAGATCAAAGTTCAACTAAATGTATAAAATGTGACAATCCCCCTAAAAATAGCACTTTTGTGGGATTAAAAATAATAAAATTAAAAGTAAACTAATTGAAAATATTTTCTTTGTTAGTGATTCCCTCAGCATCACTGTACAGATTGTCTTAGGATAGTGGGTCAGCCACATCTTTTATCCCATTTATTTATTCCAATCACGCATTAAATCACACTCAAGTAAACTAGAAAACTATAGAAAATGAACTTTTATCATTGTTATATTATTTTTAAAAGGTTATATCATAATTTTTTTCCCAAGTTGGTTGTTTACATTGATCGTGTCACCCTTAAATATTTGTAGAGTAAATAAGATTCAAAATTGTCGTAGATATGGTGAATCCTATTACGAAATGTTCTTAACATCATAATAAAAGACACTAATTGGAATGAGTACATTTTCGTTGTTCATCTATGATGACTCCCACTACCCGCCATTAATGATGATGATAATTTGGAAAACAAGGTTTATTTCCCTGATGAAACTATTTTCAACATAATCATGATGGAACACCCATGGTCTTTCGACAATGAAAACTATATCACCATGGTATCCCTCTACCCCAGCCTCTCCTAGCAACAATAAAGAATATTTTTGGTCGAAGTTTCAAACTAATAATGGGAATATTAACTACTTTTTAATTTTTTTCACTGAAGGATTAATGTGGCACTACATCCCAGAGGATGTGATACAATGTGTACTCAACATGTGTCACATGCCACCAATTGGAGGGAATCATGGACTAGAAAGCACAATGTCTATAATCTTATAAACTGTACTTTTTTCCCACACTCCTTCAAGATGTATGAAACTTTTTTTGGAGTTGTGATTGATGCCAATGAACCAGTACCATAATAATGATAAATTAAATTCCCCAAAACTTGATCATAAAAGTCAAAATATTCAATTTCTAGGGAATATATCTTATGCATCCATTCCCTAGTTTACATGGAAAATTCTTTATTTTTTTGGCGTTGACAACATTTTGAAATGGATGGAGGATGAATCCCACACTTGTGAATTGGAAACATTGATCATGAATTTATTAATGAAAAACATATTTTCAATAATTATATTTCTTCAATTTATCATTATTGATTTTGTAAAACATTTTATTAATAATTTTTTCAAAGGATTACTTAATAAGTACATAATTAAGTACAATACAGAAACTCCCTACCACTCAAAAACAAGTGGAAAAGTTTAATAGTAATATCAGGAAATAAAACAATCTTAGAGAAAACCGTGAATATAAATTGAAAGGATTGGATCCTCTAATTAGATGATTAACTTTTGTTATACCACATAGCATACAAAACACACATTTTCACTACTCCATTCTGAATTGTGTATGGAAAACCATGCCATTTACTAATGGAACAGGTGGATTGCTTATATTCGGAGATTAAGAAATTAAATAAGGAATACAAAAAATATGGGGAGGTAAGGATGCTGAAAATGAATGAACTAGAGAAAATAAGAAAGGATTACTATTATAATTCCAAGATCTATAAAGGAATGATCATGAAATAGTATGATCAGTGTGTCACATGATGAATCATCACCCCTAGTAATAATGTTTTTCTATTAAATTATCAATATAATTTGTTCCTTAGAATGATTAAATCCAAATGGTCAAGAAGTTTTGAGGAAATAAAAATATTCACCCATGAGATTATCATGATTCAAAAAGGTAAAGATATGCCCTTAAAACATAATGGAAAATGATTGAATTTTTACCAGGAACCCTACCAAGAGGGGTGTTTCATCACTTGGAGATTCAACCAAGTGATACAGTGTCTAGTTTTAAATATTAAATGAATATTTTACTTGGACTAAACCAAGGATAGTTCAAATAATCTTGAATAGGATATATTAGGGTTAAGGTAATATTTGGGAATGATAAATGAAAAGGACCGAGTCATGGTACACAAAGGGTCAAGATTCACAAACTACATGTTGTGTAGTCTATACATGAAGTGTAAGGATCATGAACCAAAAAAAATAATAATATCTCACATTAAAAAACATGTAATTTTACATGAAATGAAATTATATAAATGTTATATTTCATTAACCTATGGTTCATGATGCACAAACCCCCCCCCCCCCACCCCTATTCATCTATTACCCTCTCCCATGTGACCCACCACCTACCCCCGATCCATCTCCCTCACCTCATCCTCACCATGCCTCCATCTTCCCCCTTCATTGATCACATACCCATCCTCTCCTCCATCATCTCTAAACTATTTAATCAAAAGTTTCATAAATAAAAATATTCCACACTCCCCCTGTTGTTCATGCACCCCAAGTGTGAGGATTCACCTCCGGTAAAGTGCTGAAGGGATACCACACCTCCATCACCTAATTCTTTTTCATCTTCCAACTCCATTGCTTCCTCTACAATCCCCTAGTCCACTACAAAGTAACATTTTACCTCTAGTGGGTTGTACAGTTTTGTGAATTCCCATATACAACCCCATCCTTCACCTATCCGCCCCTAGGTACTAGGTTCGGTTGGTCCACCTTCAAGAAAAGATCATATAGAACAATAAAACATTGGATATTTCTAAGCTTTGCAACTTCATATCATCTAGGAGATCCTCAACCCCCTTGGTAGACTAAAACATTCTCCCATTCTTGATGTACATGATGATAAATTTCAGTATATTCTTCTCGAGTTCTTGTCCACTTTTGATCTGGCCATTGATATCATCTCCATCAAACTTGGTCTAAGACCCCATGATCTAACCCTTGGTGAGTTTGGTTTCAGATTCGGCCTCTACACCACTAAATTCATCACCTCGCCTATATTTTTGACTCTTTATCTGAAGGAAAGATAGTTTCATGCCACTAAATTCACAAGGATTATTTACTAAGACCTTAAGAGTTTTAATGATCTTTATACAATGAATTTCACCCATCTTCGAGGTGCTACACTCTATATCTTTTATTGAGTCATGACTCATGCTCCACTTTCTCGCATATAGAGGTCTATGTGAGTGTGAGCGAGATGGACATCCTCATACATGATTCATCCATGGATAGCCCAACCGTCGACATGGTATCTCAGTTTTCCTTTTATTTTAGGTCACATGTGAATCAGACTCAAGGTACACTAATCTTTGGATCCATCATCTACCATCTTTACAGAAAACATGGCATTTTTAGCACTGCCCTTCCCCTCACAACCCTAGTCCCAATGGAGTTGATCATTTTCCACCTTCTCCATATTATAGTCCTTCTTTGGAAGGATAGTGAAATATACCACTAGGAACTAGGATATGTTGAGGGAGAGGATGAGGTTCCAAATGACCATGCCACTAACCCATCTCCCACTGCCACCTCATACCCCACAGTCACCACATTCATCTCTGCACCTCCCTTCACTACCACCATTTCATGCACCATTACCACATCCATACATTCCCCTGACACCACTCATATATATCATCTATCCACCAATACCGTTCACATGAAATCACCCACCCCTTCCCTCTATGTCGATCTATAGATCTCACATCAGTGTATTCTGGTGAACTTGTGTCAGATCTTCCACTACCTTGAATTCCCAATAATTTCACAACAATTATTTTCCATACATGACTCACCACCATTCCCTACATACTATCACCCCCCCACTATAAAACCCTCCAACCTCCATAATTCTTGCACCATTCCCTACCAAGACTTCTATACCCTCTAATATGAGAGACCTTTCTACCCAACATGAGTATTTAGTAGAGAAGGCTCAGTAAGGAAATAGAACAGACCTTCCACCATCTGCTGAGGTTCCATTCATTAACTCTACTTCCTGACTCAAGTCCACCATAATGATTGGTAGCTCACCTCTATCTTCCATTATGATAGTTGTTATCACCATGAAACCTTCAGATGCCATTGATGATCCATTTTCCATATCCATAATGAACATTGATATAGTGGTATAGATCCAGAGACACATTATTCATTAGGATTATTTAAATTCATTAGCCAAAAAGAGTTCCCATGAGTATTATTTTCTCATTTTACCCCTCCCAGTTTATGTATTCTATGTGGGTGACACTTGTTTTACTACTTCTATTCCATTTTACACGGATGTATCATTGCTCAATATATATATAGGGTACATATTTTTTCCTTAATACTTTATGGATTATTTTTTTCCATTACTATATTCTATTATCAATTCCTAAAAAATATGCCTCACCCATGGTTATTGATTAACCTATTTTACCACCATATTCCCTCCTACTTAGGATGACTCAACAGTTGGCTTATGTCGTGCTCTATCTTGAGGATCTTTCACTGGAGATCCATGTTGAGAAGAGATCCCCACCATGATGTGAACATATTATATTCTTTCCCCATGATATTCATGATCAATATTCTCTTGAGGTGGTTAAACCTGCAATGATTCGAAGAGATCATGGTGAGAAATCCACCTGTTCTTGTAGGAGGTAGCTTATTTCTGAGTAGATGGAAGAAACTGCCTAATGCTTTTTCCATCCATTTAGCTGATGATGTCATTGTTAGTTTCATATGGGATGTAAACCATATTTTTATTGAATTTATTTTAGTGTTTTACTTAGGAACATCTTTCCTTTTAATATATTTCTCCTTCATAAGACATCCCATAACTTCACTATATTGAAATATCTGCATTTATATGAGATGCCTTTCTTTCCTATTCATTGAGTGCACCTAACAATTTAACTACTTTCATCATGTTTAAACCCTATAGAATAAAATTTTATCTAGTGTATGTTTTTCATTATAATAAATTATGCAGGTAGCCTAATTTGAAATATTCATACATTAAATTCCCCCATGGCATGAAACTCATCAATGAGACCTCTCGATTCCCTAAATTAAATTCAAGTTACCATTTAATTTCTTCAATTATATATATATGATATCTCTCCCATGATTATTTCCAATAAAATTCATAAAAAATATCATTTTAAGTGTGTGGGATTATTTATTAATCTTTATTGACAATACACTTAGTTTATTACTAGTTTACACCTATCTAGGAGACATTCTTTACCAAAATTATGTTTTAAACAAGAGTAATCAATACAAACATTTAACTAAAATAAAAATATAGGTTATATATTTTTTAAATCCATTTTATACTCATTTTAATTTTTTTTAAATGATTTTTTAGTTTCTGAATTTAATTATAATTCTAAATTTTTTAATTTTCATTTGATTGACTTATTACAGCAAGTTATTTTTTTATACTCTCATTCCTGAGATGATTCTGGATCAAACATTTCATATTCTTTTCTAAGAATATTTTTTGAGAGACTCATGGGCCATGTAATCCTATCATAAATTGCAATGATATCTTATTTAGGATTTCACTAAACAAATACATTTTTAAAATGAATGAGGAAACATGTTTTGGGAAAATTTTCCCTTAGACCCACCATTGCATTATTATTTCTTTATCACATAGTTTCAATGAATAACCATTTTAGGATGCATCCACATCAATATGATTATCCCTTCCTACCCTAATCTAGGTATTATGCATGATTATAATTTAAACAAGTGTGGGAAAAATTTCATTGTTGATGGACATTAGATGTCATTATTAAGAAGATTTAATGTTGAATTTTCACCAGAATGATATGATGTGGTTCAGGATTACTCTTGGAATTTTATACAACTACACTGATCATTTGAAAAAATAAAAATATTGGGTTGTTTATTAAGAAGCTCAAAAATCATTATTACTAGACTGATGAATCCCCTGATTAATAATATATTGTTAGGGGATAGATCTTAGATCTATCCCGAAAATGAATTTTGAAAAATAAATAAAATGAAAATAAAAAAAAGCAACATGGTAACTTTTTTATACATTCTGAATATTTTAATAGATCCACTATGATCTATTTAGAGCATGGACACCTTTTAGTTATGGTAAATCTACTTTATTGCATTGTTCATGAATTTAATTCATTATACTTTAGATATTACCCTCATTTTTGAATTGATTTTACCACTTTCCCACCTAACCTCATCCTTAGAGTCATCTAAAAACTTTTTTTTGAATCCCTTGTGATAAAATTTATTATTTGGCTTTATGAAGTAGATACGTTAGAACCAATAGTTTGGAACATATATTTACGGTATGATCATAAATCTAGTTACATTTTTATCTTAATAGATAATAGAAAATTCATTTTTAGATAAATTAAAAATTAGATATATAATTTAAGGAATAATTATAAAATTTTAATTAAAAGAATAAATAGTATCGATAAAGAAAATAATTATGAAGAAAGACTAATTTTTTCTATAGGATTGATTCTAGAAGACTATCTTTTATGACTTAAAAATAGTTTTATCTATCTGGTTGTAATGAATGTTTACCATTTTAAAAATTATTTCTTTGGAAATACCTATTGACATTATTTTTGGTTGAGGACAAGGATTGTTCAATTGTGGGATAATTTTATAAGAGGAATTTATATAAATATATATATATATATATATATTAGATTCATTTTATTAAATATTAATCATTTTTTATTCAATAATGCATTGCGTTTTTGTTTATTTTTTTGTAGAAAATAGGTATCCAAGACTCCAAAGAAAAAATATTTTCAAAATGGCCAAATGTGGACTTTAAATGCTGTAAAGCACATACACAATGTGTATGCATCATTCACCGCTTGTCTGAAGAGGATGGCACAAGTCATGATGAATTTATAGGTCATGAAAATAATACATGGCATGACTCTCTAATACACATCATGTGAATTATAAATTCCACCTCCCGTCTTGAATTTCATATAGTGAAGATGAAACATGTTGTGAGTCCTCAATACACGCCTTGAGCTGAGCAGTGCCTCTAAATCCTGATTATTCGGGCCATGAAAGTATCAAATACAAGATACACAGATAAATATTTAGATCGAGAATACATGATGTGAGATGGTTACGTGTCATGTAAATCCCCATATATTTATATATAGAATGAGGATTGTCACAAACAAACCTCCTGGAAACAAGTTTCTTCTTGTTCATTCTCTCTTTTCCTTATATTATTCCCTTCCAACTCAAGTTTTATCAATTCCTTTTTCTATTTTAATGCAATAAAAATTTCATTGATCATTATTCAACCATTATTTATCTTTTCCTTCTCCACTCTCCATTTCAACATCCATTTTCCATTGTTGTTGTTGTTCAATGACATATACACACCATGTTCTAGCCCGTTTAAAATTTCAAGTAATTGTCTGAGTCAATTTCCAATTTATTTGAATGTGAACTTATTTATTCTGAATTCTTCAATTATGAACTATATTATTTCAACAATTTTTTCAACCTTTTAATTATGCCTGCAACTATTTCTCTATATTCAGTTAATAATGACATGAGAGGATAAACCAATTAGGGAAAGGGTTGAGATTAAGGGTTTTTTGAACTTAATGAATCTATAAACCAAATTTTGGAAAAACTAATTCGATTAATTAGGTTAAAAAATATATGTTTATTCAATTATTTTTCGAAACCATAATAATGGGAAGTTTAACAGAACAAACCTAACCAGATTATAGTAGAGAAGACTCTGAATATTAGCCTTTGACACTTTCTGTTAGAGAATCTAAGCATAGTGCATCTTGGTTGTTTGCTATATTCAGACCAGGGAATATTTTCATGTTGGATATATCTAGTTGGTTTGACCATAATCAAATAGTGATCTAGGCATTGCTTCATAGCCTAATCCCTAGGCCTATCCCGTGTTTAGATTAAGATTATATTTTTTACCTTAAACCATAAAATTGAACTCAATCCTTATCTTCTTCCTGGATCTTAATACAATATTAATATATTTAATTAAATCTTATTCCCAAATCAGATCACGAGGACTCTTACATAAACGGTTCAACATCACTAGTTCCTCATATTCCTTTTTTTACCCATGGGTTCGACCCTGCACTACAACATTACTATATAATTGTTGAAAGTGTAGTCTGGTATAATATAAATTCTAATCTAATCAACGCCTATGAAAATCCAATGAATCATGTGGGTGAGTAACCATTACTATTAAATTTAACCTTTTTACATATTTTAACTTTATAGTGGTATCTCTATTTTTATGCCAACAACGTAATTGTTTCAAAAAAATGAAATTAACGATATTAACAACTTTTGACATGATTATTTTAAATTTCCACTTAATTTATTGTACTTGAATTTCTGGAAATTATAAATTTTTCTTTTAAATAAAATCATAATCTATATCAAAAAACATTTTTTTTAGATAAATGGTTTTTTTAAAAAGTGTTATTAATGTTATTTCATACTTATTACTAATAAAAAAAGTTTTAATTATTTTTATATCTTAAAACCTTACATGTCAATAGAATAGTCCTTTAAAAGTGATCCAATTAATTTATGAATAAAAAATACCCAAAACATAGAAAAAATTCAGTGAAAAATATCTATATTTAACATTAAATTATTTTAATCACATACTATAAAAATTATTCATTTATCTTATAAGAATTTAATTATATCATTAAATTGGTATTGTATAATTTTTTTGAATTTTACAAAAACATCAAATCACTATTTATGTAATCTGAAATGATCTAATAAATGAATTGGTCTTGAAACTCATTCCCCTTAAAATTATATTAAGAGAAAGGATGTTACAGTGAATATATAAAGTGTAAAGATCTTAAACCATCTAAAATATGAAATTTATCATACATATAAATTCTATCAAACACAAATTAGTGAGAAAACAAGAATAATTCATCCATAAATTTCCTTCTCATCCTCCAATTATGTGTTCAATGTCTTAGGGAGTGTGATTCTATTCTTCTATGTTCATCATAACCCAAGAGCATAAAGTAGAACCATAAATCATGTGAAAACCGTCTAAATAATTTAACTACTAAATATATTTATTCCATTATATATCACTCAATGACTTCCCCTAACATGGGTCCATATGAATCCCATATAGAAGATGTGTAATTAGTACCAATGTAGTTCTCACACTCAATATAAAATACATCCATAATCATTGAACTTCATTATAGAACTTTTTCAATAAAAGAACATTACTACACTCAAGTGTGGTAGTGTATACGATATTCACAATAGTATCTCATAAAAAGATTTATAACCACCAATTGTTAGTGAAATATGTAACGTCCCGACCCGGGTCACCACTAATCTGGTGGTTGGACCGATCGCCACAAGACCTCAAGCATGTATCCCCGTATGCCAGAGGCTACTGACTAGCTATGAGGTTCTAAGGATAGTCATTGGGAAGACTTTACCCTCTTGTCAGAGTTCCACAATGGTATATCAGTGTGGATAACAAACAATAGTGGAAGAGGTAACTCATAAATGAAAAATAGCAGAAGACAAATAATACTCATTTTATAAAAGTGGTCAATGCCAAATTATACAACAGATGCATGCAAGACATGATAAAGATACAAAATTAGAAAATAGTGAACAAAATAGCATGTTTTACATTCCAATGCAGAAATAAATAAATAATGACTCAGATCCCCATGGGAGATATCCTCGAGCATCCCGAGCCTCCGCTCGTTCCTCTGCTCCTAACTCCCAAGTAAATACAAATAGAATTTTTCTGCAACCTAATAGAATCTACTTGGGTACACAGTGCAATGGTGGCCCGAGTAGGGTGTGAGATATAAATCTCAGTAGGTCGGGACAACGGTGTCTACCCCAAATCCAGACATTTAATAAATAATTTAAAACACATGAAGGCATGCATAAAATAAAGTAAGCAGTACAAAGTAACTATATACTCAAGTACCTACTTCAGCCCTCATCTGGTGTCTAAACCTGCACTATTCATTTATCATGCGTACTCAACAATCATTACATAATCATTTTACATTTATCAATTACTCAAATCGAATTATGAAAGTCTTGAGATTCGGCCTATGCCCGACACCCCCCGTATAAGCCACTCACCAAAGATGTCTCTAAAGACCATCTATGTAATCAAAGTAAAGACCAAATCCAAGCCTGTAATTTGGCTTGGATAACATATCATAAGTTATTCAATTTAATATTTTATATATTATGTCTAATCCCATCCACTAAAAAATAGTGATTCGCTCTTGTGTTCGTCCACTAATAGTGGTTCGCCCAATTCATTAATATGCATAAACCCTTTCTCATAATCAATTCACAAAACATCATGTCACAATAGCCTTCATTAACCACTAACTCATTTCACGCATGAACAATTGGACCCACAGTCCAATGTAAATTAATGGGTGTAGAACATCATGTCTACCACCCTCATGAGTATTCGGAGCATCATTCCATGTCTCACAACCCATGGGTATTTGGAAAATCATTCCCTAACCCAAAAAAGAATACTTTCTGGCAAGCTGGGTGTAGAACACCATGTCTAGCATCATTTGAGTATTTGGAGCATCAGTCCCTATCTCAAACCCCATTTATAAATCATAAATATACATCTATCATTGGTGTAGAACATCATGTCTAACAACCTGTGAGTATTTGGTGCACCAATCCTTGTCTCAGAACCCATTCATCAATCAAACATATATATTTATCATTAGTGTAGAATACCATGTCTAACACCACAAAACCAATCTTATAATTAATTTAACAATTAATTAAAAACACAAATCACTCTTCAAATAAGTCAAAACATAATTAACCATTCAACATCTCATTAATTAATAATTAATTAACAATTAATTATTCTTAGGAATCCAACTGAATAATTAACTCAACACTTAATTATCCAAATTCTTTAATAGGTCTGAACTTGTCCATTTAAACAATGATTTGTCCAGGACTTTAACAATCTACAAGCTCACCATAATCATCTCAAAACATGCTGAACAAATCTAAGATAATTTAGTGACCATCTCACAAAACAAATCAAACCTCTAAATAACTCCATCCAGAACAACTTAAGGAATGGAAAGATAACACGTATAAAAAGGTACCCTTGGCCAATAATCGTAACGAATAATCAATTCACAATTTTAATTTAATGCATGAAAATTAATTAATTAAAAAAATTGAATTAATCAAACATTATCTCTTTAACCAATCATCAATTAGTTAACCATTTACCATTTAACATGTAATAATTAATACCTCCATTAATTATTACCAGTTTCCAAATTATCTCCCAAACATGTCAAATATTCAATATTCCCAATAATTAGTAAAGGCCGCAAACTCATTCCAACTCATGACTTGATAATTAATTCTAAAATTAATTATCCTTATAATCAATCTCCCCATTTCAATCATTCAATATTTTAATCATATCAGTTTAACTAATATAACAACCCATGATTAAAATCAACACATGTCTAAGTCCTCATTTATCTCATGTGGGTGGAATTATTTAATAACATCAAAAGTGTCATTCATAGACATATCAAAATCAAGTAAATTCACATTCTCAAATCATTTAAAGAATCTATAGTTCTTAAATAAAGTGTTAAATATTTGGGACCCTACCTCAGGTTTTGACGGAAACCACAACGAACGAAGAACCCTCAAGAGAAACGGGTTGATTCTTCAAGAACCTGCCTTAGATCACTTCTCCAAGAAATACCAAGACCAAAACACATCATTCATGTCATCCACACACATAGATTTACCCGTAATGGGCGTAGATCTATGAAAGAATGAGAAGAGGTGATGCAGATCTAAGAAGATCTAAGAAATCGAACAAGAAAGAAGAAGAACATCTACCTACATAATGAAACCGGCTTCGATTCGCCAAGAAAAGCCTTCGGATTGCCTCCAAAAAAATGGGAGAACATTATCTGACCTAAGGAGAAGCAAAATCCTGATTTATGTCCTCTTAAGAGGAAAAACAATCCATCTAAATACAAAAACGAGTGAGATCTACAATTTAAAGATCTCGTTTAAGTGCTTGCACGGTTAGTTCTCATGGTTTGACAAACTGTGCGCTAACCATGAATTAGCTACTGCCTCAACGACCCTTTTCGCATAGTTTGGCCACACGATTAGACAAACTGTGCATAACATGTGTGGAAGCTACTGCCTCCAAGACCAACTACACACGGTTTGGCCGCACGGTTAGAAAAACCGTGTGCCGCCCGTGCAACTTCCCCTGTACCTCAAAACTTCTATCAAAGTTCAAGAAAATCACCATATTTAGGTGATCCAATACTCTGAATAAAAATTCAGAGCTCATTTTAAAATTAAAAACCCGTTGATAAACCAAAAAAATTAAGAAACATTTGTAATTTTAACACTGTTCAAAACATGGGATCTTACAAAATAAAACTGCAAATCTGAAAATCCAAAATGACTATGTAGTAATAAATGAGATGGGGATGTCTCTGAATGATCTATCATGAAAAGTAGAACAAATTAGTGTAAAAGGATTCCAAGGAGATTCTTGGTGTTTTAAATTTATTCCCAAATCATGAATAATGTAAACATTGAGTCTAGATACAAGAGATAATGAAATCATAAGAACAACCACCTAGATCAATAATACCAGAGATAATTCAAGAATTCCTAATTCATATCAAGTGTGTATTAGAAAAATATATCCCTTGTATATAAAAAACATCTACCTATAAAAAAATCAAACAATGTTAGAAAGGATCATGACTAAATCCCAAAAATAAAAAACAATGATAGCATAACCATCAACCCAATTAGAGAAATATATAAATAAAAGGAAAATATTCCCATGTAATCTCTATATAATCAAAATCAGGATAATGATCAAGTTCAGATTAAACTATATCGAAAAAAATTCTCTAATAATAAGGTAATGGCCAAAAGTTTTCTCCTTATTAAGATATCAAAAAAATACTTTTTCATTTCTCCTTAATCAAGGGATAAAATTCTTTAAAATATCCTTCCTTAATAACAAGATTTTAGTTTTTAATCTTCATAACATCTTTTAGGTCCTCTTTATTTGAGATGAGGATGATTCCTCGTCAGTTTTAAGATGGGTAGAGATGATTGGATTCTCTGATTGAATCCCATGAGTATCTAGTAACAATCATTCTCTTAAATTTAGAATAATCAATAAACTCATATGTTTTTCTATTTTGGGGAGTAATAAATCCATCCTAGACAATCAATAACTTCTTTACTTTTTACCATTAATGTTTATGAAATCATCCTCAATTGGGAATATTGGATCATTTGTATATTTAATTGATTCACCATAACTAGAATGAATCTTTTGGTTCATCTCTTAAACACCTCCCTATTGATAGGTTTTCAATTTTCAACCACATCCACAAACCTAAAGTAATCCTTGTGTGGATAGTAATCAAAGGCTGTATAATCCGGATCCATCAACCATGTACTTTCCTTCTTGTAGATAGACTTGTTAAATATAAGTGAGGCCTATGTTTTCTCAACTTCTTTATTCTATAGATGATGATTATTTGATGGGCCTGCAAGATCAGTATACATGTGCATCCCTTTTTCAATCTAGGTAAATTTATATCTAACAAAAGGCTACCATTATAAGGAAAATTCTGCATGACCATCATACTAAAATAGTTTTTGGAGTGACCTGATTTAGTATAAGAGGATAAATAATTAGGAATATTTTAAAAAATATATCTTTTTTCTAAAAAAATAACAATTTTGAATCTATATCACTAAAGTTAGGGTTTTTATCAAATAGACATCAATATATTTCCTCACAACCAACTATATTGGAAGTTTTAATGTTACTGAATGAAGTTTTATTGGCCTCCTAGTTAATATATCAATGGTAGTTAGAATAGTTAGAATAAAAAAGTGAACAAATAGACTCTTTAATCCTAGACAAACTATAATAATAGTGGTTTCATCATACAATCCAAATTCCAGTGTCCACTTCATTTTATTTATCATAAATAAAGAAAAATAATGCAAACCCCTAATCTAAAATATATAATAATAAAATTCTAAGGAAAAATTGGTGAGGATATACATAGAATCTAGAAGACCCAAAAAAATCATGAAAAATAAATAGTTTCAAAATATCTCCTAATAATTTTAAGTTCGGACAAGGGGAAATAAAAAATAAAAAGATGAAACCTAGAAATCATTGTATAATAAGCAAATATTATTTCATCCTTTATGGTGAAATAATGATGGGAAAACCATGATAATTTTATTGCAATCATACTTAACAATAGTATCATCTTATGATCGACTGGGGTTTATAGGAAAGGAACCTCTTTCATCACCTTATGGTGAGATAATAATCTGCAACATCATTCATTTCCCTAAATAATAATAATAATATGTAATGAATAAAAATAAATATTTTTAAAATAAATAATCGTTGTTAATTATTATCTTTTTATTTTATTCAATAATTATATATTCTATTTGATTTAAATATTTTTAATTTGTTACTAATTATTACCAAACTTATATGTGACTATTTGAAACAAGTATATCTAATGACCATATATCCAATGACCATATATCAAATGACTATATTCCAAATGACGATATAACCAATGGCCATATATATAATTGTTATATTATATTTGTATATATAGCCTAACATACATATCAAAAATCATCCCACTTATTCTCTAATTTATTTTCCATATATTTATCATATTTCTATTGTGTTTTATTCTTCATATAATTATCATAGATTTTATGATATTTATTTAGGATCATGATAATGATAATTCCAACCTTGTTTTTTTTTTATTTACTTGTGTTTTCATTCCTTCAATAAATTTACTAATTATTTTTAATTTAGTTATCTTATAATAAATTACATTTTTTATTGTAATATTATTCAATAATGATATAATAAATTGGTCATTTTATGTCGGTGTTTCTTGTATCAGTAGTTATCAAACATACATGATTTATTTAAAGGGAAATACATGCTAAAACCATGGGGTGTTATATGAAGTATTCTACCTATAGTGATTAGACCATTTTATTAGAAATGGGGCAATGGAGGTGGTGGATAGTGAATGGTTAGTGTGTTGTAACGAAATTTCAGGTATTTTTTTCATGTGTCGAGTTTTGGGAAATTTTTCATCGTTATTGAACATATTCATTTATTGATTACAATTTCATTGATGGAGTTATTCATGACTAGTTATTATTTATAGTTTTTTTTATTCATTTTATTCATTACATGCTATAATGGGTAAAATCCCCCATTCATGAATAAAACCATTTGAACTATTTTACAACCCATTGTGATTAAGATATTTCTATTATTTTTTACATGTTGGGTTAGGTATGGTATCCAAGTACTCAGGTTTTTGTGAGAAATAGAATAGTATTAGAGGTCGAGAGGGTAGTTGGGTTATTGGTATGTGGTGGTAAGATCATTAGTACTTTAGATTTAAACCACAAAAATACATGCTCACCGTCTTTATATTGGAGTATCATGTTACTAAGGATGTTTGGTATTATGTCATGTTTGTTAACACATTCTCAAGTTAAATTTTCTTTTATTTTGCAATGGTGAGTTATACTAAATGATTACATTCAAGGTGAATGATTTTATTTCTCATTTAATTCAATCTTAAATTAATGAATTTGATTAATTGGATAATTATAATAATAATTGGATGATTACTTAATGGTTAGTAATCAGAATTTTATTTTTCATGAATTTATCAATGTTTTCTGGTGGATTGTTATGTGTTATTCTCAATTTTTTGGTGATAAATATGGTAACTTATTGATGTCTGTAAGCTTGATGATTTTTTTAAGTATAATATTTAAAATTTTAAAAAAAAAATTTCATAATGATTTAAGATGAAAATATTATTCTCAAAAAAAATCTCATTTAAATTATAAAGGATTTTATTCTAACATGATATGGAAATTTTATGATCATATTTTATATTTATAATATATAATTTCTAAAATTAAACAACTTTTTAAATTTATTTTCCAAAATAATAACAATAAATGATTATTTTCGTATTATAAATGTGATTTTAATCCATTGAGTTTGATTTAAATGATTTAAATATATTTTTACTTATGTTTCATTAAGATTTTTTGAAATTTTTCTTTGTTTTTTTATCTTATCAAATTATTTTTATTTATGGTATTTATTTTCAAAATTTAATTAAATTATTTTTATTTTATCTATCTCAACATTTCTGAAAATGTTTTTTTAATTTTTTAAGTTCATAGGTTGATATTAGGATTCCATATAGTGGAAAGGAACTTAAGTACGTTCAAAAGTCATGGGGGATAATATCATAACCATAGTTCAACATTTATTTTTATAGTGACCCAATTGGATAGTGGATAGAATTTCATGTTATCAGTTATTATTAATTATGTAAAATAATATTGATCATTAAAATCATTAGTATCCATATTATAGATTTTATTTAATACAACCTTCACCAATTTCTCTTATAATTCTAATATATAATGGTAATTTTTTATTTAGTTTAAATTTTTTTTGATTGAATGAGACCTAGTATGTTTTCATGAAAAAATTGGGTTTTTGAATGTAAACTACTAGTAAATTACTCAAATGAGGTGATTTAATTATTTATGATCTATACATTAGGTTAAATAATGATTAAAGGGTTAAATAAAATTTTTATATCTTGGTTCTTTAAATTGAAATAAAAATTTATTATCAATATATTTTCAGGAATTTATATTGTTTAAAAAAATTAAAAAGGAACTTGTATTACTTTATGATCATGTTATTATTATTTTATCTATAAATTAATAATTAAACAGTTTAATATGATAATTTCATAGTTAGATTTGTGAAAGGATTTCTTTAAATTGGTTTCATTATATAGCTAGTGTTTTTATATTTATATATTTTAAAAACTGCTTTACTGGGGGGTTTTCTTGAATTATTAACTATTAATTAGTTCTATTTTTAAATGAGTGGGTTTATATTGATGAGTGTTTAATTTTATATTGAACGTAATTGATTTAGCCTCTGATTTTAGGTTCTTTATTCTTAATATTCCTACTTGTAAATGTAGGGAATCCTTGAAATTTTTAGGTAAATGCTTTGTATTATATAGTTACATATTTAAAATAAGTGGTATTTGCATTATAATTGAATAATTTTATTTATCAAAGTGGTTTCCAAGATTAAAATTGGAATACTTTATAATTAAAATCATCATTTTTTAATTTTAGTTTCATTATATTTTTTATATAGATAATTCTTCAAATTTTCCTCTTTCAAATAGTTCATGGTGCATTGAATATAGACACTTATAGTTGAAATAATTTTTGATTATTGTCTATGAGATTTTATTTTAGGTAGAAATGGTTTGAAAAGGTGTTTTAAATTAAAAACATTGTAGTATTTGGAGACTCTTTTCATATGGAAGATGTTTTTCAATTGGTAGCACAAAATTTGTTTTAAGGGGATTAGTTTTTAATGAATAATTAAATGATTATTTGTATTATATTTTAAAAAATAAATAATTAATATAAGGGGAGACTTCAATATCTATTATTTTATAATAATATATTAATTGTGATTTTTTAAATAGAAATTATTTGAGTGTTAATGAGTTAAATGGTTATGGATACTACAATATAAAGTTAAGGTAATATTTTTTGGGTTGAGTTTCTTATAAAACATTTATTTGAATAGTTTTGTTTGTTGAAATGGTTATAAAATTTAGAGTGAGTTTAATTAGGGGTGTTTTAAATTAGTATCCTATTTAATCTTATTTAATTAATCTTTTCAAGCTTCTTATATTTGAATAATTTAAATTGATGTCGAAATTTTAGGCTAAGGATGTGTTTTTTGGTATGTTTTAAATGTCTGTGTTTATTTTTAACTTGTTTTTTAATATTTTATGGCCATATATTTATTTTAGTTGTACATGGATTAAAATATTTAAATTAATGTTCTAACCATATGTAATATTCCCAAATATAAATATTGGGATTTAGGTTGATTGTTTCTAAATGATAATTATGATTTCTCCCTTTTAAGTTGTTGAATAATCTTTTAAATAATGAAATTTATTGTATTCTGAAAGTGAAACATGTAAGGGGATGATAGAAAATCAATTAAACATTCTTTTAATGGTTTTAATATGGTAAAAAATATATATTCTACTATTTAAAATTTATAAAGATGGTTAGGAGTTGAAATTATCAAAAATGGGTGTGTACCTTGTGTCTTTAGTAAATGCACAATCCACTGGGTAAATCCCCACATTCGGTGCCTGGTCACAAGAGTATTTAACCCTAAAAATTACGAGATATAATTTTTTATATTGTATTTTAATGACCGTTCATAGTGATGAAAAAAAGTAGTAAATTTTCAATAAATGTTTTCATGGTGGATTAATTATTCATAGATTGTGAAAAGTGAATGAGTAGTGTAAGAAATGTTTGAAAATCATGTGTTAAACCTCCTTTGACTTAAGAAACTCTCCAAAATATTTTTTATGGATTTTTGGTAAACTCAAATGTATTAATAAAATTTGAAAAGTGAAATATGACTACAAACATACATAAATTTTGAGTTGTATGTCTTTTTATTCTCAATGAGCTAGAAAATTGAAGATTACGATGGGATATTCAAAATATGGTACAAAGAAACCTTAAACCCATTGTTTGGCCAAAAATAGGCCACTAAGGCCTCTTAAAAGTTTTTTAAGTGTGGAAATTAAATTTTTAATGTTCTATGGTATTTTTTGGGTCCTTATTAGAATTAATTTAATTTATTTGTTTTAGATATTTTTCTTTTGGTAATGGGTTTTTTATAATAATTATAATTTATAAATGAAATAAATTATTTCAGTAAATATAGTTTGTAAAAATATATTTTTCTAAATGTATGTGGTTACTTTGAGTAAATGAGGATTTATTTCTTGACACCAAGTGGTGATTGAATGGGAATCTAAAAGAAGTAGTGTAACCATCCAATAAGATCAATTTATTTATGGAGAGAATTACACTAAGTAGTGATATGCTATTTCTTGGATTCATTTCATGGGATTGACTTGTAAAAAATATAATTATTTGTGATTAGAGTTCCTGTATGGATCAAAGTATTTTTTAATTTTACAATATATCTTATGAGAAGTTAATATGACGTTAAATTGAAACAAATATTTTAATAAAATAAAAGTCGTTTCATTTTAGGGTATAGTGTTTTGAAGATGAGAGTTTACCATTAAACTAAATTGGACATGGTTTTCAATTATTATTTTAAATTAGTTATTTAGAGGGGAGGAAAGCATTATGTTCGGGAGAATTTTAACACCACAATATTTATTTTTCGGATATATTTTAATTTTATTGATATTTTGGGTATTAAATAGAGAGGTTTTAAAAAAATGTTCCTTTTAGGAGTTGTTTGATTAGTGTATGGTCTTAGGGACAATGTGTTTCAACTATGAAGTGTTATGTATAAGGCAGTATGATCCACATGTTTAATGAATGGTCTCATTGATCATGAAAATATACCATGTATGATCAAATATTAACTGGCAGCCCTAAATCTCATGTTCAAGCTTCCCAATGTATATTATAATCAATTATCAGATTTTTCATCATATTATTTTTTTGTGTTTAGTTTTTTCATTTGATTGATGAATAATGTTATAAATAATAAACTTATATTTTATTATGAAATTTATTTGTTTTAAATGAAATATTTATTTTAAGGATTAAACCCACTCTTTACTGAATTATACTAAAATATAATTTTTAAAAATAAAAAAATTTTTAATGAAATGGGAAATTAAAGTAGGTTATGGCTTGTTAATCCTATGTTTTTTGGAGACTTATATAATTTCATTATAACTATTATAATTATGATATTATTAATCATTTAAATCTAATCACATGTAACTGAGTGGAGAACCCCATCTTTCTATTCATTTTTTTCAACATGCGCCATCATGAGGAGAATATATCACACCATAGTCTTATGGGGTATTCTTTTTTTAAACGGTTGGGGATGAAGCCTCATATCTTATCTTATTCCTAATTTTCTTATATCCATTTTCTCTCCTCTTCTTATTCCTTCATAATCTCATGATTCTAGTCAACCAAAGGTCCATAGAGGGTGGGGTTTCTCTATGTTAATGAAAAATTCATGAAACCCATAGGGATTTTATTGGTTTATGAATAAATAGTCTACTACAAAATGATGGAATTCCATAAAGTGTGGTGTGGATACTTATGTGGTAACCATTAAGTAAATAAATTTTTAGAACCATTTTATGATTTATGATTCATGTGTTTTCTGGTTCCTAAAATTATTTTTAAGACTGTATGTGTGTTCAAGGATAGTGTTATAATTATAACACCTATTATATATAGTTGAGTATCCCAAAAGTTAAGTGAATTCTTCTTCTATACATGAACTATTTTTTAGTTTTTTATAAATGTTTTTATTATATTTAATAATATTTTAATGCCTCTGGTTACTTTATATATTTATAACTATGATCTTGTTAGGTTTCTAAAAAAGTGTTGATGAATTTATTATAATTTATACATTACTCTTTGTTTTCTAAACTACACACCAATTCTTTGACAAAACATGAACTAGAATTATTCTTAATAAACTTGACAAGGCTTTCATGGATGAATCTTCTATGTATTATAAATGTTTTTTATATGTTTTTTATTTATATTTTCAATGTTTAAGGGCCCATTTGGTCACTTAGAACATTAATTATACAATTAGAAACCCATATTATAGTCTTATATTCATTAACCGAAGGTTATATATGAAATGGTTAGTTAAAAAGTTTAATTGATTTTCAAAAATGTTTTATAATGAATCCTTTTGTTTCTGGTGATTTTTGTATTGTATTAATTGGATGATGCATTAAAACTAAAATACCTTTTGATGAAAAGAGTTTTATGATTTAACATTATATTCTTGATGAATAATATGAATAATTTTAGACTCGTAGGAAGACTCAATTATATAGTTGAGGGATTATTACGATTAATTAACTTTTTCTACACAGTGAATATGGTTAGTATTGTTTAATACGGGTGCACGCAAGCGCATAATAATCCATGGTTGATGGATATCAATATCTTTATAGTAATTTCTAACATGGGTTAATGTTTTAGAATGATAAGGCTCTTCCTAGTGTATTTTACATGATTTTGGGTATATCCTTATATATTATTTAGGTTTCTCCACCTTCACTCATAGTGTATTTTTTTCCTATGATGTTTTAATGACACTTTATAAATTCTTGTATAGTTTACTCACTTGATTTTCTTTCTAACTTGTATACTATTTTAAATTTAATAATACTTTGAAATTTGTTTATTTAATATGTAAATCATACTATCATATGTGTTAGTTCAAAATAGTTAACAATTTTTTCCCTTTGGGTTAAAAATAGAGTACTTGATGGGATTATACTTGGATTTTTATGTTCCCCCCATGCATACACCCCTAGAGTGTATGCAGACCTTGTTGCCTTATTTTGGTCAATTTTAGAGGTGAAAATGAAAATCATTCATTCTATAGGGATTATACCATTTTCATAGGTATAGATCTATTGAGGAGGTGAAACGAAATGTTTTTTTGTGTCACTTGGGGATTTTGGGTATGTTTCTTTTTCTCATATCGAGTATTGGGAAAATATTCCTTATTATTATAAATTTTTATTTATGGATTATAATTTCATTGTGTTTTTATAGTTTTTTTGTGTTTTATTATTTATATGTAATAAATTTTAAAATGACCTCCTTAATTAATGATACCCTTGGAACTAGTTGGTGTCCCATGGAGATCGAGATCTTGCTTTGGACTTTGTTGAATGTTTTTTGGGGTATAGTTTCAATATACTAAAATTGGTATGTTACATGAATGAACATAATATTCACACTATATTTTTTGGATGAATGACCTTAAAATCCACACCATTAGTCATTATCACATGAACATAAAAGGTTTTACATAACTAATTATATATTAATGAATTACATGGGTTTTGATTATATTCACAAGGATATATATGAATCCCCTTGAACAGGATAAATACTCACCTATGAAAACTTCTTCCTCCATATATGGAGTTAAATTATAGAGTGCCTCCCAGTATGTCTTTAATCTATAGAGTTACTAAATACTTTTATTATATGAGAGAAACTATTATTCCATTTTTCAATGTTATTATACATGCATTAACATCAACCAATGTCACGACCCCCTCCCCACAAAGTGTACCCCTCCTGGGCCAACAATGTGAGAAGGGAGATAATGACCCCCGAGTCCCGCCTCCTGTAGGCCCCGGGTTGGCGACTAGTACCGAGGGTATAATAAACATACAAATGGGAGGCATTACCCTCTAAGAGAACACATGCAGAAAAGAGAGATAGAATAGACTCAAATCAACTCCAACTCATAAATGAAATATAAAAGAAATCCGTTTACATATATGAAATGTCATGCAAAAGTACTACAACTGAAAGGGGAAACTAAAAGTACCCAAAAGAAAGTAAAATGGCAGGGACCACAAGCCCGAACAACTCCTCCTCCAACCGCAAGCTATTAGTAACCAGCTTGATCTCCAACCTGCTCCAAGTGACCTGAAAAACAGTTTATATGTACATAGGGTGAGTATAATAGTATACTCAGTAGGATCCTCCCCAAGACTCTCGTGCAAAAGTAAAGAAAGCATGCTAAAGCCCAGTGAACCATAAGTGAAACTAACTCGTCACCTAAACAGGTATACTAAGTTCCCAACCTCACCATGGATACTCTCACCAAGTAACGCATACAAAAATATAGCATATAGTAAAGAATATCAAGGGTACCCCGCTACTACTTCCCCACTAGTTTGCCGCTTTTCCCCAACGACATATGTCATGTGCATCTCTCTCCAAGGCTTTCCCGCAGACAGCTGGGCTAAGCTCCACAATATGCACCTCGTGCACCACATAGGCTTGCCCGCAGACACCTGGGTGAATCACCACACCGTCCTCACAACCAAATGTAACCAGGTAGTTTCCAGTAGCCACCACAGCCCGCATAACGTGTATCATATGTTGGGTATAATACCTCAAGCCATTACAGCCCATACTCCGAGTAAGGAACCTCAAGCCATCATAGCCTATACACATTACACCTATATTAGTCCATAGGATACTATATCCAGAATATATGTGTGTGAATAACCACAAGACATTACAGCCCTCTACACACATATATGGGGTAACTACCCGCTGTGCCTCATGGCACAAGTATCTACCAAGAGAAGAGAGCGGGGTCAAAGGGGGTAGTCAGCCATTCAACCTCCCATCAGAATGTTGGGGAAAACACCCCCCCCAGGGCTCAGAATCCCCGGGGTGTCAGTTTCCCTTACCGACAGGGTGGAGAAGCGTATAGAAACACAAAAAGTACAAAATATATATGTAACTCGCATCCACACTATGGGCATTACCTAGTCTTAGATACAACTGCAGCTAACGTCTCTCAGACTCTAGGCTACTACTTCAAAGACTAGGTATCCTATAAGCACACAAACATTTGAAGAGGTTTATTAGATTACTCCATTCTCATTTTATCAGTTCCACTGTACGTTAATTTAATTCTTTAAACATTAATTAAGAATGAAAAATTCCACATTAAACTGAATTGGCATCACATTCAAAAACAACTTCTCCTTTTAAGATTCACATCTCCTTTAAATTCCATCACCTCCATCCCCGTGGATTATCACCATTTAATCAAACATTCATTATAGAGTTACATTCCCACATTCCCAGGCATTCTAGAAAAGCATCCTATGCTACTAAACACAAAGGAGGATCAACACGGTGAGTAGATATACTACCCGTTGAGTCTTTGCCGCCTATAGAAAGAGCACAGACCCATTCTCCCTCGAGAGGCTAAACACGGAAAGCACGTGGCATACCCCGCGCGTCTTTTCCTCCTTCAGAAGAAGGGCAAGCAAGACCAGCTGCCATGAGCAGTGGGGAAAAACAAAACAGATAAACATTAAAAGAACCCGCAAGAATCCAACAACCCCATCCATCCCATTCCATCACCCTCGGTGTCCTCCCCAACACCCATATGCATAAACTGATGCATCTTGCCACTCTAGGCGTCATCCGCTACCACAACCACAAGGCCTCCAGGCCTCCACGTATCACAACACCCATCCGGGCTCACATCACAGTACAAGCAGTAGGAAAACAACAATCACAACCATGGCTTTTGACCCTTTAGCAAACCAGAGGGTAACTCAGAACCCCTTTAGAAATTCCCACATAATTTGTTCTTTAATCCATATTGAATTGGAAGATTTGTTATTCGTAGGTTCCAATCATGGATACCTAATCAGCAAGCTATCACAATTAAATAACCATGCCTCCTTCCCTAATTTGATTATCCTCAAATTAGAACAACTACAACAACGAAAATAACCAGATTAATTTACATGCCTCTTTATCTTTAGCTAATTAATTAGCAATTAATTCCAGTTTTACGTTCATTATCAATTTCCATCATGAACGAACAACAAATCAAAGAAAATATAGATATCACTATATCTAGGAAAACATGAGGCAAACCGTTATCATGGTATAAAGCAACAACATGCGATCAGCCAAATATTTTAATCCGCTTCAAGTATTTAATTAGGTCAATTTCATTGTGATCCAAAGGGATTAATCATGCTAATTCTACGATTGCACATATACAATTAGAGAAGCCATGAATCCCCTACTTCGAAGAGTTCTTGATGTTTTTTATCCACACAACGGGCCACAATCCTTCTCTCGCGTCAACTTATATGGAAGAATGATCGACACAGCTTGGTTGCATCAAACAGAGCGGAACTAATCCGAGTAACGTTTGATTGTGAAACTCCTACGGGAATGATTGCAAGGTTCTAACGTCTCGTGGACGATAACCAGGAGGAAGAAAAACGAAGCATGATATCTCGTTCCTTTTAAAAAAATATAGAGAGGTGACGGTTTAAGATCGTATTTATTCTCCATTAAAAACAGATCTCATTAACCCACGTGGTTTGACCAAGTAAAAACATCCCGGCCTTAGGAATAATTAATATAGGATTTATGGCCTTTGAATCGGCCTTAAAGTCCTTAAAATAAGGTTTTAAAAATGTATTTTACGTCAAAGAAAATGTCAAAGGGGAGAAAATGTTGGAAGCTGGAAACACTATTCACATACTCAAATTTGGCAAAGGAAAGAATCGGTAGCTCTTAGAATTATGGAAACACTGTTCAAACGTGAAATTTGGCAAAGGAAGGAATCGGTAGCTCTTAGGATTCTGGAAACACTATTCAAACGTGAAATTTGGCAAAGGAAGGAATCGGTAGCTCTTAGGATTCTGGAAGCACTGTTCAAACGTGAAATTTGGCAGTGTTAGCCGAGCTACTGCTAGACTGCGGCTACTGGTAGACCGAGGTACCGGTAGGCAGCGGCTACCGGTAGACCGAGCTACCGGTAGGCAGTGGCTACTGGTAGACCGAGCTACCGGTAGGCCGCGGCTACTGGTAGACCGAGCTACCAATAGGCTGCGGCTACCGGTAGACCGAGCTACCGGTAGGCTGCGGCTACCGGTAGACCGAGCTACCGGTAGGGCGCGGCAGGAGGATAAGTCACCTTGACCTCCTGGAACACCTCCAACACCACATTTTCACAAAGTAGTGGACCGGAGAGGTCCGGGACATTACATTAGATACCTCTCAAAACATTCTCGTCCTCGAGAATTAAAAACCAACTTAGAGGAAAAGAGGGGTCCGAACAACCATCCCATAAGATACCTCTCAGGGGAAAACCACTATGAGTTGTTCGAAAGCTGGAACAAAACTACGACATCCGACAATATGGAAACAAACAATCCATATCCAAACAATTCAATCATAACATCACACAAAAGGAACATAAATAAAACATGAAATGTCTAACCATCAAGAAAACATCATTACATGAAAAGAGTTAAACCATTAAACAACTCTGGGTACTGAGCACGTTTCTGTGACTCACGCTCCCATGTACTCTCCTCCATGCCACCGTGTCGCCACAAGACACGAACTAAGGGGATAGAACGCCCACGTAACACCTCCTTGCGGTCTTGGATCTCCACAGGTTTCTCCTCGAAGGTTGCATCATCATCAATATCGATCTCTCCCCAATAGATAACATGAGATTCATCATGAAGGTAACGACGGAGCTGTTATACATGGAAAACATCATGTATCCGAATCATCTGAGGGGGAAGTGCTACTCGATACGCCACAGCTCCAACACGAGATAACACCTCGAAAGGCCCAACAAACCGGGGAGAAAGCTTACTTCCACGACCAAACCTTCGCTACCCACGATGGGGAGTCACCTTTAGAAACACATGATCCCCAACATTAAATTCTAACGGTCTCCTTCTTTAATCAGCATATGATTTCTGAAGATCCTGTGCTGTCTTCATCCTCTCACGAATCACCTAAACCATCTCTGTTGTATTCTGCACTAGTTCTGGCCCGAGAATTGCTGACTCTCCGACCCCAGTCCAGCACAATGGAGAACGGCATGGCTGACCATACAAGGATTCAAACGGCACCATACCAATGGTAGAGTGAAAACTATTATTGTAAGCGAACTCTACCAAGGGTATGTGCTTCATCCATGAACCTCCAAAATCAAGAACACAAGAGCGCAACATGTATTCAAGAGTCTGGATAGTTCGCTCTGTCTGACCATCCGTTTGAGGATGAAAAGCAATGCTAAGGAATAGTTGAGAACCAAAAGCATGCTGGAGACCTCCCCACACCCTGGAGGTAAAAAGAGGATCTCGATCAGAAATGATCATCCTAGGTACTCCATGAAGCCTCACCACCTCCTCCAGATACTGCCTTGACAGAACCTCCACTGAGCTCGACTCCTTGATCGCTATGAAATGGGCCGACTTTGATAAATGATCCACTACCACCCATATATCATCATGTCCTCCCGGAGCTTGAGGTAAACCTGTAACGAAGTCCATCGAGATGTCCTCCCACTTCCACTGAGGAATATCTAATTGCTGGAGAAGACCACCAGGAAAACGGTGTTCGACCTTCACCTTCTGGCAGACTAAACATCGAGACACACACTCTGCAACCGTACGTTTCAGCCCAGGACACCAAAACTGACTCCTCAAGGATTGGTACATCTTCGTCACACCAGGATGTACTGCCAAGGGTGAACTATGGAACTCTCTGAGAACCGTCTCGCGCATCGCCAAGGGGAAAAAAAGCCTGACATGATACAACACTCGGTGTTGTTCATCCTCCGACCAACCATCAGGGGCCTCACCACAAGCAACTCTGTCTCTCCAGACTTCCACCTCTAGATCACCCATCTGAGACTTCCACCTTCTGCATCAGGGATGACTGCACCGTCATCTGGAAAAGACAACCTCTACCCCCAACTTCTCCCATATCAAGATGCAAAGCTGATAGCTCTTCCATCACTCTCTAGGAATCACCAGATTCACGTGCAACATCATTACGTTTCTTTTATCTTAGTGCGTCAGCTAAAAAATTCCCTTTTCCAGGTGTATATGATATTTCCAAGTCGTATTCCTGCAAAAACTCCATCCACCGACGCTGCCTCAAGTTCAAGTCATGTTGGGAGAAAACATACCTCAAACTCTTATGATCGGTGAATACCACAAAGTGCTCACCAATGAGGTAATGTCTCCACAACTTTAGAGCAAACACCACGGATGCCATCTCAAGATCATGGGTGGCATAGTTGCATTCATGGGGATGCAACTGCTGAGACCCATAAGAAACAACTGACCTCTGCTGCATGAGAACACAACCTAGCCCCAGATGTGAAGCATCACAGAAAATATCAAACTGGACTCCCTCCGCTGGAAGACAAAGGACTGGAGCACTTACCAACGTCTCCTTTAGATACTCGAAAGCTGTCTGACACTGATCAGTCCATATGAATGCTTGATCCTTCCTGGTCAAAGCTATCAGAGGGGTCGCAACTTGGGAGAAATTGACTACAAACCTCCTATAATAGCCTACGAGACCAAGGAAACTTCGCACCTCTGACACGGTCTTGGGGGCTGCCCAAGACACTACTGCTTCTATATTCGATGGATCCACAGCTAATCCCTGTTGGGACACAACATGCCCTAAGAAACGAACTTCTCGAGCCTAGAACTCACACTTGGACAACTTCCCAAACAACTGATGTTGGTGAAGAACTCCCAAAACGGCTCGTAGATGCTCTGCATGCTCTTCTTCAGATGTGGAGTACACAAGGATGTCATCGATGAAAGCCACAACAAACATGTCCAGGAATTCACGGAACACAGAATTTATCAACCCCATGAAAACAGCTGGAGCATTCGTCACGCCGAATGGCATTACAACAAACTCATAATGCCCATGACGACAATGGAAAGCAGTCTTTGGGATATCCTCATCCTTTACACGCATTTGGTGATATCCTGACCATAAGTCGATCTTTGAGAACCAACTTGCACCCTTCAGTTGATCGAATAAGTCATCAATCCACGGGAGAGGATAGCGGTTCTTTATTGTCACTTTGTTTAATCGACGATAATCAACGCACAACCACAAACTGCCATCAGCCTTTTTCACAAACAAAACTGGTGCACCCCAAGGTGACACACTTGGCCGAAAAAAACCACACTGCAACAGACCATCAAGATGAATACGTAGATCTCGTAACTCAGAAAGGGCCATCCTATATGGAGACATAGAGATAGGGGACTCTCCTGGCTGTAGCTCGATCCCAAACTCGATCTCTCGTCGAGGGGGTAAGGAAACAACCTCTCCTGGAAAGACGTCAGGGTACTCCTCTACGACCCTAGGAAACGCCAACTATTGAACCTCTGAAGAACTCAGCATCATCCCAGACATCATGGATGATAAGGATGAAACTTGTCTATGACTCATCCGAGGATCTCTCTCACCAAAAAACACCACTTTCTCTCTATCTGTATCAAAGAAAACGACCTTCTTCCTATAGCAATCCACAACAGCCTGCACTGAATACAACCAATCCAAGCCGAGTATGACATCATATGGTTGTATTCATAAACATAGGAAATCTCCCCAAGAGTGGTGTTGCCCCAACACTATCTCACAGTCTCTACATACTTCAAACAAGTCAGCTCGACCTCCAACTGGCGTAGTCATCGCCAAGGGCACTGGAAGCCTCTCTACCTCAAGTCCCAAAGCATGGACAAGGGTAGGTGATATGAAGGAGTGTGTTGCTCCTGAATCAAACAAGGCATACACCAAGGTAGAAAACAAGCAAAGGGTACCTAGAACGACATCTGGTTCCCCTGGGGCTGGAAACACTAGAGCATAGAGATGACCACGACCTCCTCCACGGCCTCTCTGACCCTGATGACGACCACCACCACAGCCGCGATCTGCTCTCTGAGGACGGGGAGCGTCATGGGGCTGTCCTCTGCCTGCTCCATCTACCCTCTGGTGATCTAAAACTGGTGCAACCTGCTGCTGCTACCTCGGCTGGAACTGCCTCAACGGAGGAACCTAGAGTGGAGCGCCCGGTGCATGATGACTGCTCTGAAAATTTGGTCACTCCCGCTGCTGATGACCACGACCACCACAAGAAAAACAAGCGCCAGATCCCTTGGCATAGGCCAGAGAGTTTCTGCCTCCGTAGAAACGAGATGGGAAGGGCTGGGACCTACCCCCAGGTGAACGAAAACTCTTCTGTCCTGAAAACCGGGAACCTCGGACCACATCTCTACTTCGTGAGGAATCAGGACGATTCCCCTCTCGTGACGATCCAGTCCTGGACAAAGTCCTCTCAACAACCTATGCCCTTTCCAGCACCTCAAGATATGTCTTCAGCATAAATGGGGTGACCTGGCGCTGGAACACTGGACGAAAAGCCTCCTTGAAATGCCTCGCCCTGGCCTCATCATCTGGTAACAGGTCTAAAGCATATCGTAGAAGGTTCCTCAAACGGATTCGAAACTCTCGAACACTGGAGCTCCCCTGTCGAAGGGTGAGAAGCTCCTAGCGACTGGACACCTTCGCAGTCCATGAAAGAAACTCGACTCTAAACCTGTCTCGAAACTCCTCCCATGAGATTTCTGACTCCTCACGATCACCGAGGAACAAGAACCACCACTGCCTCGCTGCTCCACGCAGCATCGTCACAACCAAGGACACCCAGTGTTCCTTTCGAGCACGAATCGAACTGAAGCCTATCTCGATCTCCTCCAACCAGTCTTCTGTGACTGCATCTGAAACGGATCCCTCGTACTTCTGTAGACTCTAGCGCTGAAACTCTCAAAGTGTCTTCCTCCAAGTGTCATCGTTGTCAACCTCTACTCGGTGGTGATCTGCTGGAACAGCCTGCTGGGCATCTTCTGCACAAACCTGACGAGGACGTCAACCTGGAGCCATACCTGTAAAATAACAACTATTAGAACTCCTAAGCCTGGAATATGGAAGACTCAACATTAATTAATTAATTGTTTTGTTTTATTAATTTCAGGTTACCAATCCCAAGGTCTACCCATTCAAACACAGGCGCAAAGAATAATGATGCATGATCCTTTCCTAGGTCTCTACCCTGCAACCAGTATCACTTTGTTTAGTAGCCATCGTAATCTTAAAGGTCCATGCAACAGATCATAGGGGGCCCTGAACGCCTATGTCTCTACTGGTCTCCAGTGTTTACCCCACTTGCTAAACATGAATAACATTGTTGCCCTACCACCCCATGCATCCTCACCTGTGCCTAACTCTAACTCCATCCTATCAATCAACCAGACCTCTGATACCACTCTGTCACGACCCCCTCCCAACAAAGTGTACCCCTCCTGGGCCGGCAATGTGAGAAGGGAGATAATAACCCCCGACTCCCGCCTCCAGTAGGCCCCGGGTTGGCGACTAGCACCGAGGGTATAATAAACATACAAATGGGAGACATTACCCTCTAAGAGAACACATGCAGAAAAGAGAGATAGAATAGACTCCAATCAACTCCAACTCATAAATGAAATATAAAAGAAATCCGAGTACATATATGAAATGTCATGCAAAAGTACTACAACTGAAAGGGGAAACTAAAAGTACCCAAAAGAAAGTAAAACGGCAGCGACCACAAGCCCGAACATCTCCTCCTCCAACCGCAAGCTAGTAGTAACCAGCTTGATCTCCAACCTGCTCTAAGTGACCTAAAAAAAGTTTATATGTACATAGGGTGAGTATAACAGTATACTCAGTAGGATCCTCCCCAAGCCTCTCGTGCAAAAGTAAAGAAAGCATGCTAAATCCCAGTGAACCATAAGTGAAACTAACTCGTCACCTAAACAGGTATACTAAGTTCCCAACCTCACCATGGCTACTCTCCCCAAGTAACACATACAAGAATATATCATATAGTAAAGAATATCAATGGTACCCCACTACTACTTCCCCACTGGTTTGCCGCTTTTCCCCAACGACATACGTCATGTGCATATCTCTCCAAGGCTTGCCCACAGACAGCTGGGCTAAGCTCCACAATCTGCACCTCATGCACCACATAGGCTTGCCCGCAGACACCTGGGCGAAGCACCACACCGTCCTCACAACCAAAAGTAACCAGGTAGTTTCCGGGAGCCACCACAGCCCGCATAACGTGTATCATACGTCGGGTATAATACCTCAAGACATTATAGCCCATACTCCAAGTAAGGATCCTCAACCTATCATTGCCTATACACATTACACCTATAGTAGTCCATAGGATACTATATCCAGAATATATGTGTGTGAATAACCAGAAGCCATTACAACCCTCTACACACATATTTGGGGTAACTAACCACTATGCCTCATGGCACAAGTATATACCAAGAGAAGAGAGCGGGGCCAACGGGGGTAGTCAGTCATTCAACCTCCCATCAGAATGTTGGGGAAAACACCCCCCCAGGGCTCAGATTCCCAGGGGTGTCAGTTGCCCTTACCGACAGGGTGGAGTAGCGTATAGAAACACAAAAAGTATAGGATATATATGTAACTCACATCCACACTATGGTCATTACCTAGTCTTAGATACAACTGTAGCTAACGTCTCTCAGACTCCAGGCTGCTACTTCAAAGACTAGGTATCCTATAAGCACACAAACATTTGAAGAGCTTTATTAGATTACTCCATTCTCATTTTATCAGTTCCACTGTACGTTAATTTAATTATTTAAACATTAATTAAGAATGAACAATTCCACATTAAACTGAATTGGCATCACATTAAAAAACAACTGCTCCTTTTAAGATTCACATCTCTTTTAAATTCCAGCACCTCCATCCCCGTGGATTATCACCATTTAATCAAACATTCATTATAGAGTTACTTTCCCACATTCCCAGGCATTCTAGAAATGCATCCTATGCTACTAAACACAAAGGAGGCTCAACACGGTGAGTAGATATACTACCCGTCGAGTCTTTGCCGCCTATAGAAAGGGCACAGACCCACTCTCTCTCGAGAGGCTAAACACGGAAAGCACATGGCATACCCCGCGCGTCTTTGCCTCCTTTAGAAGAAGGGAAAGCAAGGCCGGCTGCCTTGAGTATTGGGGAAAAACAAAACAGATAAACATTCAAAGAACCCACAAGAATCCAACAACCACATCCATCCCATTCCATCACCCCCGGTGTCCTCCCCGACACCCACATGCATAAACTGATGCATCTCGCCACTCTAGGTTTCATCCTCTACCACAACCACAAGGACTCCAGGCCTCCACATATCACAACACCCATCTAGGCTCACATCACAGTAAAAGCAGTAGGAAAACAACAATCAAAACCATGGCTCTTGACCCTTTAGCAAACAAGAGGGTAACTCAAAACCCCTTTAGAAATTCCCACATAATCTGTTCTTTAATCCATATTGAATTGGAAGATTTGTTTTTTGTAGGTTCCAATCACGGATACCTAATCAGAAAGCTATCACAATTAAATAACCATGCTTCCTTCCCTAATTTGATTATCCTCAAATTAGAACAACTACAACAACGGAAATAACCAAATTAATTTACATGCCTCTTTATCTTTAGCCAATTAATTAACAATTAATTATGGTTTTACGTTCATTATCAATTTCTATCATGAACTAACAACAAATCAAAGAAAACATAGATATCACTATATCTAGGAAAACATGAGGCAAACCGTTATCACAGTATAAAGCAACAACATGCGATCAACCAATTCTTTTAATCTGGTTCAAGTATTTAATTAGGTCAATTTCTTTGTGATCTAAAGGGATAAATCATGCCAATTCTACGATTGCACATACAAAATTAGAGAAGCCATGAATCCCCTACCTCGAAGAGTTCTTGACATACTTTATCCACACAATGGGACACAATCCTTCTCTCATGTCAACTTATATGGAAGAATGATCGACACAGCTTGGTTGCATCAAACAGAGCGGAACTGATCCGAGTAACGTTTGATTGTGAAACTCCTACCGGAATGATTTCAAGGTTCTAACGTCTCGTAGATGAGAACCAGGATGAAGAACAAAGAAGAATGATATCTCGTTCCTTTTAAAAAAAATTAGATAGGCGACGGTTTAAGATCTGATTTATTCTCCATTAAAAACGGATCGCATTAACCCACGCGGTTTGACCAAGTAAAAACATCCCGACCTTAGGAATAATTAATATAGGATTTATGGCCTTTGAATCGGCCTTAAAGTCCTTAAAATAAGGTTTTAAAAATGTATTTTATGTCAATGAAAATGTCAAAGGGGCGAAACTGTTGGAAGCTGGAAACACTATTCACATACTGAAATTTGGCAAAGGAAAGAATTGGTAGCTCTTAGAATTCTGGAAACACTGTTCAAACGTGAAATTTGGCAAAGGAAGGAATCGATAGCTCTTAGGATTCTGGAAACACTGTTCAAATGTGAAATTTGGCAAAGGAAGGAATCGGTAGCTCTTAGGATTCTGGAAACACTGTTCAAACGTGAAATTTGGCAGTGTTAGCTGAGCTACTGCTAGACTGTGGCTACCGGTAGACCGAGGTACCGGTAAGCGGCGGCTACCGGTAGACTGAGCTACCAGTAGGCTTCGGCTAGCGGTAGACCGAGCTACCGGTAGGCTGCGGCTACCGGTAGACCGAGCTACCGGTAGGGCGCGGCTGGAGGATAATTCACCTTGACCTCCCGGAACACCTCCAACACCACATTTTCACAAGGTAGTGGACTGAGCCATTACAACCAATCACTTTCATAAATGGGTAATTGGTATTGTTATTAGGAAGGATCTAATAATAATAATTAAATCTATCAATGAGCCTAAGATTAGAAAATAAACACTTATATATGATGAATCAAACTCACTAATATATTATATGAAAATAACAAAATGGGTTTGTGTGAAAGGGGAAAATATAATAATGGTAATAAGTTATTAAAAATGAATAATTCAATGGGACTAATTCCAATGACTTTTATCATAAAATGAAAATAGATTATACGTAATAGGAGAAGATCTAAAATATAGAGTAACCCCTTCATGAAAAACAAAATGGTCAATATGAAATATATAGAGATAAGGATGATTATTTAAATCATAAAAAATAGTCTCTTGATATCCCAATGATCATACTATTGTCAATAAATTTGAATCTGAAAAATAATTATGAAACCATAGAGGCTTTCAATATGATTAATAATATCTAAAAATTATATTAAAAATAAGATATAAATAAGATATATATGGACTTTAATGTTCTCTTTTAGTGTAAAATATCTAAAAAATGGAATAATAAGATAAGTTTCACCTCCAAGGTTAGAACTGACTATTGTTTTAATTTTTAATTACTTACTAGTAAATACAAAAAATTCATAGTTAATTGTAACATGAATTTTTAAAAAATATATTTAAATGTTATATTCAATATTTTGATAATAAAAAGGTAATAAATGTGAGTTTCTCCATCCTTAAGTGAGTTGATTTTAAAAAAATAAAGTGTATCGGTGTAATCTATAAGAAGAATAATAAAAAGTGCTTTAAAAGAATATGGGAGGTCCCGCTTCTTTGAAACTAGAAGCAAATGTCTCTAATGATTGTTAATTCCCCCATTTTTATAATTTAGGTCATTAAATAAAAAATCCCCTAGAATATAATAAATAGACTAAAAATAATTTAGAGAGTCCATATTAAGCACTCATGTAACAAATATAAATCTCTTTGATAATTAATCATAGATTTTAGATATTGAGTATGCATTGTATATTTGTGTGAATTTAAAATAACCTTGATTTATAGGGGATTTATTGAATGTTTAAATATATTTGTTTGTTATAAATGGAAAAGGGGTGATTAATATTAGGTAGTGACATCATATCTATATTAGTAAAGTGGTTTTGTTATAGAGTTATAAAAATGTTGTTTTATGCGACCAATGAATCAAAATTTCATATATATCTATTTTATGGAAAAAACATGATTTAAAATTTTAATATATAATAAGTGTTTTGAATTTATAGAAATGATAGTTATTATTATTTTATCAAAATAGTTAATATTTTTTACATTATTGACAAAAATTATCTAATAATTTGATCTATAACATTAAACAAAGAATGTTATGATAAATCATTTAAACACTAATTATATTTTACATTGATACCTTGGTCACAAAAATAATATAAATATATAAACACTTTATAAATATGGAATAATTTAATTTCATTATTATTAATCATTCAACACATTCAAAATTTGTATTAGATAAGATTTTAGAAGATGTTTTTGGAGGATACTGAGAAATATCTGGTAATCTTTTTTTCCTTGTAAATACTTTTTTTTGATATTATATGAATATAGAAAATAGGTGGTTTTAGTTCATTACAACATATATTAATTCTATAGTTGGTGTGGTTAGATTTTTTTGAGGAGAAATTATTTTAATAAACTTGAAATGTTACAGGTCTTAAAAACTGATGTAAAAAATAAATTAATTAAAAGTTTTAAGGTACTTTGATAAGATGTAAGTGAGGAATAAATTAATCTAAAAATTCATTAATCATATAAATTTTTTGTTATTATTTCACAAATTACTTCTCTAGGAACACCATAATGGAATAAAGTATCTGAATTAAATCAATATAACTTTGTTATACATAGTTTTATGAATGAATATTTAGTCAAATATTTCAAATTTATATGGTTGCATACCCTATAAACTATTTCTTTTACACATAAATAAATTTTATTTAAGGTAACATAAAAAACATATGATATTGGTACTAAGAAATATCCAAATCTTATTTTACAAAATTAATGGCCATAAAGCATATGAAACATACTATTTCATGTAAGCTTGATCTTAAATATGAAATGCAGCTATTTTTTAGGTATCTTGAGGTGATAAAAAAGTATTGTTTTTATTACTATTAAATGGATAAAATATTTTATAGACCATTACCATGTATTTATAAAGAAATAATATATTTTATAGAGATAATATGGGAGAAAATTGATATTTTTAAAGTTTAAGAATATAAAACAAGAAATGATCAGTATATGTAAAGTGAGTATGTTACAAAATAAGTTATAAAATCTTGAATGATTCATATTATATAAGAAAATAAATAGTTAGGTAGGGTTCATGAGGATTAAATGTGATATAAATTTCTCTTGGTGAATGATGATGAAGTTACTTTTATAAAGGATGCAACAAATTTTGATCAAGATGTTATAAAGAGTTTTAATTATAAGAAATTCTTTGAGGCTATGATGATAGAAATTGATCCCATGTACTCTAAATAAGTTTTAGAATTTATTAATCCACATGAAATTGAATCACCCATATGGTGAAAATTGGTTTACATTAGAAAAATAACATGTATAGTAGTGTATCTAATTATAAGGCTCATATAAGAGTAAAAGGTTATAACCAAATTAAAGGTATTGATTATGATTAAATTCATTAGGATTATATTTTCCATAAAAGAATGATATAATTATGAGATAAAACATAAATTCATCCAAACCACACTATTTAATGGGATCATAATTTATGATAATTATATGATATAACTAAACATTTATATGGATCCTAATAGTTATCCTAAGGTTTTAAATTTGTATGGAACCACTAGTTTTTTGAAAAAAAATATTTGTTTAAGGGTATTAATTTTCATGAAGTAATAAAAAAGTTTGGTTTCTTTATGAAAAATATGAATATTGTTTATATAATATTTTTAGTAGTAGTACCATATTCTTTTTAGTATTTTATATGGATGTCCTACCATTCATCAAAAATAATATCATGACCATAACATATATGAAAAAAATTGGGTGAATTCCTTTTAATAAAATACATGAGTTAAGTGGCCTACAAATTGAACAAGAATATCTATAGTGATATATCAAAAAGGATACCTAATCTAAGTTAGAAAAAATATATTGGTAATGTGATAAAATGGTTAAACATTAAAAATTATATGAATTCATATTTAAAGGGTTTTACATGGATAAAATCTTATGAAGTCGTAGTGTATATCCATTATTGAATAAGGGTTTTTATAAGTAATATTCTTTATTATTTTGTAATAAGATCTATATTGTATGTTATGTTGTCTACATGACCTGATGACTTATACACATTAATAATAATAATAATAAAAATTCCAATAAAACCATTGTGAAATTTAATATATTATTGAAATAAATTTCATAAATACATAATAATAAATAAGAATTTATTATTGGAGTTCTAAGGTTTTGAGGATATATATATAAATATGTGCACTGATGATAATAGGTGAATCACTATCTCAATAAAAGTTTATATCTTACCTAAATGATGGATAAATTATCTAGATGATTTCTAAGTAGTAAAACTATAGAAAATTTAATAAAATATTAGTGTAAAAAATCCCATCTGAAAGGGGGTAATTTTAGATAAATAATCTCATTACTTTATAATGGGTTGTTCTAAGTATAAAAAATCAAATAAATATCCATTTAAATAAAAAATTGATAGTCTAGAGAACCCATATATAACTTGAGGCCAAAACACATACTGTGGGGGAATAATCTCATTAGTGAAATTATTTATATCTAGAATTTAAATTTATTTCGGTTTGATACATAAGATAATGTATAATATTCATTAATAAAACCCTCAAATAAAATTAAAAATTGAGATCCATATAATTTACTTGGGTATAAGATACACATGGAACCAACTCTAGCTTGTATAATTTTTCAAATAAATGTGTTATTAATCTTTACATTTAATGTAAATATTAAAACACATATTACATCACATTTGAAAATAATGGAAACTTATTAAATTATGACTCGTTTATGTATTCTTGTTTTTATAAAATAATAGTTGATATGATAGTATTTTGGTTGAAAGCCAATTTTGGGTTATAGGTAGAGGATATAATGAATTATAATTATAAGGATGGATAACACAAATAAGGATACAGGTAGAAAAAGAAGCAATCAGTGGTGGATGTGGAAGATCAGATGATAAAAAATAATAATGGGAGCTCATCTTTAGAAGCTTCCATTATTTATGGTAGAGTAGAGCTGACATATCTCTATCTACATTAGTCCTAAAAGAGGATGAGTAGTTGAAAAACCTTTCTTAGTCAGGAATGAAATATGGAAAAAATATGTCAGTTATTCCATGGATTTTTCTTCCCTTTCTAAGAGGAATACTAGACATTAGAAAGACTACCCCAATATCCCCAGACCCACAATGACTATACCAGAAGGTAAGATTAACTTTCTCACAGAATTTATCAAGAAGAGATCAAAGGGAATGTTGTAGCCTATATGAGACCCCATATAAGAAAACAAAGACCCTTCTGAGTGCATATTCCATTTGAAGGTGGGTGAATTCTTATAAGGTCAAAAGAATGGGGATTTTCATAATATTCATATTTTATTTTTTGAAAGGATATGAAGGATGAATTAAATAATTAGTTAACTGGAGATGGTGATTTGATTACAGATTAGTGTTAAGGACTTAAATTTGGGATATATCCCATTAATATTAGTGAATAATATATGGCACGGTATACCTCAAAAATTGTTGTCACAATCATATCATTTGGTTCTTTTACATTTGACATAGAGTCTTATTTGGAGTTAACTAACGATATTTCTATCAAATCATATGGATAAATCATGTAGAACCATAAATCTAATATCAAGGAATTATCTTGAAATTATTAGGCTGACCATACTAATCAATTTAAGTAGTAATGGTTTTTATATATAGTTTTTTCAGTGGTTAGTTATATATTTTTTGGTTTATTTCTTAATTTTATTATCTTTTGATAGTTCCCACTAAACCCCTAAAAGTGGTTATTTTCCTAAAATAATTTTTTTATAGAATCTTTTTTAACAACATTCATGTAAATATAATTTGTATTGATGAGATACAAGTTATAATTTTTCTCTAGATTGATCTAATTTTTTAGAAATATATGGAATTTAAAATAATTTTTCTATAAATTGATATCCAAAACAGGGTAAATGTTTCCATGATTTTTTTTATTATAAGGAGGAAATTTTTTGGTTAAATTCATTATATTGTGTTCTTCATAGTAGTGCATTCATTATAAAATAATACATAAAGATGGTGAATTACGCATTATGTTTTCATTTAATGTGCTATAATATTTTATCAATCATTTAAAATTTAAACATGTAAACCTATAGATATATCCAGTCATTACATAATTTTTCTGACATTTATAATAATTTAAACTTTATATAAATAATTTAGTATTATGAGGTTCACCATAAATTCAAAAATTTCTAAATCATTATACATTATTATAAAGAATGAAAAAGAATCATAATTAAATAAAAGTGAGTCTAAGATTATAAAGGTCGATTGGGGAAAAATTGTTGGACCATAAAAACAACTCTTTAGAAATAATTAAAAAATATTTACTCATTATCTACTTCCTATTTTAATCGATATTATTGAAAGATATAGAGTACAGGATAATCCAACTTAAAGTTTAATATGATTCATACAAGTTGTTGTGTATACATGGAAGAGGGATCCTATTTTAAACTTTTAAGGGATTATTTTGGATCTATGTTCCCTCTAGAATACCCTGTGAGGGGGGGATCATGGTATCAAATATTTTACCTTAAAGATGGATCATATTTTTTATTAACCAAACAAAATGTTTTATTACATTTCCGAAATAAATAATTACTAGAGCATCTAATAGAAAATAAATAGAGCACAATAATTTTATATGGTCCACCCAATTGGATTTCATGCCAGGATAATACAAACAGTTATATTCTACTGAACTAATTAACCACTACCTTTATTATGATTTCAAGATTTATGAATGGGAAATCCACGTCTAGGCTCACCTTTTTTACAACTTTTTGTGTTTTCTCATTGCTTCTCAAGGATACCCACTTAAGTTATCTTTATAAAAAGTGTGAAGTAGATAAAAAATAGATTGGATCCCAGACTAATTAGAAATAAAGAATACATTTAGATAAAACTAACACTAAAATGGGTTTTTTCTCTTTAAAAAAATAACATAATGAACTTAATATTCCTTAATATTAAATATTTAGAACTCTAAAATTTAAATTTAATTTATAGTAATAAATTCTCTATACAATTCTTCATTGAAAAACATAATTATTATATTTTACTTATACTCAAAAAAAATAATATATTAAACTGGATATTTTATATGAAAATTAAAAATAATAATAATCCATAAAATTGACTTAGACTTAATATTTAAATTATTCCCCATATCCCACATATTAAAACATAAAAATTTAGAAACAAATATATTCATTAAATCTTCCATAAATTGAATTCAAATTTCCTCTTAAATCTCCACTAATTAATTTCATTGAAATATCCTTAAAAAATTTCAAAAATATATCAAAAGGATTCTTATTATTTTTATATATTAACTTATATAAATAATCCCATCCTAATATATCATGTGTATATGATTCATATTATATATGAATAACATCAAACCCCATTTAAAAAATGAGTTGAATACCCATTTATATCTTTCACATCCCAAAATATTATTTACCAATGTTGTTAAAGACTCATTTAATTCATACACAACTAGTTAATCCTCTATATCTATCTTAAATACCTAATTGAGAAATCATTATATACATACATAAATAAATTATTTTTTATATAAAACTAACTTAACTAGAATTTAATCTTATAAAAATAGATTAAAATCAAATTATCTCTTATATAGATAGCTGGACCTTTTGTTCTAACATATATAGATTCTTTTTAATTTACTATAATTATCCATAATATTCAAAAACATTAATGATTATTGGGAATAAAATCTTTAATAAAAAATATTAATAACAAAAAAATTCAATGTTCAAAAAAATAGATGAATCATCCATTATTTAACTGGTTCCAATAATAACCTCCTTTGGATTTTTTTTCAACATTACTTGACAAATATTTTATAAAAAAACACTTAGAAATAGTGTATCCTATCTTCAAAGTTTTCTCTCTAAAATTATTAACAATTTCTCTTAGCCAATGAATTTTGTTATGTTATGTTCTTTTAAATTATAGATTATCTCAATTTAATATGATCATACTCCACATGTATTTAAATATTTATTTAAAAACTCTATTGTAAAAATATCCATAAGATCCATTTCAATACTTCTCACTCAAGAACTATACTCTCACACTGAACCATTATCTCTCTTTAACAAAATAAATTAAATTTTTGATAATTTAATTTCTTATCAAGGGATAATAATCCAATGAAAAAAATATTTTTATCAATATCTCTTAGCTTACATGAGTCAAATCTCATTGTGAGAAAAAATAGAAAAATGATTTCAAATTTATTAATATCACTTCACTAATTTCTACTCCTTACATATTCCTTTAACGATAATTTATTTTAAAAAATGGACTACATATGCATTGTATGTTAATACACAAAACCCCATATATTGTATCTTTTCATTAAACAGTAATATAAAACAACTGGATGTTAGATAAATATAATTCAATTATGGATAGGGGTACCATCTAGATCCCATTATGTTAAGGAAGATGGTTGAACACCATGGTTTACCCATGGTTCTCATATGATTATCTGGGCATTTTTTTGTAAAAATATAATCCATCTGATCGATGGTTCCAATATGATCAAATTTTATAACTCCTTATTCTATATTATTTTCAATGAGAAGATACATTACATGGTCATAATTTTTATTCTTATTTTATTATTAAACACAATATTATGATACACTAATTGACTATTCTATCTGATGTTAATTGTTTAGTTATTTATGATAGAATAACAACTTTTTTTATAAAAAAAGAATGAATTATTCATTTTCAGGACACTTCACACCACAATATGAAGTGTTGTGATGTGACACCAAAATATTTAAGATGGAATATGGAACATAGTGGAATGAAAAGAAGATAAAATATAATGACTTAATGATTTAAGTGATGGAATGTGGTGAACGAAGAGTAATGAATCAATTATAAAGCTCAAAACTAAAGAACTAGTCTGAAACTATGTGAAATTTATGGGAAAAAACATTAAACATCATTAATTTCATTCACAGCATGGAACCTATAGAAGAATTTATATCATGAAATAGCTGATGAAAAAGTTCATCCCCCAAATATTATACATAGTGAATACTATAAATGATTTCAAATGAAATGACAGGAAACAAATTTAGTAGTCTTTGATATAAATAATAGCGGATGACCCATTAAGGATCTAGGTCCAAAATATAACTTTTGTGACTCCATTTATGATAGAACCAGCACCTAAGAATCCTATATATACAAGGCCAAGTGGGTGGGGAAGAAATTGGTTCATATGTTTTTTCTGTTATGTTGAATTATAGGGATACCTCTGATTTGGATTTTTTTCTATTTTTATTTTCAATTTCTATTCCCATGAAATGCATTTATATTTAAATCCAAGTGTCTCATTTTCACCCATTACCAATTTTTTCATCTCTCTATATCAATCACTCTATCTTCCCTCTTCTCACCATGACCTAATTTCACATAGAAATGGAATGTGACTAAATGGAGGCTTGGCCTTGGGGGAGTTTTTTTTGTGTTATTAATTATTTCACCTTAATTTCAAATTGTTTCAATTTATTTGTGGTGGGTGAAATTGAATTTAATGGTTGTGGTGTAGTCCAACATGGATCGTATCTCAATTTAATATATATTTTCTATCAAGGTTTAGGAGATTTATGTTTCTAAATTGGTTTCTTAGTCATGATAAAAATCCTAACAGGAGAATAAAATAACAATCCATTTATCAAAATTTATGTATTTTAAAATTTAATTAAATAATGAAAGAACATGTGTAACCAAACCCTAGGCCCAAGACCATTCTATCTAACCTACATTCTTTCTACATATGCATTTAGGTTTTATTTTTATTATTAAAAAACCTATATTCGTATTTTCATAAAATAATGAAAACATAAAAACAATATTTTAGGTTCATTAGAAAATAGTGAGTAGTAAACTGTGAATCTCTTCAAGTGAGATGACCCTAGTTAGTTACTGTTCTACAATAGGAAAACATAAAAAATTTATTTTTCTACACCCCATTACAGGTGTGCGTTAATACATTATAAAAATATGTTTGGTTCATGTGTTTTGAAATAAATTATTAATAAGTCCCAAAACACTCTTTTTCACATAAAATCAATTTTGGTAGATCCATATCTTAACCAATATTTTCTTGTTTTTTCTTTATCTTGATTAATTGAGTAAAAGACTTAGTAGAAGAAATATATTCAGATTTTTTAGTATTATTTTATGTACTTTTCTATTTCATTCCCAGTTAACTAATATAGTTTTCTAAATCATAAAACTATATTCTAATTTTTTAGATTATTTTCATTAAATGACCAACCTAATTAACCTCACAATAAGTTATTAAGTCTTTTTTCTGACCTACTTATAATGTAAATGTTCTAGTTAACATCCATTGTGACTAAAATAGTTCTCTAGATACCTCATTCATGTATTACTATTTGTCATAGGATTCCAACCAATATAAAGGTTCTATGTATAGAGTGGGGAAGACTATACGTTTTTTGAAAAAGATACCCATAAGTTATAATGGAATAAATATAATAACCTTTATCCCCAAAATATAATAAATAGAAGATACACCATAAATATATAATAATAGAATGTAAATATCAATCCATTATATATTAAAATTTACCAAAATAACATAATACATGTCATAAGAGTCATGAAACAAAATAAGATCTCTCGGGGGTCGGTCATGATATTGGGAAAAAATCTCTCAGGAAACATTGATACAATTTTGGGTTGTTTGTATTTGTTAAAAAAAAGTGGGTTTTAAAGTCTAGTTTTATATTTCCAGGGATATTATTAAAAATCCATGTTGAAAAGGAACTAAGAAAAAAAGTGGATGATCTAGAGGTGGTACAAAAAGAACGTATACAAGGTGGTGCTATTTTTCTAATGTTTGCCAAATTTTTTGGATCAAAATTTGGAGATTGGAGAAAAGTGTTTTTGGAAAAGGGAGTTGCGTTCTAGTCATCAGATGGTTTATAAAGGTGTTTTCCATAAATTTTTCCAGATCATAATATCAAAATATGAAAAAGAAAATAAAGTAATATGAGTTATGGAGCGGCGTGTAAGGTGACTAGTGCGATAGAGGATTGGGCAAATGGACTAGCGCATCTAGTGTAACGTTACACTACAGGCACTCAGGGCCTTCAAAATTACAATGAATATAAGACTACCCCCCCCCCACATTTCAAGGTAGTTCAAAACATAGAAAAAATTAGATCTCTGTTTGCGCAAGTGGTGAGGGTGTAAAAGTAATGAGTTATTCATAAGCTGTATAATAGATGGTGGTTTCATACCAATAATGATTTGGGCATAAAAGGGTGTGTTTTTTCATTTCATGGGTATAATAAGGTTGTGTTGTACATGTTTATATTAGAACACAAGTTCGTTGGTGAAAAAAGGTAACACTTGCACGCTGTGTAAAGTAGCATGCAAGTCAACCTAGTATTGCACGAAAGTTGGAAGATGGAAAGTACACCTACGATAATGTTTTATTCATTAGTGGGTAAAATTGGTACGTCAACATGACATCTACATATATTGGAGGATTCATTCATTTGAGATAATTAATTGAAATTCAAGTCTATAAACTATGAGTGGATCTTCTGAAGATGTTGTGAGCACACTTCATTTGAGAGTAGAGAGCTTTCATTTTTTGATTGGTTGTAAACTAGGAGGGATAATGAGTCTGCTATAAACTTTGTAAATAGTGGTTCACTTTTAGTGGATTTGGTACATCAGCTCATTGTTGTTGCATGCTCCTTGGATGTAGCCCGGTGAGGGTGAATTAAGAAATATTTTGTTGTTTCATTCATGTATTTATTTCTGTTTATAATTTGATGCGGGAAGGAGAGAGAATAGTGTATTGTTCAAAAATGAAATAAGATAAAAATATGTATTTGTTTTATTCAGTCATACCCTGATTTACCCCCCCCCCTCTCATGTTATTTGACCTAGTGAACCTAACAATTGGTATTAGAGATAAAGGTTAATATTTATGTTTCTCATTCAATGGAGGTTATCAATCACAATGGGAATAATTTTTAGTTGTAGAAGAATTGGATTCATCACTACTTTTTTTCTTTGGGAATAGATGTGTTTACATCAACAATGCATGGTATTTTAGCAAAAAATGATAATGTTGCATTATCAGAAGATAAATGAAGGGAATTGGATGTTGACGCTAAAGGGATCAATACAATAGTGGGATATCAAATGTAATCTATAAGAAGGTGATGTCATGAAAGACATCACATGTTTTGTGTGAAAACCTATTAAATATATATGAAAGTGATTCAAATTTCAGAGAGGAAAATATATAGGTACCTTGGGAGAAGTAAGAAGATCTAAGAATGAACCCAAATGAGTCTTTCGATGCATTATTTGAGAGGTTCAATGTTGTTATGAACGAAATTTGTGGTATTGGAGAAATTATTTAAGATATAAATATCATCAAGTGAATCTTGAGAAGACATCCACCTCGGTTCAATCCCAAAGTTTCTATATTTGTGGATAAAGAGCTAATGGAGATCACATTAGATAGCTTACATAGTACTATTGTCACATATGAGATGAGTAATGAGGACATTGAGTCTGTGGAAAAAGGTAATTCCAAGGAATTATCATTCAAGGACATGAAAAATATCACCATTGAAGATTATCATGAATAATAAGATACATACAAGGTGATTCCATTCTTTTCCTCAAATCTATAAATAGGAAAATGAAAGTTAAAAGGGAAACATCCACTTTATTTCTTTGGATGTAGAAATGTTAATTATTTTGTGTCAAGGTTCCCCAAGAAGTTCTAAGAAGATAATGATGATGAAGTTTAAATCCCTATGAAAAATTCTCCAACCTATGTGAAAGGAATTAAACTTTTATATGAAAAAATATTTAAGAAAAAGAATATTAATTCATAGGAATGTGACAGTTCATAAGATTCTATGGTTTAAGATATATAGAACTTCAAATATCATAGAGAAAATTATATGCTAGAAGTTTTCAGTAGTTTTTCGAAAATGGAAAAAACTGATGTTGATGAAGAAAAATTTGAAGGAAGAGTTTAGTTTCAGGATGAGATAGAGGCCTCTCTAGAGGAGATAGAACTTTGGAGAGACAAAATGAAGAAATCCAACAAATTGGTTTGTGATTCCAAACTCTATATGAAGTATCAAAGAGAAGGGATGTCTAAGATGATAAAATAAATTGAAAAAAATGATTCTTAAAATCTAGAGAGATTTTAAAAGGTTTTTTTATATAAGATCAAAATTGAAAAATATAATATTTTAAATAGATAGTTTCACTAACACCAGAAGGAATCAAATCAAACATATAAAAGAACATAAAGAGGAAGTTTTTGTTCTTTGAAGAAAATTTATGGAATAAGAGAAAATCTTAACTCCCAATGTGATATTAGGAAAACAGATCATTAAAAAGAAGGAAAAGAAGTATGTGGATAATATAAGTCCAGTGTAAGGATATATATATATAGTAAAATATAAATGATAAGGCTGGTATTGGGCTTGGTAAAAAATAAAGAGCAGTCATGGATGAATTTATACCGTAAGAACCCGATCCAAGATTGAAGATTGATTTTGGTATGAAGCAGTATCAGAAGATTCAGAGAACCCTAGAGGAATCCAATGGTGTATAAGTGACACACTGGAATGCACCCTACATCAGGTGTTATTTCTATAGAATTATAGGTCATTATCAAAATGTGTGATCTATAACCAAGAGATACTGAAGGGCACAAGAACCAGAGTGGTAGTCAAATAGAGATCGATACTCTAAAATATATTTTGAGGGACATTGTTTTTGGTAAGAGGATTTGGAAACATTACTAGATATTATACATCAACCATTCAGATGAATGTTCCAAAGAATAACCAAAGTAGTCACAAGCATCAAATCAAAGACACCACATGCGAGTTGAAAACTCAAAATTGATTATCAGTTTTGAAAGATGAAGTTGGTAAATCATACTCAAAGGAAGATCAAGATTTTCAATCTATATAAAGTTTGAAGTCAAACACATGGATCAGAAAGAAAATAGTGGATAATGTAGTGGTTGTGGAAATTAATCTTAAAGAATCAAATCATTCTTGTGTGTGGATCCCTGAAAGATGTTTTATATCCCATATAATAGGCAATAATAATCATATTATAGGAATAAAATATTACAAAGAAGGAGTTTTTAGGTTTGGAAATGATGAAGGCCTAAATATAATTAGCTTGGGAAAGGCCAGGTTCGGGGGAAAAGAAATGTGATGTGCTGATGTCTTAGTAGTATAAGGTCTTAGTCACAACCTGGTTAGTGTCATTCTACTATGTGACTATAGGAATTCTATATGATTTACTAATAATATGTGTATCTTCAAACTAATAGATGGTGAAATTTTTTTATAGAGAAAAATAAAAAAGGTAAATCTATACCTTGTTATTGGGGAATAAGATATGTACATTTTATCCAGAGATGAAGAAAAAAAATTGTGGCATAAACAACTTGGTCATATATGCCAACCATCCTTGGAAGATCTGGTAAATTGTGATGCAGTTGGAGACCTCCCTAAGTTTTCACATGATTTTACTCATATGTAAGATTCTTATCAACAAGGGAAGATCATCATAAATACATACAAAGAAAAAGAACAAAAATTGACTAGAGTGCTTCAATTGGTGCATGATGATGTATGTGGACCTATCTCACCAAGATCAATTAATGATAAGAGATATTATTTTCATTTCATTGATGATTATAGAATAATTTCATGTGTATTTGTCATTTCCCACAACTCAGATGTGTTCAAATTCATAAAACAGTATTGGATGTAATCTAAAAGGATGCTTGGGTAGAAAAGTATAATGTTTGGAACTAATAATGGAATGAAATTCACAAACAATCTAGAGGAATAATATCTTGAGAAACACAGGATAACACATCATGTGTATTCAGTAAGAACTCCCTAATATAATGGAGTGGTTGAGATGTATCGTAGAAAACATGGCCAAACCATTGCTTATTAAAAAAATCCTACCATATAAATTATGAAAGGAACCAGTATTGACATCAGTATCAATTTCTAATAGGGATTTGTAGTGTCCAAAGGAAGGAAATACTCCATATGAGATGTGGTACAAAAATAATCAAACATTGAAATACATTCAAATATCTAGATGATTTTTCCATATTTTGAACAATGAAAAACATATATAGTTTGAGTCATGAGGATATGATGGGATATTCCTTAGATACTCAGGAAAAATCAGATAATATAAATTCTTTAATAAGTGGCTGGAAAAAATTGTTGAATGAAATGATGTCACTATAGTAGAAGATGAACAGAATAATCAACAACTTGGTGAAGAGTTTCCTAATGAAAGTGATGAAGATGAAAGAAATATAGGGAAAGAACATGTGTCAGATTCTAATTCAGAAGAATACAATGATCTTGGGTAAGATGAAGTCAAATCGATGTCTACATAGAATCCAAAGAGTCTAGATGAAATTGAAAATAAAAATATCATTAGTGATCGGACAGTGCCAGTTCAAACAAGAATAATGAATACATTACAGCATGAATCTTTCCTATCTCAGGTGTAACCTAAATGTTTTTCTAATGTAGCTGGAGATGAAAATTGTATCCAGGATATTAATTAAGAGCTACAACAAATTGAAAAGAATCAGAAATGGGAGATTATTTCAAGACCAACAGATAATAATATCATCATGACTAAATGGGAATTTTGCAACAAGATAAATGAATATGGTGAAGTGATTTGAAAAAAAGCATTACATGTGTTTGAAGAGTACTCCCAGATAGAGGGTATCGATTTTGATGAGAAATTTGTACCTATTGAAAGGTTAGAGACAATCAGATTATTTTTTTTCCATAGTAGTGAAAATAAAGTTCAGGGTTTTATAGATGGACATCAGGTCAGTATTTATGAATGTGGTTATGGAAGAATAAGTTTACATTGATCAGCCATATGGATTTCTCATTCATAAATACTAGAAAAGAGTTTGTCAGCTGAATAAGGCATAATATGGTTTAAAGAAATAACCAAGAGCATAATATTCAATGCTAGATCAGTTTCTTAAATATCTTTATATTCAGTGTGGTGGAGTTTATTACAATCTGTATGTCAAAAATGATAGTAATAAAATGATTATGGTTATTTTTTATGTTGATTACATATTCTTTGGTGGATCGTATGAATCATGGTGCAGACAATTTTCTGAGTTCATGAAGCGTGAGTTTGAAATGTTCATGATTGGTGGGTAGATATTTTTCATTGGTTTATAGGTGACACAAAGAATAAATGGAACCTTATTTTCTCCATAAAAATATTTCAATTAAGTTTGAAGAAGGTTTTGAAAGGATAATTTCAGATAGAGGAATACTCTGGTAGCTACCCTAATAAAATTATCAAGAGATAATGAAGGAAAAGCGGTTAATGTCACAGAATATATACAGATCATTAGAAGTCTACTTTACTTGATTATGACAAGACCATATATTATTTTTGGAACATGTGAAGAAGTGTTGTATCAAATTAATCCCAAATAAATCTAGATGATTGCATTAAAAAGAAAATTGTGTCATATCAAGGGAACAATGGACTTCAGTTTCATGTATAGTTAAGAATCTCAATATGAGTTATTAGGATATATAGATGTAGATTTCACCTGATCATGATATTATTTGAAATCAATGTCAATATGTTCTTTCTATCTTGGTGGATTTTTGGTGTCCTAGCTGAGCAAGAAATTAGATAATATTTTATTGAGCATCACAGAAGCTGAGTATATTGTAGCTACTAAATCATGCATGCAGTTATTAGGGATGACACAGCAGCTTGATGATATGGGATTTGTAGTGAATTATTCATTAAAAATCCATTTCAATAATTAAAGTTCCATAAATCATAGAAAAAAACTCATTCTATCTCTCAAGAATAATTCACATTGAAATCAAGTATTTTTTAATCTAGGATAAGGTAGAGAAGGGATTGTGAAGTTTGATTATGTGCCCATAGAACTATAAGTTGCTGAAACAATGAAAAAGGCCTTACACAAAGAATCATTTGAGAGGCATCAACTGGCTTTGAGAGTTACTTCGACTCCACACACATGAAAAAGTGTGGATGTGGGACCCCCCCCCCCTTTCCCCCGATGTATGGTTTGTTTTTTCCTAAGGTTCTAATATGTTTTATTTACGTTTTTGTAGTCTTAAAAGGAATGGACTTCAGGGTCATTGAAAATGGGGGAGATATTATAGGTATAAAAATAGAGAAATTTATTTTTCAATACATGGGGAGAAGTTAACTGGTGGATTAGGGAGATAGGTGGAGCCATGATATAGGAGGAGCAGTGAGGCAGGGGAAGTTTTAAATCTGATGATTCTATAAGTTATCAATCAAAGAGGATATATCATGATAGATAATGTACATGATTAAATCAGTTATTTGGTTTCAAGAATTGGTGTTAGGAATGAATTGATTAATTGATGAACTTTTCATTATACTCTTGTTTCTCACACTGATCATTGATCATGTGACTTAGAGTATTTTTTGAGTAAATCATGGATATCTATCTAAATTTCATGAAGAGAATGATGGTATAAATGGATGAAGCTATAAATAGGTACCAATTTATGAATGAGTTTTCATCAAATCCAAAGGGGAGATTGTTGGGAAAAAATTCCTCAGGCAATATTGATGCATTTTTGGGTTGTTTATGTTTTTTGATAAAATAATGTTTCCAAGGTCAATTGTCAAGTTACATAGATATTATTGAGAATTCATGTTGACCAAGAAGTGTGACAAAATGAATGGATAATCTAGAGGTGGTACAAAAATAAAGTATACACAATGGCAGCGTTTTCCAGTGATTGCCAAATTTTTGGGTCCAAAATTTGGAGATTGGAGAAAAGTGTATTTGGAAAAGGCAGTTGTGCTCCAGCCATCAGAAGGTTTATAAATTTGATCATCATATTTTTTTTAAGATATGAACATCAAAACATTGAAAATTAAATAAGGGAGCACAAGTTATAGAGCGGCGTGCAAGGTGGCTAGCATGATAGAGGCTTGTGTGATTAGACTAGCGCGTCTGGTGGAACATTTCACACTGTGTGCTTAGGGTATTCAAAATTCCTATAAATAAATGGATACCCCATAATTTTAGGGAATCTCAACACTAATAGAAAATAATAGCTTTGTTCATTCTTATAGTAATGCCACATAAGTAGTGAGTTATTAATAAGTTGTGTGTTAGATAGTTGTTGATTACAAATATTGATTTGGTAATAAAAGGTTATGTTTCACACACATTTTTGTGAGTATAAGATATTTGTGCCATGAAATTTTGGATTATCATGCATGTTAGTTTGTGAAAAAATATCACACTTGTGCAACGTGTAAATTAGCACATAAGTCAACCTAGGGTTGCGTGAAAGTTGGAAGTTTCCTAGTACACCTGTGGTAAAGTTGTATTTATCAGGGGATGAAAGTGGTACATAAATAGATCATCTACATAAAATGGAGGATAAATTAATTTGAGATAATTAAAGGACCTACTAGTCTATATTATGTTATTGGATCTTCTGAAGAATCATTGAGCACACTTCAGTTGAGAGAGCGGTGAGATTTCATTTTTTGATTGGTTGTAAACCAGGAGGGACAGTGAGCCTTCTCCGAATATTGTAAGCAGCAGTGCGCTTTTTGTGTATTTGGAACATCGACACATTTACATTGTATTCTACTTGGACATAGCACAGTGAGTTTGAACCAAGCATAATTTTGGTGTCTCATACATGTGTTAATTTTTAATTTTTTTTTTGGGAAGGAGAGAGTGTAATGTTTTTTTAAAAACAAAACAAGATCAAAAGGGGATGTTTTTTTAATCTATCATAACCCGATTCCCCTCCCTCCCCTCTCAGGGTATTTTACCTTATAGACCTGACAATGTTTATCATAGGTAAAGGTTAATTTTTTGTTTCTCTCATAATGGAGGTCATCAATCACAAATGGATTCTGATCTTCAATGGGAATAATTTTTAGTTATGGAATAATCAGATGTATCATTGCTTTCAATATTTGGGAATATATGTATTTATAGTAGTGATGCATGATATTTCTGCCAACATTGACAGTGGTGCTTTTTAGAAGCTAAACAAAGGGAATTGGATGCTGACGCCAAAGGAATTGATGTGTTATAAAGCCCTATAAAATGCAATATATACGAAGGTAATATCATAAAATACATCACATGCTATGTGGCAAAATCTTTTAAATATATATTAAAGAGATTAAAAAGACATAGAGGTAAAGCAGCAGGTTTTGTCAAATAAGTATGAATATCTGAGAAAGAACCCAAATGATATTTTGGATGCATTATTTTATAAGGTAAATGTTCTTGTGGAATACATGCATGGTTTTGGAGAAATTACTGAATATCTAAATATTTCCAAGTGTATCTTGAAAATAATTTGACCTTGGTTCAATATGAAAGTTTCAATGTTGGAGGAAAAATATCTAATGGAACTCACATTAGATATCATTAATAATACTATTGTCGCATATGATATGAGAAATGAGGACATTGAGTCTATGGAAAAAGTTAATTCCAAGGAAGTGGAATTCAAGTCCATAAGAATCTCACCATTGAATATTGTCAAGAATAATAAGAGATAGATGAGTTGATATAATTCCTCTCCTCGAATCTGTAAATAGGAAAATGAATGTTTAAATGAAAACATACAATTTCTTACTCTATATGTGGAAAGGTTGGTCATATTGCATCAAGGTTCCCCAAGAAAATCCATGAAGATGACGAGGATGAAGTTTAAATCCTTATAAAAAGTATTAAACCTATGTAAAAGGAAATAAAAATTTTAAGAAAAAATTATTTTAAAAAAATAATCTTCATTCACAGAAATGTTACAGTTCAGATTAATTTGAGGTTAAAGAGATAAAGAACTACACATATCATGGAGAAAATTATATGGTTTCAGTTTTTGGTATGTTCTTAGAAAAAGTTAATAAATTGATGTTGATGAAGACTGTGTTTAAAGAATAGTTGATTTGTAGGCTAAGATAGAGGCCTCTCTATAAGAGGTAGATGTTTGGATATCCAAAACAAAGAAATCCAACAAAGCGGTTCATGATGCCAAACTCTATATGCAGTAGGAGGAAGAAGATAAGTCTCAGATGATAGAAGAAATTGAAAAACGTAAGTCTTTAAAGATAGAGATCTTAGAAAAGGTTGTTGATTATAATATCAAAATTGAAAAATAGGGAAATGAAATTGATAGTTTGAAAATATCCAAAAGGAATCAAATTAACTATATTGAATAACTTGAACATGAAGTTTTTATTCTATGACAAAAAGGTAAGGATCAAGAAAAAATCTTAACTCCCAATGTGACATCGGTAAAGGAGATCATTCAAAAGAAAGAAGCATTGCAAGTAGATCCTATAGTTCCAGTAGAATGAAATAAATATTCAAATATAAATGATAAGGATGGTATGGGGCTCAATTAAAAATAGAGATTAGTCATGGTTGAAGTGAGATCGCAAGAAGTCCCTCCAATATTTAATATTTATTTGGGCATGAAGTAAATTTAGAAGATTAAGAGAACCCTAGAGACATCTAGTGGTGTAGAAGTGACTTGTAGGAATGAACCAAACATCATGTGTTATTTCTATGGAATGATAGAATATTCAAAATATGTGTATTCTATAGCCATGAGATACTGAAGGGCACAAGAAAAATAGTGGAATCCAAACATATCTCAATAGTCTAGAATATATTTTGTGTTACAATGTTTTTTCTATAGGGTATTTTCACACATGGATAGATATTGTACATCAACTATTCATAGGAATGTTCCAAAGAAGAACCAAATTAGTCGCAAGAAGAAAATTAAAGACTCAACATGTGAGTTGAAAACTCAAAGTCGATTTTTAGTGTTTAAAGATGAATTCGGTACATAATTCTCCAAGGAAGATCAAGATTTTCATTCTATGATGAGTGTGAAGTCTAGAAAAAAGATCAGAAATAAAATAACTGAGAAGGAATTGGTTGTTGAAATTTCCCTTAAAGCATCATATTGTTCCGGTGTATGGATCCTTGATAGCAGTTTCACATCCCATGTTATAGGAAATAAGGATATTTTTACAGGCATAAAATATGAAAAATAAGGAGTTTTCATGTTTTTCAATGATGAAGACTTGAAAATATTTGTCTTGGGATAGGCCAGGTTTGGGGGAAAAGAAATGAGATGTGTTAATGTCTTAGTAGTAGAAGGTATCAGTCACAACTTGCTTAGTATCAGTCAACTATGTGACTCAATGCATTTTATAAGATTTACTAGGAATATTTGTATCATCAAAGGAAGATATGGTGCATTTTTTCTATAAGGAAAAATAATAAATCGAAATCTATACCTTGTTAGCGCGGAAGAAGATATATGTTTTTATCCCAATAAGAAGAAAACAAGTTGTGTCATAAAAAACATGTTCATCTATACCATCCATCCCTAGAATATCTAGTAAATTTTGATGCATCTAGAGACCTCCCTAATCTATCATGTTATTATACTCATTTTTGTGATGCTTGTCAACAAGGTAAGATCATCATAATGACCTAAAAATGAAAAGAAGAAAAAACAAGCAGAGTGCTTGAATTGGTGCATATTGATGTATGTGGACATATCTCACCAAGATCCATTTATGGGAAGAGATATTACATTATTTTCATTTATTATTATAGAATAATGGCATGGGTATTTGTCATTTTCCACCTACCTGATTTATTTAGTTCCATAAAATGTTGTCAGATAGAATCAGAAAGGATTCTTAGACATAAAATTCTAAAGTTTCATACTAATAATGTTACAAAATTCACAAATTGTATAGTGGAATAATATCTTGAGAAACAGGGGATAATGCATAAATATTCTTCATTAAGAACACCCAAATAGAATAGATTGGTTGATAGGAGAAATCGGATCATCAACAACATGGCTAGAACTATACTTATTTGAAAATTCATACTAGAGAAATTTTCAAAGGAAACATTCTTAACATCGGTCTACATTTCTAATAGGTCTATATTTTTTCCAATGTAAGGAATGACTCCATATGGGATTTGGTACGAAAAGAATCCAACATTGAAATAATTTTGAATATTTGGAAGTGAGTTCTTTATTATCAAAAAAGAAAAGAAAGAGAATTTTGATTCATGAGGATATGAGGGGATATTCCTTAGCTACTCGGGAAAAATAAGGTTATATAAATTCTTTAATAAGAGGATGGAAAAAACATTTGAAATAAATGATTTCACTCTAGTAGAATATGAATAGAATATTCAACAAATCAGTGAACATTTCCCTAATTAAAGTGATGAGGAGGAAAGCAATACATGAGGAGAAGAAGAGGTAGATTCAGATTCAGAATAATACAATGATTATGAGTATGGGGAATTAAAATTAGTTTTTACACAAAATACAAAGAGTCGAGCTAAAATTGACAGTAAATATATCATTTGTGATCAGACAGTGCCAGTTTAAACAAGAAGAATGAATTCATTATAGTGGGAATATTTTCTATCTTAGGTAGAACCTAATTTTTTACTGATGTAGTTGGAGATGAAAATTGGGTTCAGGATATGAATGAAGATCTATACCAAATTAAAAATAATCGAAGGTGGTAGATTGTTTCATGGCAAAAAAATAAAAATGTCAATGGGACTAAATGAATATTTTGCAACAAGATAAAATAATATGAAACAGTGATTCAAAAAAAATGAACGACTAGTGTGAAAAAAGTATTCCTAGATTAAGTGTATTGATGTTGATAAGGCATTTTAAACTATTTCATGTCTTGAAAAAATCAGATTATTCTTGGCCGTAATAGTGAAAAGAAAGTTCATGGATTTCTTGATGGAAGTCAAGTAATCATTTCTAAATGGGGTTCCAGAAGAAGAAGTTTAAATTGAGCTGCTAGATGGTTTTATCATTCATGAATATGAGAACAAAGTTTTTCCACTGAAGAAGGCATTATATGGTTTTAAGTACACATTGAGAGCATGGTATTCAAGGAAAGATCAGTTTCTCAAAAATCATAGTTTTCGGCATTGTGGAGTTGTTTACAATATGTATGTCAAAAATGATAGTAATCAAAGGATAATGGTGTTAGTTTATTCTAATGACAAAATCATTGGTGGATTGGATGAATTAGAGTGTATAAAATGTTTCCAAATTCCTGAAGAGTGAGCTTTAAATGACCATGATTGGTGGGATGATGTTTTTCTTTATACTACTGGTGACACAAGGAAGTAATGGAGCATTCATTTATCAATAAAAATATGCCAATAATGTTTTGAGAAGGTTTGGAATGGATAGTTCCAAGGTGATAAGACTCAGGTAGATACCCGAAGGAAATTATCAAGATATTATAAGGGAAAAGTGGTTAATGTCATAGAATAAAGACAGATCATTGGATGTATTTTCTACTATATATTGAAATGACCAGATATTGTTTTTTCCATATGTCATATAGTGTGGTACCAAAGTAATACCAAATAAAGCTACAAGATTATAGTGAAATGTTTACTTCAGTATATCAAGGGAATAATGGACTTTGTTTTGATATTCAATGACAAATATCAGCATGAGTTATTTGCATATACAGATGTATATTTCACCAGATCAGCAGATGATATGAAATCAACGTTAAGAGGTGATTTCTATCATGGTTGATTGTGTATTTCTTAGATGATCAAGAATCAAGATTGTATTTCATTAAGCATTATAGAATCTGAGTATATTGAGGTTACTCAATCATGAACACAATTATGGGGGATGAAGCAGCATCTTGATGATATGGGAGTTACAATGAAGTCTCTGATCAAAATCTAGTGAGATAATTCAAGTGCTATAAATCTTAGCAAACATCCAGTCTATCACTCAAGGAAAAATCACATCAAAATCAAGTATGATTTTATCAAGGAGAAGGATGATCAAGGGATTGTGAAGTAATCTTATGTTCCTACAGACCTATAGGTTATAGACATTTTGATAAAGGCCTTAACCAATCAATAATTTCAGAGGCATTTAATGGCTCTGGGAGTTCAGCTGACACACACATGAAAAAGTCTGGATGTGGGACCCCCCCTCTCCCCAAGGTATGGTTTTTTTCATAATGTGTAAATATGTTTTCTTTACCATGTTGAAGAACTAAAAGGAATGGACTTCAGTTTCATTGAAAAATGGGGACAAATTATAGCTATAAAAAGGGAGAAATTTTCTTATTCAATATATGAGGTGAAGATAACTAGTGGAGTAGCGAGATAGGTGGAGCACCTAGATAGGGAAGCAGCGAGATAGAGAGAGTATTAAATCTTAAAATGCTAGAATTGATCAATCAAAGGTGATATATAATGACATATGATTTTCATGATAAAATCAGTTGTTTGGTTTCAATAATTGGTGTCAAGAATTAATGGATTCATTGAATAACTTTTCATTATACTCTTGTTTCTCATGTCGAGCATTTATCATGTGGGATTAGAGTATGTGTTGAGTAAATCTTCAATTGCTATCTAAATTGCATGAAGAAAATTATAGTAGAAAATGGATGAATCTATAAAGAGGTATCAATTTATGAATGATTTTTCAACAAACCCAAAGGGGGAGATTGTTGGGAAAAAATCCTTAAGCAACATAGCTTCATTTTTGGCTTGTTTGAGTTTGTTGAAAAATGTGGGTTTCCAAGGTTATTTTTCTAGTTCTAGAGATATTATTGAGAATACATGTTGACAAATAACCATGAAAAATTTAATGAATGATCTATCGGTGGTAAAAAAAATATACAATGTGGTGTCATTTTACAGTGTTTTCAAAAAAAATTGGTCCAAAATTTGGAGATTGGAGAAAAGTATTTTAGTAAAGGGAGTTGCATGCCAATAATCAGAAGGTTTGTAAAGTTTAATGCTATATGTTTTTCAGGATCATAACATCAAAATATGGAAATAGAAAGAATGGATCGAAAGTTATGGAGTGGTGTGCAAGGTGACTAGTGTGACATAGGCTTGGGTGATTGGACTTGCGTGTCTGGGGGGAAGTTGTTTGTCATGTGATTAGGGTTTTTAAAATTACTATAAATAAATGGATACCCCCCCCCCCACATTTCCGGGTAGCTCAATATTTAGATAAAATAAGAGCTCTGGTCATACAAGTAGTGAGTTATTTAGAAGTTGCGCACTAAATGGTAGTTTTATACCAATAGTGATTGGGGCATAAAAAGGTATGTTTCCTGCAAGTTGTGATTACAAAATAGTTTTTTTTGTGCAAGTTAGGAGTAGCACACAAGTTGGTTTGTGAAAAAAATTAACACATGTTTTTCATTTAAAGTAAAACTCAAGTAATCGTTGGGTTGAGTGAAAGTTTGAAGTTACCCAGTACACATGCGGTAAAGTTATATTCACTAGTGGATGAAAGTGAGACATCAAAATAGCATCTACACACATTATATTATGCATTCATTTTAGATAATGAATGGATCTAAAAGTCTATAAAATGTGATTGTATCTTCTGAATATGTAGTGTGCACACTTCAGTTGAGATAGCAGTGAGATTTCATTTTCTGATTGGTTGTAAACCTAGTGGGATGTTGAGTCTACTCCGAACATTGTAAATAACAGTGGACTTTTAATGGATTTGGTACATTATCACATTTTCATTTTATGCACCTTGGATGTATCCTAGTGAGGGAGAACCAAGTAAAATTTTGGTGTTGCGTGAATGTGTTAATTTCTATTCCTACATAGTTGCGGGAAAGAGATAGAAGAGAATTTTGTTTAACAACGAAACAAGATCAAAATGGGAAGTTGTTTTAATCTATCATACCTTGATTTATCCCCCCCCCCCACCTCAGGTTATTTGACCTAGTGGACCTAACACATAAAAATAAAGGGACCCAAAGTAAACAAAAAACTAGAGGATCCAACAATTGGTCCTGACTTATGGATGGTCCTTTCTCTCAACTCCAAATCTACTCTAATTGCTTATCCATCAAGAGCAGAAAGGCCCTTTCCCTTACCTTGGTCATGAAATATGATGTTTTATTGGGTTCCGGGGCACCCTAGAATGTTATGAGTAAAACATTGTAGGAAACTACAAATTTTTTCCCAAAACATATCTATTCCATGTAATTTAAATCTATAGTGACATGAAATATATATTAAATTCAAAAATATATAAATCATTATCGGTCTTCATGTTCTCTAGGACACCCATGATTGATCATTCCCACTTTAGCCAATGACATGGTGTCTCTAAATATTTTACATAAACACTTTTAATAAAAATAAATAGTTGTTATATGGAGTTAGAAATGGATAAAACACATACTAAATTAATTTTAGATATTCATGAAAATGGCCAGTAAAGTGGTGTCATACTACTGTAAGTGGTGGTTGAAAACTGTCCCGGGAATTATATATATATATATATATTAAAATGTTCATGTGATTAAATTGGGAGTATTCGCTGTATTTCCATATGATTTTAAAGAAATAATGTTATGGTCAATAGTTTATAGGATACACAACACCGAGCTTAAACAGCACATGACATATATTATTTAAATATGACCATTATAACCAAACTGTTGAATTTTTGTATATGAATAGGATTAACTAATTTAGGAAAAATTTATGTATAAATAGGTCATCATAAAAAAATTGATAAATATTTATTAAATAATCACTCAAATTTTTAGAAAGGTTGTTTAATGCTTGAAAATACATTTTCTACAAAATGGTATTATTTTTCATTTAATATTTGAGAATTATAATTAATTTATTCCACATTTAGAAATTTTATTTTATAAAAAATAATATCATTTTTGAAATCATAATATCAATCTTATCTTAGGTTAATGTTTTGGTATTTTTTTGAATAATGTAATTTTTTATTGAATAGTGAAAAATATCACTTTTTGTAGAACATTCATTTATTTTCAATAAATTATGTAATTAAAAATTGCAATTATGATTTTCATTTTATTCAAAAGTAACACAAGTATTATTTAGTTAGATTTAAAATAATTTATTATATATTTATTATCTTTAAAGGTGATTTTTATATGTTTATATTTTGGTTTAAAACACATTTCTTTGAAAGATGTTTTTAAAAAACTAATGTTCCTCCATTTTAATTAATTAAAATTAAAAATTATTTTATGAACCAGGATTTTCATACATAGATATTACATATTTTTAGACAAATATTTAATGAATTTCAAAAATATGTTCCTGAGGATCGTAATGGTTTAGGGTCTTTGGAGAATAGGTACACAATCTTCTTAATTAATGAATGATCTTCAACATCTCCCCCATAGATCTTATAATTTTTTATTATTCATAGTCATACCCTACATAAATCCTTTCTTCATAACTATGGGAATGGAAAACATAAAAATGGGTTGGATGATATGTTCAGTAAGGGTAAATATATGAGATTTTAACATAACGTGAGCATAAGGGTATGAGAACATGAGAATAATATTTAAAAACCATACCATGAATATCATAGATCGTAGACATGAGTCATGGAAAAAATATTGGTAATTCATAAGACTTGAATAATAATGGAATAAAATAAAATAATCCATGAGATAATATCATTGTAATAAGACATATATTTTTGGCATACACATAAGCTTATATCATTGTGAATAGGTTTAAACTGAGACAGGTTCACTCATTAATTTAAGAACATGACTTCAGAACCTCATATTAAATTATGGAAATGAAACAAGGTCCATGCATGAAATTATGGATATGAAAAAAGGTCTATTTATAACTTTATACACATTAAATATTTCCCACATGTAACCTTATGTATGTAAAATTAGTCCCAAACATAACCTTCTGTGCCTGAAAGTAGGTCCACACATGAGCCAATTTTTTTTTCAAAATGGCCACTTTTAGGGTGATTGGTAACCAAACACCACATGGTAAACAAAAAAAAGTTTTCCATTTAAAAATTTAAAATTTAAAAGCACATGATGGACCTGTGGATCGAGGAGTCCTTGACCCGAGAGACACTTATCATCTAAAATCACATCACCCGCCAGCCTTCATCATCATTGTCTTTTGTTGTTGTCCAATATTCACCATCTACATCACTGTCCAAGCCCACACCAGCTCACCGGAAGATCCATTCATCGTAGTTAATCATCACCGCTGAAAAAAATAAAAACATTCCACCATAGAAAAATCAAACCATTAATTTGGAACAAACATTCAATGAGGTCCTCCACCAAAAGAGATGAAACACATAAACTAGTACAACATGCATTGAACAGTAAAACATCTGCCTAAATAACCCAGTAAACTTCACCAAATGTTTGAAAAAAACACCAATCAAAACCGACAAACAATAATGGGAACCATGAAGGATTTGATTCTAATTGTGAACACACCATCAAAGGGGTGAGCTCTTGGAATACCGACAACCAAATGTTTGAGGAAAAACACCAATCAAAGTCGAAAAAACAGAATGGCAACCATGAAGGAGTTGATGATGACTGTGAATGCATCGTCAAAGGGGTGAGTGCCTAGAACACCGACGACCATCGAACCGCACTTCCCAAAACCTTCTATGAGTCCACCGTGCCAGATCCGACTTGGAGAGGTACAGTGAAAAGAGAGGTCAGGTTGACACATTACATAATTAAATCATTAGTGATCCATTATTAATCTATGAATTATTCAGAGATATAGGTCATTCTGATCACATAGTATATACATTTTTTCCACAATATCATAACACATTTATCATAACATAACCCTTGATAAATAATTGGGTTTAAAAAACATTTCATCACAGTATAACCCATGGAAAATGAATGGGTTTCATAAAAAACTTCTCATCATAAACATAAACTATCTAGAGAATGAATAAGAACAGTTTCCTTGGATCATGTACATTTTATATAATAAGTTACATCAAAGGTTGTAATCTTATATGGAAAATTATTTTGAAATATTACATGGAACATTTATTGAGTAAAATAACCTTTTCACTTTGAAAAACACCCTTTTAAATCTAAAAGTTCCCCAATCATGGGAAGAATAATTTTTTTGAAAAAAAAACTCAAAAAATTTTAAATTTATCTTCAAAACATTAAGTGTTCATGAAAATAGAAAATTCTATTCATGTTATACATGTTAAAACAAAGATCTATTTCATATTTTTAGTAAAATCCAAACGAGTCTTGTTTGTAAAATGACATGATGATTCCTTTTAAAAAATTAAATAAAATAAAAACAATCATAAAAATGACATTAAAAAATCATACAAGAACCATAAATAATTCTTTATTTTTTTTGAAAACATGGATATTGAATAAAAAGGGTTTTCAACAAAATATATAAAAAAGGTTGTTTTCTTTAAAAAAATCATTATTTTGAGATATTGAGTTTGTAAAGAGGTGAAAAAGAATGTAAACATGTATTCTAAAGAAACAACTATAGGATAATAAAATTCATGTTGTTCTTGAGAAATAGATCATAGTATTTCATTATCGAAACCATAATCATAAACAATCCTAATAAAAAATGACTCTATAACATCAAACCCTTACCGCATTGACAACATTTTAATCTTAATACCCATTATATAATAACATAAATTGAAAATTTGATTATAGTTATAATAAAAAATTAATTATATTAAATGGGAAGGGAATGTATACACACCTTATAATATAATATAGGCACATAATATAACATATTTCTCAAGGAATACAATTTGAGATGAAATTCCCTTACTACTTTGGTAATCTATTGTATCGTAAGCCCCAATAAAGAATAAAATCAAAATAAAAATTAAATATAAATAAAATAATTATATTCATGAAATAAGTTTTAAATGTTTAATTATATAAACCGCACAAAATAAACAAGTGGTGAATATGACATATGTCTCTGAGAAATAAAATAGAGACCATAAATCTCTTACGATAAGTCTCAAATTCCTTCATATATGTTAAAACCAAATATATAATAAATATATGATTATTATAAATATATTTTATACCAATAATTATGTATATCTTAAAATATATGATTTACTTATTACCTTTTGATACCAATTTATTAACAATTATTTGTTAAAATCATGTTTCGGGTAATGACGGCTTCGTTTTTCATGTATGTTTTGGTTTGATATTGTTTTTGCTTGATATTATTGATCATTTTAATTTGATAATGGAAAAATAATCTACATAATTTTAACCAAGAAATATATATTTAATATATATTCATTATATATGTATTTATATCAATCCATTAAAGTTATATATAGAAAATTAATTACACCATTCATGGAGATGGCAAGTTGGACATATGTACGAACATTGTTTCCATTTCTCAACGAATGCAACAAAAAAAAATATTAACTTTATTGAATTATTTTTATTTAATATATAACACATGTTTTAATTAAATTTTTCTTTATTAACTTCCATATGAATCTTATGTAAAAAATGAATCACATTGCTTCGTGAGGAAGTAATCCGCCATACACACTAAGGATGTTATCATATCCGCCATTGAATTGAAACTAAGAAGGTATTTGTGATATAATAATTTAAGAGGTATAATTATGTTAAAAATATAATGTATATTCATTTAATCTATACATTTTTTCATCCATGTAAACTGTAAATTGGGATAAAACACATCATATTGGTTCACAAGGCGGTAGTCCACTATACACACGAGTGACATTATTGTTTTCCAATATGATTTGAGGTAATAAGTTTAATGTGATATTATAAATAAATAATTATATTTATGTTATAAATATAATATATATTATTTAAATCCATAATTATATCAATCCATAAGAATCCGTGATAGAAAACAAATACATCAGTTTGCGAGGTGGTAGTCCACTGTACACGTGAGAAAAAGTATAGATTCTCATTTGATGAAAGTGGATATGGATATAGTTTATTATATTAACATAATATAATATAATTATATGTGATTTAATGGTATTATAATATTATCATAGTTGAGTAATATTTAAATGAGGTGTAAGAATAAATAAAACAAAATCCCATGTTTGAGAATTTTACCACTTCTTCAAAGAGCATATTTAGTTTTATACATAAAGCCTTATATAGGGGTATTAATAATAAAAATAAGGCCTATATGATGTTTGAAGAGAATTTTGGAAGAAATTTTATCAGTTCTTGGCCGAAATAAAGTGGTTTGGATGTGTGAAGTGGAGAGGAGAGGGTGACCTTTTATATGAAGGGGATAGGACACACATGTAATTTTTGAAAAGAATAAAGTGTACCCAATTTATCACAATAATATTCCCAAAAATGGGTTATTAATGAATCATAGAGTTTATAAGGTCTAAATATATCCATAAAATGGGTTATAGATATGATTTTAGGTCATTTTATCCCTTATATTTTTAGTTTAAGCAACGATAATCCCATTTTAATTTTAACTAGGGTAATTAATTTTTATAGTTTTTTACTATACATTTCAACCAAAAAATAATTTCACCTTATTATATAATATTAATTATTTATATTAAAAATATGGAATAAATATTTCCAAATTCAATTAACATGGATGGGAAATTTTAATTTAAAATTAAATCCGTAGAGGTGATGAAAAAGTTGTTTTCCAAAAAGAATATTTTCTAAAGTGTAAAACGTTATTATATCAAAATTAATTTTAAAATTGATTAAAATGACCTAAATTGGATAAATTATAATATAATTTATATAATTTTACTATTAAAACCACATTAAAATAAAACATTACCTTATAAATTATTTTACTGAAACGATATTTTCAATAAAACTTGTATTTTTCACTATTCATGGAGAACTTAATCTTTTCAAAAATATTCCAAAAATTCATCCAAAGATGATTTTACAATTTTTATTCAAAAAATAATGTTACCTTTTTTAAAATACATTTTCTACAATTTTCAAAAATTATTTTTCTTTTCTTTACAAAAAGTAATAAAAATTATTTTTTGAGTAAAACGTATTTTGGAAGCATATAAATACATTAATAAAAAACTATTGTACTTATTTATAAATATTATTTATTTTTATAAAACCATTATAATTAATATTTAAGATATGGTTATTCCAATTCATAACACTATGTTTAATGTCTAGGTTATAATGATTATGTATAAATAATAATATAAATAGTATAATGTGGTTCGTTAAAACATGGTGTTGCGTATAATGCAATCTATTGAAAAAATTAAATATTTTGAAAACAAAATTCCATAAAAACATAGGTTATTACATTATAACCACATTAAAATTAATTTATCCCTCGAAATTTTTAACTCTGAAACAAAAAAAAATGATAATACTTCTACCTCATTACATCATTAGGTTCCCACAAAGCTTCCTTAAGCTGGTGGATTTGATGAAAAATAGGGAAAATTTGAGTGGACATGTTTTGTAGAACTTTATATATAAAATCAATAATATCCAATTATTTTTCCTCATAAGATAGATCATTATCTAGTGGTACAACCTCTGAGTTTATTACATGTGATTGATCAAGTACATACTTCTTCAATAGAGTCAGATGGAACAAATTTTGGACTTGATAGAAGTTTAATAGAAGTGACCAAAAATAACTACCATCCCAATATGATAAATAATTTCAAAGGTACCTATATATATGAGGTTCTATATTCTTTTATATCATAAAAAATCATCCCTTGTTTGTGCTTCATAATTTTCATCTTTATCTTTTACACCATGTTATGAATATTCATGATATATTTATTTTATGCCTGAAGACTTAAATCACCATATAGTCCATATGGAATTCCTTCATAGTCTAATTATTTACAAAAACTAAGATTGATGACACAATTTATCCAATAATATTCAAACTTAAACTTTACCTATTCCATAAATAGATAACCTTAAGGCTGCTACAAAATATTTCTACCCAAAATTGAATCCCAAATATTGGATTACTTTGATCTCATATAATTAAATGATCAAATTAACAATAATTGTAATCACTCAAAGAGACTCATACCAAAATTTATACACCCTAATAATTTCCAAAAAAATCATAATAACACCACATATACCTCTAAAATATAATTCACAATTTATTCCTTAAATAAGATCTTATCTTAGTGAGAAATATTTCTATTGGATATTTGGGTTCATTATTGCTCATATATATGATCATTAGTTGATTCAAAATATCAAAAATTATTTCTTTATTAATTAATTTATGAATAGTGAGATAATCACTGGTCAGAATCACATAAAATTTCACTAAAGGATTCATAAGTCGATTTTCATAGAACTAATTCATATAAAATACAAACATTAAATTCCCCACTCTGAAGTGCCTTAATTATCATGATTCACTTCTGTTTCTATGATTTCATAATCTTTCCCTTTATCCTTTGTCTTTATAGGTAGTTGTGGTTTATCATTTTCATTATAATTTTAAGTACTATAGTGTAGATGGTGTATTCGTTTTGGATTTATCTATATTTATTTCATTGAGTAGCCTACTCACATCACTTCTACATTATTTTTCTTAATGTATAGGCTTATCACACTTAAAACACTTCCCATTTCCACTCAATCAATTCCTATGATGTTTCTTCACATAATATTTTCATGTATGTGGCTGAAATTGCATTCCTCCATATGATTTATTCAAGTTGTCATGAGTCTAAATCTTCAATTATTTTCAAAACTACAAGAATTTTGGGAATCTATAATTTCAAATTCTACCTTTAGTGTGCATCAAATGACTTCTTCATAGATACTAAACTCTCATATAGCCAACACATTTCAAAGATGTTGTTTTAGGCCCCCAAAGAATCAATTAATTTTTATTTAAATTCTCCTTATTAAACCATAATTGTACCTTTAAATTCTTGTAAAATTATCTTCATAGGTACCAATATATTCATCATTGTTTTATTTGATCTTGAAAAATTCATTCTCTATACTGGTGCATATAATAAAATGGAAGTACTTACTAAAAAATATACTCTTAAACTCATCCCATTAAATAGATTCAATTTATTCCTATTGAATAATTTTCTTAATAATGTTACACAATTGATCTACTTTTCCTATTAAATTATAGACATCTAGAATTAATTTTCCTTATTAATATCACTTTTTAGGTAACAATTGCTTCATTTTTCTTATATTTTTTGGTTTTTTTATTTTTGGTCCCTCTTCATAGATCATCATTAAATAATCTCCAGAATTATAACCATGATATAAATACAAAATATATTTATTATATATGTATTTATAGTAACCTGTTAATTTTAGACATTGAAAATTAATAACATAGTTCATGGAGATGGTAAGTCATACATTAACAAGAACGTTGTTTCTATTTTCACGATGGATGAAATAAAAGAATGGTAAATATTATATTATATTGAAAAAATTATTATTATTTAATATATATATAATATGGTAATTAAATATAACCATATCACTTTCCATTTAATTCATATGTAAAAAATGATTCACATCGTTTTTAGTGGAGGTAGTTTAATGCACAAACATGTGACATTATAGTATCCCACAAAAAATGGAATATAAGAAGGTATATGTGATAAAATAACTATACATGTAACATTATGTTAAAAATAACATATATATTCATTTAATCTATCCTTTTCAATATCCGAGTGAAATAAACATTGGAAAAAACACATCACAACGGTTTGCGAGGTAGTAGCTCATCGAACACACAAGTGACATTATTGTTTTCCAAAAATATGGAAGGTAATAAGGTATATGTGATATTATAATTACATAAGTATATTTATTTTATAAATATAATATATATTTTTTAAATTCATCATTACATAAATTCATGATAAGTAGTGATGTAAAATTAATTATATTAGTTCGTGTGATGGTAGCATGTCATACACATGAGTGACTATTTTGTTTCCAATTTGATGGAAGTGGGGATAGATATGGGTTATAAAATTAACATAATAAAATATAATTATATGTTATAGTTAGTGTAATTATGTATTCATAGTTTAGTAATATTTAAAGGATGTTAAATAATAAATAAAACAAAAATGCATGTTTAAGAATTTTACAACTTCTTCAGAGAGCCTCTTTAGGTTTACACTTAAAGCCTTATTAGGAAGGATTCATAATCTAAATATGGAATATTGGATGTATAGAGATAATTGATGAATTTATTTTCTATATTATTTTCCAAAACAAAAAGTTTTTTAAGTGTGTAGATTATAGGAGAATGGGAGGCATTTTATTAGTTGGGGAGAGGACACACATTTAATTTTTTAAAAGAATAAACTATACCCATGATTTCACATTATAGAATGCTCTAAAATGGGTAATTATTGAACCTTATTTTATATAAGGTATGAATATGATAATAAAATGGGTGATGTAAAATTTTTTACATCATTTAATCCCTTATATTTTTAGTTTAACCCCTTGGTAATCTCATTTTAACTTTAACGGAAGTAATAAAGTTATATAATTTTTAGTATTTATTTTGAAAAAATAGTTGAAATTATTATATAATATAAATTATTATAATTATAAATATGGAATTAATTATTCCAAATTAAAATAATATAACAAGAAATTTTTAATTTAAAATTAAAACCGCAGAGATGATGAAAAAACAGATTTCTAAAGAGAAAATATTTCTTAATTTTAAAACATTTTTACACTAAAATTCAATATGGAATTTATTAAAATAAATAAAATTATAATAATAACGATATAATTATTATAATTTTACTTTTAAAACTATTTTTAAAATAATATATCCATATAAATCCTTTAAATGAAAAGGTATTTTTCAACAAAAACCATTATTTTTCATTTTTCAATGAAAAATTAAAATTTTTGGAATATTCCCAAAAATTCATCCGTAGATGATTTTGGCATGTTGATTCCAGAAATGAATTTAATTTTACAAAATAAATTTTCTAAAGGTTTTAAAATTTATTTCTATTATTTTTTCACAAAAATTAATAAAAAACATTTTTTTGAGAAAAAAGTTATTTTTGAAGCATATATGGACTTATCTAAAACATAAGTACTTATTTATAAATATTTTTTATTTAAATAAAATTATTATAATTAATATTTATTAGATAATTATTCCTATTTGCACCACTAATTTTAATGGATATGTTATAACATTCAATGTTAAATAATAGTATAATAATTTATTATGGTTCATTAAAAGTCAGAGTTGCGTGTAATGTAAGCTATAAAAGAAATTAAATTATTTGAAAAAAACATTTTAAAAAAACCAGGGGTGTTAGAACTAATAATGAAAAACATAAATTAAATGTAACACCCTGAGATTTTAAAAGGGGATTATAAAATTATACAAAATATATGTCATAAAACACCAAGTATAAAAGATAATACAACACAAAAATACTTTAAAATATATTTCTTTTTAAATAAATTCAATATCTTTGATAGATTATGATTCACGTAATACTGAGTTTAAATAAAATTTGATACTCTATTAGAATATATTTATAACCAATTTGTTATGTTGGAAGGTATTAATAGGAATAACTAGAATATGAATGTTATATTCTTTACACATGTATAAAAAATAATAAATTGTTATATATTTATTATAAAAAAATAATAACTATTTGAAAGAGAAATAAATTTTCATTGAAAAAAATATATATTTTCTAAAAAGAGGAATAATCATTCTTTAAGAAAATAATTTAAAATTAATTTTTATCACTTTTAAAAAATTTATCTAAAAAATAAAAAATTGAAATATACATATAAAAATTATCTTGGGGTAAATTGTTTATAATTTTTTGAAAATATATATTTTCTGATAAATAGTGAAAAATAATAATTTGTATTGAAAATGACTTTTCTTTTAAATTATTTAAAAAGATAAATAATATTTTAAATTTGTTTTAAATTAAAATTATACAAATTATTGAACAAATTAAATAAATATAGTCCATTAAAATTAATTTCATATTGAATTTCATATAAAACTCTTGAAGATTTTGAATGTTTTTCTTTGGAAAAACCATTTTCTAAACGTGTATTTGAGTTTAATTTTAAATTAAAGTCATCCAATTCTATGAATTGGGTTTAGAAAACTTGATTCCATAATTTGAATCCAAATATTAAATATTATATAATAATATCTGTAACATCCAAGGTAAATAAAGAATAAAGAATTTTCATATTTATTAATATTTACGAATTAAATATTAATTTTATTTTAAAGGGGTTTCTATGTTCGATAGCGTACCCGATACACAACGATGAGTTTCTTTGAAACTTACGTAGCACACTAGTAATAAAATAATATTATTTTAATGTTAGTTAACAAGTAGCCGTTGTACTGGCGGGAATGGATAGAAATAACTAAAATATGATTAGATATGTTTTTAAATGTTTATACATTTACCCAATAAAAGATAAAAGCTTAAAATACGGAAAGAGTTCAATTTTACGGGCATATATACTCTAATTTTCACTAAAGGTTCACTTATCACATTTTAATGGTAAACCGTCATTAAATATAGTTTTTATCACTCTTATACTTTATTTTGGACCAAATATAACTCTTCTTTAGAATCGGGACATCAAAATTTACTTTGTGTAAATTTTTGGTACCTTTCTGATAAAGTTCATTTTTTTATGAATAGTGTAAAATGTTGTATTTTAATTCAAAACCTCTTTTTTAATCTAATTTATTTATATGATTAGATTATTATTTAAATTGGTTTTAAAGTGAAATTAGAAAATATTTTTACCAGTTAATCCAATGGTGGTCATTGGAATCAATTTCACTTTGAAATTGGACTTAAACTGGTGTCAATCTTTTGATACTTATTGTTTCACAAAAACACGTTATTTGTCATGACAACAGGAATTAATTATTAAATTAATTAATTTGACTTATATGTTTTGAATTTTGTAAAATGGACTTCATTTTTGAATTCGGAATATCAAATATAGCTTAGGGTGAATTTTTGGTAATTTTCTGAAAAACTTCAATTTTTGATGAATAGTGAAACCACTAAGTGGTAATCAAGCAAACTGATTTTTCAGTTAAATGAAAGTTTACCACTAATGTGTATTGAATTTTGAAAATCAGACATACATGGTTGTCATTAAGAAGTAAAATGTGGTTCAATGAGATTAAAATAATTTTTTGGTGAATAGTAACTTTTTTTCATTAATCGCGATTAGAGGTAATTAGTGTAGTTTAAGGTAAAAATGGTATTATAAGAATGTGAAAACACCATGACACTTGTCCTACACATATTGATTCAGTCATGGCCGACCATGAAAATCAATGGGACAACTTGGGGACCCCATGGAGCCACTTTAGTTGTAAAATGACATTAATATATTTTTATTTAATGTTAAAGTGAAAATGACACTAACATAAATTGTTTTACTAAAATATTTTTTTAGTGGGGTTATACAAGTAAAAATTTTGATTATAAATATTCATTGGAAAGATAAAAAGATTTCCTACATCATAGTATTTTTTTAATTTTTATACATTAAATAAATTAAATTATTTATGACATAATAATGATGCAGCGATGACATCAATATTTGACGATTTAAATAAAATGGAAAGATAATGTAAACTCTAAAACCTACACATGTCCAAAACCAATTGGATTAGTGGATTTCGAACCCTTATCACCTTATCCACGAATGCTATCAATGTGGGACCTTTTAAAACCGAAACACATTTTCAAATAAAGTAATATTTCTTTACATTCCAAAAGTGCCCCTCCTCTCCTCTTATAAAAGGCTCCCACCTCTACCTCATTTCACACACTCCTCAAGCCTTTGGCTCGGCCAACCCCTGCCCAATTACTCTCTCTAAATCCCTCTCCTCATCCTAGTGGATTCCCTTTGGGCAGAATCCTTTCAAAGGAAGCCTTTAGGCTCAAATCAAAAAGAGTTACACTTTTAAAGGTAATTCATTCTCTCTTGTTCATTTGTTTTATTTTGCTTTTCCAACCCTCTAAACTCTTTTTATTTACTTCTTTTGTAACAAAACCAGTATCTTCAATATACTAGTATGTTGTTATAATATTTATTTGAGCTACACTCTCACACAACTACATCAAATGGTTAAAGAACATACGGTTTCCGTGGATGGCGAAATTCTGCCTCCCGAAACGATGATTGTTCAATACTCATTTAACACCTTCAAGGGTGGCCATTATGATGTCACTATATTTATATATGATATATAATATGTTTATGTTTTCTTTAATCTTCTGTATTTTTCATTTTTGGCATACCTTTATGGTTTCCATTATGGGTAAACACGATATCTTCATTTAAGGAAGTGCGGACTACCGCCCCCTAAAAGTGATGTGATTCGTTAATTCCATATGTGGGACGTGTAAAGGATGGATTTAAAGTTATTATATATGATTTTATACTGGAATTATAATATACCTCTACATCATTATTATTTCTTTCCATTAAAGTATGAGATAGAAATGAAAGTAGCGTTCATGCGTACGTACAGCTTACCGTCTCCATGAACGGTGCATTTCATTTCTTATCCCCAAATGTAATGTACTATTAAAATTACATGTATATAATGTATATATATAATTAATGATATATCTAAATGATGAATATAATTCTGGAATTAAAATATACATACCTCTCATTTAGTTTTAATTCCTCTAATATGACAAAGAAATGAAAGTAGCGTTCATGCGTACGTACAGCTTACCGTCTCCATGAACGGTGCATTTCATTTCTTACCTCTAAATGATTATGTAATATTATAAATACATGTATATGATGGATATATATGATATATATGATATCCAAATCAGGAATTTCATTTTGGATATAAAGAACCTTTGACCACACGAACAACATGTAACTGTAAGAAGTCCACTTTCGACTTAAGAACCAAATATTGACAAAACAAACATTATTAACTTAAATGGTTACATAATGTTTATAACGTGGAAGTAAGTGATATAAAATGAATAATAAACTTTAAAAAGGTTCTTAATCCATTATAAATTAACTCAAGTTTATTATTCAGGACGTTAAAGAACGATCGAGTCAAGTCGGACCTGAGGTAAGGGAACTTCTTAACCCAATTTCAATTCTTTGGGTTAATCTCCTACTTTCAAATTATGTCATTATATTATTATGTTGTATATTGTATTTGTACTTTATTTATGTGTACTTATAGTGAATACACATAATATATCTATTTCATTTTAAAAATTATCTTTGTAAGGGACTTCGTCTCAATCTCCTTTCATTGAGGCATATTTCGTTTTATACACAACTTTCTTTTATACGGTGTATAAACTCCTTTGACTTTTAATTTTTATACAAAAGGAATCTTTTTCTACGAAGCGTTTTACTAAACGACAAAAAAGGAATGTTTTTTTAACGTATGCGGTGACAACGAACTTTTCCGCCACCGCGAGTATTATTTGATCTTTGGCTTTCTCAACAAGCCGTAATGTTTTTAGAATAAAATAACTACCATATACTCTTTTATGTATTTTGGTATTGAAAATGGTTTTGAAAAAGGATTCTATTATGTCAATATATTTATGATATATTGTGATTGAAATGTGTAAATGTTATCATTCCTTTATATTGGTTTTATGTTTTATGATTTTATACTGGTACTTGGACATTTTAACGGGTGGTTACGTTATAAACCATATGACGGGTGGTGCCGTGAATACCAGGACGGGTGGTTACGTTATAACCTCCAATGCATTGGGTATGGAAGTCGGCCGTATGGCTATTCCATTAAGTGATATGTGTGGAAGTCGACCGTATGGTTATTCCACTTAAGTATGTTTATGTCCCAAGTTACCTTTATATATGTTATGTGATCTTTTTATGGGTTTTATGGTAATACTTTGGTTACAAAAAGGTAAGTAATGATATTTTATTCAGTGAAGTGTTTTTACTACTTCGTAAAGGTGAAAAGTATTACCTTGATAAATTATACATGGTTTACTATTTGTTTTGATAAACTAACGGTTTTTTATTCTTTGTGTATCCCTTACTGAGCTTTTTATGCTCACCCCAAGTTTTTTTGAAATGTTCTTCACAGGACTTAATGTGGAATAAGGTCAAGAATGGGATCAAGGGAATGTCATGCTATCTAAAACATGGAATCTAGACATCTTTCTTTTTAAGAGTTTTTATTTTATGGAAGCATAGTAGAAGTGTCTACTTTGTAATCTTTTAAGATGTAATAGTTATGTTCTAATTCTCTAAAACTCTAAACCTGAAAAGATCCTCAATGTGGATTATTTATTTAATTCAATATTAAGTATGGTTTAAGGCTGGGGCCTTATAGTTGGTATCAAAGGTCGGTTTAGACAACTTTAGGAGTTAGAAAAGTGTTAAATTATAATATGATTGAAATGATATAGCATTTACAGATTACCATGTTGCTTCGCCAAAGATATTTCTATGTTCAGAATGGTTTTCCGCGGAGGAAACAAAGCAGCTATGTTGGGACGACATTAGGAGGAAGATAACCTTCCAAATCAGCAACCTGAGATGGTCGGAATCGGAACTGAACAGTTTGTTGCAGTGATGGCACAGTTGACTCAGGCTATAAATGGTGGTGGTATCCATGCACGAGATCAGCCAGATCAACCGCAGAAGAACATGTCAGTGGTGGAACATTTCATGAGGCAACATCCCCCATCATTCAGAGGATCATCTGACCCTGTGCAAGCTGAAGGGTGGATTAAAGCACTGGAGAAGATTTTTGATGTCATGGGGTGTTCAGACAATCAAAAGGTTAGTCTTTCTATTTACCGTTTGGAGGGAGAAGCAGATCAGTGGTGGTCGATGGTGAAAAATATAAGGGATAGTGATGAGATTGAGGATCTTCACTGGGAATAATTCAAAGGTATGTTTCTTGAGAAATATTTTCCTAAGGTGGTTCGTCTTAGGATGGAAAAAAAGTTCCTAGAATTGAGGCAGGAGGATGATTCAGTGGCTGCTTATGAAGAAAAGTTCACTCGATTGGCAAGGTATGCTCCAAACTTCATACGAGATACTTTCTATCTTGATCAACTTTCCCGTTTGTATCTTAAAGAGATAGTCAGGTTACATGGAGTTCCTCACTCCATTGTATCGGATCATGATCCCAGGTTTACTTTTAAATTTTGGAAAGGCCTTCAGAAGTCGTTGGGTACTGAATTAAAATTTTAGTACAGATTTTCATCCTCAATCAGATGGGCAGTCAGAACGAACAATTCAGACATTGGAGGATATGCTGCGAGCTTGTTTGATGGATTATCAGGGAAGTTGGGACCAACATCTTTCTTTGGTTGAGTTTTCTTATAATAACAGTTTTCATTCCAGTATACAGATTGCACCATTTGAGGAATTATATGGGAAGCGGTGTCGAACTCCAGCTTTTGGGATGAAGTGGGTGAAAGGAAGCTGATGGGACCAGAATTGGTAGAAAAGATGGCAGAAAAAGTTCAGTTGATTCAGAAAACACATGAGAACAGCTCAGAGCAGGCAGAAGAGTTATGCGGATAACCGGAGGAAGGATCTATTTTTCGAGGTAGGTGATCATGTTTTTCTCAAGGTTTCTCCTTGGAAAACTGTGATGAGATTTGGTAAGAAAGGAACGCTGAGTCCAAGGTTTATTGGACCATTTGAAATTCTGGAGAGAGTTGGATCAGTTGCATACCGGGTGGCATTACCTCCGAGTTTATCTCAGGTACACAATGTTTTTCTTGTTTCAATGTTGAGGAAGTATATGCCAGATCCATCTCATGTTTTGAGTCCAGATGTAGTTCAGCTAGAAGAGAACCTATCTTATGAAGAACAACCGGTCCAGATTCTTGACCACAGGGAGCAAGTGTTACGGAATAAGGTGATTCATGAGGTAAAGTTTTGTGGAAAAACCATGTGATTGAAGAGGCAACGTGGGAATCTGAAAATGCTATGAGTGATAAATACCCCCACTTATTTTGATAAGTGAATAAAATTGCGAGGACGCAATTCCCAAAAGGGGGGAAGGATGTAACATCCCAGGTAAATAAAGAATAAAGAATTTTCATATTTATTAATATTTATGAATTAAATATTAATTTTATTTTAAAGGGGTTGCTATGTTCGATAGCGTACCCGATACGCAACGATGAGTTTCTTTGAAACTTACGTAGCACACTAGTAATAAAATAATATTATTTTAAATGTTAGTTAACAAGTAGCCGTTGTACTGGCGGGAATGGATAGAAATAACTAAAATATGATTAGATATGTTTTTAAATGTTTATACATTTACCCAATAAAAGATAAAAGCTTAAAATACGGAAAGAGTTCAATTTTACGGGCATATATACTCTAATTTTCACTAAAGGTTCACTTATCACCTTTTAATGGTGAACCGTCGTTAAATATAGTTTTGATCACTCTTATACTTTATTTTGGACCAAATATAACTCTTCTTTAGAATCGGGACATCAAAATTTACTTTGTGTAAATTTTTGGTACCTTTCTGATAAAGTTCATTTTTTATGAATAGAGTAAAATGTTGTATTTTAATTCAAAACCTCTTTTTTACTCTAATTTATTTATATGATTAGATTATTATTTTAATTGGTTTTAAAGTGAAATTAGAAAATATTTTTACCAGTTAATCCAATGGTGGTCATTGGAATCAATTTCACTTTGAAATTGGACTTAAACTGGTGTCAATCTTTTGATACTTATTGTTTCACAAAAACACGCTATTTGTCATGACAGCGGGAATTAATTATTAAACTAATTAATTTGACTTATATGTTTTGAATTTTGTAAAATGGACTTCATTTTTGAATTCGGAATATCAAATATAGCTTAGGGTGAATTTTTGGTAATTTTCTGAAAAACTTCAATTTTTGATGAATAGTGAAACCACTAAGTGGTAATCAAGCAAACTGATTTTTCAGTTAAATGAATGTTTAACACTAATGTGTATTGAATTTTGAAAATACGACATACATGGTTGTCATTAAGAAGTAAAATGTGGTTCAATGAGATTAAAATAATTTTTTTGGTGAATAGTAACTTTTTTTCATTAATCGCGATTAGAGGTAATTAGTGTAGTTTAAGCTAAAAATGGTATTATAAGAATGTGAAAACACCATGACACTTGTCTTACACCTATTGGGTGAGTCATGGCCGACCAAGACAAGACATGGGCCAACTTTGGGACCCCATGGAGCCACTTTAGTTGGAAAATGACATTAATATATTTTTATTTAATGTTAAAGTGAAAATGACACTAACATAAAGTGTTTTACTAAAATATTTTTTTAGTGGGGTTATACAAGTCCAAATTTTGATTATAAATAGTCATTGGAAATATAAAAAGATTTCCTACATCATAGTATTTTGTTTTAATTTTTAGACATTAAATAAATTAAATTATTTATGACATAATAATGATGCAGCGATGACATCATTATTTGATGATTTAAATAAAATGGAAAGATAATGTAAAATCTAAAACCTACACATGTCCAAAACCAATTGGATGAGTGTATTTCGAACCCTTATCACCTTATCCACGAATTCTATAAATGTGGGACCTTTTAAAACCGAAACACATTTTCAAATAAAGTAATATTTCTTTACTTTCCAAAAGTGCCCCTCCTCTCCTCTTATAAAAGGCCCCCACCTCTACCTCATTTCACACACTCCTCAAGCCTTTGGCTCGGCCAACCCCTGCCCAATTACTCTCTCCAAATCCCTCTCCTCATCCTAGTGGATTCAATTTGGGCAGAATCCTTTCAAAGGAAGCCTTTAGGCTCAAATAAAAAAGAGTTACACTTTTAAAGGTAATTCATTCTCTCTTGTTCATATGTTTTATTTTGCTTTTCCAACCCTCTAAACTCTTTTTATTTACTTCTTTTGTAACAACACCAGTATCTTCAATATACTAGGATGTTTTTATAATATTTATTTGAGCTACACTCTCACACAACTACATCAAATGGTTAAAGAACATACGGTTTCCGTGGATGGCGAAATTCTGCCTCCCGAAACGATGATTGTTCAATACTCATTTAACACCTTCAAGGGTGGCCATTATGATGTCACTATTTTTATATATGATATATAATATGTTTATGTTTTCTTTAAGCTTCTGTATTTTTCATTTTTGGCATACCTTTAAGGTTTCCATTATGGGTAAACACGATATCTTCATTTAAGGAAGTGCGGACTACCGCCCCCTAAAAGTGATGTGATTCGTTAATGCCATATGTGGGACGTGTAAAGGATGGATTTAAAGTTATTATATATGATGTTATACTGGAATTATAATATACCTCTATATCATTATTATTTCTTTCCATTAAAGTATGAGATAGAAATGAAAGTAGCGTTCATGCGTACGTACGGCTTACCGTCTCCATGAACGGTGCATTTCATTTCTTATCCCCAAATGTAATGTACTATTAAAATTACATGTATATAATGTATATATATAATTAATGATATATCTAAATTATGAATATAATTCTGGAATTAAAATATACATACATCTCATTTAGTTTTAATTCCACTAATATGACAAAGAAATGAAAGTAGCGTTCATGCGTACGTACGGCTTACCGTCTCCATGAACGGTGCATTTCATTTCTTACCTCTAAATGATTATGTAATATTATAAATACATGTATATGCTGGATATATATGATATATATGATATCCAAATCAGGAATTTCATTTTGGATATAAAGAACCTTTGACCACACGAACAACATGTAACTGTAAGAAGTCCACTTTCGACTTAAGAACCAAATGTTGACAAAACAAACATTATTAACTTAAATGGTTACATAATGTTTATAACGTGGAAGTAAGTGATATAAAAGGAATAATAAACTTTAAAAAGGTTCTTAATCAATTATAAATTAACTCAAGTTTATTATTCAGGACGTTAAAGAACGATCGAGTCAAGTCGGACCTGAGGTAAGGGAACTTCTTAACCCAATTTCCATTCTTTGGGTTAATCTCCTACTTTCAAATTATGTCATTATATTATTATGTCGTATCTTGTATTTGTACTTTATTTATTTGTACTTATAGTGAATACACATAATATATCTATTTCATTTTAAAAATTATCTTTGTAAGGGACTTCGTCTCAATCTCCTTTCATTGAGGCATATTTCGTTTTATACACAACTTTCTTTTATACGGTGTATAAACTCCTTTGACTTTTAATTTTTATACAAAAGGAATCTTTTTCTACGAAGCGTTTTACTAAATGACAAAAAGGAATGTTTTTTTAACGTACGCGGTGACAACGACCTTTTCCGCCGCCGCGAGTATTATTTGATCATTGGCTTTCTCAACAAGCCGTAATGTTTTTAGAATAAAATAAATACCATATACTCTTTTATGTATTTTGTGATTGAAAATGGTTTTGAAATAGGATTCTATTATGTCAATATATTTATGATATATTGTTATTGAAATGTGGAAATGTTATCATTCCTTTATATTGGTTTTATGTTTTATGATTTTATACTGGTACTTGGACATTTTAACGGGTGGTTACGTTATAAACCATATGACGGGTGGTGCCGTGAATACCAGGACGGGTGGTTACGTTATAACCTCCAATGCATTGGGTATGGAAGTCGGCCGTATGGCTATTCCATTAATTATGTATGGAAATTGGCCGTATGGCTATTCCATTAAGTGATATGTGTAGAAGTCAACCGTATGGTTATTCCACTTAAGTATGTTTATGTCCCAAGTTACCTTTATATATGTTATGTGATCTTTTTATGGGTTTTATGGTAATACTTTGGTTACAAAAAGGTAAGTAATGATATTTTATTTAGTGAAGAGTTTTTACTACTTCGTAAAGGTGAAAAGTATTACCTTGATAAAGTATACATGGTTTACTATTTGTTTTGATAAACTAACGGTTTTTTATTCTTTGTGTATCCCTTACTGAGCTTTTTATGCTCACCCCAAGTTTTTTTGAAATGTTCTTCACAGGACTTAATGTGGAATAAGGTCAAGAATAGGATCAATGGAATGTCATGCTATCTAAAACATGGAATCTAGACATCTTTCTTTTTAAGAGTTTTTATTTTATGGAAACATAGTAGAAGTGTCTACTTTGTAATCTTTTAAGATGTAATAGTTATGTTCTAATTCTCTAAAACTCTAAACCTGAAAAGATCCTCAATGTGGTTTATTCATTTAATTAAATATTAAGTACGGTTTAAGGCTGGGGCCTTATAATATCAACTTAATTTTTGGTCTGAATTAATAGTAAAAACAAAAAAAATTGATTATCACAGTAAATGTTAAAAGTAGTTTATCGTTGCATTAAACTAAAAACATATAAGAATTAATGTGACCTAAAAACATATCCAATTCTTATTTACTAGAAATATTTCAACCCTCATCATATTAGGATCAATTTTAATGAGTTTTTTTGGGAACTGTTTCCAAGAAAGTGGCCTATATAATAATTTAAGTAAAGAAAATGACCAAATTTCACCCTCTTGCTTTTAAATTTCATGTATGTGTTCACATAGGGAAAAAATAAATATGTGAATGAATATGGATGGTAATTTTAAAAATAATGACTTTTATATTATTTTAGTAATTTCTTTTTTAGTTTTAGTAATAATATAATTATTTTAAATTTGTAATCCACACCAATATAGTAATTATTTAATTAATAAAAAAATAAATGATACTAAAAATATTAATATTAAAATAAATTGAATGAATTATTTTTTCCCATTTATTTTTTAGATAAATATATCATTTTATAAAGTTTTGAATATAATATATTCAAATTTTATCATTGTCTTTATATTTTTAAAATTAATATTAAATAAATAATGTCGTAATTAACATTAATGTTATCTTATAATAAATGATATTTTATTGAATGATTTAAAATTCAAAAAAATACTACATTATTTCAAGTGATTTTTAAATGTTTAATATTATAAAATATGGTCCATTAATGGACCAATTGGTCTTTTATAGAGATTATATTGGACCCTAAATAGTAAAAAATTTGTTTTTGGGATTAAGGTCAAAGCGGTGTGTTTTCACAGTGCAAGAACTTGAGTTAAAATTAATTTTCAAAACACAAAGAATTTTTTATTTGAGAAATTAGATTTAATATTTATAATAATTGGTTAAATATTATTCAAGAATTCTAATTTTCTTATTCTTAAAGAATAAAATACATAGATTAAAAATACGAGTTACTGTTGTGAAAAACTAAAATGGTAAAAGTAAGGAAACTTATAAGTTAAAAAGAAACACGTTTAAAACATGTTTTTTTATTTTTTTGAGGTTTGGGTAGACAATATCATTTTTACACCCCTTTAATTATAAATTTTTAATCCACATGGAGTGAGATTTACTTCTCATTATTGAATAGTTTTGAGTATTTACAATAATGTCACTTCTTCTCAATTATCGATGGGCAATCAATCCCCAAAGTTATTCACACTTATCAATATATTTCTATTGACCAAAACCTAAAACAATACCTCTTAAACATCCTTTTCTACATTCTAGATCTTATAATATTTTTAAAATACCATCCCTAGGGGCCATAAGAACATATCCAAAAGAGGTTTTCTAAGATAAGGTAGTTATCCTCACTGACTTTGTTTTTTTCTGTCATCTTGTACAAAATATAATTATATATTGAATATTTAAATATAATAAAACTATTATATTACTTATACTAGGATTTTATTATGTTTATTTCATTATATTTATCAATATCCACTTCCATTAAATTGGAAACAAAATCATTAATCGTGTGTACGGTAAACTACCACCTTAAGGATTGATGTAACTCATTTTCCATAAACACATATCATAGATGAATATAATAATGGATTTAGTTTTTATATAAAATAGTTATAAGATAATTATAATCATGTAGTTATTATATAACATATAACTTCTTATATTCCATTTCGTTTAAAATATGATAATATCGCTCGTTTGTACGGTGGACTACAACCTTACGAAGTGTTGTGGATCATTTTTCATTTAAGATTTACATGAAAATTAATCAAGTTAAATTTAATGAATATATTTGATAGGTATGACATGGTATTAACTCTATATAATTAATATATCATATACTTCTTTTTTCTTTCACCCTTTAATGAAATGATATTATTGCTCATTTGTACGTATGACTTACAGTCTCCACAAAGCTTTGTGATTCATTTTCTATGTCCAATTTAAAAGATTCATTATAAGGATGTATCTAATTAAAAAATTGTATTTATAACATTAATATAATTCTAGTGAGGATGTAACTATTTCTTGTGTACAATAACTAAAATATTCATGACAAAACACGCATGAGAAAAAAAGAACATTAACACCCAAAATAAATAAAGTAATGTAATATTTTTAGAAAATGGTTGGGAAAGTGTTATAATAGGATCATATATGGTATGATATATATTATTATGATTTTTTAATAAATTTATAATTAACCTATACTTATTATATATTAGGTTTAGACACATACAAAGGGAGTCAAACTTGAGGTAATGGTTTCTCGTTTCACTTTTACTTCAGTGATACATATGTCATATTCACCACTTATTAATTTTTAGGGTGCTTGTAATGAATATTTTGATAAGTTATATCAGGAATATATTTATCTTCAATGTATTGAAATTTTAATTTTATCTAATTTCTTTTATTGGTATTAGGATTCATAAGTTACTAAAGTGTAATGTGTTTATTTCAAAATCTCATCATTATTTGGGATTGTTAATGTTTAAGTCTCCCTTGGAGGAATTATATTATATTTATATCATAAACATAATATATTTTATTATCTTATGGTTTTTAATGAACTTTATATTGTAACAGTAAAATTTTCTTTCTCTTTTTAACATAGAATGATTGAAAAAATATTTTGAAGAAAATCTGAATTCATTTCCATCATCGATCAAAAATCTTTTTTCATCCAAAACAATGTTTTCTAAAAATGTTTTTAAAAATGTTTTTTTTACATTTTCCAAATGATTTTTTAATAATATTTACACCCATGTTGTACTTTTTTTTCAATGTAATCTTCATGTAATTTTTCAAACAATGCCTGTTTGGATTTTACTAAAAATATAAAATGAATCATTGTTTTAACATGTACAGCATGAACGGAATCTCATTTCATCTTGAACAATAAATTTTTTAATGATTAGTTTATAATTTTAAAAGGTTATTTTCAAATAAGTGTATTTTCAAAATATTTGGTGATATTTTATTTTTAAAAATAGAGATTTTAAATGTGAACAGTTTATTTTACTCAAAAATGTTTTTAATGACATTATTTGGGTATTTATATTCATCAATAAAATATACACTTTAGTTTAATTATGGTCTAATGGCGATATTTTTTATTGACATGATATTTATTTCTTATATGGATGTTTTATGATTAGTTTTAATTAGGATGTATAACTTTGTTACCATTCACTATATAACTATGTATGGTTAATAATTATGTTTACTTGATTGGGGTAAGTATTAACATTTCATATCTATGTTTTTCAATATGAATGTTTATGTGGATTTTTTTTCACCCTTTCACATGATGAATGCATTGAAATTAGTATGTTATGGGTGGGGCCTATTCATATATATCTCATCGATGTATCAACAAGTCTCATGAGAGAAATCATTTGGCCAAATTAGATGGGTTTTTACCCACCATTTTAAACAATCTTATGGAAGTTCATGATAGTATGTTTCATATTTCTGAAATTATGAATTCCCTCATTATGAGATCATTTAGTAATGTCCATGTGATTAGTTTATTAGTTATAATATCCATGTATATGTTTCATTCTCATGATATTGTTTATATATATTTATTTGATCATCATTTATTCTTACTATATTTTGATCATATTATTATATAAGTGGAATTTGATTCAATTATTTACCATTCAATATTTATTATGATTATTTATTAATAATATATTCTACTATGAACATAAACTTATTAAGGATCTGAGATTACCCCTTTCTTAGGCTTTATTTTCTCCATGACACCATGAAGTTTTTTATAATTGATATTCCAGGATATGCGAAGGGGACTAATGACATTCTCAAAGAAAATACTTTATTATACTGTATTTTTTTGAATGTATGTAAAATTAAAGTATTTATCTATTTTACCAATACTGATAAACTATTTGGTCCATTGGGATGATATAACTTACATCCAGTTCTGATGCAATAAATTAACCACTAACTTTGAGCTACTGGGGATGGGGTCTTTACTATTTATATGAGAGTATTTTTAGTGTAAACCTTAGGAATTATATTTAGGAAAACATAAATTAGGGGACACAAACCCATGATATACATTGAGGTGAAGTATATAAGAACATACTAAATTTTTGTTAAGGTAGATATTTCATAATTTTACTAGAAATACATTCCTATCTAGATGCAATAATAGGATATGGTTTTGGAATAGATGTATCGAGGGGTAATAACTTTGAGAAAGGCATGTCTAGATTGACTTAAGTGTTACCTAGTAAATGAAAATGGTCCATAAAACACACCTGATTTGAAACTCCTAGTTTATATTCTTATGATAATTCACATTTTCTTTACAAACAATAATGATGGATTAAAAAATATTTTTGTGATATGGAAATTTCCCTAGGAAACAATGTTTATGATTATGATATTAAGCATTCATAATTCCCAAGAGACTCATCAAAGTTGGTTTTAACTTATAAAGTAAATACGAGAGACCCAAGATCAAATCAGGGCCAAGACATATTTTCAAGTTACTATAGTAGTACTATATAATGTACTGTATTAGGAACTGTAATAGGTACTATTCGGTACTGTAATAGCCAGAACTATTCATCTATTTGGGATTTCGGGTCACCAGTTTGGACCTCGGGTCCTTTAATCCCTTCAAGTCACCCAACTCCTTCGGTTCAACAAGGATTATGGGAAACCTCAAGCCCTTTGGTACACTTCAAGGTCTTCGAGCCACCTCAAGGAGTTTGGGCCACGTGAAAGTTGTGCCTAAATGGACCAGGCAGACTCTACAAGGAACAGGCTCTAGATGAGGATTCAAAGAAGGCTTATTCACTAGAATATAGATAATAGGTTTGGATGAATGAGAGGGTGTGGAAATTACCATCAGGACCATCATGTTCATGAACAGGAAGCCTATTTGAACAACAATGTGATGGTGGAGAGCCGACATCAGGATGTAAACGCTGGGGAGAGGCAATTTAAAGTATTATAGTCTGGATTAATTCCTCTGGGAAATTTGTGTCATGTAATGTCACAAAGTATACAGGACATATAAGGGTTCCCCTTTAACCCTTAAAAGTGGGATTATAAAAAATTAATTAAAAAAGAAGGCCTTCGGTCCATTCAGTTCACCATGCATAATTTTTTCAATTTACATTAATTATTTCACTAGTTTTGGTATTATATATTATGATATAAAGTTTTATGATCTCATCTAGTGTATACCATTATTTAGAAATGTAACCTACTAGTAAGAATGGGAAAATTATCAATTCATTTAATACAAAGAGTAAAAATAATAATTTCTTTGATGGGATAAAGAAATATTTCAAAGGGATCTAGTTTCTTAAACATTATCATCATATGTGGACATAGTATCATGTGCTTTCAACAAAAAGAAATAATTATCCAAGTATTATTTCTTTTAAGGGAAGCAAAAGAATAATAGGGTTGAATATCAAAAGATGAATATAGGGAAGAAGGGAAAGACAGATTTTCTACGGGTGATAATTGTAGAAAAATACATCGTAGTACTTTATTGAAGGGAATGGAAGTTTTCTATAAGATTGAATAGAAAGTACACCATTCTCATGAATTAAAGGGTAAAAAAGTAAAATTTTATGTTCAGTGTTTCAATTTTAAGGAGAGTGGAAAAAATATCAATGAATTCCATAAGTGTTAAAAGAATATACCTTAGAAAAAGCTAATGGATCAAGGTCAAACTTATGATATTACTATGGCTAGAGTGAATGATTAAAGTTATTGTGTATTTGGATTAAATAATTTTTTATAAGTATTTTTTCATTGATAAAATTCATAAATTTTATAATGATTATACTAGAATAGTTTTTATATAAGGATTTAAAGACATGTTGAATGGTACAGATGACCAAGAAAGGTGATAAAGTAGAAATTCTATCATTTTGGAAAACACATGATTAAGGGATGATAACCCCTAATTTGCAGTTATTGTTTATATATTAATTATAATTATATGTTTATGTGATCATATTTGTAACCTTGAAATTGGTTATTAATTTATGTTATCTTTGTGGGAATTTATTTTATTTCTAGATTTATGGAATATATTCAAAAACCTAATATTTTGTTTTTGGAAGAATGCATGGTTTCAATAAGATTTTATTATTATTAAGGTATTCACATATTTCTTATGTGAAATTAAGAGATACATTATTCTATTTGGGGAATATAATGATATGTTAATTTTAAAAATTTAGTGGCATCCCTCATAAATTTTTGGACTTTGAATTTGGTTAGACGTATTTTAGATGAGTGTTATGGTTATATATTTATGGAATTGATTAAATTGAACTTTGGGTGTCATTGGATAGCTTTTTCTAACCATTTTGGTCTTGGAAAATATCTCGATTTGGGAGGAATGACTTTTCATCCTTCTATTGAACTAATGATATGTTAAATTTTATTTTTAGTGCTTTGAGAATAAAAAATCATATTGGATATTCATTTCTTAGAGTAAGAGATGAAGTAGTAATTGATCAAATAATAAATAAAGGATGAAATTGTATGTATATTTATTAGTGTTCTCTATTCTAATGATAAAGATATTACTCAACTCTAGGAAAAGGATTTTGAAAAAAAATTATCATATTACATATATATGTGATGAATTAAATGTCCTCATGACAAATCATGGATTTATGGTTTTTAGTTCCTTAACATTCTATTAATCATTCAATTTCTTGTGATAAATTATCTATATCACTCTCTATTAATCCGAAGGCATTATTATTCTCTTTCATGTCCATGTATTCATTTCCCAACAATGTTCTCTAACATAGAAACCTAGTTTTGAGAAATTTGTACATTCATTTATCTATTATAAATACAAATATTTATTATCCATTTTTATGATGAGAGTTTATAACAAAGGTATTTTCAAATTTAAATTCATTTATTACTGATATCAAGATTAAATTTTGAGGATTCAATTTATTTAAGAGGGGTTAAATGTATCACCTTGAGATTTAAAAAGAGTAACATCATATTTGATAGCATATATGAAACAAAACACCAAACTTATATGATAATTTAAAACCCCAAAACTATAAGGCTCCAGCCTTAAACATTAATTAATCTTGAGTTACTTCAAGAATACACGTTGAGGATCTTTTCAGGTTTAGAGTTTTAGAGAATTAGATAATAAAACATGCATTACATTCCACATTTAAACAAAGTGGTTACATAAAAGATAGTACTCATTTTTCCCATCAACGAAAACATATTTAAAATAAAACATGGATTCTTTCTTGACACTTCCTTGAAACTATCATCACATCATGTACCTTTCCCTTGACCTGTGAAAAACATTTCAAAAACATGGGATGTGCATAAAAATATTAGTAAGGGATATAAAAGTACGAAATGAAAACATTAGTCCATGTATGAAATCATACTTTACTCATAAAACATAATCACTTTAACATACCTCATCAAATCATGAATAAATTATAGAAATCATAAGACATAAAGGTAACTTAAGGCATTCATAACATTCTTACGTAGGGAGTAACCCTCATGGTTACGTTTGGAATACCCATCACAGTATATTCTCTAAATGTCTTTGGAGAAACCTTAACATTTAACTCCTTCACGTTACCCAATGCATTGGAGAGCTATATCGGGCTCACCCTCCCTTAGTTTATCAAGGAACCACCCGTCTTCATAAAAAATTTCCATGAACCATAACATAATCGTATCACATAAAACATGCATAAAGGAAACATAAAATTTCCACATTTCAATCACAAGATATCAATAACACATTGATATAACAAAAAAATTATCAAAACCATTTTCAATAACTAAATAAAATAAAAGTAAACCGTTGTATATATTTTTCATTAAAAAAAGTTATGTCTTGTAGAGGAATCTGAAACTCAAATAATGGTCATGGCGGCGGAGAAGTCGTTGTCCCCGCATATGTACGACAAAAAAACATTCCTTTTTGACTTTTAGTAAATGCTTCGTATAAAAAGATTACTTTTGAATAAATGTAAAAGTAAAAGGGGTTTATACACTGTATAAAAGTAATTTGTGTATAAAACAAAATATGCCTCAATGAAAGGAGATTGAGACGATGTCCCTTACCTCGGGTCTGACTTGACTCGATCGTTCTTTAACCTCCTTAATAATAAGAATGAGTTAATTTATATTTGCTTGAGAACCTTTTTCAAGTTCATTATTCCTTTTATATCACTTATTACCATGTCATTAACACTATGTAATTATTTAAGTTAATAATGGTCGTTTTGTTGATCATTTGTACTTGAGTCAAAAAGAAACTCTTTATAATTACAAGTTGTTCATGTGGTAAAATATCCATTATATCCAGAATTATATTCATGATATAGATATCATATATATCATATATATCCAGTATATGGATGCATTTATAATATTACATAACATTTAGATGTAAGAAATGAAATGCACCGTTCATGGAGACGGTAAGCCGTACGTACGCATGAACGCTACTTTCATTTCTATTTCGTATTAAATGGAATGAAATCATAATTACATAAAGTTATATTATAATTCCAGTATAATATCATATATAATTTCATTAACTCTATCCTTTATACGTCTCACATACGACATTAATGAATCAAATCACTTTGAGGGGCGGTAGTCCGCACTTCCTAAAATGAAGATATCGCGTTTACCCATAATGGAAACCATAAAGGTATGACATAAATGAAAAATAAAGAAGCTTAATGAAAATTTAAATATATTATATATCATATATAAATATAGTTACATATTAATGGCCACCTTTGAAGGTGTTATAAAAATATTGAACAATCATCGTTTCGTGAGGCAGAAATTCGTCATCCACGGAAACAGTATGCACATTAACCATTAGATGTAGGTGTGTGTATGTGTAGATCGAATCCTTATTATAAAAAAATCCTAGTATATGGAATATACTGGTGTTGTTACAAAATAAATGAATAAAAAGATTTTAGGGGGTTGGAGAAGCAAAATAAAACAAAAGAGCATTAGAGAAGACTTTACCTTTGAATCGGGTAACTCCCTTTGGTTTGAACCAAAAGGGTTTCTTGAAGAGCTTACTGCATAAAGTAAGGCTTCTAAGATGAGTGGAGGGATGTGAAGAGACAAAATGAGTAGATCATGGCCGAGCCAAAGGCTTGAGAGGTGTGGGTAAGGAGGTAGAGGTGGGGGCATTTTATAAGAGGAGAGGAGGGGTACTCTTGGAAAGGTATAAAATGATAGTTTATTTTCAAATGAGTTTTGGATTTTAATGGTCCCACATTGATGTGTTTCGAGGATAAGGTGATAAGGGTTATAAATATAATCATCCAATAGGTATTTGACAAGTTTAATTCTTATATTTTACATTATCTTTTCATTTTATTTAAATCATTCATTAATGAGGTAATCGCTGCATCATCATGATGACATAAATAATTTAATTTATTTAATGTCTAAAAATTATAAAAAAAATAATATGATGTAGGAAATCTTTTTAGATTTACAATGACTATTTATAGTCCAATAGATCATTTATGTAGATAAAATTAAAAATGTTTTACTCATGTGATACATTCTTTGATATATTTAACTTTCTTTAAAAATAAAAATGTAAAAAGTCATTATCACACAAATGTGATTCCATGGGGTCCCCATGTTTGGTACAAGGAATACCATGGTCGGAAAATAAACAACCAGTAGCATTAGGACACATGTTGTGTTCATTTTTTTCTATTATGATATTATTTTATTATCCTTAACTACCCGATTACTAATTAATCAAGATAATTAAAGATAATTATCGTAGTTACTATTCATAATGTCCAAAAACAAAAGAGTCTTGATTACAGAATTTGGACCTTATAATTCCAAATATTTAATCCATTTTTCCAAATTCCAAACATAGAAATTGAAATAATTAATATAAAAATAATTCTCGTTGTCAAAACAAATAGCGGGTTTTTTAGAAATAATATCAATGAAAAGTTTGGCACTTGTTTATGACCAATTCCAAAGTGAAATTAATCCCAATGACCACCATTGGATTACATGGTAAAAATATGTTCTATTTAAAATTTAAAACCAATTAAAAGTATAATATAACCATATAATTAAATTAGATGAAAATGCAGTTTTGATGTAAAATGCATTATTTTTCACTATTCATTAAAAATGAACATTGTCAGAAAATTACCAAAAAATAATCCAATGTAAATTTCAATTTCCCGATCACAAAGAATAAGTTTATTTTGACAAATAGAGCTTATAAAATTTTCAAAATTTGTATTTAAAAATTGTTTGTCATCAAAAGGAAATAAAACAATCTTTTAAAAATATTAGTGTATTCCATGCTTAAGATTGGATTTATTCTCGTTTTAAGCCTCTAAAACACTATATAATTCATGAATAGACATAAATAAGAATATCTATTATTCATTACCTACATGGGATGTTACATCCTTCCCCCCTTTAGAAAATTGTATCCCCGCAATTTATTTACTTATCGAATAAGTGGTGGTATTTATCGCTCAATGCATTTTCAGATTCCCATGTTGCCTCTTCACTCATGTGGTTTTTTCAAAAAATCTTTACTTGATGAATCACCTTATTCCGAAACACTTTCTCAATATAGCTATGAATCTGGACTGGTTGTTCCTCATAAGATAGATTCTCTTCCAGCTGAACTACCTCTGGACTCAAAACATGAGATGGATCTGGCATGTACTTCCTTATCATTGAAACATGAAAAACATTGTGTACCTGAGATAAACTCGGAGGTAAAGTCACTCGGTATGAAACTGATACAACTCTCTCTATAATTTCATATGGTCCAATGAACCTTGGACTCATCTTTCCATTCTTACCAAATCACTTCACACTTTTCAATGGTGAAACTTTGAGAAAAACATGATCACCTACCTCAAAAAAGAGATCCTTCCTCCTATTGTCTGCATAACTCTTCTGCCTGCTCTGAGCTGTTCTCATGTGTTTCTGTATCAGCTGAACTTTTTCTGCTAACTCTTCTACCAATTCTAATCCCATAAAATTTCATTCACCCACTTCATCCTAGAAATCTAGAGTTCAACACTACTTCCCATATAATGCCTCAAATGGTGTCATCTGTATACTAGAATGAAAACTGTTATTATAAGAAAACTCAACCAAAGAAAGATGTTAGTCCCAACTTCCCTGATAATCCATCAAACAAGCACGTAGCATATCCTCCAAAGTCTGAATTGTTCGTTCTGACTGCCCATCTGGTTGAGGATGAAAAGCTGTAATAAAATTTAATTCAGTACCCAACGACTTCTGAAATCCTTTCCAAAAGTTAGAAGTAAACCTGGGATCACGATCAGATACAATGGAGAGAGGAACTCCATGTAACATGACTATCTCTTTAAGATACAATCGGGAAATTTGATCTAGGGAAAAAGTAACTCGTATACAAACAAAATGAGTAGATTTAGTCAAGCGATCAACAATAACCCATATTGCATTATTACCTCAAGGTGTCTTCGGCAATCCCACAACGAAGTCCATGGATATATTCTCCCATTTCCACTCTGGTACTAGTAAAGGATAAATCATCCCTTTCGGTAACTGCCGATCTACTTTTACCTGTTTCCAAGTCAAACACTTCATAGTAAAATCAGCAATATCCCTTTTCATTCCATCCCACCAGTAATACTCCCAAAGATCTCTATACATCTTAGTACTGCCTGGATGAACTGAAAACGGATAACTATGAGCTTCACATAACTACTATCTCTTCAACTGTGAATCACAATACACACACAATCTCTTCCCAAATATCAAAACACAATAATTATCAATGTTGAATTGAGGAAACTTACCCTTCTGAACTAGCTCTACCTTTTTCTGCAACTCGCTGTCTTGCTTCTGTGCTTGCTTAATTCTGTCTGATAGAGAAGATTTCACGGATACCTGAAACAAAACAGAAGGACATCCTGCACCAACAAATTCTATGCCAAAGTTTATCAAATCCTTAACCAAAGGATCATGTTCCAAATGCAACATTGTTAATGAAGCATTACTTTTTCGACTCAAAGCATCAGCCACTTTATTTTCTTTTCCAGGATGGTAATGAATTGTACAATCATAATCCTTGATTAATTCTAGCCATCTCCTCTGTCTCATGTTCAATTCTTTCTGAGTGAATATATACTTTAAAATTTTTTGATAGGTATATATTTCACATTTTACTCCATAAAAATGATGCCTCCAAATTTTTAAAGCGAAAACAACAGCAGCTAATTCCAAATCATGTGTAGGGTAATTTACCTCATGAGTTTTCAACTGTTGTGAAGCATAAGTAATTACCTGATCATTTTGCATTAGGACGCAACCAAGTCCTTTCAATGAAGCATCAATGTAGATAACAAACCCCCATTCCTGGAAGGTAGTGCCAAAACTGGAGCATTCACCAATCTTCTTTTCAATTCCTAAAAACAATCATCACATTCTTTTGTCCAGATAAACTTAACACCCTTCTGAGTTAGCTTAGTCATTGGACTAGATAACCGTGAGAACTTTCTAAAAACCCTTCGGTAATAGCCTACCAAACCAAGAAAACTATGAATCGTAGTTACATTTGTGGGTCTTTGACATTGTTCAACAACCTTTGTTTTTGCAGGATCAACAGTTATCCCATCTTTAGAAACAATGTGACCAAGGAAAGAAATTTGATGCAACCAAAACTCACACTTGCTAAATTTCTCATACAATTTATTTTCTTTTATGGTTTTCAAAATAAACCTTAAATGTCTTTTATGCTCCTATTTACTTTTAGAAAACACCAAAATATTATCAATGAAAACAACCACAAACTTATCCAAGAACACATGGAAAATTATATTCATAAGGTCCATGCATACAGCAGGTGAATTGGTTAGCCCAAAAGACATTACTACAAATTCATAATGCCCATATCGTGTACGAAACACGGTCTTTAGAATATCTGATTCCTTTACCTTCAACTGATGGTACCCCGATCTCAGGTCAATCTTTGAAAAAAAACTGAGCTCCCTGGAGCTGATCAAACAAATCATCGATATGAGGCAAAGGATATATTTTCTTAACAGTGATGTTATTCAAGGACCTATAATCAATGAAAAGTCTCATTGAACCATCTTTCTTTTTAACAAATAAAAAAGGAGCACCCCATGGTGATGTGCTAGGTCGAATGAAACCTTTCTCTAATAAATCTTTCAATTGCTCCTTCAACTCTAAAAGTTCAGTTTGATCCATTCGATAAGGGGTTTTTGAAATTGGATTAGCATCAGGAACTAAGTCAATAGTAAACTCAAATTCCCGATCTGGTATTATTCCAGGAAACTCATTAGGAAAAACATCAGGATACTCATTTATCACTGGAACATCATTAATCTGAACAGTTCCCTTATTTTCAACAATATGTGCAAGTTAACATTCATTTCCATCTTTTACAAGTATCTCGACCTCTTGATATGTTATCAACAATAAGGGTTCATTCTTGTACACAAACTAAAATTCATTCTGAAAAGAAACTTCTTTAGCTCTACAGTCAATATTAGAATTGTAAATAGAGATCCAATCCATACCCAGGATAACATCAAACTCTACTAAAGGTAAAATAATAAGGTTTGCAAGTAGGTTCTTTCCACGGATAAGGATATGAAGATTCTTATAAATTCTTTTTGCCTCAAAATTTCCCCCAGGTGTTTTTACCACAAGTTCAGGAGTCATTTCTTGAGATGGTATTCCCATTTTACTAGAAAATTTTTTAGATATGAAAGAATGTGTAGACCCAAAATTAAACAACACACTAGCGTAATCTGGAAAAAAAAAGTACATGATACAACTTCATTTGATGGCCCGACATCTTCTGAAGTAGTTGGAATGGATTAAACACCTATTTCTGCGTGTATTCTATCTGCTTCCCATCACTCGAGCTCTTTGTTGGACACTCATTTGCATAGTGACCCATCTCATTTCACTTAAACCATTTCATTAACTATAAATCAAATTTGGTCTTACCATCACACTAATCTTTTTCAGTGCAATCACGAGCCTTATGTCCCATCTTACCGCATCAGTAGCACTTTTCAGATTTCAGAAGACATTCCCCAGCATACCTTTTACCACATTTATCACAAACTAGAAACTTAGTTTTCTTACCGTCAGACCTTTTTGAATAATTCTTTCCTTTCTCATACCACCTCGGTCTCTTCTTCTGTTGGTTTTTATAGAACACTTGATCATCAGAAAACTCCATTTCCACCTTCTCTACACATCGAACAAGCTTTTCATAACTCTTGAACTCGTGGGAAGCTAAATCCCTTCGATATTTTGGCTTTAATCCTGAGTAAAAATGATTGATTTTACTATAAAGGTCTTGGATAAAATTTGGAGCATACCTTTCCAATCGAGTGAACCTTTTTTCATAGGCAGCCACTAATTCTTCCCCTTTCATCAACTCCAGGAATTTTTTTTCCATCCTAAGTCGAATAGCCTTAGGAAAATAATTCTTAAGAAACAAACCTTTGAATTCATCCCAGTCGAGAGAATCAATATCATCAGCGTCCCTGATATTTTTAACCATCAACCACCACTGATCTGCTTCACCCTCTAAATGGTAAATAGCAAGACTAACCTTTTGATTGTATGAACACCCCATGACATCGAAAATATTCTCGAGTGCTTTAATCCACCCTTCAGCTAGCACAGGGTCAAATGATCCTCTGAATGATGGGGGATGTTGCCTCATGAAATGTTTCACCACTGACATGTTCCTCTGCGGTTGATCTGGCTGATCTCGTGCAAGGATACCCCCACCATTTATCTCTTGAGTCAACTGCGCCATTACTATAATAAATTTTTCAGTTCCAATTCCGACTATCTCAGGATGCTGATTCGAAAGGTCATTTCCTTCTTTATGCCTTCCTAGAACTGCTTCTCTGTTTCCTCTGTGGAAAACCATTCTGAAAAAACATGTCTTAGATGAAGCAACATGGTAATCTTCAAATGCTATATCATTTAAATTTGACCATAAAAAATATTTTTGGATAATCATATAATAGAATTCTAACTCCTAAAGTTATATAAACCGACCTCTGATACCAAATATAAGGCCCCATCCTTAAACATTACTTAATCTTGAGTTACTTCAAGAATACACGATGAGGATATTTTCATGTTTAGAGTTTTAGAGAATTAGATCATAAAACATGCATTACATTCCACATTTAAACAAAGTGGTTACATAAAAGATAGTACTCATTTTTTCCATGAACGGAAACATATTTAAAATAAAACATGGATTCTTTATTGAGACTTACTTGACACTATAATCACATCATGTGCCTTTCCCTTGACCTATGAAAAACATTTCAAAAACATGGGATGAGCATAAAAAGCTCAGTAAGGGATATAAAAGTATGAAATGAAAACATTAATCAATGTATGAAATCATACATTACTCATGAAACATAATCACTTTAACATACCTCATCAAATCCTTAATAAATCATAGAAATCATAAGACATAAATGTAACTTGAGGCATTCATATCATTCTTACGTAGGGAGTAACCCTCATAGTTATGTTTGGAATACCCATCACAGTATATTCCCTAAATCTCATCATAGAAACCTTAACGTTTAACTCCTTCGTGTTACCCAATGCAATGGAGATCTATATCAGGCTCACCCGCCCTTAGTTTATCATGGAACCACTCGTCTTCATAAACTATTCCCAAGAACCATAACATAATCGTATCACATAAAACATGAATAAAGGAAACATAACATTTCCACATTTCAATCACAAGATTTCAATAACACATTGATATAATAAAAACATTATCAAAACCATTTTCAATACCAAAATAAAATAAAAGTAAAATATGGTATTTATTTTTCGTTAAAAAAATGTTATGGCTTGTAGAGGAAGCCGAAACTCAAATAATGGTCACGGTGGCGGAGAAGTCGTTGTCGTCGCATACGTACAACAAACAAACATTCCATTGTTTCATTTAATAAAGGATTTGTATAAAAATATTCCTTTTGAATAAACGTTAATGTCAAAGGGGTTTATACACAATATAAAAGAAAGTTGTGTATAAAACAAAATATGCCTCAATGAAAGGAGATTGAGACGATGTCCCTTACCTCGGGTCCGACTTGACTCGATCGTTCTTTAACATACGGAATAATAAACTTGAGTTAATTTATACTTTCTTGAGAACCTTTTTCAAGTTCATTATTCCTTTGATATCACTTATTACCATGTCATGAACACTATGTAATTATTTAACTTAATAATGGTCGTTTTGTTGATCATTGGTACTTGAGTCAAAAATAAACTCTTTATAATTACAAGTTGTTCATGTGGTAAAATTTCCATTATATCCAGAATTATATTAATGATGTAGATATCATATATATCATATATATCTAGTATATGCATTCATTTATAATATTACATAACAATTATAGGTAAGAAATGAAATGCACCGTTCATGGAGACGGTAAGCTGTACGTACGCATGAACGCTACTTTCATTTATATTTAGTATTTAATAGAATGAAATCATAATGAAATAAAGATATATTATAATTCCATTATAATATCATATATAATATCATTAAATATGACCTTTATACATCCCACATACATCATTAATGAATCAAATCACTTTGAGGGGGCGGTAGTCCGCACTTCTTAAAATGAAGATATCGCGTTTACCCATAATGGAAACCATAAAGGTATGACATAAATGAAAAATAAATAAGCTTAAGGAAAACATAAAAATATTATATATCATATATAAATATAGTGACATCTTAATGGCCACTTTTTAAGGTGTTAGAATAATATTGAACAATCATCGTTTCGTGAGGCAGAAATTTGCCATCCACGGAAACAGTATGCTCATTAACCATTAGATGTAGGTGTGTGTAAGTGTAGCTAGAATCCCTATTATAAAAAAATCCTAGTATATGTAAGATACTGTTGATGTTACAAAATAAAGGAATAAAAAGAGTTTAGGGGATTGGAGAAGCAAAATAAAACAAAATATCATTAGAGAAGACTTTACCTTTGAATCGGGTAACTCCCTTTGGTTTGAACCAAAAGGGTTTCTTGAAGAGCTTCCTGCCTAAGGTATGGCTTATAGGATGAGTATAGGGATGTGGAGAAACAAAATGAGCAGATATTGGCCGATCCAAAGTCTTGAGAGGTGTGGGTAAGGAGGTAGAGGTGGGGGGATTTTATAAAAGGAGAGGAGGGGCACTCTTGGAAAGGTATAAAATGTTACATTATTTTCAAATGAGTTTCAGATTTTAATGGTCCCACATTGATGTGTTTCGAGGATAACGGGATAAGAGTTAGAAATATACTTATCCAATAGGTCTTTTACAAGTTTATTTCTTAGAGTTTACATTATCATTTCATTTTATTTAAATCGTTCATTAATGAGGTAATCGCTGCATCATCATGATGTCAAAAATAATTTAATTTATTTAATGTCTAAAAATTATAAAACAAATACTATGATGTAGGAAATATTTTTATATTTCCAATGAATTTTTATAGTCCAATAGATCCTTTATGTAGACAAAAGTAAAAATGTTTTACTCAGGTGATACATTCTTTATTATATTTAACTTTCTTTAAAAATAAAAAGATAAAAAGTCATTATCACACAAATGTGATTCCATGGGGTCCCCAAGTTTGGCACAAGGCATACCATGGTCGGCCATGACACAACCAGTAGCATTAGGACACATGATGTGGTCATTTTTTACTATTATGATAATATTTTAATATCCTTAACTACCTGATTACTAATTAATCAAGATAATTAAAGATAATTACCGTCATTACTATTCATAATGTCCAAAAACAAAAGAGTCTTGATTACATAATTTGGACCTTATGATTCCAAATATTTAATCCATTTTACCAAATTCTAAACACATAAATTTCAATAATTATTTTAAAAATAATTCCCGTTATCCAAACAAATAGCGGGTTTTTTCGAAATAATATCAATGAAAAGTTTGGTACTTGTTTATGCCCAATTCCAAAGTGAAATTAATCCCAATGACCACCATTGGATTACATGGTAAAAATATATTCTATTTAAACTTTAAAACCTATTAAAAATATAATCTAACCATATAATTAAATTAGATGAAAATATAGTTTTGATGTAAAATGCAGTATTTTTCACTATTCATTAAAAAATGAACATTGTCAGAAAATTACCAAAAAATTATCCAATGTAAATTTCAATGTCCCAATCATAAAGAATAAGTTTATTTTGAAAAATATATTGTATAAAATTGTCAAATGTTTTATTTAAAAATGGGTTTCCATCAAAAGATAGTAAAACAATCTTTTAAAAATATTAGTGTATTCCTTGCTTAAGATTGGATTTATTCTCATTTTAAGCCTCTAAAACACTACATAATTCATGAATAGACATAGATAAGAATATCTATTATTCATTACTTACTTGGGATATTAGAAATACTTTTCAATGTATTTATTTTCAATTAAGTTCAATATATTTTTTATCTTGTGATGCACACAACATCGCGTTTTAATGAACCATGATACTTTATTAAAAAATTACTATAACCTAGTCATTAAGTTGGTGGGTGTTAATATAAGTCACCAAATTTTTAAAATAATATGATCTAAACATTTATAAAATAAATTCAATGGATATATATTAACTATAAATTAAATTATAACCATTTGAATGGGAAATAAATAATTTCTGAAAAAACTGTATTTTTTCTAAAAGGTGGATTAGTCACCTTTGGGACACATAATGTAAAATTAATTTTTCCAAATTTTATAATATAATTTTAGATAATAAAATTAATTTTTAAAACATACTTTTCAAGATTATGTTTGGATGAATTTTTCATAATTTTATAAATATGTTAATCTTTTTTATAAATAGTAAAAAATACTTATTTTTATTGAAAACTGTCTTTTTGTTTAAATTTTTTTCAAAGTTATATAATATTTTAATTTAGTTTTAAAGTAAAATTATTTCAATTTATTAAAATATAAATAATTTATTCCCATATAATTATTTCCATATTTAATTATAATATAATAACTTTTTAAAAAATTTATTGTTTTTCTTTGGAAATTTTTTTATTTCGACATGTCTGTGAGGATAATTTTTAATTGAATTCTGACACTTATATGAAATGAATTTAAAAACATTATTTCAATATTTTTAATTATAATAATTAAAATTATATAATAAGTATAAATTAATTTTTTTTTCTTAATTTATAATAAAAATACTATACATTAATTTCCAATGTTAAGGATAAAACGATTTTACTATGGGGTTAAACAAAAAACAATAAGAACTAGAATAACAAAAAAAACTTATTTAATTACCATTAGAAATAAATATTTCTACATTTATCACCAATTCCTATTTTTTATAATTTTTTGGGAGACTTTCCATGAAAGTGACCTATATAATAATTTTAGTAAATAAAAATTAAAAATTTCATTATCTTGCTTTTAAATATCAATTATTTGTTGACATTGGAAAAAAAGATTTAAATGAATATGTATGGCCATTTAGATCATAATAAGTTTAATTTCATGTGGATAATTTCTTTTTAATTTTTTGTAATAATTTAATTACATTAAATTATTAGGAAACATCAATACATTTATTATTTAATTAATATAAAAATCAAATAAATAACACTAAAAATATTAAAAGTAAAATAAATTTATTGAATTATTTTGTTCCATTAATTATGTAGATAAATATAAAATTTTATACAATTTTATATTTAATATATTTTAATTTCATCATTGTATTTATATTTTATAAATTCAACTAAAATAAATAATTTCAAAATTGATATTATTGTTATTTTATAATAAAATATATTTTATTAAATTATTTCAAATTCATAAAAAAATATCTTATTCCAAGTGATTTTTATATATTTCAAAATATCAAGTATTTTCCATTAATGGGCCAATTTTTCTTTTATAATAACTATATTTACCCCTAAAAAGTAAAAACATTGTTATTATGGTTAAGGTTAAAGTGTTGTTTTTTACACATTACATGCGCTTATGTTAAAATTGGTTTTCAACACACTTAGGATTTTTTAATTGATAAATTGGATTTCATGTTTATAATCATAGGTTTTAAATTATTTAATAATTATCATTTTATTTTTGTCTTAAAGGATAAAATAAAATTCTAAAAATACTTGTTATTATAATGAGAAACTAAAATGATAGAAGTAAGGAAACTTATAATTTAAATAACAAAATATTTTAAATTTTTTTTTGTGTGGTGGAGGTGTTTATGGACCATATAATCGATCCAACCCTTTAATTATCAATTTTTTGGCCAATTGAGGTGATATTAACTTCCCATTATTGAATAGTTTTGGGTATTTACAAAAATTGCACTCCTCCTCCATTATAAAAGAAATCAAAAATAAAACTATAACACTACTATGGTCTTTACAATCCAAGTGAATTTCATCTATCACTAACATTGTCTTCCATTGATCTAGAGCCTATTCCACCAACTAACTAAATTAATTTCTACTTAATGCAACTTCTATAGAGTTCTCTTTACCCAATGTGTATATTAAATCAAATTCAAACATTTTAATATATTATATCAATATTAGTTGTCTCATATTCAAATTTATTTTTTAGAAAGTTTGGTTTAACATATTATGATCCATAAACACTATAAATTTCTCACTAAATAGGTAATGAAACCATTTTTTTTTAAAATGAACCATATAAGCTAATTTTAAATCATGTGTTGGGTAGTTCTTCTCATGCAACTATAACTATTGTAAGCCATAAGAAATAATGTGATCTCTCATCATGTGAAAAAACCAAAACCTATATCCTGAAGCATCATAATACACCCTGTAGCATTTTCATGATTTTAGAAATATCAAGATTAGTGATGATGTAAGGTGAACCATAATCTCTTGAAAAAAATTATAACATTTTTTTTATTTTTTCCTTTTAAAAGTTGTTATTATTTAATCTAGTCATGAAAATTCATGAAAAAAACATTGATAATAATCAACCTTCCCAAGGAAACTTCATATCTCAACGAAATTTCTTAGAAGTTTCCAAGAGATAGCAACCTCTATCTGTTATGGATACATATAAAAAATATATATAACATGGACCAGGAAATGTATAACTTGTAAACCAAAAATCACACTTTGAAAGATTTTTATACAAAAAATGATCTCACAATATTCTCAACACTATCACTAAGTATTTCTCAAGATTAGTCTTTGTCTTAAAATACACCAGTATTTCATCTATGAATACCACTATAAAGGAATCCAGATACCTTTGAATTTTATGATTCATCTATTCTATAAATACATCTAATGTATTTGTAAGACCAAAAGGCATAAAAATTAACTCATAATGGGAATATTTACTTCTGAAATATGTCATTGGAATATCCTCCATCTGAAAATGCCATTAGTAATATCCCAAATTGAAGAAAATTTTTCAAAACCATTGGGATCTCCCCAATTGATCAAATATATCATCAATGCATGGAAGAGTATATTGACTATTTATTGTATCTTGGTTAAGATTATGATAATCTACACAATGCCTGAGAGGTCCATCTTATTTTTTTTAAAAAAATATGATTCTTCCTATAAATACATGATCGGTTAGATAAAACCCTTACTTTAAAACTCTTCCAATATATCCTTTAATTCCATAAATTCTATTTGTTTCGTCCAATAAGATAGAAGTGAGATAGGTTTGGGCCCTAGTAGGAGGAAATTGAAAACTATGCTTCAATTGAGGATGAAATCCCCCAAACAATTATTAAGAAACACATCAAGGAACTGATCCACTATGGTTGTAAAACCTCTATTCTCGATGTTATCTGTCAATGACAAGGTCAAATATGAAAACTAGTATGAGATAGTTCTAACCATTTCTACCAACAATCCAACTCCACTTGCTTTCTCATTTTCATAACCACTAAAGAAAGTCTTGATATCATCTACAGTTGTAAAACTAACCCTTCAGGTAAAATTGTCGATGTGATATTGGAATATTTTCAACCAATCAATACCCAGGATTAAGTCATAAACATCTATCTCAATCACAAAGAAATACAAAAGAGATTAATCCCCATTGATATTTATTGAAAATTCATTACACATAACGTCTTGAAATTAGCTTTGGACAAGAATAGTTTGAAGTTTAAAATTATAAGTCATAATCTCACCAAGAAAACCTATGATATTAACAACATGAGAAGAAATAAATCAGTGGGGTGAACTCGTATAAAAATAATAATTCATTAAGATGTAATTTAAAATAATTTTATCTCTCATAATTGAAGGTCCAGATTAATCATCCACTATCATTTGATCAGCTCCATATAATTTCTCAATCAATACACCTTTATATTTTGTTCCCAATTTAGATTGAACTTTTTGAGGAGTTATTCTATTCCAAGAATTACTATCACTTTCTTGGTTTTACTAACAAGTGCTATTATAATGCACTCATCTCGGTGAATCATATGATTCCTAGAAAGTATGAGATGTGTCTTTATCATCCAACCTTGTATAATTGATATAATAACATTTTATATGTCCTATATTATAGAAATTATGACATGATATTTGTTGTGTTGTACAATTTGGCTTTATGTGATTAAGAAAACCACATTTAAAAAAATTAGTTTTAACCATTGGTTTAGAGTAATATTCACTGAACATTCCATATGATTGTAAGTCATAGCACCACCTTGTAAATATGTGTCCCTATTCATCTTATTCCCAGCATTATCATTACCACTAATTCCTATAGCTATCAACATGATTCCTCTAACCATATTTCTAATGATATCACTTTCTACCACCCTTTAACTATTAACCATCTCTGTATAATCTAATATAAAAATCATGAAAATATTTGAGTTAATCTCTAGACTAAACCCCAATTTAAAATGTGTTCCTTCAAGGATGCACTTTCAGCAACTTCGGGTTCAAATCAGACAAAATTCATAAATTTAGATTCATACTCGATCATTATGAGTTTATCTTAGTTCAAACTAAAGATGTCTATTGTTATTTTAATACCAAAAGTACGAGGATATAACTTTTTGATAAAAAATTTCTTCAAAATCCTCTCACATCATTCCTTGATATGATTTATCCTATGCTACTAAATCCCACCATTAGCATGAAATATCTTTCAGCATGTATGTTTCTAAAGGAACCTATAGCTCATCTAGTGATACATGTAAATTGAATATTTTGTACATCTTATTTATCGACACTTATCCTTTTTTCAATTCTTAATCACTAAGAAGATGGGTGGATTCATTTTTGGAACTAAAATTAATAATCCACTTTCCTTGGTTCATTGTTTTTATTCCCTCTATCCATGGTTTGAAAATATTGTACAAATCTTTAGACCAACTATTGGTACACCTATGGCTCAAGTGGAACCACATTCTTAGTGTATTATTTTGATTGTTTTCTACAATGCCTAACTTGTGTCATTAGCTAACCGAAACAAAACTCTATTTAGTCTCACTCTCTATCAACTGAAGGATTAGAAATTCCTAATTTACCACATCATGTATATCATAACAAGGCTTTAAAAAATTTAATATTTTGTTTAAATAACTTTTTAAAGATCCACCATGATTTTTTAAAATAAAACAATTTTCCACTATTTTCAAATATCAAAAAAAAATTCTCCAAATCATAAATCATTACTCAAAATGAACTATACACACCTAATGGAATGTCATTACGATCAATGCATGACATGATCTTCTCAATAGCTAAACCCATGACAATGAGGTGAAAACTTATGGAAGGGTCTCAAAAAATCATGTACCCAAACTCCTTGGTAACATTATGTTCAACATAAATAAGTTATCTATTTTTATTTATGCTCTGTATTTCTGGTTTCAATGATCTTACTTTTCAATACCAACCCAACTCAAGGAATGAAAAACTGATACCCAAGGATTGAGAAAACTAATATCCTTTTCAACATCCCACCCCTCACCCATTTTCTTGGGAAGAGTTTTTGGGTGTTACCAGCCTGAGGTAAAATCCTAAAGACACCAAAGGATGACAATAAATTCAAAGAGATTTGGGAAAAAAATTGGATGATTTGATTTATAAAGATTAAACAACCACACTGAGATAACCATAAACAACCAAACCTATATATGATGCATGAGGGATACTATGAGTTGTCTTCTCTCTCATCTTTACCAAACTATGGCTTCCCTCTTTGGAGATTTTGAGGGGGGGAATGTGTGCCCCTTCCACAGAATTGTCTCCCCCTTCCCTACTTTTGTCCCTTTTCTGTCTTCCCTCTCTACACCCCTTTCCTTCCTCCTTCCCACTCTCCCTTTCCTGTTTTATTTTGTTCCTATCTTTCCCCACTCTAATACTCTTGTAAAATTCTATTTGCGATCATGGATAACTGATGAAGACCTATTCAGCTCTTCATATTATCTTTCCTTTTGGGTTACCATATTTCCAACCCCATTCGGGTTGGTTGCACTAGTTTTCTTAGCGAGGTTTTGGATATGCAGTTTGAGTCTTCTCAGTTTCCCAGGAGCTTGTCTTGTATTTGGTCTCCTCTTTTCATGGTTCTCTATTTCATAGAGGTTTTCAGTGTGTTTGTACTGTTATATTCTCTTGCTGGTGAATTCTACGGTTGGGGTCAGTGGTCTAGGAAAGGATGATCTTATCAGTTGAGGGCCTTCTCCATAAAACTCTTCTCTGGCTTCATGGTCATTTTTTTCTTCTAGTAGGTATGTTACAGTGGTTTCAAGGAGTCTTTAGGATGTCCTATTTGATCATTTGATGATGTTCCATGAGGATAACACAATTTTGGATTCAATCCAAGCCATGGTGGTTCTTGTTAGATGAAGCACATTGATGGAGTTGTGGAAACCTCACTAAATTTCCACAGTTTTCAAAGAATCAAGGAATCAAAGGAAAGTTGTGTCAATTAGTTTTTTTCAGTAAACTAGATTTAGAAAGCGGATATCTATTATTCTAGTTGTTTGGGCTCCTGATGGATGGTATGGAGTTGTTGTGAAGTCGTGGACCTCTGATGATCCTTCTTTCACACAACTATTCTTTAATGTATAGGTAAACCACTCCCTTCCCATCTATTCTAGTGTGGTAGCATATAATAAGGTTTTGGGATGTGTTTTTGAATGTCTAATAGTTAACAAAATAAGAAACTATATTAGGATTCTTCTTTATTGGTCTCCTATTTGTGTTCCTTCTTATAGTTTAATTGATGAATTTGGTTTTTTTCATTCCTTTTTTTTTATTTGATCATTGAATTTTTTCCATCATAGATGAATTTGGGAGAGTATATTTTGGGTCTCTCCAGTTCCATCATTGATACGGACGATGAGGTGAATATGTTCACTGAAATGGGTGATGGTGACAAGTCGAAGTTGAAGGTGAAAATATTTTTTTTATGGTAGAATGATGGTTAGTGGGTTATTGCGAGAGGAGTTTTGATGATGATGATGAGCTCGAGTTTCATGGGGCATGGCTCAAGGCTGCTGATTACTCGATATATTGTGACCTGAGGTGATTAAGTGGTGTTGGAATCAATTTGTAGACTTTTGAATTTCAAATTTCAGATATATGGTTTTTTTGATTTCATGAATTTTAATTTTTAAATGTGAATGTTGGTGGGTTTGGTTAATATCCTTATTAAATTTGAGGTCACCACCAAAACATAATGTTTCTTTTTAAAAATAGAAACAAATATATTTTGAGTATATGATGTATGATTACAAGAATACAAGCCAATACAAAACCCCCCAAAAAAGAAAATATAAATGTATAAGGAGAATCAACATGAAAAAAACAAAGGAACCAAAGAACAAAAAAAACCAAAGACAAAAAAGACACCAACCAATAACTCCCCTCTACTCCAAACTCCAAATCCACATTCCCTACCCAAGGCATCAAGAAGCACCAGTTAATAACTAGGATATTGTCACATTCCGAATCTGGTCGCCGCCAAAACTGGCACTAGACCCAGCCCGTGAAAAGGGCCGAAGGGTGTTCCATATCCCCACGGGCTGGCCCAAGTTCCCAGGTATCATTTATCGTGGTTTGAGAAGGATTTACCTAAATATGTATAGGTAAAACACCAAAAAGATTTGATAAAATGAATCTGAAAAATTCATACAAACAAGGTTTATAAAAAAACCATAACTGAATACATAAGTTAAAATGAAATACAAAAGGTCCAAAGACACAATGGAATAGAAACAAAACAGCCCCATGGACTCCACATGATAAGGGGTCATCACCCCCAATCCGTCTCCACTACTCCACCCCAATGATGAGGACTAACACCCTGAACCACCATCACCCTTAGCCTTTCATTTACCTGGGTCAAAAAAAGTCTACTTACACCCAAGGGGTGTAAGTAGGGTGTGTGCCTAAGCCCAATAGGATACTACCCAATTATTCTAAGGTGCATGCAATATAAGTTGAAAAAGCAAGCAGTTTTAATATGCAATGAAAAGGTGTGACAAATTCCAAGAAATGCAACTTTAAATTGAAAATATTTTTCAAGATAAAACTTTCATAATGTAAACAAATTTAAATAGTCTTGTTATATACTGAAATATAATTCAAAATTCACCCAAATATATGGGAAAATACCAAAAATCCAATGAGAAACAAAATCAGGAACACCTCTAGGCACTGGATAGTCTCGGGCCCCATGTACCTCGTACCTTGGTGTAATGTAACCATAGTAAAATCCATTCTCGTGCATGATCCACTAGTAGGGAACATACCCATAACCTAGTGGTCCCCAATCATCATCCACATAGTTTAGTTAGAGTGTCTTTATCCAAATTCTAAGTGAAATAGGGACAAAACCCATCTGTTCCACTAGCCGTACTAGTACAAATCCGCCCGACCTAGGTACTCGGGCTTCCCCCTTTGTGCTCAAACAATTTCAGGATTTAACACATATCCATTTAAATATAAAACACCACTACTGTTCTCATACACCAAATACAGTAGCTATCTCATTTTATACCACTTAAAACACAAAACAAACACATTGAATTTGAATAAATCAATTTCTCAAAATCTCGTGTTGTTTTGCACACAAAACCCCTTAAGAAACCCACTTGTACACTATGTTCACACTTGTAAGTTACCAAAACAGTAAAGGAAGCCCAATAAATATCAATTACAATAAAAAATCAATTTATGGGCATCCCCATGTTAAACAATAAGTGTTAACTTTGTAAAACCTTCATTTTTACACAAAAGTGGAACCAAAACAACACTTTCTTTACAAACACAATTAAAACCCATTTTTGCAACAATAACCAAAGGGGATAAATATTATAAACAGTATTTTATGTCTTATTACAGGTTAAGAAAAACAACTAAGTATTTATAGGGAATCACCAAATAAACAAATAAAACATTTCTTTGGAAAACCCTCAATTTCACACCAAATTGGCATTTAAAATTCACTTGCCATAGAAACATCATTAGAACCAATTTTTGCAGCAATAATAAAATGATATAAATCTAAAAATATGATAAATACATCATGATAATAAAAAAATATTTCATAAACATTGGAATCACCCACCAAATCAAATGAAACCATTGAATCCAACGCACCACCGCCGCACCTCAAGAAGGGTAGATGAAACCTAAAAGTAGAAAATTAGACCAAGAAAACCCAAGTTTAAACCTTAGGTTCGAACCCCTACCCACTGTTCATTTGTCACTTCAATGAAAAGGGAGGAAACCCTAAAAAATAGAATGAAACCCTAATCAATTTGAAAGGGGAAATGAAATTGACTAACTTACTTGAGAAATATTGAATGAATCTGCCCAAAACACCAGTATCTGAAATTGAAAACAGCCAAAACTCAGGGGATATTCTTAGAAGAATTATTAGGTAATTTAGGAATTTTAATGGTGGGAAAAGAGTATTAATTGAGAGAGTTATGATTGAATGAACATACCACATCAAATCTGGCCGATTTTAGAAACCTAAGATGTTCGTCCCTAAATCGCGATCCCTAAGAGCTCCAAAGGGGGGTAAAGAGTCTGGGGGAGCGGCGGGGTGTATGTGGCGCATATGAGGCTTGGAATCACCGAAAAATACTTAAAATTGAATAAGTTAATAAACAAATAAAAGTAATTTTTAAAACTGGATATGGATTCCGGGCAGGCTCAATCCCTTAAATAAAAACCAAAATAATCCTTGGTTATGGATTTCCAAAGGCTCCAAATTTTAATTGTGGTATTAATATATCAGGGGAGTAAATTTAGGAGTTCTAATGAGTGAAAAATATTAAAAAATTAATATTTTATAAAAGAAACAAAATTTATTTTAAAAACTGGAATTGGGCTCACGGTTCGGCCCAATTCATGAGAACTCACATATTCTCCATAAAACCTTTGGAAAACCCCAAAACAAAGCATTAATGGAAATTAAAATAAAAATACATTTAAAATAAGCTATTTATGTGATAGTTCTCCCCACCATGAAAAATTTCTTCCCCGGAAAGTCACAGCAAGGCCAAAGCAACAACCAAACCCAACTGAGAAACCGAGATGTACTCCCTTGCCAGGTTTCTCCTCCAAAGGAAAAAACACCTCCAGTGAACAATGAAGGAATGAATACTCTCACAAACCTAACATAAACCACATTCCTTAAACAATCAAGCACATTCATACTTTATCCCAATATAAAACTCCTCAAACACTATCCAAACAAGACTCAAGCAATTCACCCTAATGAACAACAACTTCGAACAATGTTACACTTACCTTGCATTAACTAAACCAATGGGAACTCTCTAGTCCCAACGTTTACTCAAGAAAGATGTTGGTAGCTAGATTTATCCGAACGAGACTATCTACACCAAGACAAGACCATGGAAAAATATAAGTTACTGATACTGGGGGACACAAATACGCTCCCCACCATAAGAGACAACCAATATTTGTTTTCCGAGACAGAATCAGGAGACTACCAGGGGAGGCCTAAATGGACTCACCGGTACAAAGGATATACTTCCATTAGAAATTTACAAAATAACTTATATAAGACTCATAGTGGGTCTCCCCACTATAAGAACCAACCATCGTAACTAACCAGCACTGGTCGGTAAAGAAAACCCCCAAAATTTAAAGAGTTGGGGTGACCACATGGTTAGTTTGCACTGTTTGGGAAACCATACACTAACAGTGGGGATCCTTCTATCCACATGGTTTTCTGTGGCATGTTCCCTATTAACCAAGTGAAAACCGTGTTCTCAAACAGTCTAGACAAACTTCAAACCTTTCTCTAAAGACTCAGTGGAAACCAAAGGGGGAGGGAATAACATTGGGCGATGGCATGGGTACACAGCCCTCCACCAATTTCCACCAAAGATTGACAACAGAAGAAAGATTATGAAACCATAGGTTTAAAATCTTACTTACTTTCATACTAAGGATATGAATTTGTACAAGGGTTTAAATGACCCTGTGATTTCCACTGACTATGAGCCAGCTTCTCTCCGAGACCTATGGCTGGAGCTCAAATGATTGAAGCATCCTCGACCTCGCAGTTAGGCTTTGGAAACCCCATGAGCGATAATTCTACCTTCGGTGAAACCAACAACTACAATGCAATCCCCGATAAGTTTTCCAAGACATAACACATTCCAAACTCAACATACCCTAACTCGATATTTCACTGAAACAAGGACTTAAAATATGCACACACATAACACCTTGTTTGTTCGGGTGAGAAACAATAGAAATAAAGAAAACCAATACTCACCTTCCTCTAAAATGGAATGTTTTAAAGCTTTTTTGCAAGTGATACATTCTCCCAACATAACAGATACTCTCATATGATTTCCCAATGTTCACCTTTACAATCAATCGAGCCCATGACATCATAAGGCATCACCAAACATGACCATTGCGACTGATATAAACAATGCATGGAGAGGGACCTTATACAACATCCCCAAACAACACAAAATTCTAGAAAGTGGCCAAAATATCATATCATGACCATATTTCCCACACCAGTGATCTAACATGAATTCATGCATCAAATAAACTTCAAAGAACCCAAAGGTCCTCTTAGACTCCATCGAGACACTCATCCACACTAAAAACCCTAGACCACATCCACCTTTGACGTATCAGGAAACTTAAGAAACTAAGGTCTCTTTCAACCTTCCATGAGCACTCTCCCGTTACAAGAGGATATAAAAATAAAATAAAGTAAAGGGTGTAGAATCTATCTAAAAATCTCAAGAAAAAGATTTCTTATATTGATCAAATGGAGGGTCTTCAAAAGGAAAAACAATCCGGGTCGAACTTCAGTTGTGCACTAACCCTTAATGGGGCGTACCATATCCAATAAATGAACCAAAGGACCCAACCAAGATGGTCCATTGGTCACGATACACCACAATCTAGATCCAAACACTTGATGGGAACCACCACAAAGGCATCCCAAAACATTTTTCAAAAGAGACCACTAATCGTCCCTACAACACAGCTCACCGACCAAACACAAACCCAAAACACAATTCAAACAGGAGGGGTTCTTGGATTCAAAACATCCCAAAACATCAACATTATCAAAAACACATAATACAAACTATACCAAAATATTCATCAAGACATCATGTTTTTATTTAAAACTATTTCTTTAAAACTATTTCTTTGAAAACAAACTGTTTAGCAGTAAGCATATCCACCAATGGTACCCCAAGGGCCTCACACATGCATGTTTTTGTGCCACACCGGGCTTCCTCCTCCTATCCGTCCCGACACTCATCAAGTCATACCATCAACCATACATAATCCCATATAACCCCATGCCTGTGGTTACTCATAGAAATACCAATGGTTAAAACAAATATTATTTCCACTTTTCAAAACCAAAACGATCAACCAACACATCCTTTTTTTTTCAAAACTGCTAACCAGGAGATCAAAATCTCAATTCAAATATTATTAAAATTTTCATAAAGACACAAAAATTTATACAAGAACTCAATTTCAAGATATTCACATCAATTTCATAACATCTCATCCCATTAAAACACCCTTTGATTGTTTAGAAAACTCTATTGGAAACACTTTCCAAAACAAAAATCATTATAGTTCTTGCTTTCAAAAGAGGTGTAAGCACACCATTTTCCATTTCAAAATAATTCTGAAAATTCAGTTCCAACATTTAATTAACAAAACCATTCCCTCATTATTTGAAAATAATTTCAAAAAAAAAACTTTACGCTTTTTAAAACCAAGTCACTTCAAAACCAAAGTTCAAGATTTCAAAACTAAAGAACAAAACACAATGCGAGAGGAAACTAGTTTCAGTGGGTGACATGGACATATGGTTGGAGACCATAATCCAATCTCATAACAGTCACAAAGAGTGTATTAGGGAAGATCCCTGGCTCCACATGGCTTTCCAGGCCCTTTGAGCTCACTGAGACCATTTACCCAACTCTCTTTTAATTTCCCCTAACCATCATCAAACCAAGAAAACCAAAGGACTTAGATAAAACCTGAATTCCCCAAGAAACTTGAATCCTATAATGAGGTGTAGTGATCAGGCACACTACCCATAACTATAATACCAATTCCCAATAATCCTAACTCCATATTATCCTGAATCTTCCCCAAATAACATGACACAAAGTGTTAACCTGAACCTCCTCTAATACCATTTTGTCACATTCCAAATCTGGTCACCGCCAAAACCGGCACTAGACCCAACCCGTGACATGGCCCGAAGGTTGTTCCCTATCCCCACGGACTGGTACAAGTGCTCATGTATCATTTATCTTGGTTTGTAAATGATTTACCTGAATATGTATAGGTAAAACACCAAAAATATTTGATAAAATGAATCTGAAAAATTCATAAAAACAAGGTTTATAAAAAAAATCCATAACTGAATACATAAGTTCAAATGAAATACAAAAGGTCCAAAGACACAATGGAACATAAAAAAAACAGCCCCATGGACTCCACAGGACAAGGGGTCTTCACCCCCAAGTCGTCTCCACTACTCCGCCCCAAGGATGAGGACTAACACCCTGAACCGCCATCACCCTTAGCCTTTCATTTACCTGGGTCAAAAAAGTCTACTTACACCCAAGGGGTGTAATTAGGGTGTGATCCTAATCCCAATAGGATACTACCCTATGATTCCAAGGTGCAAGCAATATAAGGTGAAAAACCAAGCAGTTTTAATATGCAATGAAAAGTGGTGACAAATTCCAAGAAATGCAACTTTAAATTGAAAACATTTTTCAAGATAAAACATTCAGAATGTAATCACATTTAAATAGGCTTGTTATATACTGAAATATAATTCCAAATACATCCAAACACATGATAAAATACCAAAAATCCAATGAGCAACAAAATCTGGAACACCCCTAGGCACTGGATAGTCTCGGGCCCCATGTACCTCGTACCTCAATGTAATGTAACCATAGTAAAATCTGTTCTCGTGCATGAGCCACTAGTAGGGAACATACCCATAACATAGTGGTCCCCAATCATCATCCACAGAGTCTATTTAGAGTGTCTTTATCCAAATTCTAAGTGAAACAGGGAAAAAACCCATCCGGCCCACTAGCCGTACTAGTACAAATCTGCCCCACCTAGGTATCTGGGCTTCCCCCTTTGTGCTCAAACAATTTCAGGATTTAACACATATCCATTTTAATATAAAACACCAATACTGGTCACATACACCAAATACAGTAGCTATCTCATTTTATACCACTTAAAACACACAACAAACACATTGAATTTGAATAAATCAATTCCTCAAAATCCAGTGTTGTTTTCCACACAAAACCCCTTAAGAAACCCACTTGTACACTATGTTCACACGTGTAAGTTAACAAAACATTAAAGGCATCCCAATAAATTTCAATGAAAATAAAAAATCAATTTTTGGGCATCCCCATGTTAAAAAAGAAGTGTTAACTTTGTAAAACCTTCATTTTCACACAAAAGTGATACCAAAACTTCACTTTCTTTACAAACACATTTAAAACCCATTTTTGCAACAATAACCAAAGGGGATAAACATTATAAACAGTATTTTATGCCTTATTACAGGTCAATAAAAACAAATAAGTATTTATAGGGCATACCCAAATAAAAAAATAAAACATTTCTTTGGAAAACTCCCAATTTCACACCAAATTGGAAATTAAAATTCACTTGCAATAGAAACATCATTAGAACCAATTTTTGCAGCAATAATAAAATGATATAAATCTGAAAATTTGATAAATACAGAATGATAATACACAAATATTTCATCAACATTAGAATCACCTACCAAATCAAATGAAACCATTGAATCCTTTGTGCGAAAACACCAACGCACCACCGCCGCACCTCAAGAAGGGTAGATCAAACCTAAAATAGAAAATTAGACCAAGAAAACCCAAGGTTAAACCTTAGGTTAAAACACCTACCCACTAGTAATTTTTCACTTCAATGAAATGGGAGGAATCCCTAAAAAAATAGAATGAAACCCTAATCAATTTGAAAGGAGAAATGAAATGGACTAACTTACTTGAGAAATATAGAATGGATCTCCCCAAAACACAAGTATCTGAAATTGAAAACTGCCAAAACTCAGGGGATGTTCACACAAGAATTATTAGGTCATTTAGGAAATGTAATGGAAGGAAAAGAGTATTAATTGAGAGAGTTATGATTTAATTAACATACCACATAAAATCTTGCCGATTTTAGAAACCCTAAGATGTTCGTCCCTAAATCGCGATCCCTAATAGCTCCAAAGAGGGGGTAAAGAGGCTGGGGGAGCGGCTGGGTGTATGGGGCGCATATGAGGCTTGGAATCACCAAACAATACTTAAAATGGAATAAGTTATTAAACAAATAAAATTAATTTTGAAAACTGGATATGGGCTTCCGGGAAGGCCCAATCCCTTAAATAAAAACCAAAATAATCCTTGGTTATGGATTTCCAAAGGCTCCAAATTTTAATTTTGGTGTTAATATTTCAGGGAGGACATTTAGGAGTCGGAATTAATGATAAATATTAAAAAATGAATATGTTATAAAAGAAACAAAATTTATTTTTAAACCTAGAATTGGGCTCACGGTTTGGCCCAATTCATGAAAAATCACATATTCTCCATAAAATCTTTGGAAACCCCCAAAACAAAGCCTTAATTAAAATTAAAATAAAAATAAATTTAAAATAAGCTATTTATGTGACAGATAACATTCATTTACATGTGTCTTAATATATAACGACTACAAATGCACCATAGTTCCCACGTAGGGTTTGAGTATAAAAATTAGTAGGATTTCACCAATGAAATCCCAACTCACACCACTAGGGTAAAACTTTATAACACATTTTATAAAATATTTTAATAAATGAAAACAGTTTAAACAAAGATGTAAATTAGTTTTTCCAAGGTAAGAATCAACAAACTAACAAAAAAAATTAATGGAAAACATAAAAAATGATTTCAAACCATATATCAATTTTTTATTTGGTATATACCAATCCATTTCAATGCAAATTTATAACACACACACAATCTTGGTGTTACCATTGTTGGTGGAACTCCATGTATATACTCTATACCTTTAATGAAGGTACTTCATGTCCTTTAATCATCCTAGTCAACTCATTCCCAATAATTTTTCCTAAATTATGTCATCCCATTTTAATCAAATAATTTATTCCCTTTAACATTACTTAAACAAATACTTTACTTTAATTAAACCAACCATGATTTTAGAACCACCATTTTTAAATTATAAATAAATATTTTTTCAAAAACGTTTTTAAATTCTCATGATTTCCAAAATATAAATTCATATGAGAATTCACATTCAATAGAACCATGATTTCCATAAAATCTTTAAGAAATTTAATCAATTTTAAGTCTAACCTTCATTTTATAATCAAGTGGAATAGAGAGAGAATCCACCTACCTCTCAAACTTTTGTGAAAATGAAGAAACTTAGAACTTCAAAAACCTGGCTTAGATCTTCCATATCCAAGCATAGATTTTATTACCTTCAAGAAATTCAAAAAAATCTCATTAATACTCCCATTATAAAGCATATATCTATCCTATACTTAATATATCTATATTTTTCGAAGAGAGAAGAAGAATTGATCTAAGAAAATAATGAAGAACAGTCACTTAACGGTAAAGCTATGTCTCAAATGGACTTTGGATCACCTAAAAATTACTCCTGGATCAAAGGGAATCACCTATAAAACCTTGAGAGGAAAAAAAATTTGTATTAGAGAAATATTAAGGAAAAAATGAGAGTTCAATGGACTAAACATAATTATATATACAATTTTTGGATGTGAAATTTCACTGTGCACTATAAGGGGGGATGGTTAGAAAAATTGTGGGCTAAACTGCATGTGTTAATATCTCAAGCCACACCTTGGACAGTTGGCTCACATGGTTAGAAAGATTTTGTGACAACCATGTTATTTCCCGCTTTCATGAATTGTACAGTGTATCCTAGGAATCTGTAAAATTTGGAAAAACTATGCACCTACCCAGTTCTTACTATTTTCCCTTGAATGGTTTTTTGTAGTAATTTCATGGTTTATACTAATAATGCACCTCTATAAAGGCATTAAAATCATGCCAAAACACTTATAAACCTCTTAAAAATTAACCTAACCATTATGTATACTAAAAATACATAAATAAAGGGTCATGTACCTGAAAATAGGGGTGCTAAAAATAAATTTTAAATCCATACTTAAAGTTTTAATCAATTATAATTGAGAGATAATCCACCTACCACTGAAACTTTTGTGAAAATGAATAATTGAAAAAAAAAATCAAAAACATGTCTTAGATCTTCAAGATATGAACTTATATTTATTTTCCTTCAACCAATTCTGTAGAATCTCATAAATATTCCCATAATAAAACATAGATTTATCCTCTATGGACTATATCTATAATTATGGAAGAGTGGATAAGAATATATCTAAGAATAAAAATGAATAAAGGGATCTTACCGTTGAATCTAGATCTCTAATAGACATTGGATCACCTAAGGCTTTGTCATAAATAAAAGGGAATCACCTATCAAGTCTTGGGAGGAAAATGAATTTTTATTAGGGATGAATTAGGGGAAAATGAGTGTTTAGGGGGATAAATAGAATTAGATACACAATTTTAGGATCTAAAATTTTAGGGTGCATGGTTAGGGAGAATAGTTATACAAACCATTGTTTCTTCTAGAAATGGGGATGACCTTGTTTATTTAAGGGTCAAACTTTTCAATCGGTTTCTAACATGTTTATTCATAGAACTAGAAACATCCAATGATTCTATATCCATTTAGACCTACTTTCCAAAGGTAGGTGCCCATTAGTTGTGGACTGATGAGGCTTAAGAATTTTCATTGGTCGAGAGGATGAGAGGTCAGACTCATTACACCTTTTGGGGGGAAATTATTGTCTACTCCGGGACTCTCTTATAGATTTTAGTTATGTTCGTGAATCCTTATTAATTTACCAATCATAAAAATGAGTTTTTCCTTTAGATCTTGCAATCAATGATTGATATGTAGGGGATCTAGAGAACCTTTTTATGTATTTGAGGTTCTTCATCAATAGAGAATCATCCATATGAATTATTGATTCTTAGTCAATGGTATCCTTCAATACATTATATAGAACTCTCTTGGTAATTATGATGACCATACTGGTTTTCAAGCCACTCAGTGGGGCACTTGAAGTTTATTGTCATTCGTAAAGATGTGATTATTTTAGAGTTGGGATCGTACCCGCAGATGGGATACCTACGTATCCTTGTTAGAAAAGGAATCAGAACCCACGTAGTTTGAGTGAAGAATTATGAGGTTTATGCATGATTAATGGCTCAAAGAGAGAAGTCATAATTAATTTTACACTATAAGCTCATGTTAGTCATGCTCGGTGTGAGAAACAATAGGTATTAGTAAAACCTGATGATTGTTCCACGAAAGATGCAATCATAAGAAATGATGTGGGGATTACAAATGTAAGACCGCCCAATTAAATGAAGAGCAGGACTTAAGAAAGAAGCCCAAGAAAAGGGTCCATAAAGGTATTTGTATTTTATGGAGATTTTGAATTTTAACCCTAGACTTACTCCTGGAATTGAAGCCCAAATTAAGAGGGATTTATGATTGGGTTTTATTCATGAGAAGGAATCCCAAATAAAAAGAAATTAAGATTGGGGCTTACTCCTAAGAAGGAGTCCCAATGTTAAATGAAATTATGACTGGGGCTTACTCCAGAGAAGGAGGCCCAGGTTAAGGAGACTTGTAACCTGGTGCTTACTCCTGAGAAGAAGGCCCATGTTAAGGAGACTTGTAACTTGGGGCTTACTAATGAGAAAGAGGACCAATTCAAAAGATCCTCTCATCTCAAAGAATGATTTTATATAGAAAACCCCTAACCGTGATGACATAAGGATTGTAAGTCATGAGGTTTTTGGGATAGGTTCTCACAGAATTCCTTTTAGATAAGGAAACCAACAAAGGAACCATGTCATAAATGGATTTGAAGAGGGTTTTGAAGGATATATCTTGAAGAAGAGAGGTGTATTTGATGAAGGGAGGTGACTAGGAAGGAGGCACGCAAGTATTGTTCTAGCACGCAAGTCTTGGTTGTGCAAGTATACTTGTGCGAAAAGAGTCACCTTGGGCGATGAATAACCTATAGGGTAATACTTGGGCAACTTGGAACTCAAGCCCTTAGTATCATCCCTAAAGGCTTTCAGAAAGGTGGTTCACAAGTTCCCTTGAGAGGGAAAGGTGGAACACAAGTTTCTTCATTTCCCTTAAGGGCTGGACACATAGGCGCGCAGGTATTAATGAGTTCTAATACTTAGGCCTTATTCTTCTTCTTTAGATCTTCCATTCTAGGTAAAAAAATTACCTTAGAAGTGTTCAGTAGACATCATATAGAGAATTGGGTGACCAGAGCATGAATCTATGATTTGGAAAATTCTTCCTTGAAATGGGGGGCCCACATAGGCTATTTATAGGCCACCTGAGTTTGGGAGAAAACCCACTTTGGGCATGCAAGTGACCTGCGCGCCCCTGACTGGCGCGCAGGTCACTTGCGTGCCCAAGGCTGGTGCAGAGGTATACTTGCGAACCTTAATTCTTTTGTGAAATTCTTGATGTTCTTCCCTCTTTTTTCTTGAGGTACTTCCCTTAGTCAATCTTTCGACTCTATAATGGAATAGATATTCAATAAAAGTCCCCCCTCAGAGTTCGATTTGAAAAAAGGAAAAAGGATTTGAATCTGAGGAAAAGGAGAAACCAAGATCTTGCGGCATGCTGGTATGCGGCACGCAGGTTGTGGCGCGTAGGTTTCTGGATTGCCTATAAATATAGGCATCACTTCGCACAAATCATCCAGATTTTGAACGCTTCTTGTTCTCATCGCGCAAGTGATCTCTCATCGCACAAGTGATCTCTCATCGCACAAGTGTCTTGGCATTTCACTCGTCCACGCTTCTGTTCGTTGCATTGCACTTCCTCAGTCTATTTCTTACTTTCACGCCAGTATAAGCGTTGTACAACTTATACGATTGGATTATACTTTTATGCCAAGTTTAGACTTGCATACCTTAATGCCTTAGCCATTTTTTCAATTTCTTCACAAATTTTATGAAAAACAACTTACTTAAAAGTTAATTATTCGATCTTTGCGCAGATTCAATAGATCCAAGGAAGATTGGATCAGCTGATGAGCTAGCAAGCAAGTTGATTGACGACATGATGAACATCGTTGGCCATGATTACTATGATATCTGCGATAGAACTCTCCTAGATTTGGCCAAGTACTTGAAGAAATATCATGTTAATTTCCCACAAAGTATTTACTTTCCTTTATATATCCATGGTCATCTGCAAGGAGTCAATGATCCAGATGAAAAGAGCTATATGTTTGAGATTCAGCCACACTTCTACCCCTCTATTTCGATTATAATGTGCATTAAGAGTAGCAACAATGGTTTGAACTTTCAAATTTTTCCTCCATGCCATTTACTTGCAGATATGAAAATGGAAAACCCATGGGCTGATATGATTTCCACTGCTGGTTGGTGGAGAGAAGACTATCATGAAGTTAGAACAATATCTAAAAGGAGTACTCTCTCCAAGTGGCTCTTTATATCCAATGCTCCATTCTCAAATCCATGTATCAATCTTCCATGTCTCTTGGACAGAAACAGAGTCACTGTTTGATCAGCGGAAAATTTTCTCAAACCGCACTCAAGAACATTCTTTTACAATTATTCCATGAAGAGCTGGTATCACTACGTCTCTTATTGTATCCAGTTTAATGAATGAATTCCAGGTGGTTGCTGATGAATCACAGGATGTCGTAAATCCTATGAAGAGTTATGTTGAAAGCCTCTTATAATTATTGAAAAAGAGAAGAGACTCTAGTCTGTGGGTGTCTTTCTAATTTTGTTCATTAATGAAAAATACATTTCACCTTCAATCATTTGTACATGTATCCTCTTCCTAATTAATTATATAAATTTTTACCCTAATCCAATGGGCCTAGTAATCATTGTTTAATTATTTCTAGGATTATAAAAATAACCCTACAAACTTTGATTCTTTTTATTGCTCAATATTGCCTAAATCATACAAAATGTATGTTTAGTGAGTTGGGACTTGTCTTTTGTTTAGATTTCCTTTTATAGGTTCCCAATTTATTGAGTACCATATCTCTTGTTGGAAGTTTAAAGTCATTAATGTCGCACATAAAAAGGATAATGTTTAATGTCGAATAGTTTTGACAGAATGGATTAAAATCGACTCAATTCCTTGATAATTTATCTGAAAACATATTACCACATTCAAGTATAGGGGAAAACATGTAAACTATGACTTAAGAAATTTTGAATTTGAGAAATGATATGAAAAAAAGGGATAAAATTCATTAGAGGAAGTATTTCCTAAGAGTATGTTACCACTATTTAAAAAACATGTTAAGGGGTTGAATTATGCAGGGCCACTTAAGGGAATTGGCTGCATAGTCAAATAATAGCATCTTTTGGCTGACAGGTCTATTATGTAGAATACTTATGCAAGGCCACCTAGGGGCACGTGCTTAATATTCAGAGAAAATAACTCTCAGAAATTTTACTTCTGTATTTCTAAAAGCCAGTGGAAGTTTATGGAAATTCAAATTTTGAAAAGCATAGAGTCTACTGTATAGAGAGAGGTACTTGAATATGGAGCGGATATTCCTAATCAAGATTATAAAAAAATTGGATGAATGTCACTCCTGTGAAGGTCTGACCCAAATGTATGGAAGGGAAATATAAACCATAGACTTGAATACTTTCAGATCATGAAAAAATGTGTGGGACAAATATGTTAAGGATAGGTATTTTTTATGGATCCCTATATATCGTCGTTAAGACCAATAAGGAGAAAATAGTTTTTCTCCCCAAGAATGAAGTTACTACTATTTGAAAAACCCGTTAGGGTGTTTGAATTATGCAAGTCGATTTAAGGGCATTGGCTGCATAGTCAATTAATAGCATCTTTTGGATGACAGGTCCGTTATGTAGACTACTTATGCAAGGCCGCCTAAGGGCACATGCACCATGGTCAGGCAAAAGAATTCCCGGGTATCAGACATTTTTTTCCAAAAGTCATAATAATTGTTATGGAAATATGGAATTATTTAAGGTTATGAGTATGACACATGAAAATGGGTATTGTCCAATGCATGAAGGAGATACATAGACCAATGCTGACCATAATCATTTTGTGGTTGCGTCCTAAATTGAGATGCTGGACTTCTCTAAATATCTCATTGGGATGTGAATCAAGCCATATGTAGTTCTTGAAATACAGTTTAACGTCATGTGGGATGAGAGTGTAGGAGATCTTAGTTTAGGGTCATAGAGTTCGGACCATAATTAAGGAGGCACATTGTGTGTTTGTTATAAACCCGATTTGAATAAAGACCAGTGTTTTCATACCACATTCATGTTCTCACAGGGGGACTTTTCAGCCAAGGGACTGAAATTGGAATTTGGGGTTAGGATCAAAGACTTGGGGTAGGGTTCAAGGGATGCTCGAACGTTCCTATGTATCCCATAAGGATGGGAATCAAGCCATATGTAGTTCTTGAAATAACCTCTTTACATAATTGGTTTGTACATGTGAAGGGTGAAAGGGGACTTTAGTGCAATGATGGTTGGATACAAGATTAATGGTTTGGGCATTTCCATGTATGCACATAGTCTTTGAAATATAACATGATTAGAAATCAATGTCAATAATTATTCCCTCTCAGGTGAGGGTTTCAAAGACTGTGGTAGTTTATTTTCATACAGGACAAAAGTACGAATAGTTTAGGGTCATATTCATGGACCGATGCTGCATAGTTTAATGTCATGTAGCTAATACGTATTGCTATGCAGTTTAATGTTTTACAGTGAGGACAATGGGGGACTATATAGTTTAACGTCATATAGCAAGGATTATGGTGAACCAATGTGAAGATATTGGTTTTGCGCTTGAACCTTAGGAGGTTGCTTATGTACCCAGCCTAGAAGGCAAGGATCAAAGTCCACATTGTTCAATTAAAAATGAATTGGTGATTGAGTTGTACTTGAGGAAAATGACCTAAAAATGGGGTTGGGACTTATGCATGGTTAGCGACCCAGAGAGGGTATTATGGTTGAAGTTTAATCAATGTTCATGTGAGTCATACTCGTTGTGAGAAACAAGAGGTAACAACAACCCTAATGATGCACAGTTTAACGTCATGTAGGACATATAAGGGACTGGACATAGTTTAACGTCCTGTTCACAATGGAGGGACCATGCAGTTTAAAGTCTTACAGTAAGGACTAAAGTTGTATTTGTGTTACACAAAATAAGTTTTCAGAAATCTGGCTTTGGTTAGAGTCGTGATGAGTTCTCCATCCCTTTAGATTAAAGAATAAGCTCCATTGGAGTCGACCTTGTGTATTGAGTAAGGTTCTTCCCACTTGGACTCAAGCTTTGGAGGTTTCTTTCCTGGTATCATTGGAGTTCTGAGGACTAATACCAATTCTCCTTGAATGAATGAACAAAAATTAACTTTTTTGTTGAAAGACGGTGATATTCGATTCTAATAGACTTCCAAGTGGTGCATGGTGAACAATATTTTTTCATCTAATCATTCCAATTCATCCAATCACTTTTGAGATTGTTCATATGTAGATGACTGATCACAAATGGATACTAGGAGGGAATGTAATTGAACCTCAATGGGCAAGGCTGCTTCTGTTCAATATACCAATGAATATGGGGTTGACCGCGTAGCAGTGCGGGTGGTGGTCTGATAATCCCATAAAGCATGAAAAATTTTATCAGGCCATGATTTCTTATCTTTATCCACCATCGTTTGCAGTATGTTTGAAAGACTCTTATTGAAGGATTCTATTTGGCCATTGGCCACTACATGATACCGAGATGAATGGTTGGATTTGATGTTGTATTCTTGATACAACTTCCTTACCTCGGATGAACAGAAGTTGGTTCCATTGTCCATCAATATGGTATGAGGGACACCAAATCTGGTAATGATGTTAGACTTTATGAAGCTAACAATGATTTTCGAACAAACTTCATTGAGAGGTATTGCCTCTGTCCATTTGTAAAAGAAGTCAGTAGTAGTAAGAATATATTTAAACTTCTTGGATGTAGCCGAAGGGTAAGGTCCTACTACATCCATTCCCCATGTGGTAAATGGCCATGAGTATTTAGCTGTATGAAGAAACTCTGGGGGTTGATGAATGAAATTGGTATATACTTGGAAATAATGACACTTCTTAGTGAAATCAACACAATCTTGTATCATTGAAGGGTAGAAGTATGCACGTCTTAAAATTTGATCAGACAGTCTATGTCTAGACTGGTGGGCACCACAGACCCCTGCATGTACTTCTTTCCTGACATCCATTGTCTCTTCACCATCAATACATCTGAAGATAATTCCATCAAAACCTAGCTTATATAGAATTTTTTCTTGGTGATCTGGGCTATCATAAAGAGTAAAATTGACCACATGTCACCGGACTTGTTCTTTTCAGGCTCTATCAGGTGGGAGTGTTCCATTTTTAAGGTATTCCCTGATAGCTATCATCCATCCTACAGTATGAACATATGGTTTAGAAATGGGGCTAATTTCCTTGATTTACTCTTTTATGATTTGAACATAAGGTGAAACTGTATGACGATGGGCAATACTGATGATTGTTTCATCCTGATTTGGATCTTCCAGAGCTGTGGCTACATTAACCAGTGCATCAGCTTGGGCATTTTGTGATCATGGGACATAAGAAAATGTCAGTTTCGAAGGAAATTCTTCCATTAACTCTCTGATGTAATCATATAAATGGATTAACTCTTATTTTCTGATGTCATAGTCCTCATTGACTTGTTTGATTACCAAGTCTAAATCACTTTTAACCTTTAAGTGATTCACCTATGCCTTAAGCGCGAACTCCAATCCTGCAATAAGAGCTTGATATTCTGCTTCATTGTTTGTATCGCCTTCCAACAATAAGATGGAATAAGTTAGCACTGCCTTTTCTTGGGAAATAAGTACAATTCCCAACCCAACTTTGTTGAATTTAGGATCTTCCATTTTCTTTCCTATTGGACTTCTAGAAGCACCATTAATGTACATTTCCCATTTTTGAAGATTATCTTGAATAGAGAAGACTTCCTCACCAGGAAGTTCAATATGTAAAGATGTATCTTCTACTGAAGGGTGTTCAGAAAGGAAATCAGCCAGATCTTGGCCCTTTATTGCCTTTTGATACATATACTGGATATCAAACTGCTGCAAAATATATGCCCACCTTACCAGCCATCTTGTAAGCATTGGATGACTAAGGATAAATTTAATCGGGTTATTGTGAGATACCAATTGGACCTCATGATGATGCAGGTAGTGTCTCAATTTCTAAACAAAAAAGATTAACGTTAGGCAGCACTTTTCAATACTTGAATATCGATTTTATACCTCAATCATAGTCCGAATGAGATAATAAAGGTCATTTTCATTCCCATAATCATTCTTTTGGGCAAGGAAGGCACCCAATGATCGCTCTACAGCTGTTACATAAATAATAGGTGGTCTTCCTTCAACAGGTGGCATTAATACAGGTGGACTCAAGTGATTGTTTTTGAGAATATTTAATTCTTCTTGAAATTATTCAGTTCACTGGTATGTGACTCTCTTCTTTATTAATTTGGTGAATGGTAAACATTTTCCGGCCAGATTGGCAATGAAACGCCGATATAGGCCAAGTTTCCTTGAAGTACTCTTAATTCCTTCAAATTTCGAGGAGGTGACATACTGAGGATTTATTTTGTCTTATCAGGATCTACTTCGATACCATGATGGCGTACAAAAAAGCTGAGAAATTTTCCGGGGGTTAACCCAAAATCACATTTCAAGGGGTTCATCTTCAAATCGTGTTGTCGAAGTTTGTGGAATATGATTTCGAAATCAACTAAGTGATTAGACAGTTTTTTGTATTTAACAACCAAATTTTCCACATAACATTCAACAAATTTCCCTTAAAAGGGTTTAAGATATGGTACATGGCATGTTGATATGTTGCACCTGCATTCTTTAGGCCAAAGGGCATTATCTGATAGAAAAACACACCATGAGGGGCTCTGAAGACTGTAAATTCTTCATCTTCTGGAGAAATTCATATTTGATTATACCCAGAATATCCATCCATGAAGGAAAGTTCTTTATAGCCAGTTGTTGCATCAATTAATAGTTTTGTGATCAGAACTGGAAAATAATCCTTGGGACAATGCCGATTAAGATCTCTGAAATAAATGAAAACTCTAATTTTTCTATTCTTATTTTTCAAAGGGACAATATTAGCAATCCATTTGGGATATTTAACTTCTCTGAAGAATTTATCCTTGATATGCTTATCCACTTTAGCTTCAATTTTGGTGGCATAAGTGGGGTGTGTTCTTCTGGCAGCTTGCTTGAATCCTCGATGTTCTTCTGGAAAATAGAAATGATGAGTAGCAATATCAGGATCAAGCCCTACAATTTCGGTATAATTCCAAGAAAATATATCTCAATTTTTCTTTAAAAATGAAAAATACATTTCTTGCTCTTCAAGAGTCCTAGTCGCACTAATTAAAGTGGGGTGTGGATCTTCTTTTGTACCCAGATTTATTTCATTGAGTTCATCCATAGTGGTAGAGATACCGTCTTAAAATGCTGGAGGAGCATCCCTAAGATCTTCCTCTTCTTCTTCAATATGTGTTACTTATTTTTTTCTACTTGCATAGTAGATGATGAAGAATAATTTCCATAATCAAGGGAGAAGTTATAATTTTAACATCTTGAAGAAAAGGCTACCATTTCTAACCCTATTGATGATGAAGGGTCTTCCTTGTGTAATATAGAGGAGATGACAGATTGAGAATTGAAATCATCGTTCATATCTGGCATTTCTATAACTTCTTCTGGCCTAGTTGATGAAGTATAGAATTTCTGGATTTCAACAGATGAAATGAAGACATCTCCATTTGAGCTTTTATCATTGACTGGTGAATCAACAATTTCTACCATGTTTTCTAGCTTGGTTGTTGTAATTGACATTATGGAAGTTTCAATAAGAGTATTTGGATTTGGGTCTATCCTGTCAATTTGACTTATATGAAACACATAATATGTACTCACGTGTATGAATGGGTTTACTGGAATCTTTTCCAAACCATATGGAGCATTAGTTTTGGTAACCTCCATTGTCGTAGATATCTCATTTTTCTCCATGTGATAGAATTCTGCATCAATGTATTGAGATTCACATGTTTTGAAAGGGGATTTATCACCATACAATGTCCCAATTTTACCATTGAAACAATATTTGAGGCATTGATGGTATGATGAAGGTATAGCTTCATGATGACGTATCCAATGTCTTCCAAGAAAAATGTTGAATGTTGTGTCTTGACGAACAACTATGAAATCTGAATTGGATATAAGGTCTACAAACTGAGTTCTAAGTGAAACCTCACCCAGAGGTTCTTGTTCATTTTTATCATATCCTTGAAACATCAAAGTAGAAGGAGATAAATCAGATTCGGTGAGGCCCAATCAACGAAGTGTATAAATAGGGATGAGGTTGAATCTTAAACCATTATCAATGAAATCTCGTCAGATGTTTACATCATTGACCTTGCCAGATAAATTCAAAGGTCTAATATGTCCATGAACAACGTCATCTTCATATTCATCTGTAAAAGATATAACTGCATGTAATTCTACAAGATCATTCTCTATATGGTAGACTTCAGCTGCAACAATTTCAGTTTCGAATTGATGAGGACTTGACAAAGCCTTAATAAGAGCCTCCCAAAGATCCTTTGATAGATTCAAGGCATCCAGAATTGATAACTTGGCCGGTACTTGGGAAAAAATTTTAAAGACATCATACTTTTGGTCCAAAGGTCCGCATTTCCCAACAAGAATATGTGGTTTCTCAGGTGCCTTAGAAGTTGATGATTTGGAAGTAGATGCATCTTGTATCGGGGTAAGAGTTGGAAATACTCATGGTTTGGAAGATTAGACAGACTATGTCTATTTATTTGCTGAGAGGAAGAATGTGTAACCTCTAACCGATCTTCCAAAGTAACTGTGCCAGGACTCAATCGGCCATGTGTGGAAGAACTTTCTTGTTCTTGTTGAGCCCACTGAAGGGCTTTTCCACAAGTTTCTACTACATATACAGTTCTAGAAGGGGTAGGATTGGAATAGTGTCTTCTGAAATATCCACGTCTTCCCCTGTATCCTAGACCTCTAAAACTCCCTCTAACTCCTCTGTTTGATAGAGGGAACTCAGGCTCAACAAAATCGAAAGTGTGACTGGCATACATATCTGTTAATTGAATAATGTTAATAGAACCAAAGATCAACTCTTCATCTGATGAAGACTCTGACTAATGAACCATTTCAGGCTGTACCTTTTGGTGGGGCAGTACTCGTGCTTTTGAAGTAGATGGCATAAAATCTTACATAGTCAAATATAACTTAGGCATTGATACGAGCTCATATTCTTCTGACTTCTCTTCTTTCTTCAAATTATGCCTCCTCTTTGAGGATTTTTCTTCTGAAAAAGGGAGTTTTTTGTGGCAAAAATAGAATAGGGCACCATTGGTTTCTTCAATTGCTTTCATAAAATGGCATGAGTTTGGTTGAACATTTTCTTGACCATCCAATCATCATATTTCTGCACATTTTTGCTTTGGACTATATGCCACTCGCCTTCTTCCTCTGGATCTATATCAGTAACACATGCTACTTGGGCTGAAGAAGCTTTCAGTTTTACTTCTCCTGAGTCCACCATCTTTTGCAAAAGGTATTTGAAGAAAAAACACTCCTGAATGGGATGCCCCAACATCTGATGAAATGGGCAATAGTTGGGAAGGTCTTCATCTCCTTCCTTTTTTGGCCTTTTAGGCCTTGTCAACTAAACCAAATTATTTTCCTGAGCCGAAATGAAGTAACCAAGAACTTGTTCATTTCGGAAAGAATAAACATTGTTCTTTAACTCCTCAAATTTTTTCCATATTTGATCTCTTTGGTCATCTTGATGAGACAACCTCTGTTTTTAAAGCTCATGAGGTGGATCCCTTCAATAAGATGAAGGTTTTGAAGTGGAAGCAGGTACGGGTGCTTGTTTATGTGTAACTGTAGCAGCCTCTTCTCTCCCCATTCTTCTTCCTAGAGCTGGTGGAATTGCACAAGTATTTGCCTTATTCTCTATAAGAGAATCTTCGATCAGTTGAGTTATTGAAGTAAGGTCTCAAAACCCTCATGTGTATTTCACAGGAATCAACGGGGTGCGTAATTCATCACTCAAATTTTCCACATAGATTGGAAACAACTCTTCTTGAGGGAGTGTTAAGATTAAGAAATATGTTAATCCCTTACAGTGAGCAATGAAATCTGAAACTCTTTCATTTTCCATTTTCTTACAATTTTTAAGATCAAAAACTATCATCTTTGGTAATGTTGAGCTAAATTGAAGAAGGAATCATTGACAGAGATCATCCCACTCGGTAATTGAATGAGACTGCAAACTTGTATACCAGAAAAAAGAAGGCCATTGTAATGACTTCACAAAACATATGAGCTTAACTACTTCTTGTTGTTGAGTAGTTCCCGTCATAGGATCACAACGACAAAAAAAATGTGTTAAGTGTTGTTTTGGGTCTCCTAAACCATTAAAAATTGGGAATGTGGTATACAAAAAATTTGATGGGGGAAATATTTTATCAACCCATTCAGGGTGATATTTATTTTCTGGTTGAACATGTGCATGTTTTCCCTCCATAGCTTCCAACCAAGATGTTAATGAATCAATAGTAGTTATTAACTTTTGAGAAACATCTGGTTGAGCTTGGACCTGAGCAGGTACAATAACTAGAGCTTGGACAGGTGTAGTGACTGGTACTGCAACTAATGGTAGCACTACCCGTTGTTGTTGCGCATGACCCATAGGATTGGACCGGTGAGGTTGTACTTGTAAAGGAGGATATTCTTGATCCATCTTAGTAACTACAACGAATTCCCTTGACTGGTTGACTCCAGAACGCTTAGGATGAAGACTACCTTGATGTAGTTATGTATTCAACCTCCTTAACTCCTTCATTTCTTCCTCTTGATGTGCGAACCTTTCCTTTAATGAGAGTGATTGGACTTCTCCAAAGGTAGGGTGGGACGTAACCTGACTTTTACCCTTTTCTTTGGCATGTGCCTTTCTGGAGTATGGAAGGGCATTGCCCGAAGGAATATCTTGCCTCTGGGAATCCCTCTAGATTCTGGTACGCACACCTTCTTCATTTATTTCTGTGTACAACTTCTTGGATAGGAACTTCTTCATCTGATTCCTCTGAGTGAACCTCATGTTCTGGGGGATTAGTGGCAACCGCATTGATGACATTTATCGATTCATAATGCATTGCATTACTTCTATCGGAATTTCTACGATACTATATTTTTCCATGTCCTTTATGAGACATTGCCTTTTGTTGAGTAGATCCCTCAGGAACTTCTTGATGAACCGTAATTTGGAGGGAATCTCATGATAATTTGGCTCTGCATTCCTCTTGTGGATTCTTCCCTAACCAAGAGAAAACAAACTTTCATTGAGGAAGAGATTGAGGATTTGAAAAATTCCTCAGTCCGGTGAACTGGGGCTGCTCCTTCTTTCCCTGTTCAACTCCTTGAATCCCATCTATTGATCCCAAGGGTTGAGTAAGAATAGTCCCCAATCTGGCAAGATGAGGTGGTTCTTGAGCTGCTACATCTGAGACTTTCTTAAAAGCTCTCCTGATTTTGCAGATCTTAGTCCGAAAATTGGCCGGATGCATCATCTAACATCCACTCAAATCACCTGGCTCAGATGACCATTGGATGATTTCTGACACTTCTGTCACCGAATGATGCACATGCTCTAAATAAGAAGCATGTTCTATATTCTCATTTGGTTGATGCAAGAGTAATTTGACATCTTTTTATTTGTATGCCAGACTTTGGGAGGAACTAGTTTAGGAATGTTCATGAGCAAGCCTTTGATTACACACAAAACCAATTGGGTGTGGCCAGCCATGGGAAATAACATTGCATGAGACCACTTTTGGCGTGCTTTGTTGACTAGAGAGTACAGTTAAATGAAGTTCTCCATGAACACCCCATCCCTTGATATGAATAATAGATGGGGCATTGTTAATTAACTGGAGAATCCTTTTTTAGTGTGCCAAAACATACACGCTGAAGGGCTCTCGGTTGCTTTTCAACCTTTGGATATCGGTAAACTGAGAGAGATGCCAAAATCAATTTGAAATTGTAACCCTTCTACTACCTTAACATGATTTTCATATTCACCGTGATATAATATTTTCTCTTTTAAGTGACAAATTGTTTTCAACCTGTTGAGACGAATATCATGAATACAATCTTCCGTCAACATTTCTTGAATATCATACTGAGAGTCAGCCAAAGGCCAAAACATGACTGGTACTTCACCTTTTTCCAGTTGTTTTCTCATATTCAGCACTTCCTCTTTATCATTCGATGAAGATTCTTCTACTTGATTAGACCAAAGCTGGTTCTTTTTGTGGCTTCATCAGATTCAACATGATTGGTAGAGAAATCATTTATCAAATTAGAATATGAATGTCCCAGGGGTGGTTTGGAGAATGGCCTACACCCTGGGCTATCTTTTGATTGAGAAATTATTTCACCTGCTAGCGGTAAATCATCAGACATGACTGGATTCACATTTCCAAGTGCCTCAAGTTAAGAGGGATTTCTCATTAATGCATTGTCCTTCGAAGAATTTTCTAGGCAATGTGAATTACTACTGCGGAGAAGACTTTTACAGATAAATTCATCATCATGGGGAGGACCACCATGGTGGGTTACAACAAAAGATGAAACCTTTTTCTCCTTGATCTTCTAGCCACACAGAGGGTTATCGTGGCTCTCATCTGAAGATGATACTTCGAGATTGACCGAACTGTCATGAAGCAAGCCTTCATGAGGAAGTGTCTGATGAAGACCTTTAGAATTATTGTTTTTATTTCTGGAATTTGAAAATGAGAGAGTAGAATATTGAGTTGAAACAGATAATTGTACGAGGGCATCAAGAACTCCAGCATCGAGCAAGGCCCTATTATAGATTGGCTCTTGATTTCTTGACTGTGCTGGATAGGTCTTTTTCATAGACGCCTTCTTACTCACTTTGGAATCCACTAGTTGATGAAAGTGGTTATTATGGGTAGGTGTATGTGCATGCTTAGGAGAAATGGTCAGGTTATGCTGATTATCTCCATTCAAATCGGGTGTATGTGCCTAACATGATTATTTGTATGACATAGGGGAGTCTGCCCCCACAACCCTCTTGGATTGGGACAGATGTGTGTATCTATTTCGGAGTGATATGTTGATGAGTCACTCCACTGATAGGGATAGATTTATTATTCCTTCCCTGTGATGCTGCTGAAGTTGTCATAATATTCTGACAGGAATCTAGAATATGGGCAGGGATTTTCTTCTGCTCTATAACCATTGTCATAATGTGCTTGGTGAATTCAGCTGCTGGAATGGGAATATACATCCATTCCATGCATGGAGTAGGTGGGTATTCCTGCTTTTGTCCTCCTTTTCTTGTCAGTAAATTCTGAAAGTACTCATGTGTGGGGGTAGAAAATTGTGTATGCCTCCTGGTTGTCATTGGATCTTTCCAATTGACACTCCGGGTTCTACCAAATGAGACTGTTGGTTAGCCTAATGAATTGCTGGTGTATGCGCCTGCTGATTGTTACCCACCACATTTGATTGGAGAGTTTCTTTGGTTGCAGTTAGATGAGCCTGTTGACTAGCTGATGAATTATAAAGAGGTGTATATGCCTTCCTATAATACTCCACCGGAATTTCCTGGCGGGATTGGCATGTTACTGCCAGACGAGTCTGTTGGGAAGTAATATCAGGACGGATATGTTTATATGCTCGCTAATTGTTTTCCATCAAGTTGGCTTGATAGACTTCTCTGGAGGGGGCAGAAGTAAGAAACTGCTCCCTGTTGACCGGATTTCTCCTATGACAGTTCTTCTTGCATGCTCGAGCCTAAGGAACCTGATCCGAACCTCTAAAAGAGATACCCTCATCATGTTGAGGGTGGACTACCGCACGAGTCTGGCGGCGATTATAATATGGGAGCCCTCGGGAAGGACTCTTGTCTTCTTAAATTAAGGCCTTGAGTTACCATCTCATTCACCTCCCCATTATGACTGGGGATTACTCATGAGAAGGATGCCTAGGTTAAGGAGACTTGTAACCTGGGGCTTACTCCTGAGAAGGAGGCTGCGGTTAAGGATACTTTTAACCTAGGGCTTACTCCTGAGAAGGAGGCCTAGATTAAGGAGACTTGTAACTTGGGGATTACTTTTGAGAAGGAGGCCCAAATCAAAAGATCCTTTCATTTGAAAGGATGAGGTTATAAATGAAACCCCTAATCGTGATGACATAAGTCTTGTAAGTCACAAGGTTTTTGGGAGAGGTTCTCACATAATTCCTTTCAGATAAGGAAACCAAGTAAGGAACCATTCCATAAATTGGTTTTAAGATGGTTTTAAAGGCTATATATTGAAGAGGATTGGTGGATTTGAGGAAAGTAGGTGACTAGGAAGGAGGCGTGCAAGTATTGTTTTGGCGCTCAATTCATGGTCGTGCATGTATACATGTGCGACAAGAGTCACCTTGGGTGATGAATAACCTATAGGGTAATACTTGGGCGACTTCGAACTCAAACCCTTAGTATCATCCCTATAGAATTTCAGAAAGGTGGTGCGCAAGTTCCCTTGAGAGGGAAAGGCGGTGAGCAAGTGTCTTCATTTCCCTTAAGGGTTTGACACTTAAGTGCGCAAGTATTAATGAGTTTTAATACTTAGGCCTTATTCTTCCTCTCTAGAGCTTCCCTTCAAGGTAAAAAAAATTACCTTAGAAGTGTTTGAAAGACTTCAGACAGAGACTTGGGTGACCAGAGCTTGAATCTGAGTTTTGGAAAATTCATCCTTGAAATGGGGGCCCATAAGGGCTATTTATAGGCCACCTAAGTTTTGGTGAAAAAATCACTTTGGGTGCGCACGTGACCTGCACACCCATGACGGGCACGCAAGTCAATTGCGCGCCCAAGGCTGGCGTGCAGGTATACTTGCGCGCCTTAATACCTTTGTGAAATTCTTGATGTTCTTCCCTCTTTTTTCTTGAGGTACTTCCCTTAGTCAATCATTGGAATCAGAGATGGAACGGAGCTTCAACAACCATACACTAATTTTGCATTTGATACTTTTTCAAGACACACCACACATGGTTAAAGAAACCATGTTCCAACCATGTTATTCCTCTCTTTATAGCATTTATTGGTTTCTCTTGGGAATCCACTTGGTTTCACAAAACCATGTGCCAGCCATGTGCCTTCCCAGTACTTATTGTTTTCCCATGCATAGTTTCCTGGATGTGTTTCACGGTTTATACTAAATGTTCTGAAAGCATGCACCTCTAAAAGATCCTCCAAATCATGTCAAAACACTTCATAACCTCCCATAATATAACCATATTATTATGTATACTACAAATACATAAATAAAGGGTCATGTACCTAAAATATTTGATGATAAAACCCTTGTGGTTAAAAATATATTTGATAATTAATGTTATTTTGGTGGATCATCAATATTTTTTTGGAACATTTTAGGAAATAAAATAATATGTTTTTTATAAAAGGATAACATGCATGTTGAGTGAAAACTTGTTGCATCGGGAAAGGTCGTGTGGATTGAACCAACTATCTAAAGTTGAAAAGGGTGTTATGCCTACCATTGGCCTACGGGGTGTCCTAGTTAGTATGGAATTATTTTTACATTGATGGTATGATGGTTAAAAGATATTTTTATTTTGGGAAACATATTATATAATAAAATATATTTTTTTGAGGTGGTTAATTATGTTTTGAGAGAAATTTTATTAAGTTGAGGTAGATATATAACCATTAGTCTTAACATAATGGATTACATGGAAATAAGGCTATTATTTTTAAAAGATTTAGACTAAAGGGAATGAGATGACCTTTGAGGATAAATCCTTCTTTCATGTTGAGTTTATTGAGGTAATTTGGGATATAAGATTATTTATTTAAAGAATAATCTATTTTAAACTATTGGTTTTATTTTTAATTTTTTAGATATTAATGTATAAAGGTTTATTAATTTTTGTTATTATCTATCATTGTAATGACCACTTGTTTTTGGTAAAAATAGGATGAATATTTTTTATTATTTTTTAAACTATTTTATATATTATAAGTATATTTTATTGCTTAAAGAATGAGAAATTCATCTCAAATACTAATCTTTTTGGAGAAAAAGATGAGATTGTTATGGAAATTTATTAAAGGATGAATTTATACTTATCAAGTAATTATATTTCTTTATGTTATTATTATAAATGGTAAATATTTACATGAATTTATAAAATGGATTTTAAAACAAAATATTTGATCCTATTACCTTCAAATCAGATGAATTAATAGTCTTTTAACTGATCGCATTTTTAAGGTTTTTTGGTTGTTGAATTTCTCTTGATCATTAAATTTTGTGTGGTTAATGGTCTCTATCAATATCCATAGTTATTTATACTTTTATTCCATTTTCAAATTCTAACATTCTAATAATTTTATCCAACATAAAAACATTGGTTTGTATTATTCTAGATGACCTTTTCATTTCCCATTACCTCATTTAAGATGATGTTTTATTGACCCTTTTTATGATGTGGGTTATTCACAGAGTAATTTCAAATAACAAACCCTTGATATCTGAGTATGAGTTTGAATTGAATGGTTGAAATTTAATTAAAGTGGTGTAGAATATATCACCTAAATATTTTAACATAAGAACATTATGTTCGATTTTGTATACGATAGGAAACACTGAGCTTAAACGACTTGTGAAATATATTATTTAAATTTGACTGTTTTAAACTAATAATTGAATTGGAGGGTATGAAGAAGATTAAATGAATTATGAAATATATATACATATAGGTCATAATCAATAAAAATTAATTGATATATTCTTATTAAATAATCTCTCAAATTTTTAGTAAATTTATTTTATGTTTCGTAATGTATTTTCTTTAAAAATGGTTTTATTTTCCGTTTTATGTTTGAGAATTATAATTAATTTATACCTAATTTAGAAATTTTATTTTATAAAAAAAATAATTTTTTTAAATCATAATATCACAATTATCTTATGGTGAAATTTTGGTATTTTTCTAAAAAAGAAACTTTTCAGCGAATAGTGTAAAATACAGCTTTTTGAAAGACTGTCATTAATTTTCAAAAATTAAATAATTTAATTTTACAATTATAATTATAATTTTATTTAAAAGTAAAATTATTTTTATTTATTTATATTTAAAATAGTTAATTACATTTTAATCATCTATATACCCAATTTTGGTATTAGTTTAATTTTAGTCTTAAAAACATATTATTTTGAAAACTTTTTTTAAATCCATAATGTTTCTCCATTTTAATTAATTAAAGTGAAAAATTATAAAGAATAATTTAGTTTAAATTGATATATTATATATCTAAATATATTAATTTAAATCCATATAACTATGACTATTAGTCATATAGTTAATATAAAATCATTTTATGCCTGAAATATTCATTTCTTGAAAAACCATTTTTTGACACTATCCAAAGTATTATTATTAAAAAATATTCTACCAATTATGTGAATTGAGTTGCATAAAATTGATTCCATATTTTTAATAATAATAATAATTTATATTATATAATAATTTCAACATACTTTTTGGTCATAATGATTAGTGAAGAAAACAAAATTTATTTATAATGATTAAGGTTAAAACAGGGTCTTGCATGTTACATGTTCTTGTGTTAAAATTAATTTTCCACATATATGAAATTTATATTTCATAAATTATATTTTATATTTATAATTATTGGGTAAAAATTATCTAATAATACTCATTTTATTTTGGGATTAAAGGATGAATTAACTAGGTTAAAAAACTAATTATTGTGGTGAAAAATGAAATTCAAAAAGTAATTAAACATAGAGGATAGAGAAATAACATGTTTAAAACATGTTTTTTTTCTTTTTATGTTTTTATTAATAAAAAATTCCATAAAATACATTACTTATAAATTTTGGTTTCACATGGGGTGATAGTGACTTCCCATTATTGAATAGTTAGGGGTATTTACAAAAATTTCACTCCTCCTCAATTATAAAATGTAACTCCCTCCACTCACTTATTAAAACCTCTAAAGGAATTTGGATCCATAAAAATCTTCCAAAATATCTCAAAAATAATAATTTTATACATTATAGAGATACTTTTATTGCAAAAATTCCATCCCTATGGTCCTTAATAGGATATCCAAAGGAGGTTCTTCTAATTGAAGGTAAATGTATTAACTAAACACTTTATTTTAAATTCATATTTTTCACCCTAAATTATGTATTAAAAATTAAAATATAATAAAAATTATCTATAATATACTAAAATTATATTTTGTTTATTTAATAATATTTATCGATCTCTTTCTCCAACAAGTGGGAAATAAATCTAACACTCATTGTATAGCAGACTACCACCGCATGAACTATTGTAATTTTTTCTCAGCATAGTCTCACATACGTGGTGATACTGGTGGAAATAATGAATTTATATGATATATATTACATGATATAAGTTATTTAAATTAATATATAATCAACCCTTTCACCCATTAAGGGAATTATATTTTCGCTCATGCATACGTACGACTTAGCATCTCTACAAAGCGATGTGATTCATTTTCCATGTCCAACATTAAATAATGGTTCTAAAATTGTATAAAATGATTATATATGATATTTATAATATTATTATCATTTTGTATATTATGTATCTCTATCATATGAACAATAATAAGAACATACACAACAAAACTTGTGTGAGAAAACAATGTAGTTAACACACGAAAAAATGGTAATAAAGAAATAATATTAACGAAGGGGTAATAAGAAAAAATAAGAAGATCATGTATGATTTTATAAATATTAATATGGTCATAGTGTAAATTAATAAAAAAAATTAATCCATTATCCATGAGTTTAAATCGTGTTCAACTAATGGGAAACATAAGGTAAGGTACTTCGTCTCAATTTCCCATCATTAAGGCATATTTTAATGTTATACACCAATTTTATTTCATATAGTGTATATAATTCCACTTTAACATATAATATAATGAATCCATAAAATTTCATGATTTTTTAAATTTTAATTTGAATTATTTCATCCAAGGGTATTTGACTATAATGTTACCAAGTGGTAAATAATTTCATAACTCAATTTCTTTTCATTGGGATATATTACTTATTCATTTCCCATGATTTTATAATATTATGTTTTAGTATATTTTAAATATATTATATTTAATTTACAAATATTTTATATGGATCTATATTTTATATGCATAATTGATTCATTGATTAATTATCACTTCAACATTATGATCATTGTAGGGGTTTCTTGTCATAAATTGTCTTCTTTCGGACATATGTTATACTATACAACTATTGTCACGACCCGTCCTCGGGCCCGTGTCGTGACTACCCCAAACCCGCCTTCCATAGGCCAGGGGCTGGCGACTAGCACCAAGGCGTAAATCCCAACAAAAAGGGAAGGCATTGCCTTTGAAAAGTAAACAAGCACCACAGAGCAAGCAAGCGGAAAAGTAAACACTAAGTAAAACTGTACAAGCTGTGTTGAAAGTAAAAAGGGGCCGGAAATACAAGCCCAACTGTAAAGTACAACTGAAAGGAAAAACAGCAACTGAAAAGGTAAAACTGCAGCGTCGAGCCGTCCTCCGGAAGTCCCACCTGAAGGGTGGGTACAGATAGCCTCCACTGCTCCTCGGGTCCACCTAACAGCTCCGAGTACGTCCCGCCCAGTGGTCCACCTCCAGGTACTGTCCTGCTCCGCACGCCTCCTCCACGATCAGCGCTGTCCGTCGTCTGCAACCAACACCACGAAGTGCGGGCATAGCCCGTGCAGGGGTGAGTATAAGCTACTCAGTAGGGACCCCGAGACCCCCGAAGGTCTCCCGAAATCCACAAAGGATAATCCACAAAGGAAAGATACAATCACGAAGTAACATCTGACACGGCTTAGGTATATGCCCATACATATACCTAAGACTTCAATTCCCGTTCGGCTCCAACGTCCGAGCCCAAGCACAACCCAGTCCACACAGGAAAGCAAAACGTATACCCATGCAGGATAGAGCAACACAATCCACAAAGGAGAGTAAACAGTAAATCCACACAGGATAGCTCAACACAATCCACAAAGGAGAGTAACACAAGATTCATCTCACACAGGTATACTTCTTCGGATGACGATAAAGATGATCATTGAACCATCTAAGTCGTCGGACCCACGAAGGATCGATAGGTACTAACCTTGCAGTGACCCACACAGGATCGGGCCCACGCAGGACCTGTAGAAGTTGGCTCACACAGAACCGCTGAGAGATGACCCACACAGGATCGGGCCACACAGGACCGGGCCCACGCAGGACCTGTAGGCGCTGGCTCACACAGAACCGCTGAGCGCTGACCCAGCAGGATCGGACCCACACAGGATCGGGCCCACACAGGACCTGTAGCACTGATCCACGTAGGATCGCTGAGTGCAGTAGTCGTCGCAGTCCGCTGAGGATCTCTGCACAGTCGTCGCCGCAGTCCACTGAGGATCTCTGCATAGTCATCGTCGCAGTCCACTGAGGATCTCTGCACGGTCGTCGTCGGAGTCCACGGAGGATCTCTGCACAGTCGTCGCCGCAGTCCACTGAGGATCTCTGCACGGGCGTCGCTGTCGAAGTAGCAGTCGCAGCCAGCACTAGGGTTCCCACACACAGCAAGCTCGTTCGGGAAGGTACGCTCCACGAGCCGAGAGGCTGATACATCAACTGACACGAAGTCCGAAGTTGATGTATCCAAAAGTTCCGTATCGTCAACAGGAACTCAACGTCGCAGACGGCGCGTCAATCGGACGCCCGGTCTGAGAGATATTGGCATTTTCGTCCCAGGGGCCCGGTTGGTTTTTAAGGAAAAACCAACCCGACCGCACTCCACCTGTGTCCAAACCTCGGGCGGAGTATGTCAAAAGATCCGTCTCACTTAGAGGAATTCAATAAAGCTGACGGCACGTCAATCGGATGTCCGTAGCTCAAGATATGAGCGTTTCCGCTCCAAGGGCCCGGTTGGTCTCGTGTACGAACCAACCCGGCCGAACTCAAAGTATTCCGAAACCTTGAGTGCGATATACCGAAACGTCCGTCTCGATCCAAGGATCGCGTTGCCGCTGACGGCGAGTCATTTGGAGGCACGAAGCTCAAGATACGGGCGTTTGAACGAAAACGTCCGAAGATGGGGGGTACGGGCCCGGGCCGACCCGGCCCGACCCCCCCTGGGTCGGCCCGAACCGGGTGGACCCGAACCGGGTCGACCCGACCCGGGTCCGACCCGGCTGGCCCGGCCCGGCCCGGCCAGGGCCGGTCCGGCTCGGCTTGGCCGAGCCGCGCGGGTGGAAGCCGCGGGCGCTGACCCGCGGCTTGAGGAAGGACCGCGGCCCGCGTGCGGGCCGCGCTGGCGAGCCGCGTCCGCCCGGATGAACCGGACCCGCGCGCCGCGGGTCCGTTTGGCCGCCGCCGCCGCGGCGGATTTCGTCCGGCGGCGCGCCGGGGCGCCGCCGCGTCCGGCCGCCGGCAACTTCCGCGGGCCGCCGGCGTCACTCCGGTGGCCCGTTTTCTTTCCCGTCTGCGCCGTTGCTCCTCCCGGGATCCGTTCTGTACTGCGGGATCGTCAACCGTCCGCTGCGGCACGTTCCGTCGTCGACCGTCAAATCCGCACAAAACGAAGAACGGCGGAGGGTCGTCGGGCCGTGTTCGTTCGGCCCGCACCCTCCGCGTTAGAGATAAACAACCGGGAGAAAAACGATCAACACATGATCCAAAAATTTTAAATAAAAATAAAATTGTTCATTGAAAACCGGCTTTTTAATTTTCAAGAACGTTCACGAGAAAATTAAAAAGGGGTAATTTTCCAAAATGAATCCCTACCTTGATGATCGTCGTGCGCGGGCGTTCTTCGCGGAAGAGATCGTCGCGGAAGAGATCGATCGTCGCGTCGTCGCGGGGAGGCGTCGCGTCGTCGCGGATTCCGGCGTTGAGTTGGCGAGCTCGAATGGTCGGTGATCGGAGATCGGAAGAACGTCTCGGGCGAAGGCGTCGTCGATTTCCGGGTTCGGCGTTCTTCGCGTTCTTCGCGTTCTTCGCGTTCTTCGCGAGGGAGAAGAAGTTGCGAGGGTTCTCCCAAATCTTCTCAAGCGCAAATAACCAGAGGTTAAGCGTTGGTCTTATTTTATTATTACGCCAACGAATTTGAAAAACTGGTTAAGAAACGATCCATCAATTCGTTGAATTAATTCAACGAAAGAAACGACCCATTTAATTCACGAAAGAAACAGCCCATTTAATTCACGAAATAAACCGCCCAATTAAATGGTCTGTTAAGAATTTAGAAAACGCGTCGGTTGACTTTCATTAAGACGGGTTTTCACGGGTGCGTTTCTTAGCGGAAAGAAACGTCGGGGCTCGTGCGGGCCCCACCTCACAAATATCCTACCAAGGGGGTAGGATATTTCTGGATAGCATCCTATCCAGTTCAACTCAGTTCAAGCCTCCTTTAAGTGGCTTCAAGTGGCTTCCAAGTGGCTTAAGTGAAATAAAATAAAGCTGTCGCAAAATTATTTTATTTCTTAACTTTAAGCCCGAAAATTAAAAACCACACCCGAGCAAACGCAACTCCGGAAGAGGCGTTTCTAAGCGAATACCGGCGCTGCGATTTCATCGGTGCCCTCAGAATTCGATTCCGGGCACCGGTTCAAAAGTTAGAAAAACCCGCTCGTCCGTTCACTGAACGTACCCGAGCCAAACTTCAGAAAATGATTCCGGGCACACCGGGCCTCGGAATCAGGTGCCGTCAAAAACTACGTTCTTGTAAAATTCCAAAGAAAATTATGAAAAAAAATTCCTTGAAATTTACTGGTCTTTACATTACTCCCACCTCAGGACTTTACGTCCCCGTAAAGATACATCAAAAACTAGGGAAACAAATGTGGGTACTGAGCACGTATCTGAGCCTCCCTCTCCCAAGTGCTCTCCTGGAGGTTCTCGTGCTGCCATCTGATGCGCACAAGAGGAATCGATCGCCCACGTAGGACCCGCTCCTGTCGATCCTCTATCTCCACTGGGACCTCCGTAAAAGTCGCTCCATCATCCACGTCTAGCTCCCCATAGTCAATGATGTGCGTCGGGTCGTGCACGTATCTCCTCAGCTGGGATACGTGGAAGACATCGTGCACCCGGTGGAACTGAGGTGGCAGAGCCAGGCGATAAGCCACCTCGCCAATCCTGCTGAGGACCTGGAAATGCCCGATGAAGCGTGGAGACAACTTTCCGCCTCGGCCAAATCTCCTCAAACCACGTCGAGGTGAGACCCGCAAGAAGACGTGGTCACCATCCTCGAACTCTAGTGGCCTCCGCCTCCTGTCAGCATATGACTTCTACCGGCTCTGTGCTGTCCTCATCCGCTCCTGGATGAGCTGGACCTTCTCTGTCGTGGCCCGGACCATCTCTGGTCCCACAAGTGCTGACTTTCCAGGGTCTGCCCAGCACAAAGGAGATCTGCAAGGCCTTCCGTACAACGCCTCGTAGGGTGCCATCCCGATGGTGGAGTGGTAGCTATTGTTGTACGCGAACTCCACCAAGGGTAGGTGGTCCTCCTAGCTGCGACCAAAGTCGAGGACACATGCACGGAGCATGTCCTCGAGAGTCTGAATGGTCCTCTCCGTCTGACCATCCGTCTGAGGGTGAAAGGCGGTGCTCAGACGTAGTCGCGTCCCGAACGCCTCCTGCAACCCCTTCCAAAGCCGGGAAGTAAAACGAGCGTCCCGATCGGAGACGATGGTCGATGGCACACCGTGAAGTCGTACAATCTCCTGAACGTAGAGACGCCCCAAGCTCTCCACTGTGCCCTGCTCTCGGATGGGTAAGAAGTGTGCCGACTTGGTGAGTCAGTCAAAAATCACCCATATGGAATCGTGACCTCTGGAAGTGCATGGAAGTCCAGTCACAAAGTCCATAGATATCCCGTCCCACTTCCACTCAGGGACCTCCAAGGGCTGTACCAAGCCTGCTGGTACCTGATGCTCTGCCATCACCTGCTGGCAGGTGAGGCACCGTGAAACGAACTCTGCCACAACCTTCTTCATGCCCGGCCACCAGTGTTGTCGCCCGAGATCCTGGTACATCTTCGCCACTCCAGGATGTACCGCCAACGGAGAAGTGTGAAACTCTCTCAGCACCTCCTCTCGTAAGGCGACTGGTACCAAGGTATGTCCTCTGAAAAGGACATCGTGCTCTGCTCCAGGGGAGAAACCATCAGGTGCCTGTCCCGAGGATATCTGTGCACACCGCGTCTCACAGTCAACATCCCCATGCTGTGCCCCTCTGACCCGCTGAAGAAGTGGAGGAGAGACTGTGAGAGACTGAAGGAAGGCTGCTCCGTCTCTATCCACGAAGGATATCTGCAAAGCGGCTAGCTGCTCTGTCGCCTCCTCAAGTAGCTGGATGCCCGTCCTCCTGCTGAGGGCATCAGCCACCACGTTCCCCTTCCCAGGAGTATAGACTATTTCAAAGTCATAGTCCTGGAGGAACTCGAGCCATCGCCGCTGTCTCAGGTTCAGGTCCTTCTGAGAGAAGATGTACCTGAGACTCTGGTGGTCAGAAAAGACTGTGAAGCGCTCGCCCATCAGATAGTGTCTCCATGTCTTCAGGGCAAAGACTACTGCTGCCAACTCCAAGTCATGGGTAGCGTAGTTCTGCTCATGAGGCCTCAACTGACGTGATCCGTAGGCAATCACGGCCCGCTCCTGCATCAGGACACACCCGAGTCCGGTCCCTGATGCATCGCAGTAGACTACGTAACCAACTCCCTCCTCAGGAAACCTCAAGATAGGTGCGCTGGTCAACCTCTGCCTCAGCTCCTGGAAGCTCTGCTGACATCTGTCTGACCACACGAAGGGTTTCCCCTTCTTCGTCAATGCTGAGAGTGGGGCCGCAACTCTGGAGAAGTCCGGCACAAATCTCCGATAGTATCCGGCTAGGCCCAAGAAACTCCGCACCTCTGTCACGCTCTTGGGTGGCTCCCAAGCTAGCACTGCCTCGATCTTCACGGGATCCACTGCAACTCCCGCCTCAGAAATGACGTGCCCCAAGAAGTGGACCTCACGTAACCAGAACTGACACTTCGAGAGCTTTCCATAAAGCTGGTGCTCTCGGAGTGTGTCTAGTACAACACACAGGTGGTAGGCGTGCTCCTCCTCCGTCGTCGAGTACACCAAAATGTCGTCGATGAAGACCACGACAAATCGATCGAGGTATGGCTGGAAGATCCTGTTCATGAGGCTCATGAACACTGTTGTAGCGTTGGTCACGCCGAAAGGCATAACCAAGAACTCGAAGTGGCCATACCGACACCTGAAGGCCGTCTTCTGCACATCCTCGTCTCGAACTCTAAGCTGATGATAGCCTGACCTGAGGTCTATCTTCGAGAACCATCGTGCTCCCTTGAGCTGGTCGAAGAGATCATCAATCCTGGGTAGCGGATACTTGTTCCTCACTGTCACCTGATTCAGGCGAAGATAATCGACACACAGTCGCAAGCTCCCATCCGCCTTCTTGGCAAACAAAATCGGGGAAGCCCAGGGCGAAACACTGGGTCGGATGAACCCCTTGCCCTGCAAGTCCTCCAACTGTACTCGCAGCTCTCGAAGCTCAGCGGGGGCCATCCAATATGCTGGAGTGGATATCGAGGCTGTCCTGGGGTACAGGTCAATATAAAAGTCTACCTCTCTGCGAGGAGGTAGTCCTGGAACGTCGTCGGGAAAGACGTCCGCGTACTGATCCACCACTGCAGGGAAACTGGGACTCCGCACGCCAACTGCTCCCAGGATGAGGCTAGCCAGCTGATGAGTGATGGGCTGACCTCTCCTCTGCGTGAGTCCATCCTGTGCTGCTAAGGCTCCCTTCTCGCCGGTGAAGGTGAACCTGCTCCCGTCGGTGCGCACACATCGCACCTTGCGCCTAAAGCAGTCAATCTGAGCATGGACCGTAGATAACCAATCCATGCCCAAAATGACGTCGTAAGGCCTCGACGCTGCAACAAGAAGATCCCAGCCGAAGCTCTCGCCTCCTAGAGTAAGCTCACACTGCCGGCACCTGTGCGTAATCGTCGAGTATGCTCCCGTAGGAGTCTCTAGCCGCAAGGATCGAGCCAACGGCTCTGTCGGAATCTCCGAGCTCCGAACAAGGGAAGTGGCTATGAAAGAGTGACTCGCTCCTGTGTCTATCAGAACTGCAGCAAGGGTGGAATAGACACAGATCGTACCTCGAATCATCTCTGGCGCGCCGTGGTCGTAGGCCTCCGCTGCCTGGAGCTGAACCTGTCTCTGCCCGCCAGCTCCCTGTGGTCGGGGCGGGCCTCCTGGTGGTGGTGGTGGTAGAGCCTCAAAGCGTCGCCCACCACCTGCTGCTCGGCCAGCTCCTCTGCCTCGTCCGCCTCCTCCCTGCGGACTGCCACGGTCGACCCTCTGCCTCTGCCTAGGTGGCCCCTCCACCGTCTGCTGCCCCTCGGTATGACGGGTCGGGCAGTCACGAGCCATGTGGCCCTGCCCGCCGCACTCGTAGCACTATCTGCCTCTCGGAAGGCTGGCTCCGGGCCGGGTGCCCTGCACTGCTGAGCCAGCGTCCTGAGGTCGCCTGCCGGAAGGTCTGGTCCGCCTGGAACCCTGAGTCATCCGCCGGCTACCAGCTGCCGAAGACTCCGCTATCTGCCGCCCTGCGGTGGGTCTCGCTGTGGACTCAGCCAGGAAGCTCTCGATCAGGAGGGCTCGCTCCAGTACCCCTGCCTGGGTCGGGATGCTGAGGGAGATCAGCGATGCCATGATCTCGTGTCTCAAACCCTGCTCGAAGGTCCGGGCCCGGAAGAAGGGGTCCCGTACCATGTCTGTCGAGTACCGAGAAAGGTCGGTGAACCTCGCCGCGTACTGAGCGACCGTCAAGCTGCCCTGCCGCAGCTGAAGAAGCTCCTGGATGCACACCGCTCGGAGGGTGTCCGGGACGAACTCTGAGCGGAAGAGGCTCTCGAAGTCCGTCCAGATGAGGGAGGCCTCATCGTGTACCTGGAGCATCAGGATCCACCAGCGTCCGGCTGCTGCGTGCAGTAAGCTCGCCGCGAGGATCACCATGAGGTCTGCTGGCGTCCTCACTAGCCTGAAAACTCGGACGACCGCCTCCAGCCAGTCCTCGGCTGCCTGGGGGTCCGACTCCCCACGGAACCTGGGTGGTCGCTGGCGCTGGAACTCGTGCAGAGCTCCGAGGCGTCGTGTGTCGTCAGCTGCCAGTGCTGGAAGCATCGGGGGCTCGGCGGGTAAAGGTACCGCCGATGCCTCTGCTGTCAATGGGCCCTGTACCGAGGCCTCGTCGCTCGGCGGGCTATCGCCGCGCCCTACTCTGGGAACCCTAGCTGGCTGCTGTCGTCGTGCCATCCTGAAAAGAAAACAAGTATGCCACGGTCAGAACAGTATACCTGGTGAGCTGACACAAGTAATCTCAAAGAAAACTTGAAACACACATGCAAACAATGTTTTCGTACATTACGTCAGGAATCAGAAGTCAGGGTCCTGGTGTATGGATACGTCGGCCGCCGCACCAACACTGGACTCCCTGGACTGATAACCACACTCAATACACTAAACACTTTTGCTTCACATAGAAGAAAGATCAGAGTCTGCGGTAGAACCGACCACCTCTGATACCAATTTGTCACGACCCGTCCTCGGGCCCGTGTCGTGACTACCCCAAGCCCGCCTTCCATAGGCCAGGGGCTGGCGACTAGCACCAAGGCGTAAATCCCAACAAAAAGGGAAGGCATTGCCTTTGAAAAGTAAACAAGCACCACAGAGCAAGCAAGCGGAAAAGTAAACAGTAAGTAAAACTGTACAAGCTGTGCTGAAAGTAAAAAGGGGCCGGAAATACAAGCCCAACTGTAAAGTACAACTGAAAGGAAAAACAGCAACTGAAAAAGGAAAACTGCAGCGTCGAGCCGTCCTCCGGAAGTCCCACCTGAAGGGTGGGTACAGATAGCCTCCACTGCTCCTCGGGTCCACCTAACCGCTCCGAGTACGTCCCGCCCAGTGGTCCACCTCCAGGTACTGTCCTGCTCCGCACGCCTCCTCCACGATCAGCGCTGTCCGTCGTCTGCAACCAACACCACGAAGTGCGGGCATAGCCCGTGCAGGGGTGAATATAAGCTACTCAGTAGGGACCCCGAGACCCCCGAAGGTCTCCCGAAATCCACAAAGGATAATCCACAAAGGAAAGATACAATCACGAAGTAACATCTGACACGGCTTAGGTATATGCCCATACATATACCTAAGTCTTCAATTCCCGTTCGGCTCCAACGTCCGAGCCCAAGCACAACCCAGTCCACACAGGAAAGAAAAACGTATACCCACGCAGGATAGAGCAACACAATCCACAAAGGAGAGTAAACAGTAAATCCACACAGGATAGCTCAACACAATCCACAAAGGAGAGTAACACAAGATTCAGCTCACACAGGTATACTTCTTCGGATGACGATAAAGATGATCATTGAACCATCTAAGTCGTCGGACCCACGAAGGATCGATAGGTACTAACCTTGCAGTGACCCACACAGGATCGGGCCCACGCAGGACCTGTAGAAGTTGGCTCACACAGAACCGCTGAGAGATGACCCACACAGGATCGGGCCCACACAGGACCGGGCCCACGCAGGACCTGTAGGCGCTGGCTCACATAGAACCGCTGAGCGCTGACCCACGCAGGATCGGACCCACACAGGATCGGGCCCACACAGGACCTGTAGCACTGATCCACGTAGGATCGCTGAGTGCAGTAGTCGTCGCAGTCCGCTGAGGATCTCTGCACAGTCGTCGCCGCAGTCCGCTGAGGATCTCTGCACAGTCGTCGCCGCAGTCCACTGAGGATCTCTGCACGGTCGTCGTCGGAGTCCACGGAGGATCTCTGCACAGTCGTCGCCGCAGTCCACTGAGGATCTCTGCACGGTCGTCGCTGTCGAAGTAGCAGTCGCAGCCAGCACTAGGGTTCCCGCACACAGCAAGCTTGTTCGGGAAGGTCCGCTCCACGAGCCGAGAGGCTGATACATCAACTGACACGAAGTCCGAAGTTGATGTATCCAAAAGTTCCGTATCGTCAACAGGAACTCAACGTCGCAGACGGCGCGTCAATCGGACGCCCGGTCTGAGAGATATTGGCATTTTCGTCCCAGGGGCCCGGTTGGTTTTTAAGGCAAAACCAACCCGACCGCACTCCACCTGCGTCGAAACCTCGGGCGGAGTATGCCAAAAGATCCGTCTCACTTAGAGGAATTCAAAAAAGCTGACGGCACGTCAATCGGACGTCCGTAGCTCAAGATATGAGCGTTTCCGCTCCGAGGGCCCGGTTGGTCTCGTGTACGAACCAACCCGGCCGAACTCAAAGTATTCCGAAACCTTGAGAGCGATATACCGAAACGACCGTCTCGATCCAAGGATCGCGTTGCCGCTAACGGCGAGTCGTTTGGAGGCACGAAGCTCAAGATACGGGCGTTTGAACGAAAACGTCCGAAGATGGGCGTACGGGCCCGGGCCGACCCGGCCCGACCCCCCCTGGGTCGGCCCGAACCGGGTCGACCCAACCCGGGTCCGACCCGGCTGGCCCGGCCCGGCCCGGCCAGGGCCGGTCCGGCTCGGCCGGCTCGGCTTGGCCGAGCCGCGCGGGTGGAAGCCGCGGGCGCTGACCCGCGGCTTGAGGAAGGACCGCGGCCCGCGTGCGGGCCGCGCTGGCGAGCCGCGGACGCGCTGAGCCACGTCCGCCCGGATGAACCGGACCCGCGCGCCGCGGGTCCGTTTGGCCGCCGCCGCCGCGGCGGATTTCGTCCGGCGGCGCGCCGGGGCACCGCCGCCTCCGGCCGCCGGCGCCGCCGGCAACTTCTGCGGGCCGCCGGCGTCGCTCCGGTGGCCCGTTTTCTTTTCCGTCTATGTCGTTGCTCCTCCCGGGATCCGTTCTTTACTGCGGGATCGTCAACCGTCCGCTGCGGCACGTTCCGTCGTCGACCGTCAAATCCGCACAAAATAAAGAACGGCGGAGGGTCGTCGGGCCGTGTTCGTTCGGCCCGCACCCTCCGCGTTAGAGATAAACAACCGGGAGAAAAACGATCAACACATGATCCAACAATTTTAAATAAAAATAAAATTGTTCATTGAAAACCGGCTTTTTAATTTTCAAGAACGTTCACGAGAAAATTAAAAAGGGTTAATTTTCCAAAATCAATCCCTACCTTGATGATCGTAGTGCGCGGGCGTTCTTCGCGGAAGAGACCGTCACGGAAGAGATCGATCGTCACGTCGTCGCGGGGAGGCGTCGCGTCGTCGCGGATTCCGGCGTTGAGTCGGCGAGCTCGAATGGTCGTTGATCGGAGATCGGAGATCGGAGATCGGAAGAACGTCTCGGGCGAAGGCGTCGTCGATTTCCGAGTTCGGCGTTCTTCGCGTTCTTCACGTTCTTCGCGTTCTTCGCATTCTTCGCGAGGGAGAAGAAGTTGCGAGGGTTCTCCCAAATCATCTCAAGCGCAAATAACCAGAGGTTAAGCGTTGGTCTTATTTTTTTATTACGCCAACGAATTTGAAAAACTGGTTAAGAAACGATCCATCAATTCGTTGAATTAATTCAACGAAAGAAACGACCCATTTAATTCACGAAAGAAACAGCCCATTTAATTCACGAAATAAACCGCCCAATTAAATGGTCTGTTAAGAATTTAGAAAACGCGTCGGTTGACTTTCATTAAGACGGGTTTTCACGGGTGCGTTTCTTAGCGGAAAGAAACGGCGGGGCTCGTGCGGGCCCCACCTCACAAATATCCTACCAAGGGGGTAGGATATTTCTGGATATCATCCTATCTAGTTCAACTCAGTTCAAGCCTCCTTTAAGTGGCTTCAAGTGGCTTCCAAGTGGCTTAAGTGAAATAAAATAAAGTTGTCGCAAAATTATTTTATTTCTTAACTTTAAGCCCGAAAATTAAAAACCACACCCGAGCAGACGCAACTCCGGAAGAGGCGTTTCTAAGCGAATACCGGCGCTGCGATTTCATCGGTGCCCTCAGAATTCGATTCCGGGCACCGGTTCAAAAGTTAGAAAAACCCGCTCGTCCGTTCACTGAACGTACCTGAGCCAAACTTCAGAAAATGATTCCGGGCACACTGGGCCTCGGAATCAGGCGCCGTCAGAAACTGCGTTCTTGTAAAATTCCAAAGAAAATTAAGAATTTTTTTTTTTGAAATTTACGGGTCTTTACAACTATATTATTTTATGAGGTGTATATAATTTCCATATGATATGTTATATCATTAATATATTTATATTCTTGGTATTTTATTTTTTAATTTAAGTTATTTATTTCATTGATGTTATGATTCAAAATTTACCAAAGTGGTAAGGGTTTATTTCATAATCTCATTTCAATCGGTGTTATTTATGATTGAATTTACATTGAAGGATATTATTTGATATTTATCTAATAAACTCATTTAATCTTCTTCACCTATGGTTATTTATAAAATATCTATGTAATAGTACCATTTTGGAATCATTGGTTCCTATAATGATTGAGAAAATGCTTTTTAGAAAATATTATTTTACTTTTCTCTTCAATTGAGCATTATTTTTCATCCAAACCCATGTTTTCTAAAAATTATTTCAATAATATTTTTAATATTACCTCATTATTTCATAAATTTATTTTCACCCATGATCGTAATTTTACAAAAAAAAGGAACATTTTTTCATTTTCCAAACAAGGTACTTTTTTTCTTTTCTTACAAAAATGTGAATGTAATATTTGTTTTAATGTACTTGGAATAAACAACACTTTCAAACCATCATGTCCACTCATTACTTTGAAGTTTTATTTACAAGTTTTATATGATATTTTCAAATAATTTCTTCCCTAATATTCTAGAAATTTGTATATTTTGAAATTTAATTTCAAAGTAAAAAAATGGTTTTTTCCTTGAGATAAATTTTTAAAGAACTTTTCATGGTGTATCTATTCATCAACAAAATAAACCATTTATTTTACTTATAATTCATTGATAATATTTTGTATTGATATCATCTTTATTATTTCTTTGGATGGTTTATGATCAATTTGACCAGGGAATGTATTGATACTCACTTTCTTGACTAATTTTCTCATCATTAATTTTTCCTTGAATCATTAAATTTCTTATGATCATTGATATTAAATTTTTCATAAATATCCATATTCATTATATCATAGATATTATTATTTCTTAAACCATATATCATTTCAATATATGGTGTTTTATTATGAAATTTATTTGATTGAATAAGTCTAATCCTTATAAATCCATATTCATTACTCAATAAAAATATTAATTGATAGGGAAAATTGTTTATGAATTAAATTAAATGACTAAAAACCGTGTTTTTCAATTATAAAGATAAATACTTTATTGTTGAGTGGTAACCAGAAACCCCAGGTGGGATTTAAAATTCAATCAGATGTCAAATTAAAAATTAAAAATAAAAAAAAATCATTCAGCAACAAGGAACCCAAGGAGACCTTAATCTCTGAATCACAGACATCAACTAAAGCCATGTCACATTCCATAATCCTTATGATATCACCACCATCGTATTCATTAACTAATAACCACAAGAATAGATAACTATAAAATTCATTCTGAAATAACGTCACAAAGATAATGATTCAAAACACCTAATACACCATAAAAACGTGTCTTCCAAAGAACTCTGAATCATGACACCTTCATCATAATTCTTCAACACTATAAAAGATAAAACCCTTTGAAGATAAAATAAAATATATAATATTCATGTAACCTCACCATCATTTTTCACCATCGATACTTTTATTAACCAACTCTCATAATCCCATATTAAGAGCAACATCCTCAACAGTGAACCAAAACCATTTCAAGAACCTTTCTTCTTTACCAAAACCATATTATATAATCACCTATTTAAAAATATAAAACAAAATAGAACCACCATTGATGTTCACCATATTCTAGCCTATCACCCTAACACCGCATCATTGTTTCTCACATTTTCACCCACTACATGACATCACATAATCTTCAACATTGTCAGTAAAAACTATCATTGACGTTATCATTATCAGAAAGAGAATTATAGAGAGTCTTCATTGAAACCACCTTCCACAGTCACAACATAAGATCAAACAAACTTCTTTCCTTCTAGAACACAATTGGCCACTCAAAAAGCACATACCAAATCTTTCTTGAGAACCACCTCACAAAATTGACTATTAAGGCATAGTGGTACATGAATCCATGGAAGAGTTGAAGTGGAATAAATCCACCAAAGAGTGTCATAACCTTCACCAAGAACAAGACCAGTGGCACATTTTCCATCTTGAAACATCATTATCTAGAAAAATATAACTGAACAAAATCATAAAGTTTGACCAAATAAACCAAATGAAAACTAAAACACATCACTTGGAAGAAAATATAAACTATAATAAGAATAAAAAGAACCACGAAGAAGACATGAAGAATCCAATGTCGATGAAGAAAAAGAATTGATACAGCTTCAAACCCCCCTCTAACACCATCCCATCCTTTCCTGAAACCCTCATCGATCCTGACCAAAATGGGGTCGAGCACGATGGTTTTTCTAGTGATAAGTTGAGTTTATATATATATATATATTGGATATATATAATTAGTAAATATTCATTCAATATTCGATAATGAATTGGTTTTTGGTTTTTATAGTGGGAATTATGAAATTTGGACTTAGAGGAATAAATTCTAAAAAATTGATAAATAAGGATTTACATGTAATTTACAATATACATGATGTGTAGACCTTGTTCATGGAAAGCCTTCAGGGCATAGACCAACCCATGAAGATAATACATGTTTTGAAGCTATTACACAATGTGTGATATTTTCAAAATCAGAATCCCACTAAAATTGAATCAAATACATAGTGTAATGATTTTACACAACATGAAATGTTAGAGTGCCAGCTCATTCAAAGATATAGATTTATTTTCCATAAGGAATTTTGGATCTCAAATATTAGATGTTCAGCCTAATAACATAATGTACATGTGTCAAGACAGAAGCCACATAATCCAGTACACAATGTGTATGACTTATGCATTGTATACTTCTTGATCCTGTTAAAATTCTTATGTTGGATGCACATAGAGATCCTCACATACTTTTATTTTATATCATTATATTATCTGGTTTTTCATTTTTCTCATTATAAAATTTTCTTAATTCATTAATTTTTTAAATTTTGTTAAATCCTTTTTCATTTTTGGTTAATTGAGATTTTTTCCTCAAACATTGTGAATTCATTTCCATTTTTGACATGTATTTCATCATCGCTCACTATTATTCGTCAATTCTTGGAAAACTCTTCATTTTTTCTTCATGTGTAGTGAGTTTTAAATTGGATCTAGATTTATTTTAATTTTCTTATTATTAATTATTAATTATTTAAATCATAGATTACTTATTTCTCAACTATTTAATGATTATGCCTAGAATATTTAATATTTCCCAATTATTGATCAACATCGCCATGAACGGCTAATTTTCTTAAGGTTAGGGGTAGAGAGTATGGGTATTTTTGATCCTAGTGAATCTATTGGTTGAACCATGGTGATACTTTTAATATTAATTATGTTAATAATAAGTGTTCATCACATTCTATAGAATATTCTTGACCATGGTAGGTGCAAGTGAAAGAACCTAATCTAATTGGCGTTGAGAAAGACTATAACCACTATTCTATGACACATTATTTAATGAAGTTAATCATAATGAACCTAGGTTGTTATTTATATACTGACCATCAGATCATTACAAAATAGATATATCCAATTGGTTTGACCAAATTTAATTGGTGACCATTTCACCACTTCGCAACCTAAGTTGTAGGACTATCCCAAGATAAACATAACAATATCTTCTATCAAGATCGCTTAAATTGATCCAATCCCATATTTATCATCTGAATAAAATCCAAATTACCTAGATTTAGAAAAACCAAATCATGATGAGTGAATGTGATGATTCATTTCAATGGGTTTTTTCCAAATAGTTTCTGGCCTACTGGTGATCCCTGTGGGTTTAACCCCACTCTACCTATTTAATACACCCTAGTAGTGAGTTTAGTTTGGAACTATAAATTTTTAATTTGATCAACTCTTCCATGAATTAAAATATCCATGAGGGATCATCAAATTTTTCACTATTTTTTGGTATTACTATTTCCTAGTCAAAATATCCTTAGGATCGAACCTTGGATTACCTCTCCCCTCCCCTTTATTCTCTTTCCATACCATTTTTCTTTTTCATTTTTCTCCTTCATGTGCAATTAAATCCTCCCTATATTTTTTATAAAATAGTGCATGCTTAGGGGCATATAACTCAATTAAATATCCATGATGGTCAAGAACATATTTCATTCAATACTAAGATTGATCAGTCCTTAACCGCACACTATCGCATTATAGTGATTTCTCGTAGTAATCATGAAAAACCCAATCAGAAAAGCATGTAATATATGAAACCTTTGAATTAGGGAGAGAATATAGAACTAAAGGATCATACCATTATATACTATGTATTATCATCCATAAGTGGTATTTATCCATACACTGTGTTCCCTCCCATTCAGGCTCATACTTTTGAGATCATTCTTGGACTCATTAACATGATCCAGAACATGGTTCAATTCAGTGGGATACAAATCAATGACCCCCCATGAACATATTTCAGGTTTTTTAGAATTTTTTAATACCTTTTGTGACTAAGGTATGTCATTGGACATAATAAAACTTCATGTATTCATGTTCTACATGCATGACTAAGCCAAGTATTGGCTAAAAATGCAAGCCCCCCAAGTCGATCTAGACTTGGAGGAACTACACAAAATTTTCTTGGACAAATACTTCTCTTAGATACAAAATTTGAAGCTCTTGAATGACATTAAAAACATCTCCCATGAAGATTTAGAGTTATCCTGGGAGACGTGGGTTAGATTTAATGAGCTCACCAGAATGTTCCCAGATCACAGACTAGATGTGTGGATACAATTAAAGATGTTATATCAAGGGCTCCAAACTACTTCCCATACTGTAGTAGACACCACTACTGGTGGAAGAATAATTCTATAAATAATTGAAGTTGACCAGTCCATTATTGATGAAGTTTCCCATAATGTTAGTCTATATCAAAGTGAAAGAGCACCACCTCAACATGGAATCCATCAAGTGGAGGAAAGTACCCATCTCACAGCATAAGTAGAATCCCTGAAAAAGAAGATTGATTTTTTTTCATATACCTACTTCACCACCACCCCCTCCTACTCCATTAATGGAAATATAATCCTATGTGATAGGAAAAGGTACACACTAGTGCCAAGACTATATGGTAGGATTATAAGAACCTCAATAAGGAAACCTGAAAATATAATCTTCCACTATAATTTGTGGATCAAATGATGGAGAGACTAGAATTGTATGAATTATATTATTTTATGGATGGATATTCATGATAAAATAAAATTAATGTTGATATAATGGACTACTCCAAAATAGAATTCACATGTTCATTAGGAACCATCACTTATCAATGTATGTCATTTGGTATGTTTAATATACCAATAACCTTTCAAGGGTGCATGACACAATATTCCATGATATTAAAGGGGAATTGATTGTAATATTTATGGATTATATTTCGGTATATGGAAAATCCTTTAAGGAGTGTCTGAGTAATTTGGATCTATTATTTCAATGCTATGATGAAAAATTCCTGGTATTAAACTAAGAAAATTGTCACATCATAGTCCAAGGAGTCATAGTATTCAAACATAAAATCTCAAAATAAGGTATGGATGTAGATCCAATGAAAATAAAAGTGATCAATGACTTACCTGAACCCATAACAGTGAAAGGGATACAGATATTTTTGGGACACATAGTATTCTACCACCTCTTCATTAAATATATTTCTACATTATCACACCCCTTGACACACTTATTGTAAAAGGACACTCTATTTTAGTTCACCAAAGAGTGTTAATTGGTATTCCATACTCTGAATAATATTTTTGAGTTCATTCCTATAATAATTTCACTAAATTAGGATTAATACTTAGAATTGATGTGAAATTAAAGTGTCTTCTCTATCGGTGTTATCTTAGGAAAGTGAGTCAAAAATATCTTTTCACCCATTTACCATGCCAGTCACACACTGAATAACATTCAGGTTAATTATATAACTATTGAAAAAGAACTAATGGATGTCATCTATGTGTTTTTAAAGTTTTTTCCATACCTTATTGTGTCTAAAGTACTAGTTTAGACTGATCATGCAGCACTTAAATATATACTGAAACAAAATTACAAAATCCTCATATGATATGGTGAATCCTACTACTACAAGAGTTTTACATCATAATCAAGGACACTAAAAGGAATTGAGAACATTATTACTGATCATTTATCTGGACCTCCACTACCAAGAATCAAGGATAATGATAATCTTGACATTGAGGATGAATTCCCTGATGAAAAAATTTTAATGGTAAATTCCCTAAACAGACCTTGGTTTTAAAATATTTAAAATTATCTCACCATGGGATTAGTGTACCCTAACCTTACTTTTCAGCAGAGGAAGATATTTTTATCTGAATTCTCACATTATGACTAGGATGAGCTACTTCTTTTTAAGTATTGTGTGGATGTCTTAATGTGATGTTGTATCCTAGAAGATGAAATAAAAATCATTCTCAACATTTTTCATATGTCACCTGTAGGAGGGAATCATGGAACCAAAAATTACAACAGATAAAATCCTTAAACACATTATATTTTTTCCCATGCTTCATGCAGATTTAAAGAAAGTTTTTCAAACATGTGATCGGTTCTAGGGGCATTCACTATAGGGAAAAGAAGTGAAATTCCCCACAATCTCATCTAAGATGTATAAATATTTGACATATGGGAGGTTAATTTCATGGTTCCATTATCTAATTCTCACGGTATTTTTCAAATCTAAGTCAACATTAACTATATATCAAAATGGGTTGAAGCTGACACCAGTACTCATGACATAGAAAAAGTGGTAATGGATTTTTTAAAGAAAAATATCATTTCCAGATTCATATTTCCTCAATTACTCATTAGTCGTCAGGTAAATCAATTCACCAATAATTACTTTAAATTATTGATTTAAAATCATAGAATTAGGTAAAAAAATCGTACTCCATGCCACCAAAAATGAAGTGGGAATGTTGAAGTGAAAATAGGGAAATTAAACAAATAATGGAGAAGATAGTGAACACTAGTGAAAATGAGTAGAGTGTCAAAATGGATGATGTGATTTGGGAATATTTTACATCCGAAAAAACACACATCATAACTAATCTATTTTTACTGATGTATAGAAATCTAATTCATCTACTAGTGTAATTAGAGCACTAGTATTTTTTGGGAATACAAAAATTGTACATGGATGCTCAAAAATCCTGAGATGCTAGAATTCTCCAAATATTTGTGTTAGAATAAATCATTAAGGACATATATATTAATTCTATAATTCATAAGGAAATGAAAAATAAGTGGGATGACCAATGAATCATGCATCAAATCTGCACACCAAGGGATAATGTTCTATTATTCAATTCTTGATTAAAATTATTCCCTGGAAAGTTAAAATCCTAATGGATTGGTCCTTATCAATACATTATGTTTTTTCATTATGGAACAATTGAGATATATAAATGATGTGAACCACCATAAAAGGTTAATGGGAAAAGGTTAAAAATTCACCTAGATCCATTCCATGAAGGGTAATTTTTCACTCTCATTTTCACCTAAATGGAAAAGATTATAGTTGATGATGTTTTTGTTAAAACTTTATGGAAGGAAACCTATAATTCTGTTTTCCTTTCTTTTGACATGTACTTGGGATCTTTTTTTCTTTCTAATATCATTCTTATTCATAGTTTGTCCCTTAACTTCATTGTTCTCACATAACTGGATTTTTCTGAGTTGATTTCTCCTAGTTTTGACTATATACACCTACTCATTTTTATACTACCAAATCAGTTAAACCTATGAACTAATGTTTTATCTAGTGTAGGTTTTTTTTCTAACAAATATTTTAGTTCACTCATACTCTACTCAAAATCCCACAAGTTTCCCCATGGCATGTCATCCATTTTTGGGAGCTATTGATTCCCTAATTTCAATTTCAAATTACTATTTCATATTTTTTATAATTTTATTAATATATCTCCCACGATTATTTCTATAATGTTGTGGAAATTATCTCAATTTAAGTGATGGGGGTATTTGTGGAGCTTTATTGTCGATAAACTTAGATTATTTCTTGTTTTTCAATTATCTAGGAGACATTTTTCATTAAAATCATGTTTCAAACCTAAAAACTCAATACACCCTTTTAAATAAAATAGATATTTTGGTTTGAGATTGTTGAAACTCATTTTTATTCCTATTTGTAATTTTTATCCTGATTGAAAATTAATGTAATTTTGTTTAAATTCATGATTATTGTAAAAAAATTATTGAATAATTAATGGATACTATGATTTGAGTGATTGCTAGTTATTTTATACTCTTATTCCTTATAGAATTCTAGACGTAAACAATCATATTATTTTCTGAGCATATTTCTTCAGATATTCCTAGGACATATAAACCTATCAAGATTTACCTTGAGAACTTGTTGAGGCTATCATTTAATAAATACACTTTTAAAATAATTGAGGTAATTTTTTTGGGCCAATTTTCCCTGATACCCACAGGTATATATTTCCTTCTTTATCCCTTAGTATCCAAAAAAACATTGTTAGGATGGATCCATTTCAAGATGATTATCCCATCCTACATTTCTCTTGGTACGATGCATGATTATCCTTTGAACAAGTGCAAGGGAATTTTCACTACTGATGGACACAATATTTTAGCATTAAGAAGACATGCAATGATGATTTACTAGATTGATATGATGTGGTCCATGATTTATTTTGTAATTTAATGGTCTTACCCTATTCCTTTAAAAAATTAATATGTAATGAAAAAGAATTAGATTATGGGTTGCGTATTAGGGAGGTTAAAAATCATCATTACTAGACTGATGAATCTTATGAAAGATCATATGTGGTTAGGGATGGATGTAAGACTTTTACAAGGCATGATTTTTGAAAAATTGATAAAAATAAATATAAAGGAACATGGAACATTCTTCATATCTAATTGATATATTCATGGACACACTTGAGATATTAGAGCATGGATACACTTTTTCCAGGAGGATTCACTTCGTTTCACTCTTCACAATATTCATGCTTATACTTTAGATCTTACCTCCTCTTGAGCTTGATTTTTATCACTTTCACACCATCCCTAAAGCTTAAGGACAGCTTAACCCTATTGTTGAATCCTTTGTGATTGATTATGTATTGGTATTTATGATGTGGAGATATTAGAACCAATGTTATCCTATGCTTAGGAACATGTGTGTCAGGTATGAGTATAACTCTAGTTACATTTTACATTGAGTGATGCGAAAAAAAATTATTGTGAGGTAAATTGAAAAAAGGGTGTAGTATTTATAGAAATGTTATGAAATAGTAATTAAAGTAAGAAAGAATCTGCATAAAGAACTGAACTATGAGGAATGACTGATTTTCTTTGCATGATTGATTTTGGATGGATAATTTTTCTTCTTACACTTAGTTTTACTTTCCTTATTGTAATTCATGTTTCTTGAATTATTAATTATTTCTTCTGCAATCCCTATTACGATGATTTTTTCTTGAGGAAAATAAATTGTTCAAGTGTGGGAGAATTTTAAAGTATGAATTTTTATATATATATATTTGGTACATTTAACTAAGAATTATTCGTATTTTATTCAATAATGTGTTGGGTTTTTGTTTTTTTTCAGGAATTGTCAAATTTGGACTCAAATGAAGAAATGATGTAAAATGGAAACAATAGGCTTTACACATTGTGTGAAATATACATGACCTGTAGTCCTCATTCATAGTATGCATGAAAGTCACAGATAAATCCATGAAGATAGTATATTTCATGAAGCTGTTACATGATATTTATATGGATTACATGTCATGATAATTTCAGAATCATAATCCTACTAAAAGTGAATCAAATACACAGCTTGTAGAGTTTATACGATGTGAAACGTTTGAGTGCCAGCTCATTAAAAGATAAAGACCAATTTTAAGGAGGGTAATGTGGAAATCAAATACATAACGAGAATCCTGATTACACAACATGCAGATTCCATGAAAGAATTCACTTAAGCTAGAACATTATGTGCAAGACTTATGCGTTGTGTACTTCTCGATCATATTAATATTCTTGTATTGACTGTGTGCAAATATCCCGTCAATATTCTAGTCTCTATTGTTTTTTCCCCTATTTTTAATTTTTTAACAATCCAAACTAGTTTTAATTCACTACTTTTCTCATTTTATTAATTCATTTTTCATTATTGGTTGATCTATGGTGGTTCTTCATCTGTTTTTAATTTGTTTCCATTTTTTATGTCTGTTTTGGCAACAATCACAGTTCTTCATCATCACCTACATGGTTCCTCGTTGTTTCTTTATGAGTAGTTATATTTTTATTATATTTAAATTTATTTTATTTTATTTATCTTGATTCTTAATTATTGAAATCCTAGACTTCTTATTTATCAACTGTTTCATGATTTTGTGTAGCATGTTTAGTATTTTCCAGCATTTGATCAACATCGTCTTGCATGATTAATCTACTTAGTGTTATAGGATGAGATTAGGGTTTTTTATTTGGATAATTAATCTATAGGTTGAACATTGGTAACCCTAAGTCTAGTAATTAGGTTAATAATAATTTTTCATCACGTTATCTTACACAACCTTGACCATGGGAGGTGCAAGTGAATGAACCTAACCTAATTAAAGTTGAGCAGGACTATTAACATTAACCTATGACATGTTATGAATATAATCTAGGAATAATGAAACTAGGTTGATATATATACCATTCCCATGGGATATATATAGTATAGGTTGATCTAATTGGTTCGAACAAAATGAATTGGTGACCCTTATACCGCTTCACAGCCAAAGTCATAGGACTATCCCAAGATAAACCAAGGATTATATTCTTCCAAGAGACCTGAAATTAACCCTAATCCATTATTTATTATCTAAATTAAATCCAATCTAACAATATTTATAAATTCCAAATATTGAAGAGTGAACGTGAGGAATCCTTTCAAAAGGTTTTATTTAAATGGTTTTTTGCTTACTAGTGATCCATGTGGGTTTGACCCCACACTACCGATTTACTACACCCTAGTAGTGAGTGTAGTTTGGTAATATAAATTTCTAATCTGTTCAACATCCTCATGAATTAAATTATGTGTGTAGGTGTGTCATCCAATAAGGGTAGTGGTTAAGAATAACACTTGATTCCACCACCGATGCCGACCCAAACTGTCTGAATCACCAGCACACAGACCGAGAATGGAGGTTTGATACATAGGGTTAGGTAGAAATTGGTTCGGTGAGAGGCATATGATATCTACACTAGTGAATAGGCTAGTCAATAATGGGGAAGGATAAAATGATACATGAAATTGAAATCGATTCTATGTGAACCAAGGAGCTCCATCGCCAATGAATGAAACCACGAAAACCCTAGGAGGAAAGGGAAGAAGAAAGAGTAATAGGATCATTGGGAGCATCAAGCGAATTCAGAGACATCCTTACATTGTGAATTTAATTAATAATTCAATATTTGAGGAATTCATATAACATTTAGTGAAATGTGGAACCCAGTTATAGATATCCATGTGATGCATCAGTGGTCTCATGAGAGGAATCAGTTGACTGGTGTTATTTAAATGGGTTTCTGGTGTATACCAAACCAGTTATTAAATTTTCTTAGAGAAAGGTCTTGATGGTAAATATATCATAATGTATGAGATAATAACATCAAATATTATAAATTTCCCTTATTTAAAATTTATTTATTATTAGTATTCAAGATATTTTTTTCATTGATATTATCCATGGATTCATTTGGTGTTCATGTTATTGATTAAATGGAATGTATGTTCATTTATTTACCCTGTCTTGTTGATTATGTCTCATATAATCATGATAGTTAATTTATTGATTAAATGGAATGTGTGTTCATTTATTTACATTACCATATTGATTATGACTTATTGATTCATGATAGCTTATATTATACATAACCCTTCCTGACAATTTGATCTTTCCCTTATTTTGTTTCCATTCTACATGATATGAAGAAGAAATATTTGAATGAATTTCTGGATGCATAATTTTTACATTCACTATGTTTTATTTCATATTTTCAAATTTAATTTATGATTCAAGTATGTGTCTAGTTTACCAAAACAATTAAGCTATTTGGTCCTTTGGGAAGCGATCTCTTATATCTCTTCCAAATTTGTAATGTAACCACTACCTCTATGTTACTAGGGTTGGGGTATTTACATGCCCCACCCACCCATGACTTGTTTCCCCCATGAGGAAAAAAACCTATGCGCCATGCTTGTCATGTACATGCACCCCTACTCCCCACCATACAAGTGTCGTGTGAATCATTGATAGCCTTGCCCACATCGAAATGCCTCCCTTTTAAACATGCAATAGGGAAGTCCCCCACCCACATGATTTGATCGCATGACCACATAGAACTGAGAGTGCGAACAAACCACCTCACCTACTATTATTTTATGTTTTATATATTTATAATTATATTTGATATTTTTAATTAAATGGATTTGACACATTATATAATATATATAATGAAATATAATATTATATATAAATAAATATATATAATGGATTTATATATTCACTATATTAAATTATAATAGAAAATTTATAATATAATTGTAATATTTATATATAAATTTAACATAATATAATATATATTTATATATATATTTGGTATATACTTTTATATATGTATATATAACGTACTTATGTATATTTATTCTATTAAATTATTATAGGAAATATATATTAAAATACATATATTGTAATTGTATAATATATATATATACATATGTAAATATAATATAATATATTTATATAATTATTAATATATACTTACACAGACACATGTATATGAATATATATATATATATATATATATATATATTCATAAAAATAGTTATACAAAATACAATGCACAAATGTATATTTATATATCTATAAGTAAATATTTATTTGAACTTTATTTTTATATTATTTGTATATACATATTTATATATCCTTATATATATAATATTATTGAAATACAATTAAATATATAACATATACATACATTTATATACAATAATGTTTTCATGTTTATATTATGTATACATTTATTTTTCATATTTTAAATAAATTTATATTAATATATAGACAAATATAAATATGGTTTATAATTATAAAATATAGAAAATAATAGAATATATATACACACATTAATGTATTCATATTTACATTATTCATACATTTATGTAATTTAAATTGATTTTATTTATTAAATACACTTATATTAATGTATACAAAAATATAAATATATGGTGTATATTTATAAAATATAGAATATGATTTATTAAATATATATATATAATTATAATTATTATATTATATTATATTATTTATATATAAATAAAATTTTACTTATATTTATATATAAATATATTTTTCAAATATAAATATATTTATATATCTATTCATATACAGTTATATTATGTATACAAAAATTTATTAAATATATTAATTTAAATACATACATGTATATTAATGTGTGTGTGTGTGTGTCAGTATAGTATAACATAATATATATATATATATATATTTATTTATTTTCACACTCCCCCTAATTTATATACTGACATATATTTTATTAAATATATTTACACATATATTTATAAATACATTTATATTATGTATACTCCCACAAACACATACAGATGAATTTATATAAATATATTTATACATATATTAATAAATACATTTATATCAAACACACACATACATGAATGTGTATATATATATATATTTAAATATATTTTTTGTATATACATAAATATATATAATGTATTTATATATTTACTACGTTACTTTATAATAGAAAGTATATAATATATATGATATAAATTTATATGAAATATAATATAATATATTATAATATTGTATAATATAATATAATATTATATATTTATATATTTATATTAACAATATATGTATACAATATATATAAGTACTTATTTAATGTATTTATATAACACCTTTATAATTATAAATATTTAATATATCTAAATAAATTTTTATAATGTGTATATATATTATCAAATTTATTTTTAAAAAAATTAATGGGGGTTTGAATCCCCCTCTAATATAAGCGATCAGGAATGGTTATAAATCCCCTCAAATCGCATAGATTATCGGTGTTTATAAACCCCTTTATTTAATTCTTGTTTTTTAGTAAATCGGGGTATATTTTTTATGCTGGTTTCCCCAAAACCATCACTAAATTAAAATTTAGCATGAATTTTGATAGAATTGTTTCTCATCTATATAGAAAATGAAATTAGGGGGGTTTCATAATCCCTTCTAAATAACCATTTTTAATTTGTTGTTCTTTATAATGTAGGGATCAACATTACGTCTACCCCCAATATCACGTCATATAACAATCGTATATAAATACCAGTTGGTAGTACACCTAACTATAGAACCAAGTATGATGATGGTTAGATGGATACCCAAGATACCATGTGAAGCACTCCTTGGTTGGTGGTACACCAAACCCATAACTCAAGCATCTCTATGGTTGGCATTACACCATACCCACTTTATAATATATACGTGGTGGGCATTACTCCCACATATATCAGAATTCCCACATTGTTTGGCATGAAATCCAACTCGTACCATAAGCCCATCCTCAATTATCATTATACCCAACCCATTCCATAATCCAATCCTTATTTTTCATTACACCTAACCAAGGTCACATAATCACTTAAGTTGGTATTACACCCAACATTATTTCCATTATTTAGTTGTTGAAAATAATCAATCAAAATAAACATATGAGTTATAACTTCATTAAATATAATAAATCATATATCCCCAAGCCTTTAACACGCATAAGAATCTATGGACACATGGGTTGGAACTTTTCCAACATCGGGTCCCAATTACACTAGGTTTGTTATGAAGGTTCCGAGCGCAGCGGAAGCGCGTGGGTGGATGTGCCCACATGGATTTTTTGTCATTAACAATGATCAATCCCGGATCAATACAACGATAAACTCCAGTCTCCATGGATCGAATCACAGAAATAGACAAAGAAAAGGAAAGTCCCGGAACCACAAAGTAGGATTGTAATAGGTTGATTATAATTAATTTAATCAATTTAAAAGAAGTACCTTTTGGTGTTCTTTCTTCATTGATATTCTTGATCACATTGCGATGTGATTCATCGTTACGTCGAAGAATCCAAGTGTAGAATTCCTCTAGTGGTAATCCACATGTGCACCTCGTATCTCTGGACGTCTCCAAAGGAGTCTCTGGGTGCTAGCGTGGAGAAAACTTTGCGTGCATTTTCCGCCTTAGATCATCTTGATCCGATGGAAGAGGATCTCTCTCGGTCTTGAGAGCGTGGTTGGAGAAAGAGGTTCTTTCGGCCTTGAAATAATTCTCCATAATTGTTGTGCACAATGATTCTCTTGTGTATGAAAAGACTTGGGGTTGTGAGGATATTTATAATCGAGTTTTGAGGTTATAGATTTATGATAATAAATAAATGTGTTACGCGTTTCATTTATTTCATTAACTCTTATAGAAAACCCCTATGTCGAATAATTAATTTATTGACATGCACTCATGCTGATTATAATAAATATCATTTAATAAAACAATATTATATCCTCAAAATCCCGAATGGAAAAACTACATAGCATGTAATAATAAATACATGGTGTGTACTTGTTTTTCATTGAAAACTACACGGAGTGTACATTCAATGTACAGGGAGCGTAAATCTTGTTTTAATTAATTCATTTCCTTTCCAAAATGAAAACTACACGGCGTGTACATTTAATAATACACATCATGTACTTTTTTTCAAAATAAAAACTACACGGCATGTAATAATTAATACACAGCGTGTTTTTTTTTTCATTTTATTCTTCCTCCAACATTAAAACGATTTAGGCTTCCTTGAATAATTATTAAACCATGTATGGGAATAATATTTATTCTACTTGAGATACTTGAATACACTTAGTGTGTGACCCTCTAGGACTCTTTCTCATTGGCATTAGGCGGGCTTTCCTAAAGTACTATATTACTGTAAATTAACGGTTCAAGGCACCCAAGAGAATGAAGTTGACGCGGCATTGACATATCACCTCATATGAATGCTTACTTTGTAATTTAATCCCTTTATCTCAATATCTCATCAAGCAGGTTTCATGTCAGTGTCACAAACCTATATGCTTGATCCGTCGTTCTTTGACTACCTGAAATAAACTTGTCATTTACACCATGGCCATGGAATTTAATGTGATAGTTCTATTTCAATCAAAGGGCCGAGATATCAACTTCCATAAATGGAAGGGACAAATACTTCCTCAAATTATCCATTAACAACATGTCACTCTTGATGCACCCAACGCACCCTACTTCTCACCAACTGTCTACGAGATGGTTTTCGTCACTAAATATAACTATGTGAGTCATGAAATGAGTTAATGATAATATTCCAGTCTAAGGACCATTACACATGCTCGTAGATATCAATTTCTGATGACACCAAGACATGCGGAATTGCTACTGGCGGGTCTGTTCTCATAATCTCCCATCTTGGAGATTACCAAGTGTGAACTCCATGAGAGAGAGTCTCGTATTCTTATGAGTACTCGCACATGACGGTCTGTATACTATGTGTCCTATCATAGTATGTCATCCAAACGTAGAACATTATTTAAGAATATTGTTATAGCATTTCAAGGTTATTGTCATAGTGGGGATCTTCCATGACCTTATTAATGAAACAAATATTCCAGGACATTACTATATTATAGTCATGCATAACAATGAACAATATATAACAAGAGTATATTCATGTAATCAAAGTACAAAAAAATTGGTTCTCAGGACACCAACCCTTACAAACTCCCACATGGACTAGAGACAACTTCCTGTGACTTTTAGTCTGCTAGAACTCACATGATGATCATTTTTTTGATGAGTCAAGGATTTAGTCAAGGGGTCTGCCAAATTTTCTTTCGTGGAAATACTGCTCACTGCATCTTCACCTCTCTGAGAAATATTTCTCAAGAGATGATACTTCCCAAGTATGTGCTTTGTCCACTGATGTGACCTTGGCTCTTTTTCAAGTTCCACCACTGTAGTATTATCACAATAGAGTGTGATAGGATCTTTACTACTTGGTACTACATCCAACTCTTGGATGAATCTTCACATCCATACAGCTTCTTTAGCTGCCTCAGAAGCTGTGATATACTTGGACTCCACTGTAGAATCTGCCACCACACTTTTCTTTGAGCTCGTCTCTCTCATTGCACCTCCATTCAAACTGAAGATGTATCCATTCTGAGACTTCATGTCATCTTGATTGGTCTAGAAACTAGCATCTACATGTCCTACGATGACTAGTTCCTCATCTACTCCATAAACCAGGAATATATCCTTAGTATGCCTCAGATACTTAATGATAGTCTTGACTGACATCCAATGGAGATCTCCTGGATCAGCTTGATATCTTCCTACCACACTTAATGCGTATGAAACATCTAGCCTCGTACATAGCAAATCATACATGACTGACCCAATCACAGATGCGTAAGGGATCCTTGTCATTATCTTTCATTCCTCACGTGTCTGAAGACACATTTTCTTGGAAATATGAATGCAGTGTGACACTGGCAATAATCCCCTCTTGGACTGTTCCATACTGAATCTCTTCAGTATCTTGTCAATGTATGTACTTTGACTCAGGCCCAACATTCTCTTGGATCTATCAAGATGGATCTTGATCCCAATAATATATGATGCCTCGCCCAAGTCTTTCATGGAGAAGCATTTATGAAACCATGCATTAACTGACTGTAAGACAGGTACTTCATTCCCAATTATTAATATGTCATCAACATATACAATTAGGAAAATGACTGCACTTTCACTAAACCTTTTGTAGACATAAAGATCGCATTCATTCTTAACAAATCCAAATTCCATTACAGCTTCATCAAAAAGAATGTTCCATGATCTTGATGCTTCCTTTAATCCATAAATGGATTTCTACAACTTGCATACCTTGTTGGCATCCTTTGGAGTCACAGATCCTTCAGGTTGTGTCATGTAGACTTGTTCCTGGAGTTTCCCATTATGGAATGTTGTTTTGACATCCATTTTCCAAATTTCATAGTCATGGTAAGTGGGAATGACCAATAGTATTCTGTTGGATTTGAGCATCGCAACCGGTGAAAATGTTTCATCATAGTCAATTCCTTGGCGTTGACTAAAACCTTTTGCAACCAGTCGTGCCTTATAGGTGATGACTTTCCACTCCATGTCCAATTTCTTCTTAAATACCCATTTATTACTAATTGGCTTTACATCAACTGGAGGATCTACCAAAATCCAGACTTGGTTTTGGTACATGGAATCCATTTCAAAATTCATGGCTTATTGACACTTGGCAACGTCTGTGCCTTCAACTGCTTCTTTGTAGGTAATAGGATCATCATTGTCAACCAATAATGATTCACCATCCTTGGTGACAAGAAAATCATATCGTTCTGGTTCTCTCACCTCTCTCGTGCTCCTACGCAGTTCTTGTGTCTCTGGAATAGATAGTTCTTCCATGGGCCTTTGTGGAATCTGTTCTTGTACCAACTCCTGTATATCTTGAGCCTTGACTTCATCGAAGTATAAATCACTCCCACTATCTCTTTTGGAGACGTGCTCCCTCTCAAGTAATATGGCATGTCTTTCCACTGTAACCTTTTTTTCTGAGGGGTTGTATAGGTAATATCCCCTTGTTTCCTTGGGATATCCGATAAAGATACACTTTGTGTCTCAGGGTGCAAGTTTGTTACATCAAGAGGCCTTAACAAATGATTTTCTACCCCACACATGTAAATTCGATAACATGGCTTTCTTCCCACTCCATAACTCATATGGAATACCATTTATCAATTTAATTGGTACTAGGTTTAGTATGTGTGCTTCTATTTGTAATGCATATCCCCAAAAGGATAATGGAAGACTCACATGACTCATCATTGATCACACCATGTCCAATAAGGTGTGGTTCTTTCTCTAACATACACCATTCCACTGAGGTGCGTAAGGAGGAGTGAGTTGAGATAGAATCCCAAACTCCTGTAAGAAATCAATGAAGTCCTGATTAATATATTCTCCTCCTCTTTTTGAGGGGAGTTTCTTAATCTTATTACCAAGCTGGTTCTCAACTTCATTCTTGTATTCTTTGAACCGATCAAAATAATCTTGACTTATACCTCATTAAGTAAATATATCCAGATCTACTAAAATCATCATTAAAAGTTATGAAGTACGAGAACCCACCCCTTTCTTCAACTGGAAATGGTCCACACACATCTGTGTGAACTAATTCTAAAATATCTTTAGTCCTTTCACCTTTCCCACTAAATGGGGATTTGGTTATTTTTCCTTGTAGACATGCATGACATACACCAAGTGGTTTCAGTTCAAAAAAATCTAAATACCCATCTTGATGTAATTTTTGTCAAATGTTTCTCATTGACATGACCTATCCAGTGATGCAAAAGTTTCGTGTGGTATGAGTCATGTGAATTAACTTTTTCATTGATTTCCATTACTTGGTTTGTGTAGTCTAACACATAAATACTGTTACATAAATACGCCCTACCAAAACAAATTCTATCTTTATAATAGTAGCAACATTCATTTCCAAATTTGAACATGAATCCATCAGTATCTAATCTGGATATTGAAATAATGTTTTTAGTAACAGAAGGAACATAATAACAACCCTTTAACACTAAGATCATTCCAGTTGGAAATGTGAGGTGGTAGTCCCCGACAGCTACAATAGAAATTCTATCTCCATTGGCTGGTTGTAGATCTACCTCACCTCGATCAATCATTACAAATATACTTGGTTCCTGTATTAGGATACAGATGAGAGCACCAAAAGAAGTATCTAATACCCAATTAGTAAAAACAGATAGATTTCATTCGATAACAAACGCACATGAATCATCCCCTTGAGTCCTTGGCTAGGTGCAGTTTTTCTTCCAGTGTCCCTTCTTGCCACAATGTGAAACAAACAACCTCATATTCCCTTTCCTCCCCTTTGATATTCATTTTCTTGGAAGGACATGAAGAAGATTTGGGCTTAAAGCTCTTCACCTTCCATTTCCTTTTATTCACCATGAGAACAGAAGGCTTTTCACACTTCATTTCATTGTCCACTTGGTGAATGAGGATAAGAAGATCAGACAGATACTTCTCAATATTGTTCATGTTGAAGTTCACAAAAAAGTTTGAGAATCTCTAGGGGAGTGATGCAAGAATGAGATCAGTACCCCGTTCTTCGGGGAGTTTAAACCCTAGAACCTCCAAGATCTCAATGTAGCCAATGAGAATGACTACATGAGGCCTAGCTAGGGAACCCTATCCATGATTTCTCTGAAATAGAGCCTTAGAGATCTCAAACCTTTCCTGTCTTGGTCTCTCATGGTATAGAACACGGAGGTGCTCAAGCATGCTGTAGGCATCCATGTATTCATGAGACTTCATGAGCTCACTAGACATTGATGACAGCATCAAACATTGAACGTCGAGTGCATCGCTCAAATGTTGATCATTGACCAAGAAAGCTTCATCACTTGCCCCTTGGGCAGGCGGATCATGAAGTGAGGACTCCAACACGTAAAACATTCATTCATGGTGTAGGATAACCCAAAGGCACTTAAACCGTTCTTGAAAGTTACTGCCAGTGAGGATATTGTATTTATACAGAATTGATCTCAGATAAAATATGGTTGACGAGTTTTTCATATTGATTCTACAAATTAAAAGAGCAGATTTATCAGTACTTTCTTGATTACATTTTTAAGAGAAATAATAAATGAATTTATTAATTCTCCCACTATTTTATCAAGTCCCAATGGCCCTCAACATTGAATTCAGAATGTCTAGTTGCATTGAAATTCTTTTGGAAAGGATCCATATTCCCCTTCGCATAACCCCAATAAGGGTTGGTCAAGCTATTTGAAGGTATTTAGGTAGGCAGGTTTTTTCCAACTATGAGCTTACAGTTCCTTGATCTGTTGAGCGGACTTCCCAATCCTGAAATCCTGACTTGGATTTCCTCAACTCTTGCCTCCAATATTACATCAAGTCTAGCAAGGGATAATCCTCTTGATGTAATATGGTTAAGTCAACCTGAAACATTTCATAAGGGCTTCCTTTATAAAAGTAAGTGTCCCAACAAGGGTTGGTCAAACACATAGTTTTATTGAGTCTTTCCTTTAATCAAGTAACGGAAGTCTTGGTATGGAAAAAAATGGTATTGAGGGATTTTAATCTTTTATGCGTAGTTCTGAATTATGACATGTTTGTTAATATTAAGTGAGGATAGATTAAGTGATTAACCACGTTCTGATAATGTTTATGCATAGTATGGTTTATTTGATTCCATATTTGCATGATTTTTTATTAATTATGTGATTGTGACAACACATACATAATAAATAAACCATGCAATCAGACAGAATTAAAATACGATGGTATGATCATAATCTTCTATTGGTTATCTTATCTAGGGGTTTTGATAGGCTAACCCTAACCTAGGGAAAACACCCTGAACCTGTTGGTTCGTTTTTTGTAGCTCCCACCTGTCCACCTTTGTATCTCCTTGGGTTGGTTTCACCTCGGATTCAGATTTTGAACCATCTCCTATGGCTTGGGAGATCCTCCATTACATGGGGTTTACATTAAGGAAACCATGGGCACGCATTCCCTACATTTTATTGGAAGAAGGCTCACAGGCCAATGAATTTAAATGAAACAAATTTAAATGAAACCATAGACACATAAAAATGGTCTTTGGTCTAGCTCATGATCATCCATAGCATCCAACAACATTTGCGCAAATTTAGAATTCAAATTCTTTTAATCGTTATATTATTCAAGATAAGTCACGCATGAATTCAATTAATTATGATCTTATAATTAATCAATTCTTTATCTTAAATTCCATTCTGAATTTCCTTGAGATTATTCTCATCAATATCCATTATACAGGTCTTTGTACTTTTGGAGGAAACCTGGTGAAATTTTTGGAAAGTTCACGGCGTGTATTTCTTTTCAGCTTTTATCCAAAGTACACACTGGGGGATTTGGTGTGTTTTCTGTACTTTGGATATTTTGGAGTACATGACATGTAGATAAATAATACACGGTGTGTGCTTCATTGTTACACAGTAATCGGCCAGGAAATACCATGTACGTGGTACACTGATTCTACTTTGTACACAGTTTCACTTGGGTCGGATCGGACTACACGGTGTGTTGCTCCAACATACACACCGTGTATTCCTGTTCCCACATTGCGTTCATTTCTGTTCAACACGGGGTAATAAATGCTTAGGTGTAATCAATTCACACGGCGTGGTTTGGCAGACCAATACCGGTTCGTTGAACCTAAGTATACGGCATGTGGTTTTCATAACACACCGTGTATTTCCGTGTTATACAGACAGAAATAGCGGCTCCTCCGGATGAGTTCCTCATTTTTAATAAAAAATTAAAATTAAAATTTTGTTTCTATCATTTGAATCAAGAAACGAAGTAGGAAGAACAGATCTCGTTTATTCAGATTAGAGAATAGTTTAACATGAATTGAATCAAATATAAATGCGTAAATTATCAATGAAAATTAAATAACTATAATCAACATTGTAACCTCACTCTGATACCATTTGAAGGTTCTGGGCGTAGCAGAAGCACGTGGGTGGATGTGCCTAATTGGATTTTTTTGTCATTAACAATGATAAATCTGGGATCAATACGACGATAAACAACAGTCTCCATAGATCGAATCACAGAAATAGATAAAGAAAAGGAATGTCCCGGAACCACAAAGTAGGATCACTACAGGTTGATTATAATTAATTTAATCAATTTAAAATAAGTACCTTTTGGTGTTATTTCTTCGTTGATATTCTTGATCACGTTCCAATGTGATTCTTCGTTGCATCGTAGAATCCAAGTGTAGACTTCCTCTAGCGGTGATCCACACGTGCACCTCGTATCTCTGGATGTCTCCAAAGGAGTCTCCAGGTGCTGGCGTGGATAAAACTTTTCTTGTGTTGTCCACCTTAGATCATCTTGATCCGATGGAAGAGGATCTCTCTCGGTCTTGAGAGCGTGCTTGGAGGAAGAGGTTCTTTCGGCCATGAAATAATTCTCCAGAATTGTTGTGCACAACAATTCTCTTGTGTAGGAAAGGAGTTGAGATTGTGAGGATATTTATAATCGAGTTTAGTGGTTGTAGAGTTATGGAAATAAATAAACTCATTATATGTTTCATTTATTTCATTAACTCTTATTGAAAACCCTCATGTCGAATAATTAATTCCTTGACATGTGCTCATGCTGATAATAATAAATATCATTTAATAAAACAATATTATATCCTCAAAATCCCGACTGGAAAAACTACATGGAGTGTAATAATAAATACACGGTGTGTACTTGTTTTTCATTTAAAACTATACGGTGTGTACATTCAATGTACACATTGTGTATATCTTGTTTTCATCTATTCCTTTCCTTTCCAATATGAAAAATACATGGTGTGTACATTTAATAATACACAACATGTACTTGTTTTCAAAATAAAAACTACACGGCGTGTAATAATTAATACACGACGTGTACTTGTTTTAATTTTATTCTTCCTCTAATATTAAAATGATTTAGGCTTCCTTGAATAATTATTAAATCATGTATGGGAATAATCTTTATTCTACTTAAGATACTTTAATACACATAGTGTGTAACCCTCTAGGCCTCTTTCTCATTGGCATTAGGCGGGTTTGCCTAAAGTCCAAGATTACTGTCTAGCAACTGGTCAAGGCACCCAAGAGAAAGAAGTTGACGCCGCATTGATGTATCACCTCAAACAAATGCTTAATGTGTAATTTAATCCCTTTGTCTCAATATCTCATCAAACAGGTTTCATGGCAGTTTCATAAACCTATATGCTTGATCCGTCATTCTTTGACTACCTGAAATAAACTCGTCGTTTACACCATGACCATAGAAATTTAATGCGACAGTTCTATTTTAATAAAAGGGTTGAGATATCAACTTCCATAAATGGAAGGGACAAATCCTTCCTCAACTTATCCATTAACAACATGTCACTCATGACACACCCAACATACCCTACTTCCCGCCAACTATCTTTGTGATGGTTTTCGTCAGTAAATCTAAGTGCGCGAGTCATGACATGAGTTAATGATAATCTTCCAGTCTAAGGACCATTACAAACGCTCGTAGATAGCAATGTCTGATGACACCAAGACATGTGGAATTGCTACTGGTGGGTCTGTTCTCATAATCTCCCATCTTAGAGATTACCAAGTTTGAACTCCATGAGAGAGAGTCTCATCTTCTTATGAGTACTCACACATGACGGTCTGTATACTATCTGTATTATCATAGTATGTCATCCAACCGTAGAACTTTATTTAAGAATATTGTTATAGAATTTCAAGGTTCTCATTATATCGGGGATCTTCCATGACCTTATTAATGCAACAAATATTCCAGGAAATTATTATATTATAGTCATGCAGAACAATGAACAATATACAACAAGAGTACATTCATGTAATCAAAGTAAAAAACAGTTGGTTCTTAGGACACTAACCCTTACATGTTACTCATCAAATCCTATAATAATTTCTCCCCATTAACTATGATCATCAATAGGTTATCCTTAGCTCATTATATTTATAATTTTATGATAACCCTAGGGTACCTATACTCATCCCACTAGGTCTCTATATATCCATAAATTCCTAATGGTTTCCCACATTATTCATTTCAAAACAATTTATTTCAGAATGTTACCCCTGGAATCTCTTTGATATACATTACAATTTTTGATGGACCACTCACGGAGCACAAAAACCCTTTTCACTCCCAAAACACCTAGGAAATTCATTTTAGATTAATTCATTATTAAACATATTAGGTTAGTGTGACCACATATCGTATACATTATGGAAGCAGACATAAAACATTGGAAATGGTAAAATACCACTTATCTCATATTAATAGAATCACTTCCATCATAATTATATAGATGAAATGGCTTCAAATAGTTTAAATTGGAAAACCTGAAGAAAAAAAATTACATGAAATTAGGCATTTTTAGTGAGAGGTGATTAAACAACACGAGAAAAGAATAAAGATCATAAAACAAGTGATAGAAACATAGGTAGAAACCTCCTATTTAAATCAAAATGTCTATATGGAAATAAATAAAGGAGATATCCACTTGGAAGTGAAGAATCTCAAGGAGAAAAGAGGTTATAAGAATGAGAACTTAATAATGGTGAACCCTAATTTATGGTAATTTTAGCTTGAAAACAATTTTATTAAAATAATACAATTACAGAGTTACTATATGACTCACAATGCAATAATTCTCCTAGGCCACCTCATGACATAGACCCTTAGTTCATGATGTGACAACCTTCTCTTGAGAATACTAAAAACCCAAACCCAAGGATACCATGGTACATCCACTAACATTGACATGAAATATATTCCTCTTTGACCAGGTCTTCATGACATAGTCCAGGGGGTATGAAGGGATCTTCTGCCTAAAAAGTTTTTTATTGTAACATTTCTCAGGACATACCCTTACGCAACCTTTTCCAAACTATTATCCCTTTTGTTGTAGTTTCATGTTGAACCAAAAGTATTCTTATGAAACCCATCTAAACACTACAATCCACATCATTTCCTCATGAATTTTCTTTTCCTGATCACCATCACAATGCGACCTTTTGTGTTGTCATGACGATCCACCTGTAACCTAACTTTAGCTCAAACACAGTTCCAAATCTCAAAAACAACACCTATTTCCCCCACCAGCACCTCTAACAACCTAGAAATGATAAAAATATTATTATTGGGAAAAAAATTGAATTAATATCTTGTACAAATGATAAGTTTTATTACCTCCCCACCATTGGGTAGCTCATCCATGAAATGATTAACAGAATTCTATTGAGCCTTATCAGAACAAACTGCGTCCACTACAATTTCATATCAGAATATGTTGGTCTATTTTTGGATATAACTATGTCTCCACCACACCCATACTAGGGGAACTATCTTTCTATGAATAATATTATCTCTTTCATCCAAAATATGAATTGAGAATCCCTTGAATGACATGTTCATATTTATCTCAATATCCTTTATATCGATCTTATGAGATATATAGATGTCGTATCTCTTAAGATGAGATTTATGGAATACATCATGAATAATGAAATACCACTGAGGAAGCACCAAATGGTTTTCAATTATACCAATCCTATTTGTAATCTCAAACAAACCCATAAACCTAGTTACTAATTGAAGGAACCAAAAACACCCTGATATGGGAGGGGTGAATTAGGGTGTCAATTTTTTCTTAAAAAGTGACGAATCTTGTTCCCACATTGAAAGGAACCTGTTAAACCTATTTTATGGGAAAGACCAGTAAATAAACAATCGCATGCCAAGAGTCAACTCAACGATTTTAATTGATTCACCGTTAAGGGGTTGTCCAAGGATCATACATCAAAAGTGTATCAGTCGTACCTAAATCCTCTAAATTTCACTATTTGTGATGTAAAAAATTTTAGGTACAGTCAATATGTGATTGGAACACTACCTTTAAAAAATTTAAGGGATATCTCACTATGTCCCTCGGGACACTTTCATTGACACCCCCTAGCTCACTTCCTTGGTAGGAATAAAAAAATAATTTATGGACTTGTAGGTCCCCTCATATACATTAAATCATGCATCCTCAACTATAGATATATGCTCTATTTAATTCCGTCTTTTACCCATAAATTTATTCCACATTTATGAGCAATGATTGTTCGTAAATTATTCCTCCATGAACTGCACTGCACCACATGGAATTTTTTTTTTGCAGACTACTTCTCTTTTGTGGACTACCTCCACTTCCATAGACCATATCTGCTTCTATGAACTGCCTCCACGAACCACCTCCACATACTGCCTCTGCATACCATGGCTGCTTCTGTAGAATACCTTCTTCTGTGGACTACTTCTTCCACATACTACTTCTTCCATATGAATCATCTTCTCTTACATGGAACACATTCCTTTCTAAGCTACAGATCCCCACAAAAAATATGTTGTGGAATGTTCCCATGGAATAATTCCCCCTTCATGGAATCCTCTCTCACGAACTACTTCTCCTTCACAGACTCCCAGAAAACTCTTTTTGACTTCGCCGAATTTCTACTGAGTGAAGATGTTTTATAATGAAAAAAACTCAAGTAATTATGGGATTAATAGTCCTTATATAGGCAGAATAGATCTTAAAAATATCAATAAACCAAATCACCCAAATCTTTGATGCGGTACAACCACCACGTAATGTGATCCTTCCATGAACCATTTTTCCCACCACGGTCTGTGTAACACCTTTACATCATGGTAGTTGATTCCTTCCATGAACTAAAACATTTTCAAATCCAAAAATCTCTACCTACATTCAATGATTTAAAAGCCATCCCATGAACCATTTTCCATCCATGAACTGAGAACATCCCATGAGCCATTTTCATCCTACGAACTGTTTCCCCTATGTGGTGCGTGTACCATAATTTTTGGTCCACATAGCACTATTATGTGGAAACCCCATTCTTCATACTCCCTTTCCGGTCCATGAACAATTTCTTTTGGTATGTGTACTATTCACTCCAATGTAGAAATCCTTCCTTTTCCAAAAACTAACTCCTAATTTTGAGGCCTAAAATTTTGGTAAACATTAAGAAACAACACCACCTTCAATAATGTTTTCATATTGAGCTGTAAGATCCCATTACTTGAGAACTCTCTAATATTCCATGTGAGGGTTTTCAAAAAAACAAATCATACCAAATTTCTATAAATAAATAGCCTTGGTTCCAATACTAATTTCCCCTACCTTTATATCATCTCATATCTTGATCTAGGAGACACTCATAGAAATAACTAATTACCCACATCAAACTCTAGAGGATAGCAACACCGATAAGTATATGATCACATTATACTCTAAGTGGACTCCAAAAACTTTTTGTTCAACTAGAAATGCTTTGATGTTTCATACATGAGACTTGATCTGATAATAGAAGGATCACTATGGTCTAACCAATAGAGATGTGATGGTTACAACTTACTATATAAGGCCTCAATGGGTTCCATCTTAATCAATTACTAATAACTATTATTATAGGAAAACATAAAAATCGAATGATGTCTCCCCCATAAACCACTGAGGTGAAGGATTCATACTCATATCATGCCCACCAGAACCCGTATAGTACATTTAGAATAACAGTTTGTTTAAGGATACTAGGAACTTATCAAATGCACCTATGTATCAAGTAAATTCTACATTACCCCTCTAGAAGTGTGATATATAATGGGAATCTTATTCTGGGAAAATACTCAAGGGTACACCATGAAAACACACCACCTCATAAAAATATATTGTACCTAGCTCATCGATGGAGTAGGTATCCGAGATTGGTCCAAAATGAGAAAAATTAGATAATTGGTTAATGATATCCTATAGCATGTTAATATCTACTCGAGACCTTGGTAAATCAATGACACAATCCACGATTACATGATCTCACATCCACTCTGGAATGGATAGTGACTCGATACGATATGTGGGTTACTAAGGATCAATATTCACCCTCTAATATGTCATGCATCATTATATATATATATATATATATATATACATTTCCATACTGGGAAACAAATACTACCTATAAATATCATGGTATGTCTTGGTGAACACTTGGAGAACAACATATCTCTAAGCATGTGGATTCCATGTGAACACCTCACACAAGCTCGAATGGACTACCACGTGGCCTTTTAATGACAATTAAAATTTTTATTATGAAATCATAAAGGGAAACATAAAAAATTAAAGAGAATTAAAGTGGTGGATACCAAGTTAATACCTGAAGATAATAATATTTTATTTCAGTGGGAAAAATCCATAATATGAGTATGTAAGAAACACCTGCACTTGATTGCCTTTAAATGCTAGATAATCAGCTACCTTATTCCCATCATTCCGACTATGCAAGATATCCACATCCTTTTGAATAATGATTATACATGATCTGATACTGTAAGTGATTCTCTAGAGAATTATAAAGACTCAAAATAATTATTTAACCATCATTATTTAATTTAACGAATCCTTAGAGAGAGAAATTTTATTGGAACAAAAAATTGGGATGCTTTTAAAAATTGAATGAGCTTTAACATTAAAAGAGTTGTAATCCTTATAAAAGGATGAGTATTATAAGAAGGTGGAACAATAACTATCTCGAATAATTCCTCCACCTCAAATTATTTTATAGATATAGTATCCATCAGATTTCATCTCGAGCCTCTAATTCATCTCTTATCATCAAACCATGTTCCCTTGAGTCCCACTAATATCCTCAGTCCCCGCTAAAGGGATTCAGGGAATCTGAATACTGATATTTTGAGGTATCACAACCCATATTCGAATAAAATTAATAGTGACCACTTAAAAAAAATACCTTGATATAAAATGCATTTTGTTTTAACCCTTAATGATAGATAAAATTTAAATAATTCTATAAAATATAATAGCATGTTGCTACAAGGACACTCCAAGATCATGGTTCTATGTCCACACCTGCATGATCATAAAAAAATATAGCTATTAATATATTGAAATAAACATATTGGGTTTTGTCCCCCATGAGACTACCATGATTAGCCCAAATAAGATGTGCATTCTCCCCTCCATCAAATAGAAGCATCGCCTATTTAGTTTCATTATGATTATAGAACGTAAATTTAGAAACAAGTTGAATCCCTCTACTTTCACCACATCATCAATTGAGATATCCTCATTCCTGATCCTCCATATGTGAAAATTGAATTTTATGGGGATCTATTTACACTAAGGGTTATCGAACTCTTCAGAAGTAGTTTTTTGCATGTGAATTAAATTACGATAATTAGATCTAATAAAAAATACCAATAAATATGGATTGAAGATATAGATATTGGGCTCACTAAATAGATGGATGTTATTATATAAGGACTTTTGTTCATCATAAATAACTTCTTTCGTAAAATATAGATATTCACTAGCCTACTTGAATGTAATTTTTAGACTAGGAAACATGGATAGAATATAGGGGAACCCACCAAATTATTCTTTCAAAAGGAAATATTACTACAAACCACAATCTAAAAATACATAGGAAATATATTTTGAATTGGGATATGATGGTTTCACCATAACTAAGATCCATTAGAACCATGAATCCAGTTACATGGGGAACTCCTATGTTTCATCTTGATGAAATTTTTCAACGGATAATGACCTATGATAACATCCCAAGATAAATTTTATTTCATACATTGTATACTTTGATTGATGCTCTTTAGATTTATACACCCTTCTTTAACTGGTCTGGACACCCTAGAACAACTAGATCAATGATACCTACCATCTTAGTGAGATTCCCATATGAATATTTGGAGAGAGAGTTCAATTTCGTAATTGCTGACTTGGAAGCACTAAAAACATATAAAACAATCATTGGAATGAAAGAGAGAAAATTATTTACCTAACTGATACTCCCTCTAAAAGATATAGAGAAACTCTTCTAATTAATGATCCTTCCTGGGATTCTACTATAAATTGTATCAAATGGGTGATTATGTATACTACCATTCGTGAAAAAAGAACCCAAGAAATCCATTAAAAACTTCATTATGAGATACCAAGCCTTTCCTCAGTGAGTTTGGAGTGCCTGGTTATATAGTCATTCAATATGAAATCACTCCTCTTAGTCAAATTGATATATTGGAATCTCCAATTTCTACTATTATTCAATATCATGTTAAACTTTTTTGAAGAATTACACCTATCGTTGATGAATAATAGCATGTCATTAACAAATAATAAATGGGTGATTCTTGGAAATACAATACCACATCTAAATTGATGATGTAAAACAAATCAAAATGTTTTATTGAGGTTCATGTTGAGAGTATCTTCAGTGAGGATAAAAAGACTTGTTGAGAATAGATCACCTTATTTTAGGCCACACACCAACTTGAACAAGAATAATCTCTTCCCTATTAAGTGGATTTTAAACCAAGGAGTGAAGAAGAAATAAAATAATATACTTTAGACCAACTTTTAAAATAAACATATTCTATGAAAACTATGAATGAAGCTTCATTCTACCTTATCATACACATTCTACATGTCAATTTTCACTATAACATTGGATCTGACCACATGTATTTCAAGATCCATTATCATTTATTGAGCCCAACCAACCACTCCCTAGATTCCCCAGCCTTTTGTAAATCCATTCTATTCGAAATAAATATGGAGGTCTAGGTTTTGGGATAATTATTGTTAAGAATAGATTCTCGTACTTTGTATGAAAATTAAACATGATTAAGGGGAAATATTGACCAAATTTGTTGGGATGCTTCACCTTAGGAATCAAGGCTGGGAAGTTGTAGGTGAAACTCTATGAAGGGATCTTCCTCTAAAGTAGTCTTTCAACACTGTAATTACCTACTTGACAAGATCCCATGGAGTATTGTAGAAAAATCCTAGGAATCCATCAGGCCCTAAGACACTACTAGGATTAAGACATTCAATTTCCTCTTTAATCACTTCTTCCCCAGGAATAGACTTCAAAGAAATGTTATCATGGCCATCAACAGACCTTAAAATGTTACTAGAGAAGGCATCTTAATCCTCCTACATAGGAGACCCCTATCATCATATGGAAAGGATATGAGGGTAGGCCTAATAAATAATATATAATAAGAGGCCATGATATTCTAATATCACTGGTGTGGGTGCCATCTTCATGTATATAATAGAGTTTTCAACGAACTAATTCTCACATATATAAGAATGAAAATAAGTGGTATTTTTTTCTCCTTCACAAAAAAAAATCTATTTTATATTTCACCCTAAAAAATATATCTCCTTCAAGCATGTTCTCTTCTAAGGAGTTATGTTTTTGGGTGAGAGATAGAAAATTATCATCATCCCATTTATCCAATAACATATTGTCCAGGTGTTCAATCTCCCTTTATATATCATCAATGTTAATGTTGATTATTGGTTTTTTTAACCAAGTAAGGATTTAACAATTTAATATTATTATCTTTCTATACAATTAAACCCTTGAAACCCCTTATATAGAAGATGTTTAGGATGAGAAAATAAACCCAATGGTAGCTCCCCACCACATATGGTGTGCCTCATTACTTGGATATCTTAATCAAATATATCACTATCCTTTAATCTTTCATGTATTGAGGAGGTAATATACTAGGATAAAAGGGTAACCTATCCCTAATGCTCCTAAACATCAAGGGGAATCTCAATGAAAAGGCTTAACATTAGCTACTCATTAATTTCCACCAAAACCACCTACAATAGGGCATTTCAACACTGTACATCAAAAAACGGTTCCCCTTCCAATGCTTATATACCATATCAAAATACAAATACTGTAGGTACTCAAACCACCTCCTATACCAAAGTATCATGTCCCTCTAAGAAAATATATACCTGATTTTATCATGATTGGTTGGTTGGTAAACATAATGATACACTCACCCATAATGTAGTGATTTCAACATCTCAAAAAATGCAGTGCTATTTCCATCTCCAGATCCTAAGTCGGTTAATGTTTCTCATGTTTTCTAAAATTACTAGATCCATAAGCGACTATATACCTTCCCTACATCCAAACTTTTCCAATATTGATCCCATATGCATCACAATAAATATATACCTCTTACCTGACAGAGGTAAGGTCAATATTTTCATAGATGTATACCTTCATTTCAACTCCTAGAAGGTTCCCTCATAGGTTTCAAACCATACATATTGATGAAATTCTTGGATCACTCCCAATAAACCCCTACCACAACCTGCTATGGGTTCACCAAAACACCTAACATATATATCAGATGCCATATCACACATATATCACTAATATAGAGATGAAACTTTTAGATCTTGGAATAAATAAAATGATCCCTGAGTTTGCTATTAAAAATTCCCAAATGATAAGAGTGATCTTCCCTCAACTAGTAGTATAGAAGAATATAATTAATAAAGATATCCATGAAAGAATCCAAATATGGATTGAATACCATATTCATCAAATATATAAAATTAGTTATCATGATTTTCAATATGAATAGCATCAAAAAATACATGTATATTTCATACCTACTCTTAAATAAATTTGGAGGAACATTAGAGGGCCTCACCCTCAATTAGTGACAACCTAGCATGAAATCAGTCTTGTTGAGGCACTTGTCCCCCATCAACTGATCAAACAGGTCATTAATATGAGTATGGGTATATTGGTTCTTAACCATAATCTATTTCTACCTCTAGTAATCCACACATAATATTAAAAACCCATATACCTTTTAATTGAACAACATTGGAGAACCCCAAGGGGACAAGCTTGGGTGAACAATTCACATCACTTACATATCCTCTAGATAATCATTTAGCTCCCTATTCTCTGTAAAATTCATCCTATATAGTGGAATGGATATGGGATATGTACATAGAATAAGATTTATCATAAAATTGACCTCTCTCTCAATTGGTATACCTGGTAATTCCAAGGGAATGATATCCTAGAACTAATCAAAAATAAAAAGGAAATATTTTATAACATGATTCTTCAGCTCCCAAAAAAGATGGGAATATTGGGCTGAGAACATCCCTAGATGTTCATGGCCAGGTCCAGAATAGCCTACCTTTATATACCACTATTTTAATAAGGTATATAAATAACCCTAAAAAACCTTATGGATTTCCATCAGGGGTATAAATTGATGCACACTCAATACCAATCCAACCATTCTATCATATGGATCAAATCGAAGTTGTAAATATCCAAAATAATAAAACCCAAATTATACTACAACCACTAATTAGAATAGTACATGATGAATATATTTGAATACCCACTGATGAAACCCTTAATATAATACCAAAAAATATTATCACATATAGGCACTCTCTGTTCAACCACAGACCCTCAGCAAATCGAGAATGCATGAAATATTATAATGAAACCACATTAAAAAAGGATGAATCTAGTTTATATACCATTAATATAGAACCTCAAACCGTAATGGATTTATGTAATGATCAACATGAACCATCTCAATATAGTATATCTTCCAAAATCCTTGACCTAAAGATATTGTATCATGACTCCCCTAAGGGGTCCTACCCTGCTAGATTTAATATCTTTATACCAGGATAACACAAAAACCTCTATGAATAAAATTACTAGAGGAACCCTAAATTCCATTTTACCATGGTAATCCTAGTCCTACACCTGAGCCCTATGTATGAAGATAAAATTTTCCCCCAGTTTCCTATGGAGTACTCCTGCAAATTAACTTTAGGTTACCCATCAGACTATAAGATAGACACATTATTTATTTATGATGTATCTATAAATGAACATGACTATACATAATACATTGGTATCACTCCACTAAACATCCTCCTCAAGGTGGAAAATATGAACCACCACTTTGGATACTTTTTTAATCACCTCTTGGCATGAACCATCAAACTAATAATTCTTATCACTAGATAACCCAATATAGTTTCTTGTATAATATAGAAATTTTCCATATCACATTCCCTCATTCTGGTTCCTCTCAAACATGATGGCCTTCTTCACCACCTTAGAAAAGGATGATGTGAAAAAAATATTCACCTAAATCTTAATCACATACCTTAACATATCCTCAATTTTCATTCTTTGGTTATACAATCACCAACCAATGATGGGGAAGAATATTAAAATATTGTGAAATGATCTATGAAATTTATAACTAAAATATCCAACTAGGTGAGATGCATAAAATCATGGGATTTATTCTCCTTCAACATATATGAAATTAAATTCTCATAAAACTCAACCTAAAAATCCTTTTAGGATAATCCAATTTGTTTGTATTCCTATATTAGGACATCCCACTGATGCTTGGTTAGACCTCTAAATATATAGATCACTAAATTCACCCTCCCCTAAAGGGGTGTTTCATGATGTTCAATTATGGTATATTTCAACTTTACCCATAGTTTAGTATCAAGAAGGCCTCTCAACCTATAAACAAGAATGGATGCTACTTCTAGAATTCTCATGTCAACTCAACTATAGAGGTTATCCATGTACTAAAATATCCATATAAAACTCTCATAGATTATCATTTTTCCTCGAAATAGAAAGTATATGAGGTCCAATGTAACTACTAGTGGGGAATATTGATCCCTACCCTCCTGGAAATCCACTGGAGGATACAGTTGTGAAATTTCACTAATAAGAATATATTTATCATAGTTTTTCACATTTTAAGGAATGAGGTTAAAGGAATGTCATCCCACAACTCTATACACACCTTATACCATAAATGTATCACAACATAGGAACTCTCCCTAGCCCCTTGTACCCACTCTCATGGTAAAAATCACCTAGAATTCGCATAATTCAATAGTATATAGTAGGAACAAATTATAACATGAACTCCATTGAGTGGAGTTCCACCATCGCGTTACATTAGTAAAAAATTATATATATTTTTTCTAACAATTAGAAAAACTCAAAACCATATAAAAATAAAGCTTCTAAATCATAGTAAGGTACATGAATTTCATGAGGGTCTAATATTCCCAAAAAAATACATTAATTCATACAATCCTTCCACCTTGGGATATGATTAAAAACAATTAAACCAAAAATTGATATCATATCCCTTAAACCATAAAATCTTTAAGATAAAAAAATAGTTCAGAAATCATGTCCCTTATAAAATTGACACTCCCAAAAATGATTTAGCTATTCCCATGATTAAGGTATGTATTTAGTTCTGAAAACATCCAATATCCTATTGACCACATCCAAAATTGTAAGATAATGGAAAATAAATAACACTCTAATACCACTTTGTAACATCCTTGATTAGGTTTACCTCCACCATGACCAACCTGGGTTGCTACATAACCTAAACATTTCTACCCATGAGTTATAGGTTACTAACCAGTGGTAAGGGTTAATCTATTGAGTGGGAAGACTATGAACTTTTTTAAATTTATATCCATAAGTCATAGTAGAAGTAACATGATAAAAATCATGAAAAAAACTATAAAACAGAATTCATATCGTAGCTATATTCCAAAAGAAAATATGATATATCAACCCATTGTTTATCAAAATGGACCAACATAATGTCATACTAGTGATACGATTCATATGGAGAAACATGATCTTCAGGGGGTAGATCATACATAAAAAGGGGCCCAAAATAAACCAAAAACTAGTGACACAAAAAGTAGACCCAAGTGTTGTCCTGGTCCCATCTCTTAGCTTCAATTAAACTCCACCAACTTACCCATGTGTAGTAGTATAGACCTTTCCCTAACCTGGGTCATGAATTCTAAAGTCATATAAGCTGTCGAGTCTCTATAATAGGGTATAAGTTCAACATAGTTTTCCACCACCAACAGTTTCCATAAAAACATATAGTTTATTAAATTTCATGATGATGTGACATGATATATAAAATAAAACCATGAATAAATAAATCACCTTCGGACCTCAGCTATTCCATGAAACCCAAGATTGACTATACTTTCTATGACCAGTGTTGGAGTGTATCTAAACATATCACATAACCACTAAGGAACAACATGTTTTCTTTCCAACAATATAACATCATGTCACAATCATATATAAATAATAGTCAGTAGTATGCCCAACCATGGAACCTACCATAGTGATGGTTTGTAGGACACCGAACTCACCCCATGAAAAAAATCCTTATTTAGAAGTACACCCAATTCATAAATCAATCATTTATGTGGTTGACATTACACCCAACCAACATTAAAATGTGTACGTGGTGGGAATTACACACCACCTACATAAAAAATATCTCTTTTTAGGAATTACACCCAACTCATACTACAAGACAATCCTAGATTAGTATTACACCCAAACCATGCCATAATACAACACTTAATTTTCATTACACCAAACTCATGTCACAAAATCACTTTATATGGTATTACCACCATCATCCATTACATAATTTAAGTGTCAAAAATAAAAATATAAATATAAACACATATGGTAAGATTTCATTAAATTTAATAAATCTAATAGTTACATTCCCTTCGAATATATAAGACACAAAGCTTACATGGGTTTTCAACTTTCCCAAAATTGGGTCCCCATTACACTTGGTTAGTTACTCATCACAAACTCCACTATGTTTCCATTTAACCATGACCATCACCATGTTAACCTTAGATCAACATATTTTCCAATGTAAAGATCACCCTAGGGTATCTATACTCATACAGTTAGGTATCTACTTATCCAAATATCCCCTATAAGTTTACACTTTATTTATTTCCAAAAATTTAAACTTGAAACACTAGACTTATAGGCACTTATATATACATTAATAATTAATATAGAAAACTCATGGAACCCAAACACCATTCCTACTCCAAAAAACCTAGGAAATAACATTTAGATTAATCTATAGTCAAATTCCAATGGTTGGAATGAACACATATCCCATGAATCATGGAAACTGACATAAATAACTAGGAATTGTTAGGGAATCCTTACATTGGATAAAATTAACCTTATCATTAGATATCCTTGTAATAATAATGATAGAAAAACAAGTATCATAATAAAATTAATAGAATCACATGCAGTGACCTCCTATGATAGATGGAATGTTGATCGGTAAAGAAATGAAGGAAATTTCATCTTGGAGGGGAAGAAACCCAAGGAAAAAAGAGGCTATGGGTGTTTCCTTTTTAGAATAAACAACCTTCATTTTTTATGTTCTTAATATAAAAACCATTTAATTTAATGAAATAAATAACTTCTTACATCAAGGGTAGTGTCGTGACTATACGGGTCACAACACAACAACCCTCAATGTCCCCTGGTTTTATGGACCCTCCAAACATGGAGCAATATCCTTTTTATGGGAAGAACCGGAACCTAATCCGCAAGCCATTTTGACACAACCAACCCTTCATAGTACTGTGCATTCCAACTCAACTAAGTTTTCATGGAATATTCCAGGGGTCAAAGTATAACCTACCACCTATAGTGTGATTTAATCTTATATAGCTTAGAATTTATTCTTATACAAACTTATCCATGAAAAAATGCTTTATGTTGTGGTTAAAGGTCCCAAGCGCAGCGGAAGCACGTGGGTGGATGTGCCCACTTGGATTTTTGTCATTAAAAATGATCAATCTGGGATCAATATGACGATAAACACCAGACTCCACAGATCGAATCACAGAAATAGAAAAAGAAAAAGAAGTCCCAGAACCACAAAGTAAAGATAATCACAGGTTGATTATAATTGATTTAATTAATTGAAAATAAGTACCTTTTATGGTGTTCTTTCTTTGTTGATATTTCTGATCATGTTACAATGGGATTCATCATTTCATTGTAGAAGCCAAGTGTATAATTCCTCTAGCGGTGATCCACACGTGCACCACGTATCTCCAGACATCGCCAAAGGAATCTCCGGGTGCTAGCGTAGAGAAGTCTTTTCTTGTGTTGTCCGCCTTAGATCGTCTTGATCCGGTGGAGGTGGATCTCTCTCGTTCTTGAGAGAATTCTTGGAGGACTAAGTTCTTTCGATCTTGAGAGAATTCTCCAGAATTGTTGTGCACAATGATTCTTAGGAAAAGTGTTGGGGTTGTGATGATATTTATAATCGGGTTTGAGGTTATAGTGTTATGACAATAAATATACGTGTTGCACATTTTATTTATTTCATTAACTCTTATTTAAAAACCCCAATTCGAATAATTAATTCTTTGACATGCGCTCATGCTGATTATAATAAATATCATTTAATAAAACAATATTATATCCTCAAAATCCGGACTGGAAAACTACATGGCGTGTAATCATTAATACATGGCGTGTACTTGTTTTCCATAAAACTACACAGTGTGTAATCATTAATACATGGTGTGTACTTGTTATTTACTTTCCAAAATGAAAACTACACGGCATGTAATCATTAATACATGGTGTTTAATTGTTTTCCATGAAAACTACATGGTGTGTAATCATTAATACACGGCGTGTATATCTTGTTTTCATTTTATTCTTCCACCATGATTAAAATGATTTCAAATTCCCTGAATAATTATTAAACCACATATGTGAATAATATTCATTCTACTTGAGATACTTGGATACACTTAGTGTGTGACCCTCTAGGCCTCTTTCTCGTTGGCATTAGGCGGGCTTTCCTAAACTCCAAGATTACAGTCTTGCAACGGGTCAAGGCACCAAAGAGAAAGAAGTTGACTCCACATTAACGTGTCACCTCATACGAGCACTTACCGGGTAATTTAATCCCTTTGTCTCAATATCTCATCAAGCTGGTTTCATGGTAGTGTTATAAACCTATATGATTGATATGTCATTCGTTGACATACCAAAATAAACTCGTCATGACACCATGGCCATGGAATTTGTTTGACAGTTCTATTTCAATCAAAGGGCCCAAGATATCTACTTCCATAAAATTGGAAGGGACAAATCCTTCCTCGACTTATCCATCAACAACATGTCATTCATGATTCACCCAACGTACCCTACTTCCCGCCAACTATCTTCATGACAGTTTTCGTTAGAAAATCTAAGTCTGTGACTCATGACATGAGTTAATGAAAATCTTTCAGTCTAAAGACCGTTACAGATGCTTGTAGATAGTAATGTCCGATGACACCAAGACATGAAAAATTACTACTGGAGGGTCTGTTCTCACAATCTCCCATCTTGGAGATTACCATGTGTTAAGTCCATGAGAGAGAGTCTCGTCTTCTTACAAGTACTCAGACATGATGGTTTGTTTACTATGTGTCTTATCAAAATATGTCATCCAACTGTAGAACTTTATTTAAGAAAATTTTATAGCATTTCAATGTTCTCATCATAGCAGGGATCTACCAGGACCTTATCAATGCAACAAATATTCCAGGACATTTTTTTATTATTGTCATGCAGAATAATGAACAATATATAATAAGTGTACATTCATGTAATCAATGTACAAAATAGTTGGTTCTCATGAAACCAGCCCTAACAAACTCCCACTTGGACTAGAGCCAACTGCCTATAACTTTTAGTCTTCTAGACCTCACATGATGATCATGTTTCTGTAGAGTCAAGGCATTAGTCAAGGGGTCCACCATGTTGTCTTCCGTGGAAATACTGATTCCTACAACTTCACCACTCTGAGAAAAATCCCTCATGAGATGATACTTCTGAAATATGTGATTTTTCAGCTAATGTGACCTTGGATCTTTTTCAAGTGTCACCACTACAGTATATTAACAATTGAGCGTGATAGGATATTTACTGCTAGGTACTACATACATCTCTTGGACGAAGCTTCGCATTCATACTGCTTCTTTTGCTACCTCAAAAGCTGTGATATACTCAGACTCTGATGTAGAATCTGCGACCACACCTTGCTTTGAGCTCTTCCAACTCACTGCACCTCCATTCAAACTGAAGATGTATCCAGTCTGCGACTTCATGTCATCTTGATCGGTCTATAAACTAGCATCTACATGTCCTCTGATGACTAGTTCCTCATCTCCTCCATAACCCAAGAACATATCCTTAGTACACCTCAAATACATAAGGATGGTCTTGACTTCCATCCAATGGCGGTCTCCTAGATCATATTGATATCTGCCTACCGAACATAATGTGTAAGTAACGTCTAGCCTTGTACATAGCATAGCATACATGACTGACCCAATCACAGATGCGTAAGTGATCCTTTCCATTTTCTTTCTTTCCTCATGTGTCTTCTTGGAAAGTTGAATGTCATGTGACACTGGTAACAATCACCTCTTGGATTGTTCCATACTTAAACTATTCAGTATCTTGTCTATGTATGTAATTTAACTTAGGCCCAACATTCTCTTAGATCTATCATAGTGGATCTTGATCCCATGAATATATGCTGCCTCTCCCAAGTCTTTCATAGAGAACCATTTATCCAACCATGCCTTAACTAACTGTAAGACAAATACTTTGTTTCCAATTAGTAATATGTCATCAACATATACTGTTAGGAAAACAAATACACTTCCACTAAAACTTTTGTAGACACAAGGCTCACATTCGTTCTTAACAAAGCCAAATTCCATTATGGATTCATCAAAATGAATGTTCCATGACTTTGATGCTTCCATTAATCCATAAATGGATTTCTGCAACTTGAATACCTTGTTGGCATCCTTTGGAGTCACAAACCCTTCAGGTTGTGTGATGTAGACATCTTCCTAGAGGTTCTTGTCAAGGAATGTTGTTTTGAAATCCATTTTCCAAATTTCATAGTCATGGTAAGTGGAAATAGCCAATAGAATTCTAGTGGATTTCATAATCACAACCGGTGAAAAGGTTTCATCATAGTAAATTCCTTGACGCTATCGGAAACATTTTACAACCAGTCGTGCCTTATAGGTTCTGAATTTCCCCTCCATGTCTAGTTTTTTCTTGAAAACCCATTTATTGCCAACAGGATTTACATCAACTGGAGGATCTACCAAAATATAGACTTGGTTTTGGTACATGGAATCCATTTCAGAATTCATGGATTTCTTCCACTTAGCAGCATCTGTGCCTTCAACTGTTTCCTTGTAGGTTAGAGGATCATCATTGTCAACCAATAATGAGTCACCATCCTCGGTGACAAGAAAACCATATCATTCTGGTTCTCTCACCTCTCTTGTGATCCTACACAGTTCTTGTTTCACTGGAACATATTTTTCTTCCATAGGGCTTTGTGGAATATGTTCTTATACCAACTCATGTGTATCTTGAGCCTTGAATTCATCGAAGTCTATCTTGCTCTCACTATCTCTTTTGGAGATGTGTTCCCTCTCAAGGAATATGGCGTGTCCTGCCACTGTAACCTTTTTATTTGAAGGGTTGTATAGGTAATATCCCCTTGTTTCCTTGGGATATCCTATAAAGATAAACTTTGTTCCTCGATGTGCATGTTTGTTACCTGAAGAGGCCTTAACAAATTCTTATCTACCCCAAACATGTAAATTTGATAACATAGATTTTCATCCACTCTATAATTCATATGGAATACCATTTATTGATTTAGTTGATACTTGGTTTAGTATGTGTGTTGATGTTTGTAATAAATATCCCCAAAAGGATAACGGAAGACTTGCATGAGTCGTCATTGATCTTACCATGTGGTTCCTCCTTTCACTTGTGTCATTCTACTGAGGCATGTATGGAGGAGTGAGTTGAGATAGAATATCAAACTCCCGTAAGAAATCAATGAAGTCCTGATTAAGATATTCCCCTCCTATATCTTTGTGGACTCTCTTAATCTTATTACCAAGATGGTTCTTAACTACATTCTTGTATTCTTTGAACTGATCAAAATAATCCGACTTATACCTCATTAAGTAAATATATCCATATCTACTAAAATCATCAGTAAAAGTTATGAAGTACAAGAACCCACCCTGTTCTTCAACTGTAAATGGTCCACACACATCTGTGTGAAATAATTCTAGAATCTCTTTAGCCCTTTCACCTTTCCCACTAAATGGGGATTTGGTCATTTTTCCTTTTAGACACGCATGACATACACCAAGTGGTTTTAGTTCGAAAGAATCTAAATACCCATATTGATGTAATTTTGTCGAACGTTTCTCATTGACATGACCTAGCTAGTGATGCCAAAGTTCGGTGTGGTATGAGTCATGTGAATTAAAATTGTCATCAATTACCATTACATGGTTTGTGTAGTCTAACACATAAATTTTTTTATATAAATGTGCCCTACCAAAACAAATTCAATCTTTATAAAAGTAGCAACATTCATTTCCAAACTTGAATATGAATACATCAGTATCTAATATGGATATTGAAATAATGTTTTTGTTACAAAGGGTAAATAATAACATCCTTTTAATACCAAGACCATCCCAGTAGGCAATGTGAGGTTGTAGTCCCCGACATCTACAATAGCAAGTCTGGCTCTATTGGCTGCTCATAGATCTACCTCCCCTCGATCAATCTTCCTAAATCTACTTGGTTCCCATATTTGGATACATATGTGATCACCATAAGCTGTATATAATACCCAATTTGTAGAAACAGATATATTTCATTCAATAAAAAATGCACCTAAAGCTTCCCCTTGCTTCCTTGGCTGGGTACAGTTCTTCTTCCAGTGGCCCTTCTTGCCACATGCGAAACAAACATCCTCCAGTTCTCTTTCCTCCCCTTTGATCTTCCTTTTCTTAGAAGGCCTTGAAGAAGCCTTGGGCTTAAATCTCTTCGCCTTCCCCTTCCTTTTAATGCCCACAAGGAAAAAAGGTTTTTCACGCTTCATATCATTGTCCATTTGGAGAATAAGGATAAGAAGATCAGATATAGACTTCTTAATGTTGTTCATGTTAAAATTTACAACAATGTTAGAGAAGATTTGGGAGAGTGATACGATAATGAGATTGCTACCTAGTTCTTTAAGGATTTTAAACCCTAGAACCTCCAAGAACTCAATGTGTCCAAGGATCTTGATTACATGGGGCCCAGCTGGGGCACCCTCTCCAAGCATTCTCTGAAATATATCCTTAGAGATCTCAAACCTTTCCTGTCTTGCTCTCTCCTGGTATAAACCGCAGAGGTTCTCGAGCATGCTCTAGGAATACTTGTCTTCATGAGACTTCATGATCTCACTAGACATTGATGATAGAATCAATCATTGAATGTCGAGTGAATCGTTCAAATTTTGATCATAGACCAGGAAATCTTGATCACTCGCCCCTTGGGTAGGAGAATCGGGAAATGAGGACTCCAGCATGTAAAACTTTCGTTCATGGTGTAGGATAACCCGAAGGCACCTAAACCATTCCTGAAAGTTACTGGCGGTAATGATATTGTCTTTATTCAGAATTGATCACAAAGGAAATGTGGTTGATGAGCTTTTCATATTGATTATACAAATTAAAAGAGAAGGTTTATCATTACTTTCTTGATTTCATTTTATGAGAAATAATAAATGAATTTATTAATTCTCTAACTCTTTTATCAAGTCTCAATTTCCCTTTCCATTGAACTCAGAATGTTCAGTTGCTTTGAAATTCTAGTGGCAAGGATCCATATTCCCCTTCACATAACCCCAACAAGGGTTGGTCAAGGTATTTTAAGGTATTTAGGTAGGTAGGTCTTTGCCAACTGTTATCTTACAATTCCTTGATCTGTTGACTGGACTCTCCAATCCTGAAATCTTGACATGGATTTTCTCAACACTTGCCTTTATTTTACAACCAGTCTAGCAAGGGCTACTCCTCTTGATGTAAAATGTTTAAGTCAACCTGAAACTTTCATAAGAGTTTCCTTTATAAAAGTAAGTCTCCCAACAAGGGCTGGTCAAACACATAGATTTATTGAGTCTTGCCCTTAATCAAGTAATGGAAGGCTTGGTCTGACTTAATATGGTATTTGGTGGGTTTTATTCTTTATTCGTAGTTTTTCATTATCACATGCTTGTTAATATTATGTGATGCTTGCTTAAGTGATTAACCGTGTTATGATAATGTTTATGCATATGAAAGTTTTTATTTTATTCCATCTTTGCATGCTTGTTTATTTCATTAATTATGTGATCGCGATAGAACATACATAATAAATAAACCATGCAATCAGACAGAAACAAAATAAGATGGCATGATCCTGAGATTCTATTGGTTAGCTTATCTAGCGGTTTGATAAGCTAACCCTGACCTAGGGAAAAACACCTTGAACTGATGGTTCGTGTTTTCCAGCTCCCACCTTTCCACCTTTATATCTTATTGGGTTGGTTTCACCTCATCTTTAGGTTTTGAACTGTCTCCTATGGCTTGGGAGATCCTTCATTACACGGGGTTTACATTAAAAAACTATGGGCACGCAGGCCCTACATTTTATTGGAAGAAGTCTCGCAGGCCAACAAATTTAAATTAAACAAATTTAAATGAAACCATACACACATACAAAGGGACTTTGGTCTAGATCATGATCATCCATAGCATGCAACGACATTTACGCATATTTAGAATTCAAATTCTTTTAATCGTTCTATTAGTTAAGATAAGTCGCACTTAGAATTAATTAATTGAGATATTATAATTAATCAATTCTTTATCTTAAATTCCTTTCTGAATTTCCCTGAGATTCTTCTCATCCATATTCCTTGTATGGTGTCTTTGTACATTTGGAGGAAACCTCGTGAAATTCCATTTCTAGAAAGTACACGGCGTGTAGGATATATTACACGACGTGTATTTGTTTTCACCCTTTATCCAAAGTACACGCTGGGGGCTTTGGTATGTTTTCTGTACTTTGAAAATTTCGGAGTACAGGTTGTGTAGATTAATCTAACATGGAGTGTACTTCCTTATTACGTGGTCACAGTCCTGGCAATCCCATGTATGTGGTACACGGCTTCTCCTTGTACACGGTTTCACCTAGGTCAGATCGGACTACCCGACGTGTTGATTCAACATACACGCCACATATTCTGGTTTCCATGAGCCATTCAATTCTGGTCAACACGGTGTAATAAAAACTCAGGTATACTCAATTCACACAGTGTGGTTTGGCAGACCAATACCGGTTCATTGAATCGAAGTACATGGCGTGTAGTTTTCACTACATGCCCTGTATTCTTGTGTTGTACATACAGAAAGAGCAGCTCCTCCGGATGAGTTCCTTGTTTTTAATTTAATCAAAATTAAAATTAAAAGGTCATTTATATGATGTGAATCGAGAAATGAAGGAGGAAGGACAGATCTCGTTCATTCGGTTTTATAGAATGATTTATCTTGAATTGAATCAAATATAAATGCGTAAATTATCAACAAAAATTAAACAACTATAATCAACGTTGTGACTTCCTCTGATACCACTTGAAGGTCTCGAGCATAGCAGAAGCACGTGGGTGGATGTCCCCACTTGGATTTTTGTCATTAACAATGATCAATCCGGGATCAATACGATGATAAACGCCAGACTCCACATATCGAATCACAGAAATAGACAAAGAAGAAGAAAATTCCTGGAACCACAAAGGAAAGATCATCAGAGGTTGATTATAATTAATTTAATTAATTGACAAGAAGTACCTTTTATGGCGTTCTTTCTTCGTTGATATTTATGATCATGTTTCGATGTGATTCATCATTGCGTCGCAGAAGCCAAGTGTAGACTTCCCCTAGCAGTGATCCACATGTGCATCACGTATCTCTAGAAATCGCCAACGGAATCTTCGGGTGCTAGCGTGGAGAATCCATTGCTTGCGTTGTCCGCCTTAGATCACCGTGATCCAGTGGATTTGGATCTCTCTCGGACTTGAGATAATTCTTAGAGGATGGAGTTCTTTCGGTCTTGAGAGAATTCTACAGAATTGTTGTGCACAACGATTCTTAGGAAAAGTGTTGGGGTTGTGAGGATATTTATAATTGGGTTTGAGGTTATAGAGTTATAAAAATAAATATATGTGTTACAATTTTTTTTATTTCATTAACTCTTATTAAAAAATCATGTGTCGAATAATTAATTCCTTGACATGCACCCACGCTGATTATAATAAATATCAATTAATAAAACAATATTATATCCTTAAAATCCCGACTGGAAAACTACACAGCGTGTAATCATTAATACATGACGTGTACTTGTTTTCCATAAAACTACACTGCATGTAATCATTAATACACGGTGTGTATTTGTTATTTCCTTTCCAAAATGAAAACTACATGGTGTGTAATCATTAATACATGGCATGTACTTGTTTTCCATGAAAACTACACGACGTGTAATCATTAATACACGGCGTGTATATCTTGTTTTCATTTTATTCGTCCTCCATAATTAAAATTATTTAGGCTTCCCTGAATAATTATTAAACCACGTATGGGAATAATCTTTATTATACTTGAGATACATGGATACACTTAGTGTGTGACCCTCTAGACCTCTTTCTCATTGGCATTAGGCGGGCTTGCCTAAAGTCCAAGATTACTTTCTAGCAACGGTTCAAGGCACCCAAGAGAAAGAAGTTGATGCCACATTGACGTGTCACCACATACGAATGCTTACCGTGTAATTTAATTTCTTTATCTCAATATCTCAGCAAGCAGGTTTCATGGCAGTTTCATAAACTTATATGCTTGATCTGTCATTCTTTCACTTCTAGAAATAAAATCGTCGTGACACCATGACCATGGAATTTGTTCAACATTTCTATTTCAATGAAAGGGACCGAGATATATACTTCCATAAAATTGGAAGGGACAAATCCTTCCTCGACATATCCATCAACAATATGTCATTCGTTATGCACCCAACGTACCCTACTTCACGCCAACTGTCTTCGTGATGGTTTTAGTCAGCAAATCTAAGTGTGCGAGTCATGACATGAGTTAATGATAATCGTCCAGTCTAAGGATCATTACACACGCTCATATATAGTAATGTCCAATGACACCAAGACATGCAGAATTACTACTGGCGGGTCTGTTCTCATAATCTCCCATCTTGGAGATTACCAAGTGCGAACTCCATGAGAGAGAGTCTCGTCTTCTTACGAGTACTCGCACATGACGGTCTGTATACTATGTGTCCTATCATAATATGTCATCCAACCGTAGAACTTTATTTAAGAATATTATTATAGCATTTCAAGGTTCTCATTGTAAAGACCCGTAAAATTCAAGGGAAATTTTTTTCTTAATTTTCTTTAGAATTTTTCAAGAGCGCGGTTTCAGACGGAACCTGATTTCGAGGCCCGGAGTGCCCAGAATCAATTTCTGAAGTTTGGCTCGGGTACGTTCAGTGAACGAACGAGCGGGAATTCCTAACTTTTGATCCCGTGCTCGGAATTGAAGTCCGAGGGCACCGATGAACTCGCAGCGCCGATTTTCGTTTAAAGAGACCTTTTCGGAAGTTGCGTTTGTTGCGGGTTGAATGTTAGTTTTTGGGATTTTAGTTTAAGTTAAATAAAATTTGTGAAGAACAAATTTTATTTTAACTAGATAAATCCTACCAAAGGGAGTTGGGAGTGGGACCCACATCCACTTAACCTCCCTTGGGAGGATTAAGTGTGGTGGGGCCCACACGAACCCCAACTCCTCAAATTCTCTTAAAACCTCCCATTTTACCCATTTCAATTAATGTTGACAACTTGGCTTAATTAATTGAAGAGGTATAATTTAAATTTCAAACCTTTGAAATTCTAAGAGGAGGGTTGTGAAATAAAATAATCTTAAGCTTATTTTATTTTGTTGGGTTGGTTTCCTTTGTTCTTGAGAGGATTTTAAGAGCTTCTCCATCATCTTCAAGCCTTGACGAAGAACGCTCAACTTGACGAAGAACGCTCAAGTTCCGACGAAGAACGCCGCTCCTCTCTTCTTCGTCTTCCGTGTCAACGAGAGGGAACGGCGCTTCCTCCTCGGACTCCCTTCGTCGGCATACGAAGATTCGCCAACGACGTATCACATCGGACGCACCTCTTCGTCATCGGATTTGATGAACGACGACCGCGACGCCCGACCTCCGCGACGTTATCTTCCGCGGGTCGTTGTCAAATCTTCGAACCTATACCCGAGGTAGGGGTTGTTGATTTATTGTTTAATTATTTCGTTCTTGATCGTGGATCTAGCATGTCTAATGTGAGGCAATTGAATATTTTAAGTTGTGTTATTATTTAACGTGAGGGGGGCCGGACCGCATGAACACGGCCGATCCCCCTCCATCGTTCATGTTGTTTTATCTTGCGGGTGGAAGCAAGGTGGCGTGGTGCCGTCGCACCACGCGGATAATTGAATGTTTATCTTGCGCGACTCCGTCGCGCGCGTGCCATGGAAGAATCTTCAAGAACGCAACGCCGCCGCGCCACATCAAGGGGAATCGAAGGCGCGGCGGAGGGGCGCGGTGCCGTCGCACCGCGCCGGACGACGAACACCGTGGCCGGTTCCAGGCCGCGGCGGAATGAGAAGACCGGCGGTCGGGCTTCCGGTGTCGGAAGCCGAAGAGGGGACCGGATTTTCCAGTCCCGTTGGAGAAAACCGGCCGGCCAGCTGGCCGGCCGGATGGTAATGAACCGGGGGAAATTAATCCCCCGGCCAGCTCAAAAAACCCCCCTCATAAAGAGGGGGGCGGTTTCCATGAAGAGGGGGGCAGAAGCCCCCCGGGTTTTCCTCAAGCCGGCCCCCACGTGGGGGCCGTTTATTTTGCAAAGGGCGCGGCATTTAGCCGCACCGCCAACCAAATCAAGCGGGGGGCTTTGCCCCCCCCCCCCCGTGTGCAGCCTCCGTGCGGTGCCAGGCCGCCGCGGCCCCCGCGCCGCCGGCCGGCCGGGCCGGGTCGGGTCGACCCGGGGGGGGTCGGGCCGGGTCGCCCCGGACCCGGACCCCCTGTTTCGAATCATTTTCGGTCTTTTGGCCATAACATGAGCCACGGACCTCCGATCGACGAACTGTCTGCGGCAACACGATCCTTGGATCGAGACGGTCGTTTCGGTATATCGCACTGAAGGTTTCGGTTTACTTTGAGTTCGGCCGGGTTGGTTCGTTCACGAAACCAACCGGGCCTTCGGAGCGGAAACGCTCATATCTTGATCTACGGACGTCCGATTGACGTGCCGTCAGCTGTGTTGTGTTCCTCTTAGTGAGACGGATCTTTTGGCATACTCCGCCTGAGGTTTGGACGCAGGTGTAGTACGGTCGGGTTGGTTTTGCCTTAAAAACCAACCGGGCCCCGGGGACGAAAATGCCAATAACTCTCAGACCGAGCGTCCGATCGACGCGCCGTCTGTTTCGTTGAGTTCCTGTTGACGATACAGAACTTTTGGATACATCAACTCTGGACTTTGTGACAGTTGATGTATCAGCCTCTCGGCTCGTGGAGCGGACCCTCCGAACGAGCTTGCTGTGTGCGAGAACCCTAGTGCTGGCTGCGACGGTTACTGTGACTGCTACTGCTACTACTGCTACTGTGACTGCGACGACGACAGTACAGAGATCCTGTGTGGATTCGACGACGACGACTACAACACTCAGCGATCCTACATGGGTCAGTGCTACAGGTCCTGTGTGGGCCCGATCCTGTGTGGGTCCGATCCTGTGTGGGTCCTTGCGCTCAGCGGTCCTGTGTGAACCAGCACCTACAGGTCCTGTGTGGGCCCGATCCTGTGTGGGTCTTTGCAGGGGTTAGTTACCTATCGATCCTTCGTGGGTCCGACGACTTAGATGGATCAGAGATCATCTTTATCGTCCTTTGAAGAAGTATACCTGTGTGAGCTGAATCTGTTGCTTTCCTGTGTGGATTGTGTTGTGCAATCCTGTGTGGATTACGTTTTTCTTTCCTGTGTGGAATACGTTTACTTTCCTGTGTGGACTGAGTTGTACTTGGGCTCGGAGGTTGGAGCGTATTTGAATTTGATGACTTAGGTATATGTATGGGCATATACCTAAGCAGAGTCGGTTGTTACTTCGTGATTGTACCTTTCTTCGTGGTTTATCCTTTGTGGATTTGAGAGACCTTCAGGGGTCTCGGGGTCCCTACTGAGTAGCTTATACTCACCCCTGCACGGGCTTTTCCCGCACTACGTTGTGTTGGTTTCAGACGACGGACAGCGTTGACCTTAGCTGAGGCTTGCAGAGCGGGACGGTATCCGGAGGTGGACCACTGGGCGGGACGTGCACGGAGCGGACGGCGGAACCCGTGGAGCAGAGGAGCTATCTGTACCCACCCTTCAGGTGGGATTTCCAATGGATAGCTCAGTGTAGCGGCTTTTACTTTTCAGTTGCTGTTTTCCCTTTCGAGTTGTACTTTACTTACAGTTTGGGTTTGTATACTGGCCCATTTACTTTTCCTCACTTTCAGTTGTACTCTGCTTTTGTTTAGTGTTTACTTTCCGCTTACTTACTCTGTGGTGTTTGTTTACTTTTCAAAGGCAATGCCTTCCCTTTTTACCGGGATTTACGCCTTGGTGCTAGTCGCCATCCCCTGGCCTATGGAAGGCGGGCTTGGGGTAGTCACGGCACGGGCCCCGAGGGCGGTTCGTGAAAAATTGGTATCAGAGGAGTTCGGTTCTACCGTGAACTCTGATATTTTCTATGTGAAGCAATAATATTTAGCGTATTGAGTGTGGTTATCAGTCCAGGGAGTCCAGTGTTGGTGCGGCGGCCGACGTATCCGTACACCAGGATCCTGACTTCTGATTTCCGACTTAATGCACGAAAACATTGATTGCGTGTGTGTTTCAAAGTTTTCTTTGTGATTTCTTTGTGTCAGCTCACCAGGTATACTGTTTGACCGTGGCGCACCTGTTTCCTTTCAGGATGGCCCCACGACAGCAGCCAGCTAGGGTTCCGAGAGTCGAGTGTGACGACATCCCACCGAGCGACGAGGCTTCGGTACAGGGCCCTCTTGCAGTTGAGGCACCAACGGAGGCACCAGCGATACTACCATACGTTGGGCCATCGATGCCACCAGCCCCAGCAGTAGGCGATGCACGCAACTTGAGTGCGCTGCACGAGTTCCAGCGCCAGAGGCCACCCAGGTTCCGGAGAGAGACGGACCCGCAGGCGGCTGAGGATTGGCTGGAGGCTGTGGTGGGAGTCTTCAGGCTAGTGGGGACGCCGGCAGACTTCATGGTGATCTTTGCTGCCAGCCTCCTTCAGGCAGCAGCAGGCAGGTGGTGGAGCCACTTGTTTCAGTTTTGCGACGGGATGACCTTCGCATGGGAAAACTTCGAGACCTTCTTCAGGGTGGAGTTTGTGCCAGTAGCTCTACACCCCGAGCGTGTACAGGAGCTTCTGCCTTTGCCGCGGGATTTTCGATCAGTAGCCGAGTCATCTGTGGGAAGTAGACAGATGATGCAGAGGTCCAGGAGGACCAGACTAGCAGTTGGAAGATCTCTGGTTTTAGGACCGGTGGTGCGGGGCACCCGAGGTGGGGTCAGAGCCATGCGTGCCAGAAATGGACAATGTTACTCCTACGGCGAGAAGGGTCACCTGGCACGTGACTGTCCGACTCCTCGTACGTTTGATCAGCGGGTGTTAGAGGAGCCACTGAGACAGAAGCAGCTGCGAGTGCTTGAGCAACAGCCGAGTAGTGGACAAGGCAGTAGAGCTCCGAGAGCAGGTGGACAGGAGAGGAACTAGTGGATACGTCCCTTGTACTTCTAGTTCCATTTTGCTTTTGTATTCGTGTCTTGTACTATGAGCTGCAATAATAAAAAGACACTTATCTTTGTTTGCTTTACTGACCTTTTGATTGATTGATACTGAGTGGTCCCGGTTAAACTGTTGACTTGACCCTCACTTTCGAGATTTCAACTGGAGGGGACCCAGTAACCTCACACCGATGTCGACAGTGTGACTCGACCCTTAGAGGCGAGAGTAACGGTTGGACCTCTTGGTAGCAGCGTCGAGGCCTTACGACATCATCCGTGCCATAAATTAACTAATCATGACGGAATTGACTGTATTAGGCAAGGAACGTGGTTCATCCAGGGGATGACACCGGATTTCACTTTTCGGCAAAGGAGAAATTTTTGCAGCTAGCCTCTTTGCAGATATCCTTCGTGGATAGAGATGGAGCAGCCTTCCTTCAGTCTCTCACAGTCACTCCTCCACTATTGCAGCGAGTCAGGGAGGCACAACGTGAGGACGCTGACTGTGAGACACGGCGTGCACAGATATCCTCGGGACAGGCACCTGATGGTTTCTCCCTTGGAGCAGAGCACGACATCCTTTTTAGAGGATGTACCATGGTACCAGTCGCTTTGCGAGAGGAAGTGATGAGAGAGTTTCACACTTCTCTTTGGCGGTACATCCTGGAGTGGCGAAGATGTACCAGGACCTCAGACGACAGCACTGGTGGCCGGGCATGAAGAAGGCAGTAGCAGAGTTCGTTTCTCGGTGCCTTACCTGCCAGCAGGTGAAGGCAGAGCATCAGGTACCAGCAGGCTTAGTACAGCCCTTGGAGGTTCCGGAGTGGAAGTGGGACGGCATATCTATGGATTTCGTGACTGGACTTCCACGCACTTCCAGAGGTCACGACTCCATCTGGGTGATTGATGACCGACTCACCAAGTCGGCACACTTCTTACCCATCAGAGAGCAGGGCTCAGTAGAGAGCTTGGAACGTCTCTACGTTCAGGAGATTGTACGGCTCCACGGCGTGCCATCATCTATCGTCTCCGATCGAGATGCTCGCTTTACTTCCCGGCTTTGGAAGGGGTTACAGGAGGTGTTCGGGACGCAGCTATGTTTGAGCACAGCCTTTCACCCTCAGACGGATGGTCAGACGGAGAGGACCATTCAGACTCTCGAGGACATGCTCCGCGCATGTGTCCTCGACTTTGGTCGTAGCTGGGAGGACCAACTACCCTTGTTGGAGTTTGCGTACAACAACAGATACCACTCCACTATCAGGATGACACCGTACGAGGTGTTGTACGGCCGACCTTGTAGATCTCCTTTTTGCTGGACAGACCCTGGGGAGTCAGCACTAGTGGGACCGGAGATGGTCCAGGCCACGACAGAGAAGGTCCAGGTCATCCAGGAGCGGATGAGGACAGCACAGAGCCGGCAGAAGTCATATGCTGACAGGAGGCGGAGGCCACTGGAGTTCGAGGATGGCGACCACGTCTTCTTGCGGGTCTCACCTCGACGTGGTATTCGGAGATTTGGCCAAGGCGGCATGTTATCTCCGCGCTTCATCGGACCCTTCCAGATTTTCAGCAGGATTGGTGAGGTGGCTTATCGCCTGGCTCTACCACCTCAGTTGCACCGGGTGCACGACATCTTCCACGTATCCCAGCTGAGGAGATACGTGCATGACCCGACGCACATCATTGACCATGGGGAGATTGACGTTGACAATGGGGCGACATTTACGGAGGTCCCGGTGGAGATAGAGGATCGACAGGAGCGGGTCCTGCGTGGGCGATCGATTCCTCTTGTGCGCATCAGATGGCAGCACGGGAATCTCCAGGAGATCACATGGGAGCGGGAGGCTCAGATGCGTGCTCAGTACCCTCATTTGTTTCCCTAGTTTTTGATGTATCTTTACGGGGGCGTAAAGCCCTGAGGTGGGAGTAATGTAAAGACCCGTAAAATTCAAGGGAAATTTTTTTCTTAATTTTCTTTAGAATTTTACAAGAGCGCGGTTTCAGACGGCACCTGATTCCGAGGCCCGGAGTGCCCAGAATCAATTTCTGAAGTTTGGCTCAGGTACGTTCAGTGAACGAACGAGCGGGAATTCCTAACTTTTGATCCGGTGCTCGGAATTGAAATTCGAGGGCACCGATGAACTCGCAGCGCCGATTTTCGCTTAAAGAGACCTTTTCGGAAGTCGCGTTTGTTGCGGGTTGAAAGTTAGTTTTTGGGTTTTTAGTTTAAGTTAAATAAAATTTGTGAAGAACAAATTTTATTTTAACTAGATAAATCCTACCAAAGGGAGTTGAGAGTGGGACCCACATCCACTTAACCTCCCTTGGGAGGATTAAGTGTGGTGGGGCCCACACGAACCCCAACTCCTCAAATTCTCTTAAAACCTCCCCTTTAACCCATTTCAATTAATGTTGACAACTTGGCTTAATTAATTGAAGAGGGTTAATTTAAATTTCAAACCTTTGAAATTCTAATAGGAGGGTTGTGAAATAAAATAAGCTTAAGCTTATTTTATTTTGTTGGGTTGGTTTCCTTTGTTCTTGAGAGGATTTTGAGAGCTTCTCCTTCATCTTCAAGCCTTGACGAAGAACGCTCAACTTGACGAAGAACGCTCAAGTTCCGACGAAGAACGCCGCTCCTCTCTTCTTCGTCTTCCGTGTCAACGAGAGGGAACGCCGCTTCCTCCTCGGACTCCCTTCGTCGGCATACGAAGATTCTCCAACGACGTGTCACATCAGACGCACCTCTTCGTTATCGGATTTGACGAACGACGACCGCGACGCCCGACCTCCGCGACGTTGTCTTCCGCGGGTCGTTGTCAAATCATCGAAGCTATACCCGAGGTAGGGGTTGTTGATTTATTGTTTAATTATTTCGTTCTTGATCGTGGATCTAGCATGTCTAACGTGAGGCAATTGAATATTTTAAGTTGTGTTATTATTTAACGTGAGGGGGTCCGGACCGCATGAACACGGCCGATCCCCTCCATCGTTCATTTTGTTTTATCTTGCGGGTGGAAGCAAGGTGGAGTGGTGCCGTCGCACCACGCGGATAATTGAATGTTTATATTGCGCGACGCCGTCGCGCGCGTGCCATGGAAGAATCTTCAAGAACGCGATGCCGCCGCGCCACATCAAGGGGAATCGAAGGCGCAGCGGAGGGACGCGGTGCCGTCGCACCGCGCCGGACGACGAACACCGTCGCCGGTTCCGGGCCGCGGCGGAATGAGAAGACCGGCGGCCGGGCCGCCGGCGTCGGAAGCCGAAGAGGGGACCGGATTTTCCGGTCCCGTTGGAGAAAACCGGCCGGCCAGCTGGCCGGCCCTATGGTAATGAACCGGGGGAAATTAATCCCCCTCATAAAGAGGGGGGCGGTTTCCATGAAGAGGGGGGCAGCAGCCCCCCGGTTTTTCCTCAAGCCGGCCCCCACGTGGGGGCCGTTTATTTTGCAAAGGGCGCGGCATTTAGCCGCGCCGCCAACCAAATCAAGCGGGGGGCTTTGCCACCCCCCCCCCCCCCCCGCGTGCAGCCTCCGTGCGGCGCCAGGCCGCCGCGGCCCCCGCGCCGCCGCGCCGCCTGCCGGCCGGGCCGGGTCGGACCGGGGTCGGGTCGACCCGGTTCGGGCCGACCCGGGGGGGGGGGGGGGTCGAGCGGGTCGCCCCGGACCCGGACCCCCCGTTTCGAATCATTTTCGGTCTTTTGGCCATAACTTGAGCCACGGACCTCCGATCGACGAACCGTCTGCGGAAACGCGATCCTTGGATCGAGACGGTCGTTTCGGTATATCTCACTCAAGGTTTCGGTTTACTTTGAGTTCGGCCGGGTTGGTTCGTTCACGAAAGCAACCGGGCCTTCGGAGCGGAAACACTCATATCTTGAGCTACGGACGTCCGATTGACGTGTCGTCAGCTGTGTTGTGTTCCTCTTAGTGAGACGGATCTTTTGGCATACTCCGCCCGAGGTTTGGACGCAGGTGGAGTACGGTCGGGTAGGTTTTGCCTTAAAAACCTATCGGGCCCCGGGGACGAAAATGCCAATAACTCTCAGACCGGGCGTCTGATCGACGCGCCGTATGTTGCGTTGAGTTCCTGTTGACGATACGGAACTTTTGGATACATCAACTCTGGACTTTGTGACAGTTGATGTATCAGCCTCTCGGCTCGTGGAGCGGACCCTCCGAACGAGCTTGCTGTGTGCGGGAACCCTAGTGCTGGCTGCGACAGTTACTGTGACTGCTACTGCTACTACTGCTACTGTGACTGCGACGACGATAGTACAGAGATCCTGTGTGGATTCGACGACGACGACTACAGCACTCAGCGATCCTACGTGGGTCAGTGCTACAGGTCCTGTGTGGGCCCGATCCTGTGTGGGTCTGATCCTGTGTGGGTCCTTGCGCTCAGCGGTCCTGTGTGAACCAGCGCCTACAGGTCCTGTGTGGGCCAGATCCTGTGTGGGTCTTTGCGGGGGTTAGTTACCTATCGATCCTTCGTGGGTCCGACGACTTAGATGGATCAGAGATCATCTTTATCGTCCTTTGAAGAAGTATACCTGTGTGAGCTGAATCTGTTGCTTTCCTGTGTGGATTGTGTTGTGCAATCCTGTGTGGATTACGTTTTGCTTTCCTGTGTGGAATACGTTTACTTTCCTGTGTGGAATGAGTTGTACTTGGGCTCGGAGGTTGGAGCGTATTTGAATTTGATGACTTAGGTATATGTATGGGCATATACCTAAGCAGAGTCGGTTGTTACTTCGTGATTGTACCTTTCTTCGTGGTTTATCCTTTGTGGATTTGAGAGACCTTCAGGGGTCTCGGGGTCCCTACTGAGTAGCTTATACTCACCCCTGCACGGGCTTTTCCCGCACTACGTTGTGTTGGTTTCAGACGACGGACAGCGTTGACCTTAGCTGAGGCTTGCAGAGCGGGACGGTACCCGGAGGTGGACCACTGGGCGGGACGTGCACGGAGCGGACGGAGGAACCCGTGGAGCAGAGGAGCTATCTGTACCCACCCTTCAGGTGGGATTTCCAGTGGACAGCTCATTGTAGCGGCTTTTACTTTTCAGTTGCTGTTTTCCCTTTCGATTTGTACTTTACTTACAGTTTGGGTTTGTATACTGGCCCATTTACTTTTCCGCACTTTCAGTTGTACTCTGCTTTTGTTTAGTGTTTACTTTCTGCTTACTTACTCTGTGGTGTTTGTTTACTTTTCAAAGGCAATGCCTTCCCTTTTTACCGGGATTTACGCCTTGGTGCTAGTCGCCAGCCCCTGGCCTATGGAAGGCGGGCTTGGGGTAGTCACGGCACGGGCCCCGAGGGCGGGTCGTGACACTCATCATAGCGGGGATCTTCCATGACCATATCAATATAACAAATATTCCAGGACATTATTATATTATTTTCATGCAAAATAAAGAACAATATATAATAAGTGTACATTCATGTAATCAAAGTAAAAAAATAGTTGATTCTCATGACACCAACCCTAACAGTGGTGTGGTATTCCTAGACTCTGAAAAATTAATCTTTCAATGAACTAAATGTTCTATTAGGAAACCCCCACCATGCTGAAACCCACATCATTTTTGCACCGTGGTCCCCTACCTACAGTGGAACATGAAACCAAACCAGAGGAAAACCCCCAAAATGATACAAAAGACCCACACAAACACCTCCAACAACCTTGAAAAACAAAAATACATGTGGTCTGAAAAAAATTAAATCAAATTAATACCTTGTACATACGTGTAGAATTACACATCTGAATACCAAAAACCAAATTTAGTTGCTCCTTATATATATATATTAATATCTCCCTCATAAACGTGAGGTGTTATTCTATAGGATAACTATGAAATTATGAATACTATAATTTCGTGTGTACAATATTTAGACTATTAGTAGTTATGCATAACTACTATCAATCATATTACATTAAATTATTTAATCAAACCACTTTATATATTCACTTTATCCAATTTTAGAACATATCATGGTAGGATATTTTTTATTATCATAAATACTAAAAAAAATTAAGATTTCAATAGCATACTATAGTCGTTAGATAGAATTATACACACCTTATTGACTCACTTGTTTCTTAATAAAATAGACGAGTTCTCTAATCATATACATATAAATTTATACCGTAATGAGATACGTAAACCTTTCACAATATTTTACATTATTTTAAAAAAAAATTATATAAACCAATGTCTTGAATTATTTTTCACTAACAATTATTAAAAACATATTTTGATATATATCTAATATCTTAAATTCATTATTCTTAAAAAGTGCATCATGTTTGGTATAACAAGATTAAGGTACTTGGTTGATCCCATGAAAATATTTACAAGTGAAAAAACATTTCTCTCATTATCATCTAGTTGAAACTCATTAGGTTATTCAATGTAAACTTCTTCACATAGAGAACCATCCAAGAAACTAACTTCACATCTATATGAATTATTTTAAATAATTTTTTCATAAAAAATTCCAATAATAAAATGATTACTTAAAATCTTTACACTAGTGAAGAATTATCCTCCAAATTAATGAATTTAACCTATGTATAACCTTTTCACACAAGTCTCGTATTATTTCACACCAAATTACCTTTCTTATCAATATTATTGCTAAATACCCATTTGGTTCCAATAACATTATGTCATACTAATCTATCCATATGATATCAAATGTTATTTATTTTATTCTTTTCAAGTTTTCCATTCACAGCCTTCAACCAGGACTCCTCCTTCTCTAACTCTTCAAATGAACAAGGATATACTTAGGATAATAGTGTATCTCTCTCAATATTTTTCATAAAACTAGTATGAATGGGTACTATTTTATTATGTAAAATGTATTATTCTTTCAATTAATTATTCTTAATTAACTTTATTACCTATATAGTTACATATTCCTATTTTTCTTCATCCTCAGTCTCATAATTAGATACATATTCTGGATGATTATTTCGTTGATATTTAAAATTTTATTCTTTATTACTCTCAACAGATTATTATTATTGATGTTTATATGGTAATTTTTATATTCTGTCTTGATAATATTTCCATCCTTACTTCACATAATTTATTTAGGTCTTTTGCTGATTAATTTGTAATCAATTATCATTATGGAATATCCATAGAATATTAATTTATATATAGAATGTCACAACTTCACTTGATGAAATTCATTATATATAATAAGAAATCAGCTTCCAAACACCATAAAGTGTTTAATATTTGGTTTTATACAATTCCATACCTCATATAGTGTTACTTATTTCCGTATATAAAGTAAATCTCTTTTTTCAATATAAAATGTAACTTGAAAACCCTCATTCCAATAGTGTCTTGAGAATCAACTTCCAATGAATAATATTTTTTCCATTATAACCGTAGTTTTATTTCTCAATTCAACCACTCCATTTTTTATAAAGTCCAGTGATATGATAATTTATTTTTTATTTCATATATGTCAAGATAGTTTTCAACTTCTAAATAAATGAATTATGTGCCATTATATGTACTCCATGTTTTGATTTTCTTTTCACACTGATTATCTATCAGTATCTTAAACCTCATAATGTATCCCACAACCTTATTCTCTAAATGTATTGAAAAAAATGTATTTTATTACGAAGTAATCATAATTACAGAAAAAATAGTATCTATCACCTTTGGTCCCCATTTTATTCATGGGATCACAAACAATTATTATTATAATATCAATCCTATTTATTACTTATTGTTTATTGTATTTTTAAGTATTTCACACAAGCTTCCCTTTAATACATGTATTATAAGTCTTGTCTCTTCAACATATCAAAATATGTATGTCAACTAAATAATTTTTAATTAAAATATTCTCTATATTTTAAATGATCTTGGAGTAACCTCTATTGTCATAACTAGTTTTATTCGCCAATAGTTAATAGAAAGTTATTTACCTTTTCATAACCATAAAAAAATATCACCTTGAGGCCTCCTTCCATGTACGATCCTATATCTTTTATTTTAATTTTCCTACCCTTCCTATTAAACATAAAATCCATGTTGGTGTAGTAAATTTGTTTCACACAAAAATGATAGCATATTATACAATCAAAAAAATATAACTTTTTATCTTTTCTATTACAAATTTAGTTATTTTCCTTTATCTATTTTTTATAGTGTCATTATTCCAAGATATAATAGTTTCAGGGGATTTATTCTTCATATTATTCTCCATATACAAATTTAAAGTCATATGAGTTGATACCCACTATCATGTATCCATGTTTTTTACTTTTTTCATGCCTTTAATTCACCATTTCCTTGTTTTCCTTTGATTCTTTCTTCTTTTGTATCCACGAAACAACCTACTCATTTTATGTACTTCAAATATTTCTATCACTTTCCATGGTGTTTTCATCATCACCACATTATTCCTCTAATATTAAAAATTTATTCTTTAAATGAATATCCTTTATATTATACTTTTTATCTCTTACTGGAACATTTATTGCTTCGTCATCAACTCTTATATTCTTATAGAGAAATCAATATCTCCTAAAATTTTATTTTTTTTATAGATGGATTATAATTTGATCTTCTTTATCTACTTCCCATAGAAAAAAATTTCAATTAACTCCTTGATTCACTACAATAGTTCATTATATGACCAATATAACCACAAAATTAACATTTCATTAATGGAGCCACTTTCTAAACCTTTATCATAATTACTTTAGGAAATCCTGAAGGTTATTGAGGTTTTACAATAATTTTATTTTGATATTTTTCCCCCTTTTCTCTTTAAAACATCCATTAATTCTTAATTTCTATTATTCATGACACTATATTTTGATTATTACCCTACGTAACCATGCCCTAGTTTTTTCTAAAAAATTAGTCTTTTGAGTTCTCAAGTCATCAGAAACATACTTTATATTTTATTTTATTTTTTATTTTGATTTAATACAATCATATCTATCAAAATTTATCATAGTTTGTTACACGATTAATTTATACATAAAGATTCATAACAAAAATTTACCTTTTATAAGATTCAATCTTATTAGAATTTTCTTTAATAGAAGCATATATATCATTAATGAACTTATATTTCTCTTCTACAATTATCTTAAGATCAATCATTTCTTCTACTTTTTAATAGAAAATATAATTTCTTAAATCACATATTCCAACCTTTTAATTTTGAATTCATGTTTATCTACATACTTATTTTATACCTTAAATACACTCAAAACCTTCTATTATTCTTATTTTGAGTATACAACACCTTATGAGTAGCTCCAAACTCACTCTTAAGGTAAACAGTTCCTTCTTTCCGATCAAATTTACCATCAATAAAAACCATAATGAATTATTATTCATTTTATTGAAATTTTGTCTCCTCTTATTGAAAATCATATTTAACACCATCTTCTTTATTTATAATCAAATATTATTCAATGAAATACTTTTTTTCATGGTGAATTAATAATAATTTTGTTGTTTTGTTTTGTGAAATCATTCTTAAACTTTTTATTAAAGAATTATCCATAAATACTACTTACTAAAACCAAATTAGAATCCTAGAAATAAAATATAAAACATTAACACATTTCAAATAAGAAAAGGGTTATTTGTCTTTAATATTACTTTATATTTCTTTATTTGACTATACGTTAATGAAATTAAACCATCGCCTATATCCTCTAGATTATTTTTTTTATTCATCTTTAAATTGTCCATAGCTTAAAAATTCAAAAAAAGTTAATCCTTTAGATATAAATATCATAATATATTCCACCAAAGATATTTTTAAATCATTAAGACACAATTTAATGAGGTCCCTTTCTTAAATTTTTGAATCCTTTTCATTATAAAATGTTGTAAGTTTCCATATATACTTAATAACAAAAACATCCCCTATATTTTGTTAAAATATTCACATAGTTCTAGTAACATCAGTTAACCTGTTAAAAAACTCACACATAATTTATGTTGACATCATCCAAGAATCATTAAATATATTGCTTAATAAATATGTTTTTTAACTTTCACCTAACCATCTCCATCATAAATGTCATAGAAATTTTCTTAGAAAGAAAAGGATTTAAATATCATAACCTTTATATAGATCTTATTTTAAGTGGTATAGACAAAGAATGATGTTCCTTAACATCAATATTTAACATCTTACTTTCAAATTATGCCATAGACATTTTAGTATTATTATTGATTTAAATAGTATAGATAGTAATATCATTACATTAAAACATAATATTTTTATGTGACTTCATACAATTTTTCCAAATCAAATAATTCAACTAATTAAAAATTGTAAAACCTTTTACATTGATAGAATTGTCAATATTAGAAACATTTCCCTATAAAACATTAAAGAATGTTTTAAAAAAATGGCTCCAATACGACTTGTTGGTTCCAAGATCTCATCGAGATACTAATCACATAATTTTCATGGGCCATAGTCAAACAAATATTTTAAAACCTCCTAATGTGTTCTAGTGTCTTACCAAGGGTAATCTCTTTAGAGTATTGTTTATGATTATCACTATCCTAACACTAATGTATTTTTTTCTTCTATTTTCATAATTATCAAAATAGGAAATGACGAGTGGGGTGGTTGTTTTAATGAATGAAAACAAGAAATTTGAAATGGAGATGCACATAGAATGAATATGAGAAATTAAAATGGTCGTAAGGATGAATTCTAGTGGGATCTATCATTATTTACTTTTTTTATAATTAATCTAGATCAATGAGTTGGTTAAATATCATTCACCCACCCACCCTACACTATTTTTTTTATGGAACCAATGATTTGCTCAAGATATCCTCTAATAGATCAATATTGAGGGGAGTTCCCCTGTGCGAGAGACGACCTCTATGCAATAGCCCAGGATCTATTGTGTGTTTTGGTTCGTTAAAATTAGAAATGTGAAAATGATGTTTATTTACAGTTTAATACATGCAAACTGATAAAAAAATGTTTGATTTGCAATTCCTAACATTATAAATAAAAAAATGCAATCCAATAGTAAACAACACAAGGCAGTGGACAATTACATCAATAATCCCAACTTGCAATTAATTCTCATAAAACAGAATGAAATAATTTTGAACACAACACTAATTTAATAAAACCAGAAACAATGAGAATTAAATTAATTATTTACAATTCAAAATAATCAATTAAATCGAGCCAACAAAAAACCCCAAGTAACTTATAATATAGTCATTTAAATTCAAAATCTGAATTTGAATTAATATTGAAGAAGTGAGTGTTCAACATTTTACATGTCAAATAAATACATAAAAAATAAAGCAGTAAATGACACATGGATTTGTGTGCATCGGTCCGCTTTTAGTCCTACGTCCGATCCAAGAACACCACCTGACTGACGCGTTTTATTATTTTCAAAATAACACAATTACTGTATACATAGAAAAGAATATCACCAACAATAAACAGAATTTGGAAAAACATAATATATTAATTTTTCAAGAATCTACATTCGAGTCTACTTACCACAGACCTAGTGTACTTCAATTCAATACTCTGTCCCATGACATGTTGGGAACTGATTCTAGAAATGCACAGGCAGGTTTTTGGGTCAAGGTTTCGAAATGTGCACGAATGGCCTCCTGTAATCTTGGTAGCCACTAGATAGGCCTGGTCCTCCATCCCTGCTATGAAACTCCATCGGAATTCAAATCACTGGGATCTGTGCCTTCTCCTGATCTCCACCGGAACTGGAGGACGCACACACAAACTTCCTCCTTCCGTTTGGATCTCAAATCTACAGGAATGGCCAAAATCATATACCTCAGAGGTAGCACAAGCAGAATGACAGACACAATGGTCTTTTGGTTTGGATCACTACAATCTTGTTGAGTCGTCAACACAGGTTCTTTGGATATACTTTTTGAAGAAGAATCAGATCATATCTAGAGGTGTAAAGGCAAAGAATGTCCGCACGTCTTCATATGGGAAAGGCACCAATGAGATCCACCATGAATTGTGCTGCAGCAGTAAGAAGGGAGGTCGGTAGGACACCACGTTCAGTCCTCCATTGAGGGAAAAAACTGCTTGAGATCTGGATCGAGACACCGCCTGGTCAAGATCTAGAAACTAGATGTTGCTGTGCAACCGCGAGCAATATGGAGCATTAATTCTATAAATATATTCAAAGAACTCAACCATTGAGAGTAGAAAACCCAAACTGAATACGAAACTGCCAACACAACCGGAGCCACGGAGCACATGCCACGATACCTGGATGAAAAAAACCTACATAGTGGAATGGAAAACTGCTAATATAGATTGAGGGATAAGATGCAATGGGCAGCATCCGAATCAAACGGTCAAAATGGAATACAAACAAAACATTGTATTTCCAGCATGGAATTAAAATAAGCAACAGTCCAAAAAAACCGGGACCAGCAGGTTATAAAAAAAATGAGTGAAATAATAAAAACACAAGAGGAATAAAAATGGATATAAAGCAATTTTATATGGAAATTAAAATTCAAAAATCCCCACCATTTTCATATAAAATTGTTGATGTTGTTGCACCTATTACCATCAATTTGAGCAGCAAATCCTAAATAGGAAATCACTACAGGGGATGACATCAAAGTGTCTCCCAACATGCATCACTGTGATACATGGCACCCTAATTGAATGATATCTAAACAACTGCTAAACATGCTAAAAATAAATATCTCCAAACATAAACAGAGAACATACCTATACTTACCTAAGTTTCTCTGTGAGATGATGCCAATGAGGAAGTCATGGACCAGCAAATCACATGACAATAGGTCCCCAAACCATCTCACCTATGCTTATAGAACACGAAGAAACATATCTGTACAATCCTTACACAAAACAATGAAAACAAAAACTCAGTGAAATTCACATAGAATGTAGCTCATTAAATAAAATAGGTCAGAGAAAACAAGAAGTAAAGGGAGAAATGTGGAGAGGGTGATCACAAAAGTAAAAAAGACTCCACCTAAACCCATAAAAACATAAGAGGACCAAATCACCTATCACTTCCAGCTTTATGTCGAGAGACACCGGCTGAAAACTCTAACAGGAAGACTCTCGACGCAAGGCACCAGAAGATCCTAAACATATGGATTCAGAATCTCCACCCAAGGAGAAGACCACTTAAAAAATCTCAAAAAGAGATTTCCTCAAAACAAAGGGAAACTGTAGGGACACATGGAAAAAGTCCCAACATCCTAGGACATCACTAAGATGTGAGAACAAAGACTGGGAGCTAGGTAGAAACTATGGTAAAACAAGCCACTAAAGGGGCACAAATCCTAGTATAGATTTACTATTGGTACACGGCTCCCATGAAACCAAACAAAGTCATTAAACAGGGTCAAACAACAAACAAAGAAGCTTGTTGATCATCCAAGTGACACTGCACCCACAAAATACCCAAAGCTAAACACCGAACTCGCTACAGGAAAATACTTGGAGAAAACATTCCAAAAGGATACAGTGAACACAATAGAGAAAACACAAGCTCATCTACTAGGAAAAAGGCAAACACTAGAGACATAAGATCCTACCAAAACCTTAATTCTAACCAGCTCTCAAACACAGTCCAACCTCACACAGAACCCATTCTTATCCCAAAACCATAGACACACATAGGAAGAAACTACCAAGAGGCATCTTTGAGGCTCATACAGGAAACGGAAAAAAGGAAGACAAACGCAGAAGAAATAAACTACCAACAACAGAATGAATTAAAACCTAAGAGAGATAACGACCTAGCTAAACAAAAGAAATCAAAGAATTATACAAAGTAAAAGACACTAGAAAATCATTTGAAATCAATGAAAAAAATTCAAATTTTAATGAATCAAGACTTAAACCCAATTAGGCTCTGATAACACTTGTTGTGGGGAGAGACCCTATGCGAGAGACGGTCCCAATGCTATAGCATAGGATATATTGCGTGTTTTGGTTTGTTAAAATCTGAAATGTGAACTTGATTCTTATTTATTGTTTAAGAAATTCAAAATAATAAGAAAAAAATGTTCATGTTTCAATTCCTAACATTAGGAATAAATCAAATTTCACCCAATAGTGAAAAACACAAAGCAGTTGACAATTACATTAATAATCCAAACTGGAAATTAATTATCATAAAATAGAATGAAACAATTCTGAACACAACATTGATTTAATAAAACCAGAAATAATGTGAACTAAATTCCATATTTACAATGCAGCATCAACAATGAAACCAAGCCAACAAAAAAACCCAAACAACTTATAATTTAATCATTTAAATTCAAAATAATAATTTTAATTAATATTCAAGAATCCGTGAGCGTTTAGAATTTTATAGGTTGAATAAATGTGGAAAAATAAAGCAGTAAATGACACAAGAATTTAAGTGATTCAGACCACTTTTAGACATACGTGTGCACGACAAGAACACCAACCAACTCACATATTTTATTATGCTATAAATAAAACAATTACAGGTTGCATACAAAAAAAATATCACCAACAACACACACAATTTGAAACAACATAACACAATAAGAGTTCATGAATTTACAATCGAGTCTGCTTACCACAAACCCAGTGTACCTCATTTGAAGACTATGTCTTGTGAAATGTTTTATACTAATTCCATAAATGCACAGGCATGGCACTGGGAAAAGTTATGAAATTGCGCACGAACACCCTCCTATAATATGGGTAGCCACTAGATAGGGATGGTCCTCTACTCCTGCTTCGGAAATCCATCGTAACTGAAATCATCAGGATCTGCACTTTCTCCCTATCTCCACCAGAACTAGAAGATGTGCACACAAATGGCCTCGTGCCGTTTGGATCTCAACTCTCTAGGAACAGTTGAACTCTTAAACCCAGAAGGTAGCACAAAAATAATTCCAGACACAAAGGTTTTCCTATTCAGATCGCTTCAATCTTGATGATTTATTGACACAGGTCCTTCAGATATACTTGTTGAAGAAGAATCAGATCAGATCTGGAGGTGTAAACGCAAAGAATGGCCACAAATCTTCAGTGGGGAAGGGTACTGATGATCTCCACCATGAATCGCACTATAGAGGTGGGAAGGGAGGTTGGCATGCCACCATGTTCAGTCCTCCATTGGGGATGAAACCTGTTGAAGTCTTCATCCCACATCGGACTTGAGGTCTGGTGTGGTCTTTACTATTTGTTATAAAAGCACCCAATGGATCCTTTAGGGAGTAAACCTTGGGGGTTCAGATCTCTCTCATTTTATCCTTCTACATGGTATCAGAGGGAACCTAATACCGACCCCTCCCATCTATTTTTATTCTCCTCTAGGGTTTCTCTTTATTTTTTTCCCATGGGGGTGGTGGCCTCCATGGCCTACGAGCAAAAGGTATTCTCTGCCGCCCCCTGTCGGCCATACCATCCCAGCACCCTTATTCTTCTCGGAGGATCTCCCACCCCGACGGTTACGCTCCTTCTGTGGGAGACTCCTGCGCGACATCGGCTCCTGCATCACCCAGTGCGACTCCCGACCTCCTGCGCAACCGCGGCTCCTGCTTCCCCATCTACGGCTCCAATTCCTAGCGACCCTTCCGACTGGCCGCCTGTGGCTTTCCCCAGTGGCCCTCCTCCCGCCGCGATCCTGGAGGTTCTCTCCCATGCCCTACGACGTCGGCCTCCTGCACCGTTCCTGCATGACAAATTTGCAGCGCTGGCCCGCCCCTCCTCGGTTCTGCCTCTGATCACGCGACTACCATATCCAGGCAACCTAGTCTGACACCCTCATCCTGGTGATCTCCCCATGCTGTGCGCGATGGCCGAAGACCCCAACACCCGATCCCGACGGCTCGTCCGGACCCTTGTGCGGCTCCTGGCGTGACTCCCATCCTCCATGCGCGTGACTCCCATCCTCCATGTGTGCGTCTCCCATCCTCCATGAACACGACCACCTGTTCGACGGCTTCCAACGCTGCCTCCCTCTACCCAGGCACTGCCCTCTCCCGCACGCGGCTTTGTCGCTGGCATCTTCTCTTGCCCAACGGTCCGCTTCTTGCCGGCCCTCCGAGCGACGGACAATAGGTGGCCTCCCTTCACCTGCGGCCTCCCTTCACCTGCGGCCTCCCTTCCCCAGAGGCCTCCCTTCCCCAGCAAGTTCGGCCGGCCTCGACTCCCGGCATCTCCTCCCCTACCGGACGACCTCCCCTATCTGGGCGCTTTTTGTTGCTTCGCTCTGCCCTGCGACGTCCAGCGGCTCCCATCTCTTCCGCTGCTCCCTCCATGCCAGCCTCCTCCTTGCTGCTACCCTACTTCCAGTTTCGGATCTCTGGCACCTCCTGCAGAATCCACGCCTCACCGGCATCTCCCGACAACTTTCGGCAGCTGCCTCCTTGTCTATCGGCACATGCATTATCACTTCCTCCACCATGGCACAGCAGCTCGACCACCTTGGATTCGAGCCATTTGGTGCCGCCAGACCCCGCAACAATTCTGCAGAATCCTCGCCTCCCGTCACTGGCCCCGCAAGTGCGGTTTTCCCAGTGCTAGTTTGGATTTCCCACCATTTCATGGACTGGTCCCACAAGTGAGGCATTCTAGGCATTCCATCAACCGACCCGGTCTCTGAGTGGTTCTTATGCTGCGCCTGCAACATCATTCATCCATCATTTTGAGGGGAAGCTGCGATCGTTAGGGGAGTAGTAGCCTTGGCACCTTTATATATTATTTCGTCTTATTTTTTCATCAATCTGGGTATGTCCAGCTTGAAGGGGAGTGTTTGCAGTCTTTTGATTGCTTTGTCTTCATTTGTTCGGCTTTTTTTTTCTTTACGTGTCCATGTTAGGTTCACTTCGCTTGAGGGAGAGTGTTGAAGTCTGTATCCCACATCAGACTTGAGGTCCAGTGTGGTATTTACTATTTGTTATAAAATCCCCATAAGGGATCCTTTAGAGAGTACACCTTGGGGGTTCGGAACTCTCTCATTTTATCCTTCTACAAAACCCGGCTGATATTTGGATCGAGACACCGCCTGGTCGATATTTGCAAGCCGGATGCTGGTGTACACCCGCGAGGAAGGAGCACTAAATCTGTAAATATATTCAAAGAACTCAACCGATGGGAGAATAAAACCCCTGGAAAAAAATGGAACTACCTAAAAACCAGATCCACAGAAAAGATTCCATGATACCTGGATGCAAGCAACCCGCACTGCAGTATTGAGAACCGCTAGTATAGGTGGAGGGATAAGATGCAATGGGTAGTATCCATATCGAATGGTGAAAATTGAATACAAACAAATCATTGTATTACCATCATGGAATTAAAATAAGAAGTAGTCCAAAAAAATGGGTTCAATAGGTGATAAAAAAATAAGGAAAATAATAAAAACACATGAGGAATAAAAATGGATAAATGAAATTTTATATGGAAATTAAAATTCAAAGTTAATAATTCCATGTGTTTTCCTCAGTGAATGGGTAAGATTTTTCCTAAATCGAGTGAATGAAATTACTCACACACCTAGAATAAATCTCATACCATTCTTCATTTTTAACCACATGACTCCACGGGTATGAAGTGTGGTTCAAATAGAGGGAGATTTTTGTGTGCAATTGTTGGAAGCATGTGACAATGTAAATGGATTATAATGACGATCACCTCCTCTATACTCTTTTAATACTATCACACTTGAATAATATATGAGAAATATTAATAAATATATGCATAAATCCAAGAATTTCATTGTGATTCCCCACGAACAACCCACAGTTGGTTAGTTCTCCATGATCATGGAGATTCATATCCCTGGGGAGTCATAGGGGTGAGAAAACATGAAGAAATAGGGGATGAAAAGTACAACACAACACGATGAACAAAATGATAATTGAATTTAAAATTAAATTATATAAATGAATTACATATGTTCCTATGTTATGATTGGAAGATTATGAATTATTTTTACTAGGTGATAGGGAAAATATTTATAAGCTTCTGTAGCTTCTTCCTCAATTTACAGTTCCTTGCCATGCCTGAATGAATTTATTCTCAAGCTCAATGGATGTCACATGGTGCAGATTCAAGGGTCATGATCAATAATGTTGAGTGATATTTATTCCCATTATTTCACCCACATAGGATCAAGAATATTTGGAATAGAATTGTTTCTACCCTTCAAATCGTTGGTGGAACTCTTTGATAATTTTATCAGTAGATTTATTCTTCTACATACAGGTGTAGTGGAAAAAATGACTATCTCTTTGTGTGATGGATTGAGGAATTTTACGTGCTAATAATTGGGCATCAATAATTGGGCCTTATCATTACACTTGATCCATTTTTGGTGAGCTCAGGCATGGTTATCACTTGTTTAAATTTAGAAAAATTTCACAAGCATGTGTGAATTGCAAGATGGTAGTCATGGGATAAGTGTCTCGACACAACGGTTCAATCATGTGGCACCCCATCCCCCTCGAAGGAAAATGGAGTTCAGTTGTCCAGCTCTTCATATGATGTGAGGTTCACTGGTTTCATCCTTCCATGAACTCATTAAGAGAGTGGCCCCAACTCCCAACCAGTGGTGTCAAGACTGACACACATCATCTTCCATAATGTTGGGGCGACTCTCATCTCTTCGATAGGGACAAACCATATGAATTTTAGCTTTGATTATCTTACTATTGTGGAACAGGACCCCCATGATTGGGTTGTGACATTCTTCAACCACCATTCCATGCACGACCTCATTCATGTAGGATTATTCCCTTCTGTGTGTCTGTGAAATGGTCTGCTTCCAACTAACCGTCAAACAAGCATGGCCTCTGGGGATGATCCTTCCTTATCATTGGCATTAATGGTCCACCCAATCTCTAGGTCACAAACCACCATGGTCCTCCCACTCTTTGGGTCACAAACCACCTCTTCGAGACCCACCCATAATATTGTCGTCTCTACCTCTAACATCTCTTGAGCACAACCTTCTCTGTCGTTTTACCTCCGCATGACACCATGGGACATCTCTCCCACCACTAAGGTCTGACCGACTGCATTCTGGAACACCATGAGGCACATTCCCTTTGATACCACTTATCACAAGTTGAGCGTCTCAATACAGTTTTTCACCCATGTGGCACACCAGACCCCTCCAAGGTGGGCGGTGTTCAGCCATCCAACTCTTCATATGATGTGAGGTTCACTTGTTTCGACCTACCACAGACTCATCATTAGAGTGGCATCAGCTCCAAACCAGCAGTGTCATCACTAACACGCACCATTCTCTATAATGTCGGGGAAACTCCCATCTCTTATATAGGGACAAACCAAATTAACCGCAACTTTGATGTTCTTACTTGTGTGGGACATGACCCCTATGATTGGGTCGTGACATGGTGGTTACTTACTTTATTTATATTTATTGGAAAAATTTGTGGTGTATGTGGAATTATACCTCTTCCAATGTTGTATCTAGTGTGTGGGGTAGGAATCATGACCCTGTCACCTTCAATCTCTCTTACAATCGACATAATTCAACAAAAGTAAAATAAAAGTTACCTAATATGGATATGAATTTCATCAGGATAGAATTTTTATTTCATAATAAATTGATTCCTCTTACAATTCATCACAATACATCTTCATGTGTTCTTCCGTTGTTCATTTCCATCGTGTGAATTTGAATGTTAGATATGCAGCATGGTTCAGATTTATCCATTCAAGCTTGTTCTCTTCTCTGAGAAAGCTTGACATCAATGGCGCAAATCAATATCATTGATCAAGCATGGAGGCATCGAACTTCTTAAGAAATTAAGATTGTTTTTCAACATGTCCTGTATTGACAACACATTATATTCTTTTGTTTATATTTGAATCAATAGCAGTGGTTTATTTTTTATCATTTAACCGAGGTACAACTTCAAATCTGGTTTTAACAAAGGTAGGTACGACTCAAGATTTATGGTGGTCTTTAGTTCCAGCATCCTCTTCGTTGAGGTACCATATTCCATCAAGTAGTGGAACTCAAGAGTTCTTCTTTATATGGATGATGTTTAGTCGTTCTCAGTGGATCTTCTTCATGGGTTGCAATCTTGCTAGTAGCACTTTGACTTCTTTAGTGCAGATATGGGGAGATTTGCGGTTTTCAGTGGTGGTAATGACTAGTATAATGAGATAGATTCAGTGGCATTGAATGAAAGATTTGGGTTTGGGTATTATTCATTCTCAGTCAATGTTTGAAGGTGTCAGGTGTCTGAGGAGTATCTATGGAGAGGAGGTGCAGCTGGATCTCAATAGGTACGTGGGAAGGGATATTGCATGGGCTGCACTGCATAAGATGAAATATTAAACATGTTGGTGAGAATTTCATTAGATATGTTTTCTATTGGCATGGTCACTTGGTATGTGACTGTGAATGAGGTTTACGATATATTTAAAGAGTTTGAGTCATGGTCACTTGTTAAGTGACCATACATATATGGCAGGTTAAAGGTTGTAGTTTCTCATTGTCTCTTGCTATCACTTAAGTAACCATGGGAGTTAATGGAGTAGTTTATTGGGTGTGACTTTGGGAGAGGCTCCAGGTAATTTTTCATTTTCACATGATGTTAGTTCTCAGAACTTTTGGTCACTTGATATTTTAGGTGCACAGTCACATCAAAAAATTAATCCTACGGCGCCTTCTATCCTTTGTAATTTTTTCCAATCTACAAGTCAACATAATTCTTAATTGGATATTTTTCCAAATGGATTTCAATTATGATAAAAAAATTAAAATCAAAATTCGAGCCTTTGAACAATTAATTTCAAATTTCATTCTGTAAAAAAATTAAATAATCTAATTTTTCAAAACTTAATTTTCATAACTTCAAAAATCACATCCATTGAATTTCAAATTAACATTTCAAAAATATTCAATTTAAATTTAATTTAGAAAATTATTTTTTGGACTTTATTTAATTTTAAAATTAATAAATCAATTAAAGATCAAAAAAATAAATACATTTATTAATTTCAATTTTGTAATCAAATAGTTAACTAAAATTAAAATTTGAAAATCAACGTATAACTTTAAAATTTATATCCAAAGATGAATATATTAAAAAATCATTAATTTATTATTTTAAAATTTAATTTCCAAATTAAAAAACTTTACAAGAATTAGTATTTTAACCAGTATATGTTTAAATTAGGGGAATTTTCAATGAAACATAGATAAAAATGTTGAAATTTTCGATTCACATCACTCTACACCACTTGAAGTATTCTATTCCTATGAAATTTTATCAAGGAGTTTCATTATTCAAAAAGGGAAAAAATAAGAAAATCAACATTTCTAAATATAAATAAACAATCTAAAGAAGAAACAAAACACATACTCATCTATTGTTTCAAATATCATGCCTCAATTGTGAATCAAACCACCTCATTTCAAACCGATGAAAGGTCCAAGTCTGGGAGTGGATCAAATGAGATCTGAGTAGAATAAATGTTTTAACCAGATTCACTTCCACTTATCCCTCTCTTATATGTTTTCTCAAACCAGAGTTTTATTTTCCACATCATTGATTCAACTCAAATGAATATTTTTATAATTCTATTTCCACCTTTAGGGGTTTAATATCGCCCATAATCAAGATTAATTAATTTTTAACATATGAGAACTATGTTATTATTATTTTTAATTTTTCTAAGACTTTTATGTTTGAGGTACTATGAAAAAAAACTTATTAAATTTTTTACCAAGGGATAATCACACAGACAATTCCACTATCTCAGAGATTCATTATGGGTTCCAAATTTCCAATTTTATTTTAGGATCAAATGACATATACCAATTTAATTTGAGTTGGCTCTATAAGGTGTTCTTTGTCAAATAGGTCAAGTTACCTCAGACTAAGTTAAAAACTTCCAGTGACTTCAAGATATAAATCTAGTTCCAAAAAAATATTTTCATCCACATTTCCTTCCCTAGTTATAATACTAGATTTATATGAAAATAGTTACCAATCCATTATGCTCTAATTTATTCCTCATAATATTAGAACCGATTAATTTAAAAAATATAGTACAATATTTTTTAACTAGGCATGGCATGATTGATGTTAAATGCATAGATTGAAAAATCATAACAAACTATTAAAAGGATATGAACAATATTTAAATAATATCATTAAAAGTATACATGTATTTTTTATATTTATTTATTAAATTAAAGTTTACTAAAATAATAAAATGTAAAAAAAGAATTCAAATATTCTACGAAATTAAATAAAAAGAAAATATATATGTAAATAGGTTTAGTTCCTTCTTCTACAATTATTAATAACACTACCATCTATTAATTTTATCATGAAATTTATCAGTTAGAGATAGAGTATTAATTGGTAGAATAAAAATTAAATGGGTAGGATAGACACATCACAATTTTTTAATTATCCAACTAGATCGAGTGAAGCGCTCTCCTAGTATTCTGTAGAAAACCTTGACATAGTCTCGTTGGTTCTATTCACTTTGGGAAAACCTACAAAAAAAGATTTAAACACTTGAAAAACATTATTAAAATGAAAATAAAAAATTAAAGAGAAGGGAGGAGATTCATAGGCTATAACCCTAGAAGAGGTGTTATGGCTTATACTATCTATAGCTGGGTAGCTTTGTGGTCATCCCCAGTCCACAGGGGTTGGAGTTTCTATAATAAAAACCACCATATATGCTTTTTTTCATAGATATATAGATTTAAATCTTCCTAGAGGTCCCCAAAAATAGCCTTCTTATGGTCCACCCCTCAGCATTATGATGTGTTATATTATGTGATGATCATAAGATAATGTATGTGGTATCATTGGGTTCTATTATAACTTTTATATCCACCTCATCTAGTGGAAGCTTCAATAATGTTTCTTCATCAACAACCAAAGGAGAGTCTGAAAAACATTCTAATTGAATAAAATAAAAAATGTGAGTTTAAATCAATATTATCCATCCCACAGGAATCAACTTCTATATCTGTCTCTTCATGAGAAACCACTAGAAATTTTTCTTATGTAGTGACTACATCTATTTTTTTGTTTGGGTTATTCTTGAGGGTGAACTTCCTATTTTGAAATTAGGTCCCCAAGAAATACTGTTGAATCAGTATAATTAACACACATCATTCTAAAAGTGAGTTAATATTGCATGAAATTAATATTAAAAAATAACCAAGATGAAGTTTAACTCCCTTGGAAGGATACACTAAAAGTGACGGATCAATTTTATAAAAATAAGTGGGGTTGGATTCAAATTGAATATGAACCCACTTGTCTGCATTTCTAAACTAATAAGTTTGAAAGATAGTATGAAGGATTGGAGAATAAAGTGTTTCAGCCATATTGATAAATATATTTATGTTTTTTAATAATATCTTCACTCCATTAAAGAGGAAATTACCAAAAAAACTTCCCTATATGCATCACACAAGAGGCAAGAATGGATTCTCAACTCCAAAATCTTATAAGGAAAAAAGGAAACATTCCAAAAGACATTTTCAAGATCAATTGGTTTAATGATGGGGATATGAACACCAATTTATTCAATGATCTGCAATGGTCTAGAACATACAACAAGCCTCTTTCTATTTTAAATTATGGAGATCAAATTTTTAATGAAAGGCAAGCCCTTATTGATCACATTGTTTCCTATTATGGTAATCTCTTCAATGGACCCTCATCAGATGTGGAGCTTAAAGAAGGCATTATTAAAAAGCTGGTCACTAAGGATGATGATTTTCACCTCACATATGTTCCACTTAACTTTGAATCTAAGGATGATATTTTTGAACTTAATAAGGGAAACTCACCTGGACCATATGGCTTCAAAAACTTCTTTTTTTAGGAATTTTTCAAGTTCTTACAAGATGATGTTTTCAAAAAAAAAATAAGCATTTTTTCAAGGGAAGATCCTTCTCTCAAGGATAAAATTCATAATTTTTTTCCCTCATTCCAAAGGTATAGAATTATAGTGAAATAACTTTATTCAAGTTGGTCACTATGGTCAACACAATTCAAAAAATCATTACCAAGATTCTGGCCAACATACTTGCTTAGATCTCAAACCAAATCATTTCTAAAAATTAGTTTGGATTTGTGAAAGGAATAAATATACAAGACTTCTTGATTTTTTCCTCATAATTTGTAAACCATCATATGAAATTAACTAGGCGAGGGAACATTTATCTCAATCTTGACATCAAAAAATCCTTTGACACTATGGACTGAGGCTTCATTTATAAGGTTCTATCGTGTTTTGGATTTAATGAAGATTTTATGAAGATGATCAAATACCTATTTGGCTCTGCCCGCATCTCCATTTTAATTAATGGATCTTCAAAGGGTTAATTAAAGTTATCAAGAGGGATGACACAAGGGAACCCTCTCTCCGCTATAATTTTTTCCATTACAGAAGACTATCTCAGCAAACCCTTACACAAAAATGGTGAACAATGGTGATTTGAAAAACATCAGGGCAGTGCAAGGGATTTCAGCCCCTTACCATTTCCTTTTTGATGATGATATTATAATATTTAACCATGTATATAAAAGTAATATCAAAAACATCAAGGAATTCCTTCAGTATTGTGAAGGTGTATCAGGTCAAGAAGATAGCTGGAGAAAGCCCTACATTTATTTGGAATGAACTTATCATCCTCCAAGGAATTGGTATGATCAACGAATTGGGAATAAGGGATGTATATATTATATTTATTTATCTTTGTATTAACATGTTTCGAGGTAAACCATATGCTTCCTACTTCACCAATATTTTGAGTTAGGTCAGATAAACTCTTTCTTCTTGGAAAAAAATATCTCTTGATGGCTGGAAGCATGTCCTGTCAAGAATGAGATTGTATCAAATATGGTTTATTATTTCATGGTGTACACCTAGACTATCTCGGTTATTAAATCCATTAACATTTTGATGAGAAAATTAGTGTGAAGTTGTAGTATATTGAAGTTAAATATTATTAGAGCATCATGGAAGCAATTTTGCATGCCTTATTCTCTTAGGGGCCTCAACATTATGAACATGGTCCATTTCATTAAATATCTACAAGCTCAATTCACTTAGAAACTCCTGAAAAATTACTCAGATGATTTTTCCTTCCAAAGATCTATGTTTGATGACAAGATAAAATCTAGGAACACCTGCTACATGGAATCTTCGGTTTGGATTGGGGCTTAAGGCTGTCTTTTATAGAATCTTCAAGAATGCTCATTGGCTGGTCAGTTCCAACTCGTCAATCAAGTTATGTACTTATAATTGGTCTAGGAATACTCTCATTGATTGGATTGATTCATTTTATAGTGTCACTGATTATAATATTTCCATCAAAGAACAAATTGCCAATTTGAATTCTATTCCTCATGACATAAAGAAGGATGTCTCAGGATATGAATTCTTAATCTTGGATGACATACCTATATGGGAGTCGACCTTAAATGGAAAAAATGGATTCAATTCCCTTATATAAACACCTTATTTAGGAATCAAATAATTGGATTGGTGATTTTAACAAGAAATGGATCTCTCAATCTAGATTTAAATTTATTTGGAGGCTATCTCTCAATAAAATTCATGTTGATGTCAACTTGCACCAGGTCTGTATTAATATCTTCTCAAGGTGTGTTCTTTTTCACCAGAACCATGAGGATGTTGATCATATTTTCCATAGTTTAAAAACTTCATCCTCACTTTGGAAGTCTCTATTTGATATCTTTGAGGTTCATCCACCAAGATCAAATGTTATTATAGATTTTCTTCCTGAACTGCTTAATATACATCTCTCTAAGCAAATTCATACTCTCTGCAAGGATGCCTGTATTGAACTTGTGCATTCCATCTGGTAATGAAATAATAAATCCATACATAATAAGTCTCTCTTCAATGAAAAAGTTTCACTTGGTGAAGTTGTAAAGGTGGAACATAATGCAAACATGATGCACAATGAACACTATAGTAATTCAGTGCAAGATCTAATTATACCGAGGTGACTAAATTTCAATGGTAACAACCATACAACATGACACATTATTGAGGTTTTTTGGATCTATCCTTTTATTTTATGGAAATATTTAATTTAGATGGTGCCAAGCAAGGTATCCCAGGGCCAGTAGGTTATGGTCTTCTGTTCTTGGACTCGGCTGGAGATGTCATGAATTATCAGTTTGGGTCTTATGGAACTACTTCAGATTTGGAAGTAGAAATGAGTTTACTAATAAATTCATTCTCCATTACAAATAATAAAAACTATAATAACATATGGTGTGAGTCTCACTCCTCATCCCTTATACAGACTGTGAGAACCAGGAAGATACATCTCTGCTGGAAGCTAACAGTGAAATGGGTTGCGTTACTGAAACTACATTCTTCTATTAACCACATCATCACACATGTATTACATGAATCCACTACACTTTCAGATGCATTCACAAACAAGGTAGTGAATAGTAAAGGCTAAATTTCCTCTATCTCTCTCCATAATGATCTTCTTCCAATGCTACAAAGAGATAAATGTAAGATGTCTACCTTGAGACTATTATAGTTTTTTTCTTATTAATGAAAGGGCATCGTGCACACATTTCTCAAAAAATAGAAGTATAAGATCCAAGAGTAGGGTATTCTCCCCCCATGTTGTTCAAGAGGTATCTCTTGTTGCTTTATGAGTGCCTCAGGAATTATCTCAGAGACGTGTGGGAGAGAAAGATCTTTAAGTAATTCCATATCTAGGATGTATTATTCTGGTTTTGGCTAATGATGCAACGGTACTCCCCTTTCAATATTTGATATATCAAAGTCTAATAAAATATCTTCATATAGATCCTATAATTCATAAAAATTATCCATTATAACATTAAAATTTTTTCATTTGAGAATGTAAAAAATTCCTTCAACTCTTTGAGAAACACGATGATGATCCATTTTTTGTTTTTAATTTTAAATTCAGAAAATTATTTACAAAGTGAAAAAAAACATTGACTCTCCAACCTCACTCCATGGAAATGATGCCAAGTTGAAAATGCAGCTTTCATAGGCTATGGTTAAATATAAATTCTAATACCTCTTAAAGTAGCTTATTGGTTGATGAGGGTCATCTCTCAAAGAGTAGGTTTTTAGATTTTCACTATCCTAAAACTTATGTATTTTTTTTTGTTTTCATAATTTTAAAAACATGAAATGTTTAGTGGGTTGGTTTTTTTATTAATGAGAAAAGGAATGAAAATGGAAATGAAGAAGAAAAAAAATGAATATGATAAATGAAAATGGTCATAAGGTTGATTTCTAGTGGGATATATCACTATATACTTTTGTTATAAATAATTTAATTCAATGATCACGTTCAATATCATTCACCTATCAACCCTAAACTATTTTATTTATATGGAAAATATAATTCAATCGAGAGATCTTCTAATATATTAGTAATTTCATGTGTTATCTTAATTGAATGGGTAAAAAAATTCATCAATCCAGTGAATAAACTTACTTATAAACATGATAGTAATAACATACCAATATTTCTTTTTAACGAAAAGAATCCAATAGTATGAAATGTGTTTAAAATGGAGGGATAAATTTTTGTGAAATAGTTGGATGAGCGTAACAATGTCAATGGATTATAGTGACGATCACCTCATCCATACTCCATTTTTAAAATCTCTCTAGAATCCGATAGGAAATAGATTAATAAATAAATTTAAAAATTCATGAACATTATTTTGATTCTTCTTGGACTACCCTAAATGGGTTAGATCTCCATGATTTCAGAGATTTAAATCACAAGGTTTCCATAACTATGAGAAAAAATGAAGAAATGGGGGAGGGATGAAATGAAACAACATCATGAACATAATGAGAATTATATTTGAAATTAAATTTTGAAAATAAACTATATAAGACCCTAAGTTAATATTGGAAGATGATGAATCCTTTTTACTGGGTGATGGTAAAAATAATTATAAGACTGTGTATCTTCATCTTTGATTTTTAGTTCATTATTAATCCTCGGTGAGTATATTCCCCAGCTACATAGATTTCATGTGGAAGAAATTAAATAGTTGTGATCAGTTATATTGAGAGAAATAATTTCCCATGATCACATGTACATTAACTCGATAATATTTAAAGAAGAATTATTTATTCTCATCAAATCTATAGTCAGACTCCTTGAGAATTTTCCTAGAATATACGTTCTATTGGTCACAGGAATAGAGTAAGAAAATGAGTGTTAATTAGTGTAATAACTTGATGAATTTCATGTGATGGTAATTGTGCATGATGAATTGGGATTCAATATTGTGCTTGGGTTGTTTCTGATGAGATCGGGCCAAGATTCAACTTATTTCAATTTTGAAAAATCATGTTGGAATGTGCGATTTCAGGATAGTGGTTATTGCTCATGATTGTGTTCATTGGGAAAATATAGATTATGCAGATTTAAACCTCTTCTAATGTAGCAGATGTGTGGGGAATAAATCATGGTTCCATCACCTTCAATATCACTTGTAATCATCATAATTAAACAATAGTAAAATACAAGTTTTCTAGTGGGGGATAGAATTTTATCAGGGTGGAATCGGTCTTCCCTAATCGTCTGATTAGAATTATAATTCATCCCAATATGGGTTTGGATGTTTTTTCTTTGGTTATATCCATCATGCAGATTTGAAAGGATGAAAGGCTACAAGGATTCGATTTATCCCTTCAATCGTAATTTATTATTTGAGAACCCTTGACATCATAGGTGTGGCTCAATGTCATTGATCGAGTAGGGAGACATTTATATTCAATGGAGATTCAAATTCTTTGGTCAGAACTCTAGGATAAATAGTGCATAGTATTCACAAGATCATATTTGAATCAATAACATTGGTTTTGTTTTTGACATTCAACTAAGGTATGACTTTAGATCTGGTTTCAAACTCAGTAAAAGTGGCTCCATATTTGTATGGGTATTTAGTAATGGATTCCACATCAATAAGGTGCCATATTACATCAACCAATGGAACTCATGGGTTATTCTTCAGAAATCCAATGGCTAGTTGTTTCTAGTTGATATTCTCTTTATATTGGCATATCAACAGTGGCATAATAGCTTCTTCAAGGAAGATGTGGTGATATTTTTGATTTTTAGAGTCATAGATGATTGATTGAATGGAGTGGATATAGTGGCATAAAATGGAATATTTGGGATTAAGTATTATTCATTCTCAGTCAATGTCCATTTGGATCAGGTGGCCAATGAGCATTGGTGTAGAAGAGGCACAACTGGATCTCAATAGGCATGTTGTGTAACACCCCAATATTCCAACATATGTCATCTCTTTAAAGTAATTCAATCGCTTGTGCTGCACGCAACACCGAGTTCGAGCACACCACGACTTACCAAACTAGTCGTCCAAAAATCAATTAGGAATATTATAAAACACATTTTTAATTATATATATATATCCTATATAATTTAACATTTAAATTTTGTGTTTTATAGACATAATATAAGGACAAATGCAATTTTCAGATAGAAGAAGTATTTTTAAAAAAAATGCAGTTTTCCCACCTTTTAATGGAGAACCCTTTTTAAATCCAATATTTTACACTTTTATATATTTAATTTAGTGAAATTAAATTCTTCTTTATAAACGGGACAAAAAAATTTATTTTGGATAAATTTTTGGTACATTTCCAATAACTTTCATATTTTGGTGAATAGTGAAAATTTCTAAATTTTTATTGAAAACCACTTTTTAATCGAAATAATTTATTGTGTTAAATTATGAATTTGAGTGGTTATAAAGTATAATTAGATTATATTTTTAATATTTAATATAATTTAAGTCATTATAATTAATTTCACATTTAAATTAGACATAAACACATGTCAATCTTTTGATAGTTTTTAATTTTTAATAACCTGCTTTTTGGTTTTGACAGCGAGAATTGATTTTAAATTAATTAATTAATCTTCTATGCTCTGAATTTGATAAAATAGACTTCATTTTTGAATTCATAATATCAAAATTAGCGTAGGGTGAATTTTTTGTATTTTTCTAAAAACATTCAATTTTGGAGGAATAGTGAAAAGCACTGCGCTTTTGTTTAAAAATGACTATTTATTTAAATAATTGTTTATTTTATTTAAATTTATTTTAAGTCAAAACAGATACATAATACCTATATTATTCAAATGTAATTCATTGGCATCATTTTATAATAATATTATATATATATATAATTTTATGGAACTTTTTAACGCCTTTTACCGACCTTCTAGGCACATTTACAAATTTGCATAAAAGGTAATTTTACCGCTTCTGTGAATTGAGTTTCAAAAATCTAAGAGACACGGTTGAAATCATTAATAGAAATTTGGTTCAATAAGATGAAAATAGTTTTTAGTGAATGGTAACTTTTGTCTTTTATTTACCAGGTAACAAGTAAATAGGGTAATTAAATGTAAAAATGATATTTTAATTACCCTAACACATGTACTAATTATATTGGATAAGTGTATTTCGACCTAAATAAACCTTAGGAATAAAATATTATCCTTTTTTATCCACTTATATTATATTAGTACATTTATTATTATTTTATTTGAAGAAGAGTTAAAAGTGTTAAATTCAAATTTTCATAACTAAAACATTTTTAATATATGGTTATACATAAGATAAATTCGAATATAAATATTCATTATAAATATAAGAATATTCCCTACATAATTTTATTTTATTTATAATTTTTAGACATTACATAATTAAATTTATTTATGTCATAATGATGATGTAGTAATTACCTTATTAATGAATGATTAAAATAATTGATATTATAAATATCCAAATAAATGTAAATTGAAACTTTTGATGAATTACACTAATTTTCTAGGTTAATATGACATATTAGGGTTGATTAAATAAGTTTTTTCGAAGTGATAATGTATTTATGTCTTTCAAAAAAACCAAATTCAAAATAGTGTCAAAATTGACATAAATGAGTTTTTAAAATAAGTACTATATTATTAAATGATATAATATTTCTAAAAATATAAGGTTCATAAAATGGACTTATATAAGGATTGAAATATCAATAATGAACCACTTGGGGTTCTCTTGTATTTTTATTGTATGTTTATTAACCAATTATTATAATAATACAAGAAGACATGGTAAATGTAAAACTATTTAACCAAGTGATAAATCTAAACGATAAGGTTAATATGGTGACCTAAACATGTCTAAAACCTATTGGTTGAGAAAATTTCGACACATACCCACCTTATACTACAAATAAATCTATTTGTAGCCATTAGAAACAGAAATTTATTTTATAATAAAATAATATTTCATGGTTTTCCTAAAGTGACCCTCACTTCTCTTATAAAAGGAAACTTTTCCTTCTCTTAATTTCACTCAACCAAATTTGTTTGGCTCGGCTAAACCCTTATAAAATATCCTCAAAAATACCCTCAATTCAACACAGAGGCCTTAATTTTTTCATAAATCCAACCTAAAGAGCCATTTTGATCAAATCAAAAGGAAACACCCGAAGAAGATGTAATAATTTTATCACCTCTTTCAAAGTTCATTTCTTCATCCTCTTCCTCGTTCTTTGTTGTTTCTATAACAAAGTAATAACTCATGTAATTTATAAATACATTGATGATATTATAAAAATTGTAAAACCATATTCATTATTCTATCCATTCTATTAATGACAAAGTCACCATACGTGTGTACTTACGGCTTGCTGTCTCCACATCGTGGTGTAGTTTATTATTGAACACTTCATTATATGGATGGGTATAATAATAGGTATAATGGATTTAAATAATAAATATAATATGTTAATGATTATTTATATATGATATAACATCCAATTACATATGATTTCACCTTCAACAGTGTGGTAGTGTCCCTCATGTGTACATACGGATTACCGTCTTCATGAACGTGATGAGATTCATTCCCCATCGTAACCATTCAAGAATAATTTTCATTTTATGATTAAAAATAATTTTTAATAACTTAATATCATTATGTATATTAATAAAATAAATATTATCCATAACAAACATGACTTACTTAACAAATCTTATAAAGGAAAACAAATCAGTTAACACCTGAAACAATGATACTACTAAAATATTATCAACAAAGAAATATTAGAAGATCATATATGATATCATATTTATGTATGTGGTTCTTTTATAATTTAATAACAATTAATTAACTATTATAAATCAGGTTAATGTACCCTCGACCAAGGAAAAGTACAAGGTAAGGGGTTTTCATCTCACTTTTTATTCTTGTGAGATTCATGACATATTCGCCACTGTTTCCTTTTGTGTGGTGTATGTATTTTCCATGATTGTATTCATTGTGTAATATAATTTAATTTATGGGTATTTACATCTTCATTGTATTATCCTTATTTCATGGGGTGTATGTTTCATAAGTTACCAAATTAGTAAGGGAATTTATAATTTCATTTTCAACTCATTTGGTTTTATGCATACTTCATTGACTATTTCACTCCAAGATTATTTGTGAAATCACTATTTATTTATTTATTTAGTAATTTACACTCAAATTTGTGTGGATATACTTTTGATACACATAATCATTCTATTTATAAATTCTCAAGTCATTGATATGAACTTGGTAAGGGTAATCTTAACTCAATTTCCATTCATTGAGTTAAATATCCAAGTCATTGCTTTTATTTTTACAAAAATATTTGTCAATGTCCTATGATTTATTTACACTGAATATCCAATAATATTGAGTTTATTTATATTTTTCACACATAATTATGTCATTTATTTATCCTTAACCTAAGGATACAGTCTTTATAAGGGATTTCATCTTAATTTACATTCCATTGAGACTTCTTTGTGGTTATGCACCAATTCAATTTTATATGGTGTACATATTGTACTTTGACATAGAATATAATTAATACCTTTATTCTCATGATATTATAAAGTTTTTATTACCTCAATTATTTTTATTCAAGCATCTTTCATTTAGTAAGGAACTATAACTAAAATATCATTTTAAATATTTTAAAGATTTATTCTTCTAAATCTTTCTCATTAATGTTCATGTTTTAAAAATGGTGTTAAGGATTTATTTACAAGGACATGAATGTTTTAAAATAAAAATTACTTTTAAAATTTTTTAAGTGGTATGGGAAAAATTGATTCAAATATCTATTTTTAATATCTTCTTGATAAATAATGATACTTTTAAATGTTTTCAAGTAAAATGGGATGTTTCTCTCAAATAGTTTTACTGATTATTTTCTTCTATGTAAATATCCTTCATTATTTTTGATTGAGGATGATTTATTATAATACAATATTTCATATTATTGAATGAGTTATGTTTGACTATGGATGTGCTATTTTTATACCATTCATGGTTTATGGTTAAAATATTGACATTTTTATGCTAGTTTTACTACAAATGTTTATATTATGTTTCAACCATTACATATGAGCAATACATTGGACTTAGTAAGTGACTCATGGAGCCTGATATAGCTCGTATATGAATCAGTAGGTCTCATGTGACAAATTAGTGTCTTGGAACAAGGCCTTGACAAAATCTTATTTGTAGTCTTGGTACAAGGCCTTGACTATGTGGTTATGATGTCCGACATTATGCTTTCCATCATTATGAAATTAGATATTGATATTACATGTGATTATTAGACTAGTAGAATATATATGAGAATAAGTAAATATAATTATTTGATTTATATTTGCCATAATATGATGATGTTTATGTTTAAAAGGCTTGTGTTTTAGTCTTATACATTGCCATAAATTTTTATGCTTATTTATGATAGTTTTTTCTATATTGTTATCCTTACTGAGCATCTGATCTCACCCCTTTCTATGTTTTATTTTTCCTAGTATGTGAAGAATTATATTATGACTGAACTTTATGGATAGTCTAAGGGATATGAATATCTTCAAAGGAGACACAATTTTTTTGTTTTTAATATGATAATGTAATGTAAAACTTATGTATGTATCTAGTACTTTCCAGACTACTAAACTGATCAGTATTTTTGGATTTAATCACTTGTGATCATGACAATGTTATTCAATAATTCACCAACTCTAGGTAACTATGGTCGGGGGGTCATAGTTGGTATTAGATGAATTTTAGTAAAAACTTTAGAAACTAGATTTATATAAACTCTGATTATAGAACATTACCCTAAGATAGACTTTGAGGATTAATATAGAAGAACATCCAAAAAATTTGGTAGTGTAAATATTATGTGGGTTTTCCAAGAAAATAAATCCCTGTCTGGATACAAACGGTTAGATGTGTCTCTGGAACAAATTTACCTAGGAGTGAAAACTCTGAAAATGAGTTTCGGGCTTGACATGGGGTATCTTGGTACACAACAATGAGCCTGGATACACTCTTGATATTGACACTCCAAGGGGATATTCTTAGGATAATTTGCATTTCATTTACATGCTGATTTGAAGGATTTTAATATAATATGAGAATAAATAACCTTGGTCAATCCTAAGGTGTTTTAGATCGAAAATAATATGTTATGATATTCTCTAAATGATTTTATGACTATTGTTACTCACACTCTGATTTCTGGTTTTAGTCAATGGCTGGATTCCATGTAAGTCATAGAAACATTGAACATGATGTACAAGGTGGGAATGGTGGTGTAAATGAGAAACTAAATTGAATTTTTATCGTTGTAAAAGTTATCGTCTTTATTCCAAATCAATTTTCTAAAAATATGATCAACAACATATACCTTAACAAACTCCCAAACTAAACAATGAAGAGAAATTCAGAGAATGATAAGAGCTCTAGTAGTGGGGACCATGGAAAAAAGAAATATCATTTTCCTTCATGTAGGAAATGTGTAAGGAGACATCCAGGAAAGTGTCTCAATAGAACAAAGAAATTCTTTATGTGTGGTAAAGAAGAAGATAATGTAAAGAATTGTTGAGGAAAAATGAAGAGTACTATGGAAGAAAATAAAAATGATCCTAAGAATCCATTTACGGTAATTTTCCATAAATGTAGGGGACCTGGGCTTTACCTGAGTTAATTTACTATTCTATAAGATAACCTATATGTCAAGGAATAACCTTTGGGGAAATAAATGGATGGTGAAATGTTTTAAAGTATTAATGCTCTTTTTTGATGGGATTACATTGGAAGACTTTTCTCTTGTATGTGTAACCCTATAGTTTGTTATGTGAGAATTATATTTGAGGAAGAATTATCTTTTCTTTTGTGGATATAGTTATAAAGAACCATTTGGGTTTATATGATCCTTCAAATTGAGTCAATTATAGGTTTTTTTTGGAAAGAAAACGCAAGGTATGAGATAAAATTTGTGGTTAAAATATGTTATGGTTATTTTTGAAGAATTTATCTCATTTTTGGGAATGTTATAAAATTATATAGTTTTTTAAAAAGGACAACACATAGACCATGTGACAATACGTTTCATCAAACAAAGATGTAGGAATTGAACCCACAACCAAAGTGCTACTAAGATTTATTTCCAACCACTAGACTACTTGAAGTCCATAGTTATTATGACTAATTAGTTTTAGTTAAATTATATTATGGATCAAGAATATGTTGATTTTGGAAACTTATGATTTGTCCTTAGTATAGGAAAATTATTTGGTGATTAAGTGATAAATGTTATTTTTGAAGACGTTTTCTCTTTTGGGAACACTATATCCTTACGAAAAATAGAATACTTTGGGATTTCATTTGAGGAGTAATGGTGGATTTTTATTTTGAAATAATGTATGTTCTTATTGTGGACTTATAGAGATTTGGGTTATTTATGGAAATGATTAACCTATCATAGATAATACATGATTAGGTTAATTACTTTTAGGTATGTGACTTTAAGGGTAGTCGACATTATTTGGAGATAAATTTTAAGATTTATCATGGAAGACTATGTGATCAAATCCTTCTGAATTTTGGGTTTCAAACATAGTTTGGATTATTTTTAAGAATTTTAAGGAAAATTGTTTTTTTAAATGGTCTTTATTGATCTTTGGGTATTATTTGTTTAATTTTGGAGATTAAGAGTAGTATTTATTTCTTTAAAAGATTATCCTTTTTGGAGATCATCTGATATTGTACTAACCATTTTGGTTTTGGTTAATGTCTAAAGATATGGGAAATATTTAGTTCATCTTTTATGGATTATGTGATTCTCTAGAAGTTGATTCTAGCACTTTAGGACTGACCAAGTTATCTTTAATACTCATTGTTTGGAGAAAAGATGAGTTTGTGGTAGGAATTTATTAAAGGATAAAACTCTACATGAAAAGTAAGTATATCTCTGTATGTTCTTATTAAATCTCATAAATAAATTCCAAAACATTATTAAAAGGAACTTAAAACAAAAACATTGTCTGTTTAATCTTTCTATGGGGTAATCAAAGACTGTTTAACCCTTCATAAGTTTATGGTTTTCTGGTAGTTAACTTTCTCCTGATCATGTTTTCTACCACTCTCCATTAGAACTTGATGGTTTGTTTTCTCTTCCATATCCATGTTTTCCTACATGAAACCCTAGTATGGGTTATCTCGGGTGACCTTTATACATAGATTTCATTCTTTTAAAGTGATAATTTTATTGACTCTTTTTCCGATATCGGTTTTCCACAAAAGTATTTTCTATTTTCAACCTTTTATTTTTGAATAAAAATTTCAAATTGAAAGGATGCAATTTATTAAAGGAGGTTAGAATGTAACACCCAATGATTTCATCGTACATTATCTCTTTAAAGTAATTCAATAGCTTGCACTACACGCAACACCAATTTTGAGCATACCACAACTTACCAAACTAGCCGTTCAAAAAGATATTATGAATAGTATTGAACACATTTTAAAATTTTATATATATATCCTATATAATTTTAACATTATACTTTTGTGTTTATTATACATAATATATGGAGAAATTCAATTTTAAGATAAAATAATTATTTTTCAAAAAATGTAGTTTTTCTTCCTTTTAATGGAGAACCATTTTTGAATATACTATTTGACACTTTTATATATTCAATTTAGTGAAATTAAATTATTCCTTATAAGTGGGACATAAAAATTTAGTTTGGATAATTGTTTTTTACTTTTCTAATAATTTTCTTATTTTGATGAGTAGTGAGAAATACTAAATTTTAATTGAAAACAAATTTTTTAATTGAAATTATTTATTGTGTAAAATTATGAATTTGAGTGATTTTAAAGTATAATTAGATTATATTTTTATCATTTAATACAATGTAGGTAATTATAAGTAATTTTACATTTAAATTGAACTTAAAAACATGTCAATCTTTTAATAGTTTTTACTTTTTAAAAACATGCTTTTTGGTTTTGAAAACGAGAATTAATTTTAAATTAATTAATAAAACATCTATGTTTTGAATTTGTTAAAATATAATTCATTTTTGTATTCATAATATCAAAATTATCTTAGGGTGAATTTTTTGTATTTTTTCTGAAGACTTTCAAATTTTGATGAATAGTGAAAAACACTGCGTTTTTTTAAACTGGGTTTTTATTTAAATAATTATTTACTTTATTTAAATTTATTTTAAGTCAAAAAAGATACATAATACCTATATTATTCCAATGTAAATAATTGGAATCATTTTATATTAATATTAGATATATAAAATTTTATTGAACTTTTTAACGTCTTTTACCCACCTTCTATGCACATTTACAAATTTTCATAAAATGTAATTTTACCACTTCTGTGAATTGAATTTTAAAAATCCGAGAGACACAGATGACATCAATAAGTAAAATTCCGTTCTAATAATATTAAAATAATTTTTGGTTAACAATACCTTTTGACTTTTATTTACCACTATTAAAAGTAAGTAGGGTAATTAAATGTAAAAATGATATTATAATTACCCTAACACATGTACTAATTCTATGGGATAAGGGTATTTTGACCTAAATAAACCTTAGGAATAAAATATGATCCTTTTTAATCTTCTTATATTAGATTAGTACATTTATTATTATTTTATTTAAAGAAGAGTTAAAAGTGTTAAATTCAAATTTTCATAACTAAAACATTTTTAATATACGGTTATACATAACATAAATTAGACTATAAATATTAATTATAAATACAGGAATATTTCCTACATAATGGTATTTTATTTATAATTTGTAGACATTAAATAATTAAATTTATTTATGAAACAATGATGATGTTGTAATTACCTTATTAATGAATGATTAAACTAATTGATATTATAAATATCCATATAAATGTAAATTGAAACTTTTGTTGCATTAAACTAATTTTATAGGTTAATATGACATGTTAGGGTTGATTAAATAAATTTTCTTTAAAGTTATAAAGTTGTTATGACTTTCAAAAAATAAAAATACTAAATAGTGTCTAAATTGACATAAATGAATTTTTAAAACAAATACTATATTATTAAATGATATAATATTCATAAAAATGTAAGGTTTATCCAAAGGACTTATATAAGGTTATATATGTCAATAATGAAACACTTGGGGTTCTGTTTTGTTTTTATATCATGTTTATTGACCATTTATTATAATAATACAAGAAGACATGGTAAATGTTAAACTATTTAACGAAGAGTTAAATCTAAAAGATAAGGTTAATATGGAGACCTAAAATTGTTTAAAACCTATTGGTATAGAATATTTAGACCCATAATCACATTATCCTCTAAATAAATCCATTTTTAGCCATTATAAACTGAAATTGATTTTAAAATAAAATAATATATCATGCTTTTCCTAATGTGACCCTCACCTCTCTTATAAAAGGGTACTTTCTCTTCTCTTAATTTCACTCCTCCAAATCCATTTGGCTCAGCCAACCCCTACTCAAATATCCTCCCAAATACCCTCACTTCAACCTATAGGCCTTAAATTGACAATAAATCCAACCTAAAGACCCATTTTGATCAAATCAAAAGGAAGCACCCGAATAAGAGATAATAATTTCATTACATCTTTCAAAGTTCATTTCTTCATCCTCATCCTATTTATTTGTTGTTTCCATACCAAATTAATAAATCCAGTACCTTCTAAATACTGTGATGTTATTATAAAAATGGTACAGCCATATTCATTATTCTACCTATCCTATGAATGACAAAATCACCATTCGTGCATACGTACGACTTATCATCTCCACGTCGTGGGGTAGTTTGTTATTCAACACTTCATTATTTGGATGGGTATAATAATGAGTATAATTGATTTAAATAATAAATATAACATGTTAATGATTATTTATAAATGATATACTATCTAATTACATACGATTTCACCATCAATTGTATGGTATCGTCGCTCGTGCGTACGTACGGATTACCGTCTCCACGAACGCGATGAGATTCATTCTCCATCATAACCATTCAAGAATAATTTTCATTTTATGATTAAAAATAATTTTTAAGAACTAAATATCATTCGGGATATGAAAAAAATAAATCATATCCATAACAAACATGACTTACGTATCAAAACATATAAAAGAAAATGAATCATTTATCACCTGAAACAATGATACTACTAAAATATTATTAACAAAGAAATATTAGAAGATAATATATGATATAATATTTATGTATGTGGTTTTTGTATAATTCAATAACAATGAATTAAATATTTTACATGAGGATAAGTTACCCTCGACCAAGATAACGTACAAGGTAAGGGGTTTTCATCTCACTTTTTATTCCCATGAGATTCATGCTATATTGGCCATTATTTCCTTTTGTGTAGTGTATGAACTACCCATGATTGTATTCATTCTGTAATATACATTAATTTATGGGTATTTACATTTTCATTGTATGATATTTATTTCATGAAATTTATGTTTCATATGTTACCAAATCTATAATGGAATTTCTAATTTCAATTTCCACTCATTTGGTTTTACGCATACTTAATTGACTATTTTACTCCAAGATTATGTGTGAAATCACTATTTATTTATTTATTTAGTACTTACCACTCCTATTTATGTGTATATACATTTTATACACATAATTACTCCATTTATATATTCTTAGTTCATTGATATGATCTTGGTAAGGGAAATATTAACTCAATTTCCATTCACTGAGTTAAACATCCAAGTCATTGGTATTGTTTTTACAAAAATATCTGTGAATGTCCTCTGATTGATTTACACTGAATATAAAATAATATTGAGTGTATTTATAATTTTCACACATAATTATGTCATTTATTTATCCTTAACCTAAGTATATAGTCTTTATAAGGGATTTAATCTGAATTTACATTCCATTGAGACTTCTTTGTGGTTATGCACCAATTCACTTTTATATGGTGTACATACTATATTTTGACATAGTATGTATTTAATCCCATTATTATCATGATATTATAATTTTTTTATTACATCAATTATTTATATTCAAGCATCCTTCATTTATTAAGGAACTCTAACTAAAATATTATTTTAAAAGGTGTAATGATTTATTCTTCTAAATATTTCTCATTAATGTCCATGTTTTAAAAATGGCGTTACAGGTTTATTTATATGGACATGAATGCTTTAAAATTAATATTCATTTTAAAAGTTTCAATGTGTTATGGGACACTTTGATTCAAAAATATAATTTTAATAGCTTCTTGGTAAATAGTGAGACTTTAAAAATTTTTACAGGAAAAAGGGATATTTCTCTCAAATAGTATTACTGATTATTTTCATTTATGTCAATATCCTTCATTATTATTCATTGAGGTTGATTTATTATGATACATTATTATATATTATTAAATGAGTTATGTTTGAATGTGGATGTTATATTTTTATACCATTTAGGGTTTGTGGATAAAATATTTACATTTCATATGCAAGTATTAATACGAGTGTTTAGATTATGTTTTAGCATTTTCAAATGAGGAATGCATTGGACTTAGTAAGTGACAGGTGGAGCTTTCTATAGCTCATCGATGCATTGATAGGTCTCATGAGACAAACTAGTGACTTAGCACAAGGCCGTGACAAAATCTTATTTTTAGTTTTGGCACGAGGCCTTGACTATGAGGTTATGATGTCCGATATTATGCATTCCGTCATTATGAAATTAGCTATTGATATTAAATTTGATTATTTGAATAATATAATATCCATGTGAATAATTAAATGGCATTATTTTATTTATCTTTTCCATAATATGCTAAATTTTATGTTTAAAAGGCATGTGTTTTAGTATTATACATTTCCTTAAATGTTTATGCTTATTTATGATAGTTTCTGCTATATTGTTATCTTTAATGAGAATCTGAGCTCACCCCTTTCTATGTTTTATTTTTCCCAGGATGCGAAGAAGTATATTATGACAGACCTAAAGGGATAGTCTAAGAGATATTAATGTATTCAAAAGAGACACAATGTTGTTATTTTTTATTTCATAATGTAATGTAAAATTTATTTATGTATCTAGTACTTCCAAGACTACTAAACTGATTGGTATTTTTAGGATTTCATCCCTTGTGATCATGCTAGTATTATGTAATAATGCACCAACTCTAGGTAACTATGGTCGGGGTGTCACATGTAGATAGGGTTCTTCATTGGTGGTTGCTCGAGTGGTACTAAAAGGGTGACCAACTTCAACAGAGCAGTGAGAATGGATTTGTTTTTGGCTCTTCATAGCATGGTCACTTAGAAGTGACCATGAATGGGTTCCATAGTATCATTAAAGATAACGAGACATGGTAAATTGTGAAGTGACCATGAATCTATGGAATGTTGAAGGTGGGGATATCTCTTTTTCTCTTTTGGTTACTTATGTAACTATGGTAGTTAGTGAATTAGATTACTGAGAGTGAACATGAGAGTGGGTCTTGGTAACTTTTCATTTCCACATGTCATCAATTATAGGAAATTGTGGTCACTTGATATTTCAGGTGCATAGTCACATGAAAATAAACTTATGATCACTTTAATAAATTCACCTTCTATTGAATTCAAGCCTTAACAATTTTTTTCCAATATACATATCAATAAAAAATTTACGTATATAAATTTTTAGAAAAAATAATTTATGAAAAAAATAATTTAAATAAAAGTTCCATATTTAAAACAATTATTTTCAAATTAATTAAATTCAATTAAATAATAATTTTCTGAATGACATAATTTCCACAATTTTGAAAATCAAATTCATTAAATTTCAAATTATCATTTCAAAAGTAAAAAAAATCAATTTCAATTTAAAAATTAATTTGTGGACTTTATTTAATTAAAAATTAATGACCCAATTAAAGATGAAAAATATAAACTCTTTAAGAATATTAGTTAAAAAATCAAACAATTAACTAAAATTCCAATTTCAAAATTAATGCATGGATTCATAATTTATATCCAAAGGTGAATATATAAAAAATCATTAATTTTTCCATTTAAAAATTATTTTTAAATTTTTAAATGGTTACAAAAATTACTATTTTACCGGTATTGCTTTGAATTATGGTAATTTTCAATAAAATACAGACAAAACCTACTAAAATTTTCATATCATATTAGATACCCTAAGCGGGGGATGAGTGAATAAAAGTATCAAAAAATATTATATTAAATATATTTATTTATTAATTAATAGATAAAACACTTGTTTTATCACCCATTAAAAATAAATCACAACTAGAACATCAAATATAAAATAAATTGACCAAGATAGATTTACATTTTTCACTAAAATGTAATATATTCATTGAGAATATTGACCGTGTCATCGAATATTTCAAAATAAAATTAAATTTACAAGGTTTTATAGTATATAATAACCATGGTTTATACCCAAGTAATAAAGGTATCAATAAATAATATTTCATTGTATCTTTTTAAATTTGAAAATTTGGGAAGAACATTGGGGGTTTATGATTTGGAAACAAAAAAAAACTAAATGATAATCAAACAAACATTTTAGAGAAACCATTATTAAAATTGGGTAATTGTATTTGGTGCTCAGTAATTATTTCTCTTAAAGGGTGTTTGATAGATCAACTATTCCTTCAATTTAACCACATGGAACCAAAATTAAATATGTGGTCCTACAATTTTGATATATATTTTTTTATCAAAAATACCATATTGATTATTGATGATCACTTAAAATCATAGAGAGTGTGTTGCTATAAGATCCAAAATCATTATTCCATAATATAAAATATGTGATGTGATAATTACATTATTATTTAATATTTTAATCATTAATAAATATTAACGAGTATTTAATTTTGTATTTTCTCAGATGATAAAATATACAAGAGAACTCATGAACAAGGAAATATGGGAGACGAGACAAATATAGTCAAATCGTCACATGATATGGTTTATACATGAAATTACAAGGATTTTACTTCTTCAATTTTTTATATGAGAATAGAATCATAAACATAGAAACTGATGTGTAAAATAAAGAAAAGTGACACAAAACCTTGAAATTTAAATACCTTTAAAAACATTAAAAAAATTAAACTCAATATTACATCAAATAACACTATTGAGATTAATCACTATCAGAGAATAGAAGTACATGAGGGTGTAGAAGAATAAAATGGATGAATTAAGCTATCAAGGTCGACTAAACACAAACACTATATGTGGAAAATTTATAAATGACATATAGTGTGATTTAACTGAGAAAACTTTTAGGTTATATCCAATAAAATTCAATGTATATATAATTTAGGTGATAAATCCTCTATAACTATCTCACATATTAATTCTCATTAACATTAACTTCATGAAAAAATCATGGCCAAATATTTTATGATAACGTGTGAATTCAATATATATTTATAATTTAATTAAAATTATGCATTTTGGACAATCATATCCCATGTTATGTCCCAATTATAGTAGGTGGTTCAATTCTTATTCGCGAGAATTTATTTAATTTGTAATATCTATTTGGGACTCATTTGATTATTTCCAAAAATTTCTCTAGTTAGATGAATTGTATCCCAATAGACAAATATTCCTAAAAATATTAATTTTATAGTTTGGGTTTGTATAGTGAATTTTATAATGAAAATAGAGATGTACTATCAAGATCGGGCACTTAGTTAATAGTTAAAATTTTATGATAACTGATACCAAAATCATAATTATAAAAAAATTCCACCCAAGGTTCGTAAATGGTATGAGATTGATTATAAAAATAATTAATAAAAGTCACTCATCAAATCCATAAAAATCAGTCCTTTTCACTCCTGGGAAATGTCATAATATATTAATTCATTAAATTTTAACAAAATATACATGATTAAATTTGTTTATCCAAGAAGTTTTAACATTCAAGAGAAATCCAATTCATATAAATATGGTAAAACAAAGAGTCACACTAAGATGTTGATCACAAAATACATGAATGAAATTTTCTATAATATTCAATGAAAAATAATTCAATTAAATTCATAACCATATTTATAAAAATAAATAAAGGATGTGTCATGTATGCCACTAATTTCTCATATGTGTGTTTGAAAATCATTTTAATCCAGTTTTCCACTCTCAATTATGTATATGTAGATCAAGTAAAGTTTTTCATTTTACCTATTTCTTTTATAATGAGATAGATCTTATCCTTTGCAATGAAATTTTCAAAACTAAATAAATTAATAACTCACAAAATTAAAACCACAATATTTCAACCAAAATATCTCTATATGTTGTACATTTATTTACTCTCCTCTTTATACACTAAAAAACACAAGTTTTTTTCTTATGTTTTAATTATTTTGTAAGATTTAAAAATTATCATATAATTTTTAATCATGTATATGAAAATTCAATATAGTTTTGAGTTGATTGGATAATAAATGAACATATAGAAAAACCTTACTTAAATTCTAACAAATATTACTTCGCTTAAATATACTATCAGTCAAGTAGTAAACATTTACATGTCATGTTTGTGTTTTATTTTTCTGTAAAGATATTATATAAAATAATTTCCTATAAAAAACATCACATTGATTGGTGTCAAAATATCAAATGTTTTTTAAATGTATTAATGATCATAACATTGACAAATATCCATTAATTATAAGACCATATTTTAAACATTATATCTTAACCATATTTCACGTAATATGAAAACATTATTTAAACATATTGGATTATAGAAATATATCAAACATTTTAAATAATACCTATGAGGGTAATAAACATGTTTAATATGTTTTCTAATTAAAAAATTAATAAATAAAATAAATTTTAATTTTAATTTTCTTAAAAGTAATGATTTTTTTCTTCTTCACTTAAAAACAGATAAAAATAAAAAATGAAAGGAAAAAAATTGACTATAATTCATATAACCCCATCCACACTTAATTTTTTTATTTTACTCAGTAAAATATATTTTTTAGAATGTGTTTATTTTAAAATGTTGGAAAAACAATAAATTTTTATGGAAAGGTATAACCTTTTATTCTTATTGATAAGTTTCAAGTTGGAGAGAAAATTCCTCCACCACTTAAATAATTAAATCATCATGAAATGTATTTAACCTTTTCCTATTAACCATAAAGAATGCATCATTATATTAATTCATGAATTTAATATCACTATATGAAAACACAAGATCAAACATATATAGACCTAACCAATGGTAATAGAGTTTATAGGGAATTATATTTAACTGTGAGTTATAAAGGAAGACTTTCTATCCTACATTCAAATCCTTTTTAAAAGTCATCCTATCATGTGAAACATTTTTATAATTTTTAAAGATTCAAGAATTCTGATATTAATTTTTTCTAATCTCCAAAATCTAATAAATTTATGTTTTCCAATGTATATATGTATTTTATTTCTTTCTGGACCAATATTCACGGTACTGCCTAAATAGCCCGAAGGCCTTCATTTTTTATTAATTTTTTATAACCCCCCTTTCATGGGATGAGGGGGAACCCTTACAAGGCCTATAAGCTTAGAGATTACATGTACCATAGGCTTAAGAGACATTACATTACCTGAAGGTCTTAGGGAAATCAACAAGACTATAACTACAAGGAAATTCCCTTCCCTAGCATCTGCATCGTGATAATAGCTCTCCACCTTTTTCATGGATATCTAGCTAAGCTTCCTATGCAAGCACAGGCTGGTCCCGATGGAATGGTCATACCCTCTCATTCTTCCAAATACATTAGATTTTTTTGGTGAGTGCACCTACTCTAAATCCTTTTCCAGGGCTGCTTCTTTTTTGTAGAGTCTCTCTAGGGCAACTACATGTGGCCCGAAGGTCTTGAGGTGACCTGAAGGCCTTAAATGTGGCTCGAAATCCCTACTAACCCAAAGTCTTGGGTGGCTTGAAATACTTAAGAACTCCAAGCCCAAACTAGTGGCCCAAGGTGAATATATTTAGCTACTACAATACTGAACGTTACCTACTACAGTAACTGCTACATTGCCTACTATAGTACCCACACAGTGTACAGTCTTCTACAATGCCTGCACAGTCAGTTCTGCTACAGTACCCAAATAGTGAACAGTCTGCTATTGTTCCTGCTACAATACTACTACAGTACCTAGAAATCTACCTCTACCTAGTTTTAAACCTGGGTCTCGTGGATGCACTTAAGGATACCTCACCAACTGGACTGAGGCTCATGTGCACCAATATTCACAATACTCAATCTCAATAAGATGGTTGAATGTTATACAAAAAACTAATCAAAATAAAGATACACCAATAAGAGTTTTAAATGTTTTGTGGTGTGATCTTAATTTATCAAATAATAGATTGATCTATTCTTTTATATTTGGATGAATATTTTTTTACAATATTTTCATAACCTCATTATTATACACTTATACTTGGGTATAAGTTTTAGGACGAAATGGTGTAGAAACATGGTGTAAAACCCTATAATGCTTAAAAAAGGATTTCCTCCTCCAATTAAAAAAGTGGGATGTATGGTAACTAATAATACATCATAGTGAACCATAATTATAAATGATATGGGATCTCACATACTTGAAAATGAATTAGAAATCATCAATTCATATTTCATTTTCCTCAACACATTTCATGCCATAATCCACTTTTAAAATAAAATAAATAAGAAAAATAACCTAATAAATGGTTTGATGAAGTCAATGACCCAATATCAAATATATAAAAAATAGAATGATTTTTCATGGGATTTCATATTTATTAGACACATTTATAATAAATTGGTATCATGCACATGACTTATAAAATCAATGAGAATATTAGAATAATGTTGTCCAATTAAAACCAGATTGTATAGACTCCCATATATTACTTATGGGGACAAAACTGAAATCCACATACAATAGTGTGTTAGAAAGTGACGAAATATTTTAACTCAAGATTGGGTTCCCATCACCATATTAATTAGAAACTATATATTTTCTACAAATAGGGTTCATCAAAATTAAATACCTATACTTACTTCTATGTCTATTGATTTCATATTTATTTAGTAGAGGTGGTTCTTGTAAGGAAACCATAAAGTACACCAAGTCGCCAAACCATATGATGTTATCAAGAAAAACTGACATATTATCGTTGTGGAAGGTGTTAAAAATTAGTAATTTATTTATAAGAAACATTTAGGGTCATTGTGAATGTGAATAATATAGTAACAAAATTTTATTTTTTTATATTATAATAAATTTTGATATCAAACTCATGAAGTAAGAGTATCCATTGAATAAGGCATGAAATTTCATCTTGTTTAATAAAAAAATATATAATAACATTATGGTCAGAAAAAATCATGACTTTAGACCCAAGGAAATAAGAATAATTTTTTTCAAAAGGAAAACACCATGGAAATAATTTTGTCTGTGTGTATTGTAGTTCTCTTAGGTTTTAACCATAGTGCATAATGTATATATTTTTATATGGGATGTATGATATAACTATTATGATTGGATTAAACCAATTTTGTATTTGGAAATATCACTTAGGATATCTGGGGTAGATCGCACCTTGGGGGTTGGATAATTGTTGATGAAGTGGGACACAATTTTAATTCATAAAATTTCATTTTAAAATTTTCCTAAAATACAAAGTTCATATATTTTGGAATTTTTTTTGATAATGGGAGTACAATTTTATAATAAAATTTAAATAATCATTAATAAAAACTATCATCTCTAAAAAAATAAAAGAACATACTAAAACAATTTAAGGTATGTTAATTAAGAGAAAACATAAAATTTTGTCTTTTCAAACTCGATACCCTAAATAAAAAAATATAGCCTATAATAATTGCCCATTAAAAATAAAAAAACATTTTTTATAATTTTAAAAAAGTTTACTTTCAATATATCAATGAATAATAGGAATAATTTTATAAAACAAATCTATAAATATTATCTATAAATAGAAAAATCATCCCTATATACATCCATGGAATGATATAAGTAATTCAAGAAAACCATAGCCATAAAATGCTGGAAAGTATCCGAAGTGTTACATATGAATAATATAATCCTTCCATTTGAAAATATACCAAATAAGAATATAAATTTTGTCTTTTCCTGATCCTCAAAGAATATATATATAATGAGTTTGAAGGATATAGGCTCAGAAGAAGGACCTAGGCATGAATATTATTTAAAAAATGCCCATTTGGTCATGAATCCAATAATAGGACCATTAAATGTAATTTATATTTTATTATTTTAAAAAATAAATAAATCATTTTTTTGTGTTTTGATTCAATTTATACTCATAATTTACATTACTAACCCAATTATTGATTTCCAAAACATTATTTTTTCTTCATGAATCCAAATAATAATTCCTCTAGTGATATACAAATTTTTTTCATGAAACTTTAAATGTTTTTCATGATATTGAAAGTTATGGTAGAACAAAGTAAACATTTTTACATCCTTCACTGATCATATAAGGAAACCTCATACGTTTTCTCTCTAGGAACTTGAGAGAAGATAAATGATTCTCTCTCTTGGTCTTAAGTGGAGAATTATATATAAAGGGAATTACATGTCAAAAAAATTACATATTTTAGTTTTTATATTTAGGGAGAAAATTAAAATAATTTCATTTATGTCATTTATTTTAATTTAACTCTATTAAAATACACCATGCCACCTCTCTTAAAATAATAATAAAATATTATTATTTTAAGTCACATGTATTATTATAATATCATTGATTAAATAAATAAATATTTATTTATTCAATTGATACTAAATATATTTTTTTGATTGTTAAAATGATCTAAATACTTCTATAAAAATTATCAAATCATGAATAATATAATTATTATTTTTTGATTAAAAACATTATATTCACATAAATTATGAACAAATATTTATTTTATTAACTTATCTTACAAATAAAGAAATATTATATTCAATCATATCATGAATGAATAATATATTTATTTACCTTATTATTTAATAAGAGTTAAAATTCCAATGACTTATTCTTGTCTTGAATAATATATTTATTAAATTTATGATCAATATAACTTCAATAAATATTATTCAATAATTTGGGAATAACTTTATTCTTAAAAATAGATTCAATTGAATCTAATTAGAATTTAGATGCACATAGTGTGTGACCCTCCGACTCATTTATTCTTGGTAGTAGGTCTAATATATATAGAAAGATTGGCATCTAGGAACACATCTTGGATTCCCATAAGAAAAGATGAGACATTGTAACAAAAACTACTTACAAATGCTACTGTGTAATATAATCGTTTTCTAGCTGACATCTCATCAAACTATATGCATACACATGTCATTGTCTAATATTTTTAACCTTTATTTATCCTTATGAAATTATTTTTCTGACATCATGATGGCCATAACATTATTTAGAACCATTCATTTCAAAGGGGCAAAGATATTTTCTTTAATTATCCCAAAAGGGACAAATACTCTATTGATTATTAAATTAAAATTATATCACCAATGATATTAAAATATTATGCACCCTCACTATGAGCATATTTCATCTTAATTTTCATCCATACATAAACGTACAAAATTCTATAAGTACATTAATAAATATCTAAGGAACAATGCACATGCTTACAGTTATGAATTCTAATGAAACATATAATACATGTAATTTCTATTGATGATTTTTTTGTTACCTATATTTTTTTAGATAACCAAGTTTGAGATTCATTTAAATAAGTCTTAGTGATTATAATCAATTAACACCTAATAGTCATATATCAATTTTTCCTAAATGTATGATATATCCAGACTATAAGATATTATTTTAAGAATATCATCAGGTAATCTATAGGCTTTTATTATAGTTGTAAATTTATATAACCTCTTGATGCAATGAATACTATAAGGACATTATCCTATAAATCATAAAAAAGGTAAGTTAGCATGTGATATGAATATTTCATTGTATTTAAAAGTATATGATAAAGTTAATTATTGGGAACTAACTGAAAAAAACTCCAACATGTACAAGTTAAAGATTCTTACATTTATCAACTTGTTATCTCTTACATAATATTCATTATTTTCTTGAGTTATGTATTTAGTCACTAGGAGTATCATATTTACATATGTAATTTTACTATTAACCCCAACTTCATCTCTTTGTGAAAAACTTATAATGTGCTCATATTTTCAATATATATATATACTAATTATTTAGCTGGATGAAAAATGTGATTTTTATTAATTTTATATAATCAATAACTGTAATCTAATTTTATATTCTCTTTATCTTTGCCTTTCCATTATCATAACTGTAATTACCAGATCAAAGTGACATTTATAGAAACTATTATATATTTACCCCCACAAAATTATTTTCTCATCTTCAATATAGATCATGAAAATATCCTATGTACAACTCTAGTACTTAAGGATAATTTTAAATACTTATATAAATATTTATTTTGGAATTAGTAGTACAAAACATGTAATAACTAATAATTCCATTCATTGAATAAATAAGAAAACAAAAAATTCATTATTTCATGTGACATAAAAAACACTCTCTTAATTTGTCAATATAGTTTCTTTCAATACCTTATCAATTCATGAACTTTGACTTAGTTTAAAGAGCCTCGTTTTCATTAAATTGACTAGATACCCTAGTACCCTAACACTCGAGCTAGAACTAACATGGCCTGAAGGGGATTCCTAATCCCCATGGGTTGGTGACTATCAGTTGGAATCATACAAGATAAGGTGGGAATGGTTTTTACACAAAAACAATGAAATAAATAAATACAAGTTAGTATGTACAAAGGAAAACTCCATAAGAATAACTATACCTAAAGTAAAATACTTGTAAGAAACCAAAATTACAACATCAATGTACCAGAAAATGGAGAGAACAACCCAAGTTCCAATGGAAGACAACATCTCAAGGCTCAAAGATCAAAATAAACTACCACATCCAAGTAGTGATTTCCCCTTACTCAAACATGGAAGGAGGAAATCTATAAATTCCCATATTCATGGGTAGGGTGTGATCTAAAATCCCAGTAGGGTCTCACCAAGGATTCCGTAATAAGATGCCACATTAATTAAAAAAATAATGTTGTAAATTTTAAATTAATTGGAATAACATTTCAAAAGTATATTTAAAAAAATGATTCTTTACGTTTCAAATGATTGAAAACATTTATAAACAATGTCCTCAAAAAAATTTATATAAATTCACAATGAATGTATAAAATATTTTACAAACAATGGAATATATATCAAACTCATAAATGAGAAACATGGCCATCTTCCAAGAGCTAAAATAGTTCCAAGTTATGGGATCCTAACACACTCATATGATGATAATGAAAATGTGCACACATGTCTCTTTTACACTATCTAAGGAATAATAACCAACATCCCAATATGGATAAACTCTGCCAATAAGTTTATGTTAACGTTGTAAAGCTCCAATCCTTTGTTAGAGAATTCCCATCCTAGCGTGTTTTCCCTAACAATTCACTAACTACCTAGGCTTACATATGCTCAAACAATAATAAATAATGGGATATTAATTTTAAAAAATTTCAAAATAAAATTTCACATTTCATTCCATTTCAATATTCCAATTTCCATTTAAAAACAAACATGATTTTTTTAATAAAATCATTCATTTTTTCTGGATAAAACCACATGGTTTCTATCAAAATAATTTATTCCTTTTTTCTAATATATGAATTTGAAATTAGTTTCACAATTCAATTTCACAATTTAAATTAAATAATTTAAATTACATTAATTCAATTATACAACATTCCATCAAATTACACAAACACAGCTCAATTAATCATAATTGGGGGTTTCCCTCAATTTCATGCCAAATAAAATTAAAATCCATAATTCACTAGAATTGTGTTTTTAATAAACCAGTTGAATGAAAATTAATTTAAATAAAGAAATTTAGGGTTAAATAAATTGTAAAATCTTCTATGGAACTAACTACCTTGGGATCACATGGTCTTGAATCACAATGACCACAATGAGAAACCCCAATGAAGAACGTCATCAAAGTAGATTTGATGATAAAACATAGATTCAAGATGTAAAACCATGTGGATTATATCCTCAAACAACATAGATGTATAATAAATCCTATTGAGGATAGAAAGAGAGATTATGGGATCGATAATGATAGAAGAACTCTTATAAGGGAAGGATTGAATGATTATCCTCATTCTTTGATTCACTTCAAAAGGAATTTGAAGTTTCCAAAATGGGTCCTTAGAAACCCCAAAAACCTTGAAAAATTATATTAGTCATGTTAGGATTGAGAAGGGCTCTAAATGGGGGGTTGGAAATTTTTAAATAATTTTAAGATTAATTAAAATCCACGCACACAGTTTTCTAGGTAGGGCCTCAAGGTTTTCCAAACCATGTGACCTAACTGTGCACCCCTGCTAGTGGGTTTAAACATTTTCCCCTTGGTGGGTGCATAATTTTTCAAACTGTGCACCAACTTTTCTATCCATCACTACCTTGGTTTTCATGGTTTTCATGGGTTTCAATAGCACACATGGTTTGGGAAAATTGTGTTCCAACCATTAATATCCCAAGATACCTTAAAAATTTCCAAAATTTTACCTGAAATACCCATAAACAATACCAAACCAAAGAATGATCAAAATAGGGGTTTAAAAGTACCTAAAAATAGTAACAATATGTTACAACATCCCCACCATAGATATTTTATTTCCCCAAATATCCGGTTAAGAGGATCCCATCTCAAAAATGATGCCACTACTCTCTCAATAGTGCCTCTTTCTCCCACATATCATGAGTATGAAAACTGTTCTTCCATATCAATCAAACCAAGGTATCATCCTACAATGATGTACCTTGGTTGTAGAATCATCTATCCAAACTATATGCCCAATCATGGATAAATTGGGATAAATGTCAAGGTCACCTCAACTTAGAACATGAAATGGATCAAAAAGATACTTCCATAGCTCAGTTATATGGAACACATTACGTATTTACATCAGTTTTCGTGGAATTTTTAAAAAGAAATCCACTTTTCCCACTTTATAGAAAACCTCAAAATTCCCCACAAAGAGAGGAGAAAGTTTCCCTTGCCTCTCTATCCATTAATAAACCAAAAGGGTGAAACTTTCAAGAACACCTGGTCACCTACATAAAAATTTCAATGGTCTACGATGATGAACAACATAAGATTTATATCAGATCTATACCATCAAAATTCTATGATGAATAAACTGAATATTTTTTGTCTTCTCTTGAACCAATCTTAGTCCAAACAAAGAACTTTCACCGATCTACAACCAATACAACAGATATTTTCAAGGACATCCATACGAGGCCTCAAAATGATCCATCCTAATCATGGACCGATAACTATTATTATAAGAAAAATCAACTAGAACAAAATGGTTATATCAAGCTCCACCAAAGACAAAAATGTAGGATACAATCATATACTCAAGAATCTATATAGCTCTTTCTGTCTAGCAAACCGGTTGAAAATGGTATGTCATGCCCAAAAAAACCTGAGATACTGGTGCTCCTAAAGGCCTTTCAAAAATTGATAAGTAAAATGGTTATCTCTATCTAAGACTATAGCATATGGAATTTTGTAAAAACAAGAAATATATTTCAGATTGGGATTCCACTACTCCTCAATTTTGGTTGACTCATGAATGGTTATAATGTGAGCTTATTTTCTCAGTCTATTGATCACAACCCATATTGTATTCATCATTTTTTGGGTACATGAAAACCCAACCACAAAGTCCATATAGATCTCATCCCACATATAAATTGGAACTGGAAGTGGATGAAGAAACCCCAAAGGCACTACTATAACACACACCTTTAACAGTGTCATAATCAGCCTTTATCTGTGCTAGAAAATAACTGACTACCTTAGTGTGGTTAAAAGTCTATGGCTTTTATCCTCACTAATAATGTATATATTTATCAGTGCAAATAAAAGATCTGATAAATCATACTTTTATCAGTGGTTTTATTTATCACTGATAAATAGACCCTTTATTAGCACTATAAAACACATTGATAAATGGTGTCTTTTATGAACAATATTAAAAGCACTGATAAAAGTGTGATTTATTAGTTATTTTATTTTTGATGATAAAAGTATTAATTCTTATCTCTTTTTAATGTTCTGATAAAGATAAACTTTATCAGTTCCTGTATAAGTGTCGATAATGTGTAGCTTTATCAGTGCATTTAGTAGCACTCATAAAGGTGAAAAGTATAGTGTAATGCTGCAGTACACTACATCATCAGAAATAGTTGCAGTGTGCTACAAAAACAAACTACATCTACATATAAAGAAATTACAAAAATAAAATACAAATACTAAATTTAAATAAAATAATATTTCTAATAAAAATTCAAGAAAATAAAATCACTATTATAGAGTATGTGAGTTGTTTTCTTATTAAAATTTATGTAATTTCTAAATAATAAGGTGAACTTGGAGTAATACTGTCCATACCGTGAGTCATATTGAGGTGTGAATCATTCCTACACAACAAAATTGACTTATAGACCATTTTTAAATTAATAAAACAATCAGAATGCGTTTTATTGGTTTTTGAGTATTTCAGTTGTTTGTTTGACTAAAATTAATGTTAGTTTTGAATAAAAATACAAACTTGGAGTCATAACTTTCACACTATTAATATAATTGAGGTTTTTCTGATCCTTACATGTCATAAAATATGTTTGGATCATTTTCATAAATTACCAAAACAATATAAATGTGTTTAATTGATTTCGAGTATGTCAGTTGTTTCTTTTACTAAAATTAATGCGAATTTTGAATAAAAAAATGTTCACTTTGAGTCATACCGGTCACACCATGTATCATATTGAGGATAGGATAAATGTTACATGTCCAAAATGACTCATGGATAGTTTTCCTAAAGTATGAAAACAACCAGAATGCATTTATTCAGTTTTGAAAAAACCATGTATGTTTTTTACCAAAATTTAATTTTAAACTAAAACACACACTATGAATCATAAAAGTGCAATCATGTTTGGGTTTGACATGAGAATGATTTATACATGTCACAAATTAATTAGAAATACTTATCCCGAATTATTAAGATAATCTGAGAGTCTTTTCTTAGTTTTTAGTGAGTGACACTTTTTAATTTTAAAATATCGATTTTAAACTGATAATAGACACATAGATTCATACCGGTAATACTATGCATCATATTGAGGTTAGGATGATCCCTATATATCTAAAATGACACATGGATCATGTTAATAATTTATTAAAACAATCAGAATTCATTTTCTCAGTTTTGAGTCTGTCAGTTGTATTTTTTCACTAAAACCAGTTTTAATTTTGAATAAAAAAGACACACTTGGATTCATACTGGTAACACTGTGCATTTTATTGAGGCACAACTGAATGATACATGTCCCAAAAGACTCATGGAATGTTTTACATAAGTATCAAAACTATAATAATGTGTTTCCTTGGTTTTTATTATGCCACATTTTTTTTACTAAAATGTCATTTTAAACTGGAAATGTGCACTTTGATCCAAACAGATGGAATCATGTGTGGGTTTTAGATGATACTAATTCATACACTTCACAAATTAGTTATGAATCATCATACCAAATTATCAAGTTAATTTAATCAAGTTTTCTCACTATTTTGTGAGTGAAACCTTTTTTATTAAAATGTTAATTTTAAACTTATAACGGACACTTGGAGTCATTACGATCACATTGTACATCAGATTAAGGGGAAGAGAATACCTACACATCAAAAATGATGTATTGATCATTTTTATAAATTAGTAAAACAATATTAATTCATTTTCTTGATCTTGAGTACACCACATGTTTTTTTAATAAAATTACATTTTAAATTGGGAATACGCACAATTGCTCTTATATTAAGTGAAAAGTGTTGTGTGAAATTTTAAATAATTGTTATCAAACAAAATCATGGTATCATCCTTATTCTAACTCATTTCCCAAAAAAAGTATTGTTTTCTAGCCAATGCTTCTTATCCTCCTCCGCCTCAGTCTCCAACTTAGTCTCCAAATCAGTCTTCACCTCTCCCTCCTCCTCCACATCGGTCTTTGACTCTAACTCTACCTCTGCCTTCGTCTCTGCCTCCGCCTCTACCTTCGCCTCCACCTCCACCTCCACCTTCGTGACTGGCCAAAAATTTTATTGCTTTCAAGTTAGTTCTTCTAAATAAATTTATTTCCTCTATTACTCTCCTCATTGAGAAAGAGATAAAAATAATATATAAATATTATAAAACTAATGATTTAGACCCCCAATATCTTTTGAAGGCCATAACTCATTCTATATCACAAAAATAGTAGGTAATGACCTAAAATTGTTTTCATAATACATTTTGAGAAAAAGTATGATACTAAATAATCTATAAACAAATTTATTTCTTCTTTTGAGTAAATCTATTTTCAATAATCATGATAGTACTGATAAAATATAGACAAACAAATAATTTTGAAATATATATAATGAAATTGTAATTACCTTCAGAAATTACCTATTGGGGGCCTCTGGTCTTTTCATGCTTTATGATTTCTCTCATAAATTTTCAAAAACAATACCCATAATCAATTCCATTATCTTATTTCAGACACTGCATAAACATTGATCGAAATAAGTAAATTGTTTTGAAATGTTTTTATATTTAAATCTTTATATATATACCTTAATTTTTTTCCATTTGTAGAAATCCATAGGCTTTATCTTTTCAGACACTGACTTCATTCCATGATCTTTCTTGTATTTAGTGACTGCCCTATCATAAAAAATTATAATTAAAACATAGACCACACATATAATTATAATTTTATCTATAAAATTTTGATTGTAGTATATTACATATTCATAATACACATAATTCGTAGTCGGTTGGTTGAAAATCCATGCATTGTATTCAAAAAAAATATTTTGGGTGTCTATGTTGACTTCTATCAGCATCCAGTGCTTCCTAAACAATGTATGTAATGAAAGAAATTAAAAATATATTTTATGAGATTAGATCGTAGTGTTTTACCCTTGAATTGTAGGTATTAGAAAGAGTTTTTTTCTAATTATTTTTTTAAACACTTTTAGTGACTCATATTTTTTCTTATTAATTTATTCCTCATTCAAATTAATTTATCACGAATAAATGATACAATGATTAATGAATCCAAATCATGATTCACACGATCTTACTTTTATATTTTTGTAATATAAACACCTATACAAAATATGAACAATTATTAACTTTAACAAACATATTTATCTCCCTATTTGGACAAGTGTATTATGAAAATGTAAATTCTATATGTATTCTCTACTAAGATTCCCAACCATTCATACTTGATAATATCATTTAGGGTCTCGATAACAATTTTTTCTATCAAGGAATATCCATATATTTCTTCTCCATATTCAATTTAATACATAGTTTTATCTCTTAATGTGGTCTATACATGAAGCTGTAATGATAATAAATATAGCTCTGGAACTGGCAGGGGAAAGGTACTCTCAAAATTTTGTTTTGTTTTCTTGGTCGATTCACTAGATTTTCTTGATTCGACATTTATTTTCTCTACTACATTATCCATATGTAATATCATACCTCACTTCAGACCTCTTATCATAAACTAATTAATGTTTTTCATATGAAAAAATTTGTTTAAAATGTACCTCATGTATCTTTATAAGATTATATGATGATGCTATGAAGGCTCCAATAGTATCTTAGACAATTGTAATATCAAGACCATCAAGTGGAATAGGAAACTCAGTAGTCGGATCATAAGATACCTTAATCCACACTCTCATGTGATTTTTGGGGAGGGTTTGATTGTGTATCTGGTATCCTAGGATATTACACATTGAACCCATCGTAACACGATGGTATGTGGCTGTTGAGAGTTAAAAATCACATAAAATTGTAGCCTACAAAATTATAGTAATATAAATTTATCAAAAGTTGATTGATTTACATTTAAAATAATGAGTAATGAAAATATTTATTACCTCAAGTAAGGTATGAAGTTGAGGAGAATTAATAGCCTCAAATCTAGTAGGATCATTTGGTTTATGTACAGATCTTCGATCCACTGCTAGTCCTCTTTGATCCTTTATTAAACATTATTCTACCAAAACAGACCACAAAATAATATCTTATAGTGATTATATTTTTTTCTTCATTCATATCATTATATTATATATTTATTCATGTGGTTTTATCTTCTCAAAATATTTATAAGGAGAGAATTTAAAACCTAATCCTCTAACATGACTATATTGTTTAGGCCACTTCAAAACTACTGAAAGTATATTTTCTTATGGTATGGTTGTTACCGATTCTTATGTCTAAACCATATTAAAAAATATTAAATTATTTATTTCTATGTAATATTGTTATAAATCATAATGAATTAAAATTATTTCATACTTACTCATGCTTCCCATAATGATTCTATTTTTTCATTAACTAATATACCACCCTTATTTACATGATCCTCCTGCCATAACAAATGAAATTGGATGGAAGTGAATTCATATTTTGATTCATCAATCTTTATATAAATAAAGTAACATATGTTATTTCATATCACATAATTAAAATTTTATTTCTGATTTAAAATAATTTCCAATTTATTCTCTAATGAAGAGTACCCCATCCTTCCTTTGTGATAAGGTCACACTGGTTTTGACACAAATTATTTATTTTCAACACTCTTTTTTGTTTCATAAATCAACAATTTTGAATCAAGTTGTATGAAATAAATAATGTAAAATAATATATTATCGACCACAATGCAACTTGAAATTATTTATCATTGCAATGACTATTGAACACAGTCCATGTTTCCTTCTTTATAATGTGTGCATAACAAAGTGGTGGGTGGGGATTTATTTTCCCCTCAACATCCCTAACATGTAACTTTGTCATAAGAGTCTGGAATCCTCTACGTGATTTTTTAGAGACTATTAAGAAAAATTTATTACAGTAATCTTCTAAAATAAATGAAATCTAGAAGGAATAATGAAAACAAAATCAATGTTTCATTATATAGTTTTTCAGTAAAATAGAGAAAGTATATTTCAACATTACCTTTATATTGTTTCAAAGTATTTCCTTCATTATAGGTTATATGCAATGCTATGAGTCAATATCAATCAGGACATTCATTCTCGTTGTGAACCCAAGATAACTAGTGAACTCTGATTTGTTCGGTTCAATATGTTGGCCATATTGATTCCAACCAACCTCAAATTTTATATCATGACTTATTTTCTTAACAGTTTTAATAAAAAAATTTATGTTGTATCATTATTTTTTTGTTTCATTTTTTTCATCAATACATTTTTTATCTTCTAATAATTATTTAGTTTCATCATCAATATTCTGTTCTTTCTCTGGATTGGAAACATCTTCATTTTCAGAAGACATTTTCCATATGATTAGTCAAACATTTAATTTGTCTTGAATAACAATAATGTAATACACATCATGCATAAAATTCTACAATTTCATGAATCTTGAATGAAAAATGTTTTTTTCTTGAATAGATATATAATACTTCAATACTACTATACAGCTAACCATCACTCTATTTATTTCATTTTTCCTCAGATTCATGATTTTCTTCCATATCTTGAAGATGGATTTGAGGCTACTCATTCCCTCATTCAAACTAGCCTTCCTCTCATCACTATTTATGAGATATGCCATCAAAGAACTTTGGAGCCAAAATATTGGGGGGAAGGATAGTTTGAAAGATATTGTCCAATCCATAATCAAGATATGTAATATAATCAAGAGTCTAAGGATTAAAGTGTGCTAGGAACCTACCCTCATGGAATCACTCAAAATGTCTCCTCAATTGAAAAGGAAGTGGATTACCTCCACTATAATGGTCTTGAAGAAATGAATCTCACTGCACCTACATTTTACACTACTTATATCTACTAAAGGATTCCTCACCTTTCGATTTTGGATATTTTTTTAATCCAGCAGAAGATCCCTCCAATAACATACATCCCCTCAAGGGGTAAATTTTTCAACTTATACTCTGTATTGATCTACAATTTTTTGACTCTTATAAATGAAAATAATCTATTCAATGCAATCCTAAATTTATTATTATGATATATTACCATAAAATCTTAGAGGAACCATAGATACTTCTTATCATTGAAAATTATTCCACATATCTTGAATTAGATCTAATATTACCACTAGTAATGTTCTAATTTATTACTAATAATTATATTAGCAGTTGTGAAATATAATATTGGAGAGAGGTATCCCCACAAAAAGTTATTCTAGCCTTTGAGGAGATTACACTAGCCTTCAATCACATAAATATTCTTGACAACCCTTGATCACCAAAGGAGTGCTAGCAATTTAACCTAGTGATAAATAGTGATCAATGAATAAGAGTGATTTGGATATGGAATAAAACAAAGGGTTAATTACAATAGTTGGATTGTATCCATTTATAGATACTATAAATTTAATAAATAGTGCCTTGATAATTGACCACTATCTCATGGAAACTGATGATTTCATCATGTCGGAGTACTACTTTCATTAAGTGTTTCAATAAATTTTTCAATCCATCCATGATTCTCCTCATGATTTATAATTGATGAGAAACCATTTTGGAGACGTAGCCAAATTTATTTATACAATATCATATAATTAATGCCCCACCAAAATCTACATTCGTCATATGTCATATCCTTTGATAAAAGTATATATAAGATTAAATTTCCATTTATGATTCAAGGATGCTAGAAAATATGATAACCCAATTTTATGCATTTCGTAAATGGATAAAAAATTACAGGACCTATATGATGTAAAGATCCAAACCATAAAAAGTATATTTTAATCAATTTTTGTTCACTCAATGTTTATTCTCTATGTTATATGACTTTTCAAATTAATTTTTTTACTATGAATTAATTATCCCTCTATTTTGATTATTAAATCTATTAATAAATCACATCTCATAGTTTTATTGCTCAACTATACAACCATGGATAACTCGCTTACTTTTGGGAAATAAACTCTTTATATATTGTTGTGTATTTCTAAGTCTATTTACCCAATTATTTCTCAATTCTATCCAATCTAGGAAATTTTTTAAAAAAATTTTGAGAATAATTTTTCGACGAATGAAATTCCCCATCACTCTTTGTAACCCATGGTTAAAGTTAAATAATAATATTGTATTAATTAAAAAATGAAAACTCACACAACATGCATCACTAAAATAATTTTTGTAACGTGACTAATTAATTGAATATTTTCTGAATTAAATAAAAATTTATTCATCAATATCATAAATCGAAAAAACCCAATTCATGGTTTAGCCATTTATATTAAGAACCAAAATCTGGAAACATGTTTTAATGATTTTTAATCTTACCTTGGTCCATATATGTTCATGACACATAAATGAGGTCCACAACTTAGAATATACTAATCCTTAAAACCCTCACAATTAATCCTTTAGAATATAAAATCTAGTATATAAGATGAATTCAATTTGAGAAAATAACTAGATTTTGGAACCCTATATTATTCAAATGAAGAGAAAACTGAGGGGGGTGAGGGGTATCCTAGTTAATGTTGAGAGGAGAGTAAACCATCTATGTGTGTCTCTAGGGACAAATGGGGAGGACACTAAAATACATACAAAAGGAGAAAAACAATGAAATAGAACCACACTCTTTGTATTTCAGTAGTGATGAGAAGAGATGTATGGTTCATCATGTTTTAGAACAACACAAAAATAAAAAATACGGAAACCAAAACATCAAAAAACGATAGAGGAAGAGTATAAAATAACATACATTGGATTCTTTACTTGATTAATCAGAGGGAATGCATAGGAGTTGCATAGGAAGCAGAGGAGTTCTAAGAGAGCTTGAGAATCACAGGTGACTAAGTCATGGTTAGGGTTTTTTAAAATTAGATGGGGACACTTTTAATAGAACTTTCAGAAAAGCACTGACAAAGATCCCTTTTATCAATTCTAATTTTAAAAGCGTTGATAAAATGAATATTTATCAGTGCTGATAAATATATCTTTTAACAGTGTTTTTTAACATTGATAAAGATTGATCTTTATCGGTACTGATAAAAGTTTTATAATTGTAATTATTTAAATAACTTTATTATAATATTATAATTATTTAAATAAATTTATTATAATTATATAACTATTTAAATAGATTTATTATAATTTTATAATTATTGAAATATAAATAATTATTTATTTATAATTTTATAAATACTTATTTAAAATAATAATTATTATTTATTTATAATAATTATAAATATAATTAATATAAATTTATAGATATATTTATTTATAAATATTTATTTACAAATATATTTTTGACATTATTAATGGATATATAATCTTAAATACTTTCATTTTAAAAATGGGTGAAATTGAATAATTAAAAATGAGTACACTTTAAAAATACTGAAAAATGGATAAGTTTGATTAATTAAATTTAAGTTTTTAAATAAATATGAATATATATATATATATATTGATGTGGATTAATACATATTGAAAATACTAAAACATAGTAAATAAATATTTTACAATAAATAATAGAAAATTATCAAATTCAAAACATAAAATAAAAAATAAAAAATATTAAAAATGAATACCCTAACTGTAGTATTAAAAACAAATAAATAAAATTAACCAATTAAAAATATAATATATATTAAATTTATCATGTTATAATGAAATTCTAAAATATAATAAAATTTGAATAAATTACATAAATATTAGGTGTATGTGTTTCTGTATATTGCATAAATTTCTTTGTCTGTGTGATTGTATATACAAATGCCTTAATATATATATATATGTATGTATTTATGTATGTATGTATGTATGTATGTATGTATGTATGTATGTATGTATGTATGTATGTATGTTTGTATGTATGTAGGTAGGTATGTATGTATGTATGTATATATGTATGTATATATGTATGTATGTATGTATGTATGTATGTATATGTGAAATAAATGAAACACACGAAGTTTGGTATAGGTTAAATTGATAAATAAAACAATATTAAAAATTAATAAGACATTAATATGTTTTTAATTAATATTTTATATATATTACACTTATTCATTTTATATATCTATATTTAATATAAACTATTTATTAATATTTATAATCTAAATATATGTATATTAAATTTATTCATTTTTATCAATAATTATTTAATTAATAAAATGTTTCATATTTTTCTTAATTTTATCATTTTTTAATTTATTTAATTTTTCCTTTTATTATGGACGTTTATCAGTGCTAAAAAAACACTGATAAAGGGAAACTTTCATCAGCACTAAAAATTCACTCAAAAAGGGAACCTTTTATCAGTGCTAAAAATAAAGAACCGATAAAGGTTACCTTTTATCAATGCTAAAAAAACGCTGATAAAGGGAGACTTTTTTAGCACTAATAAATGCTAGCACTTATATAAGCATGTTTCGTAGTATTGAGGTATCTAGTTCTCAAACTTTACCAACTATCATGTATAATATAGGGAAAAAAATTCATAAATTCCTCATCTCATACCTACCCATTAGAATTTATAAGGCACATCATAGAACATATTTTTGGTTTCTAGGTGCAATTCCCACTAGAAATTTTGAAAATACCTCATAACAGCTTTCCTCATAGGTAAAGGTACAATATACTAATTTAAAAAACGTATAAAACCTTCTATGGAGAAAGACCACTCAAATTTAGTATCCCTACTATAAAAAGAGTCTCTAATGCTATGAAATTCATCATAAAGCTATTGTTCCTAAAGAATCATCTCGAGAAGAGAATAGGTTAACTAAACACTTGCCAAGGAAACCTCTACCCTTGATTCCCATACTCATATATGAAACTATGAAAAAAGAACTGTCAAGTTCCACTCTTTGGATGATTTTTTCATAGCCTAGGTCAGAATTTTTATACTCAAAGCATATAGGGAATCATTCCATTTCCCCAGGGTATAGGCAATGTCAATGTTAAAATACTGAATGTACTTCACCAAATGCATCTTATGGATATTCAAATTTTTTTGAGAGAATATATATAACTCAATCTCTTGTGGTTGGAATACATAGTAAACCATTATCTACAAAGGTAATGTCACCGACTCTTAAGAACATGTATTACATCTTTCAATTCAAGGTCATGGGTTAAGTAATTATTCTCATGTGGCCTAATATGCCGAGATCCATGGGAAATGAGGTGATCACCATTCATAAGATCACATCCCAAACCTGAACTCATTGCATCATAGAATGCCACATAGCCCTGCTCGGCATCTGGAAGAGTCAACACCGACGTAGTAGTCAAAAGATGTTTCAGAGAAACAAAATAACTCAAAAATTACTCATACCAAGAAAACATTACACCCTTCCAAGTCATAGTAATCATTGGAGAGGCTAACTTTGATAATCCATTTACAAACCGGTGATAATATCCAACTATGACCAAGAAGCTCAGAATCTTGAAAACATTTCTTGGCTTCTCCCATGTCAAAACAACCTTTACCTTTTCGGGATCAACTAAAATACCATGTGCTGACACCACATGTCCCGAGAGATTTACTTCCCAAATTCCAAAATCACAGTTTGATTTCTTGGTATAATGTCAATGAATTCTCAACAATTCGATAACAACCCTCTGATGAAGCACATGATCCACCTCAAATTTGGATTAAACAAGGATGTCATCCACAAAGAATACCACAAAAATATCAAGATGCTCATGATAAATCATGTTCATTAAATACATAAAAATTAGAGGATCATTTGTTAAACCAAATGGCATGAAAAGTAACTCATAATGGTCATACCCACTCTGAAAAGCAGTTTTTTTAATTTCAAATTCTTTTATTCTCAAATGAGGGTGAATTGATCAAAGATCAATATTTGAGAACCACTTCACTCTATTTAACTAATAAAAAATATCATCAATCCATGGAAAAATATACTTGTTTTTTACCGTGAATCGATTGAGTTTTCAGTAATTGGTGAATAGGTGAATTGACCCATCAACTTTCTTAGCAAAGAAATCTTGTGTTTACCTAGGTGACACACTTAGGCATATAAACACTTTCATCAAAAAATCATCCAAATAAGTCTTGAACTATTTTATTTTAGATATATCTATATGGTATGATGTAATACAAACTGGTTGAGTACCAAGAAATAAGTCAATATAAAACTATACCTCCCTTACTAGTGGAAAAATAGAGAAGTCGAAAGAAAAAACATAGGGAAACTTAATGATAATGATAGGGATATCACCGCTCAAATATTATCACTCTATATCAAAATAGAACAAAAATATTCATTTTCCCTACTCTAGATAAGAATTTATGGCTCTATTGGACCTCAAGTATCATTCTCCTAGAAATAAAAGATACACCCTATCAGGTGTAGTAAGTAAGACCCATCAAAGATAACAATCAATCCATGATTTATTGATAGTGATCCAATCCATCCTGAAAATGATATCAAAATTTTTCATGTTGAGAAACAAAAAACAATAAGCAAGCTAAACCTTCGATAGAGAGAAAACTCAAGGGAGGCTACGAAGTCCCTTCTATCTCTTTGTTCTGAGGGGTGTAGTAATATCCATCACATAACATAAACTATTTATAGAAAGATTAATTATATTTACAATATGGGTTGAAATGAGTGAATGAGATGAACTAGTATTAAATAAAGAAGTCACTAATGATGAATATATAGTGATGGTACCTATCATAGTAACTAGACCCGTATATTCTTCCTCAGAAGACTCTTCCACTCTGTAAAAAAACTTTGTTTCAGATGTGTATTGTTGAAACCCCTTTGTGATTGAAGCATACGATTGTACCACAACATTAGAAGGTGATGATGATCTCATGCCACTCTATGGAGTAGAAAAAATATATAATAACCTCTGCAAGTGGAATGAGAATCTGTAAGAACCACATATCTTGGGTGCCTCAGTAAAAATCCATTTTGAGTTTCCATACTCTCCACACAAGTAAATAATCAAAGGTCCTATTTCAGGCATTGTAGGAGGTATAGAAAAACCCTACTATCGAGAACCACCATGCGAATCATCACTCTTCTTCTTCCCTTTACGGGAACTCACAAAACTACCAATATGAGAAAAAGGAACTCCCATCATCCTTGACTTATCATCCATGTACATTTCAACCATCAATTATCTATCCATCACATCATTATAAGAAGGAAACATTAGCAAGAACACGTGATAATTAATATCAGGTCAAATTACTATATTTAACCTCCAAGTCTTCATATTCTCATTTGATACAATATCAGTTGAAAACTGCATAATCTCAATAAAGCGATTTTCATAATTGGTCATGGCCAAGTTAACCTTATCAATTTTAAAAAACTCTACAGTCTTTTCCGACACCATAGACTTTGGAAAGAAATGGTTAGTGAAAATGACTTTAAATTATTTCCATTTTAATCCATTTTCCTAATTATCCATCACTATCATGTCCCACCATCTCCTTATAGGTCCCTCTTTCTTAAAGCTATCACATTTCTCCATGAATTAATCACGTGTTTCCAAGAACTAAAGTATAATATCAATATCTCCCAACCAATCCTCATCTAGTTGAGGATCATTGGATCCATAAATCATAGGTTGATTTTGGTGAAGGAAATATTGAGCATGATTATGTATCACATTTTTTTGTGGTTATATAGCTGAATCCTGGATGAGAATGGTTGTAGGTGTCTCTCTTAGAGCTTGGATAGTACGCATGATAACCTCAATTAGATTCAATCATATTATAGGGTCTTCCCACTAGGGTTCATCAGAAGCTTCCTCCTGGATCTGATTCACATATCATCTTGAAGTAATAATGCTTCAAAACATAATCAAACAACATTAAAGACATCATATTAACACCCAAAAAGATTAACATAATAAAATTAATCCCAACAGATAGATAAAAATGATTTGGATTTCAACCTATCCAAATAAAAAGTAGGAAAAAGACTAGAAATAATCATCATGACTTATTTACCAAACCCAACCTAGAGACTTAAGTCTTATTGTGGTGAGAGATGGCTATGTACTAAATAAAAAATGCATCCTAAGTCCTCAAAATATTACACAACATTATACTAACATTAAGGCAAGATGCTTAACTTGACATTGAAACAAAATTTTCATGAAATAGCCTGGATACTCTAGTATTATAACACCCTTGTAAGCACTGACATGGCCCGAAGGGAGTTCCTGATCCCCATAGGTTGGTGACTCATAATGATATCATACCAGATAATGTGGGAATGGTTTTTCCACAAAAACAACAAAAGAAAGATATAAAATTCAGTATGTACAAAGGAAAACTCAAAAAAGATAACTATACCAGAATTAAAATAGGTACAAACAACCTAAATCACATCATAAAAGTACCATAAAATAGGAAGAATAACCCAAGTCCCAATTAGACAGAAAATCTCATATCCTAAATATCAACAACAACTACCACCTCCAAGTTATGTTTTCCCTTTGCCTGAACCTATAAGAAGGAAATCTAGAAACTCCCAATGACACAATTAGGGTTTGAGAAAAAATCATAGTATGGCCTCACCAATGATTCATTAATAATATTCTACACTAATAAACCAAATAAATATTTTAATTTTAAATAAACATGCCTAAAATTTCAAAATCATATTCAAAACAAATCCTACTTTACATTTCAAATGATGGGAAAAAATCTAGAAAAATTATTAATAAAAATTTTATATGAAACAATTTATATAAATTCACAAGGCATGTGTAAAATAGTTTTAATAAATGTAATATATATATAAATCACAAAGGAGAAACGTGGTCATCTTCTAAGAGGTATGATAGTTCCAAGTTATGGGATGCTCACACGCTCATATGATGGTAATGATAATGTGCACACATATCTCCCTAACACATGTCAATTAAGACTAACCAACATCTCACTAAGGATAAGATCAGTAGATAATTTTATGTTAGAGTTGTAAAAAATTAATTCATTGCTTGGGGATTCCCATCCTAGAGTTTATTTCCATAATAACTCACTAAATGCATAGGATTTCATGTGCTCAAACAACAATCAATAATGGGATATTTATTTTAAAACTCTTTAAAATATAATCATCCCATTTCTTTCAATTTTAATATTCCAATTTTCATTTAAAAATAAAATTTTTTATTTAATCAAAACATTACATTTTCTGTGATAAAACCACCGTGTTTCTATCGAAAACAATTAAAATATTTTTCTCAAATATGAATTCAAAACAAATATCACAATTTAAATTCCTCTATTTAATTTCACGATATTCCACCAAAATTCACAAACACACCCCAATTAAATGCAATTGGGGGTTTTCTTCAATTCAATAGAATTGGGGGTTTTCCCCAATTTTATACCAAACCAAATTGAAATCCCTAATTTTCTCGAATTGGGTTCTTAATAAACAAATTGAAAGTAATTTAATTTAAATCAAGAAAATTAGTTTTAAATCATTTGGAAAATCATAACGGAACCACCTTGGATCATAGGATGGAGAATTACAATGCATGTATTGGAAAAATAAAATAATGAATGTTGGAAAAGGAGAACTGATAATCAAAACCTTTTGGAAAGCCAGGCTATACCAACAGTTTCAAACCATTGGTATATATAAGAAAACCATTGATATACCCTGTACCAATATTTTTCTAAACTGTTGGGTAGTATGTCTTGGGTATAGAACTATACAACTGGTTATTCATCAAATGTTGGTATAGGTTCCTAAAAATTGCAGTACACCAATGGTTTGTTAACTTTTGGTATATATCTTTAGTACACACTTAACTAGTTATTTTTAGCTGTTGGTATACATATTATTTTCAACACTATACCATCAGTTTTAAACCATTGGTATAGTGTTTTTCTGGAATTCAGAAAAAAAGACTGGAGCCTTCCCCATCTTATTGATACATGACCTGCATACAATACTTACAAAAAGAATCCAAAATAAATCAAATCCATTTAAATAAATGATCCCAGAATCATATTATGAATTAGTTAATGTTATAAACATTGACCCCATTGGTGATCTAAAACATGAAACTGATATCGAAGAACAATATATAGAAACATTATTTAACAATATATTCTATACTAAAACATTTATTGAATGTGTGAAAACATTCCAATAGATACGAACCTAGAATTTTGGGACTCCCCTATAATTCTCTATCACCACTACAAAAATCGGAATCACCCAACAAAGAGAAATGTGTGATCAGATCCCATACAATACCTAATTAATTAAATCCTTTAATTTAAATGGAATTATTCCCCTAATATAATGTATAAATAAATGATTTTTGGATACTTAATGTTGAACTAATCAAATACAGTATTTATAATGAGTACACTCTTTAATATGGGACTCATAATTATCCTTAGGAATTATTTACCCATCATGAAGAGGATATTGAAAAAATATGGGGAGGAGCCAGTCATTATAAATAATATTGTATTTTAAATAGTCAGTCAACGTGGACATGATGAATATGGATTTTTAGGAGTTATCTATACTATAACTGTATCCATAACCTTGTTAAGAAAGGATATACCTACTTCTGGAAAGTTAGGCTATACCAATGGTTAGTTCGATATTCAACTAACTAACCATCCCATAAAATCATATAATTTCAATAGATTCTCTAATAACTCAAATTGAAGAAATAGAGGGGTAGTGTTCACCAATTATACCAAAGAAAAAATACACTAAATTGATAGAGATGACTCATAATCTACGCAACATCAAGAATCCATCTCTCTACACTTCAATGGTATTGGGAACCTAGAATAGAATCTAAAACACTTTGTATCATGATGTGGTCCCATGATTTGAGACATTTAACAATTAGGGGAATCTTGGTTTAGATTATTTCAGCAAACATTGGATGGAATATACTTTATTTGGTACACTAGTTTACTAACAAGATTGGTCACGTTGTGGTAAAAACTCTATTAGTGATTTCATTATCAATTTAGCTGAATACTAAGAATTAGGGTGGGTGTGTGAGACAAGGGTATCTTAATATGGGATTAGATGTGGTTTGGGAATGATAATTAGGGTGTCTATAGCATGCGTATGGGATCTTGAGTGAAGAAGAGTGTGTGTGTGTCAAGGCATGGAAGGGAATGGGACTAGCATGAAAAGGTGAGGACCTGATAAGGAATGACATGGGAATATGGAATGATAGAACCTGGGAAATAAAAGGCATGGAGAAACACCAGGTAGGTCACTTGACCACTCCCTCTTTATTGAAATTATTAATATTCCCATTAATGATTGACATAATTTTGTTTAATAAAACTTGTGTTCTAATATTTTCCTAAAACCATGGCACTAACCATTCCCATTATACCCCAAACTATATCAACTAATTATTTTGAAAAACTAATAACATGATCATGGAGTCTACTATGCTATGGTAAATCTCTCTTATTAGTTTATTAAAACAATCACAAAATTAATAACATGTTTATAAAACAATGATATGGTGCTTTTGTAAAAAAATACAAAGACTGACTATTCTCAAAACTTCAACCATCTAATTTTTTAATTTTATGGTTAAAATTAATTCAACACTCTAAATATAGACCAAACCAATCAATGGAATTTTTCACTATATTTCTACACTTCGCTAAAAATCCATCACAAAATGGTCGGATGCCACTTGAGAGGTCATCCACAAAGGGTAATCCAAGATTAATTTTCCATGATTTATAGAATTTATACTAATGTTTATATTAATATCTTACACATGGTATGTCTATTATAGATCCCCCAAGAGATGAACCTTATTATAAATTTAAATTGATAACTGGAGACCCATTATATAATTTTGGAAGTGGATAAAGGCCTGGTTGTTTTATGGGTGTGTAGGGGTGAGGTTTGGAATTTGGTGAGAAATTGAGAGAGGGTGAGAATTAAGGTAACGTGACATGGGGGATGTGGGCTGGTAGGTTTGAAATTGGTTAAAGGGGGAGTAAGTGTGGTCATCGTGGAAATTGGGGGTTATGGTATGGGAATCTAGGGACTTGATCTTTAGGTAGTGGGTGCTTTGGCATGGAAAAAGGGAGAAAAGTTCGATAATTAAGGTTAAGTTCAATATTGTGGGGAGGGAATGGATTTATATGGGGAAGGGTATTTGGGTTAGTTTCAATCTAGTTTATAGGGGGAAAAGGGTGAAGGTTCATATTTTTTACCTAGGAATTTCATCAAATGGGTTGGGTGTAACCCAAGTTGATCATTCTACATGAACTCCACTACAAAGTCCCGAAAGCTAGCCTAAACCATTGGTATATAGTACTCCAATTACAGAAACCAACATACAGTATCTTCCCCTATATAATTATTGTAAAAATATTTGCAAATAATTAAAAAAACACTAATGTAGAAAATACATAGAATACAACACTGGAAATAACAACACCTGTAAATACCCAATAAACATTTACAAAAACACTAAATAATATTGATGAATACAACACCTGATAAAAGAGTAATGTGTGTGTTATATTTTTGGCATCAGGATAATGGAGTATGTAGAGAACCAGGAAAAATTTTGTTGTGGAAGTTATTACATGATCATGTCTCACTTTTTATATTTTCACTATATTCCAGGCGGGAGACATTGTTTCCCTCTTGAAACATTAGAATTTATTCCCTCTTTGAGCAAGATTTTGTCCAGTATTAGGCTTCCAACCTAAGGTGACCATTTTCATTTATAGAAATCTATGTGAATATATATTATATAGAGGTAAACATGTCATTTAAAAGTTATTATTTCAAGATAATAAATGTAATCTGCTTGTTTCAATTGATGAATTTAATCTATGACAACAAATATACACAATATTACACATATAATCAATCACAGAAAATCATCAGACAACAAATTTCATTAATATCAGTGAAAAATGTAACAGATCAATTTGTCCTTCATCACTATCACTATCATCATCGTCATCATAATCCTTATCCTTTTCCTCATCCCCATATCAGTCCTCATCCTCATCCTCATCCATATACTCATCCTCAGCCTCAACCTCACCCACATCCTCATCCTCATCCTCTCCCTCATCCTCCACCTTGGCCTCTACCTCGGCCTCACCATCATCATCAGTCGTGTCCTCTTCCTCACCATTATCCTCATCATCTTCATCGCTATCGTCTAAAATGAAATCTTCTTAACCGCCACTAGAACTACTTCCTGGTGCACTATATAATGAAATAATCGATGAAATATATGGATCACAAGCCATAGTTCTCTCCAGTGGAAGTGATAAACTTAAAATTGTCATCAGTTTCATAAACTCAGTGTTTCCCCTTTTAGTACATTCTTCTAACTGTCTGACCCTTTTTTCAGCCTATTATACCCATGCCTTAACCTTTTACAGCTCATTGGTAATACGAATTATACCTAAAGTGGCACAATACCTCATAATAACTATAATCTTCCCAGAATGACAACATACTCTTCCATGGTGCTCATCTCCCAAAACCTAATGTAAGTGATCATTTGGCCCAAAATTGTTAGATTCTTAGGAATCAAGGGCCTCCAATGAAACCTGTTACAAATATAAGTAGATTATTAAGTTAAAAAATATATATTAACATTTGAAATAAACAAAGTAAAACTTAAAATCTACTATTGTGTTGGTTTGTTAACAATACTTCTATTTTTTTCTACTTGAGAAAAACAGTTTATCTCGAGGAACACATCCTTCAATATTCAATACCTTCCTCTACAATGAAATTGAATTTTGGAAACCATAAATTAATATAGGTTACTAATAATGAAATTTCATAAGTAAAATTATTCCAAAACTTTAGAAATCAAATTAATTATGGTGGAAACAATAAAAATTTCAACTCCTAAAAAAATTATAAACAACAGTCGTAACTACTTAATCTCATGAAATGACATCGTAGTACACCCCAAAGTGTGGACGTATTTTTTAGCATCAATGTTTATTTTCTAGATGATTACTAAATACAATTCAAAATAAAAAAGAAATTATTAATTAAAAACATGAATATTTTCATTTAAAAACAACAAATGTGATTAATATATTAATCTTGGTACTCGTACAATGAGTAATCATTTGCCGATAATGTTCTATCAAACAATAATCCATGAAAGGTATCACCTAAAAATATATGCCAACTATAGCATTCCAGCCAAAATACAACTCATGCTTATAGGCTCTCCAAAGCTCACCTAATTCCATTAGGCGTGCTGGCCGCACACCCTCACCATCTAGATAATTAAAATGAAGCTGGAACCAAAATCTTAATTCATATAAATACAATAATAATATAACATTAAATTTAGCGTATATTTTTACCCATATTTTTTACCATGAATTATCCTCAAATTCATTTGGTAAGTGTCTCCAAGAGAGCGGGTTGACAGGAATGATGTTAGATTATTTGGCATGCATCGCCAAAAAATCTTACATTGATACCCAATTTTTTCGATTTTTTGGGTGTCTTCATTGTATTCCTCCATCAAATGCGTGTGGAAGTTCTACACCAAACACATTCATGGGGTCCCATGCTTCCTGACAATAGATCTAGTTGTTATAGATGAAAAAGAAATATCATTTCAATACATGTTATAATTAAAATAAATTATGGTAAAACTTTTATTAGGGTTCTATAAATATACCTATGGTAGTCTGATCAATGGGTACCACTGGATCTATAGACAATGAAAGAACATCACCCTGTATAGGTGGAGTGGGTACCAATGTATGCTCCGCAGGAACAGACAGTGTCAGAGCAGGATTTGAAGAAGAAGGGGTGTAGAATCTCAGAGAGAAGAAATTAGAAGGAAAAGAAGATGGCATAGATGACTGGACAAATACATGATATGGATGAGTTGGAATCATCATTATCTATGGTAAATATGGTTGAGTAGGCTCAGATGTAAAGCATAATGAATACATGGGAGGCCTAAATATCTCATGTGTCCCTAATGACACTGTGGGATCAGAATGTGTGGTATACAATATGTTAGTGGGAGGGGTAGGATCTAACCGGGTATGCCGAATAGAGCTCCTAGCTCTCATACCACCCCCTCATACCACTGACCTAAGTATTGGGACCACCACTAGGCTGCTTGTTGAATAACAAGCACCTAAGTGGTGGATCCTTGAGAAAATATTAAAATAAAATTAATCACAAGACATTATATGTTATTGATATATATATATATATATATATATATATTTAAAATAAAGTACTCACGATAGGATCTAATGGAGGAATTCCCATCTCAGTCATTTGGTGATTGTTGTCCATCATCCTTTTTCTTCACATATCCTCAATAGGTTTCATTTCTTTCATTTAAAAAAATATGGAAGTAATTAGAACATGATAACTAATGTGTAACCCAAAAAAACATATGAGACATGGCTTATTTGTATTAGGTTATTTGGTTCATATTTTTGGTTAGTTAATTTAGCTATTTTTTATTAAGTCATTATTTACATTTTTTTGTTTTCATATCAATAAGTATAATATGTCCAATTCAACTCCTCTTGTTTTTCATTCTAATTTAATTTTTCTTGTTGTGTTTCATCTCATAGGATTCAAAACATTTCAATTCAATATTAGAAAAGGAAACTCAAATAAAACTGAAACCAATAAATATTGAAAATTCACATTTTGGTCAAGTTGGATACAAAATATTTGTAATCAATATTAAATCATTTTCAATAGTACCAACCTTAACAACCCATGTTGATATAAACTAAAAGAACCGAGAACATGGATGGATGATTCTATATATTTCCCACCACAACTTTGGGTTCACAATCAACTATGATAACTGGGATATTAGAGTCATCATATATAATAAATTGGTTGGGGCTAATGGTAGCAGGGATGGTGTCAATTCCATCATCACCATCATTAAAAAATGTCTTGTAATTACTCAATAATGACACAAAATTTAGTTCAAAGATGATAATTGACATAAAAAACTTTTTTCATCATTGATTCCAATAGATATGGTTTACCAGTAGCAAGAGTGCGAGTCATGTCAATAACTCAAAATCCATAATCATTAATAAATGTGTCATGCCTCATCATCAAATAGAACCATTGGAATTTTATCATAGTAGCTTGACCATGAGAGTAATAATCCAACATTATTATTATTTTCAACATCTCTATATTAAGAATTTTTTTCTAATTGAGGTCAATTATCCGATGCACTATCATAACCATGTATTCTGGAAGTTATCATAACACGATCATGTGGTGTTCTCATATTATTAAATCATTTAGTGATAATAAATCTATACCCATTGATCATAATATATTTACATTCACGAACCATGGTATTATGACCAAAATCCAAAGCTCTTATTTCCCCAGGGACAGATTCAGTAGGAAAACTGAATACCTGAAACATAAACGAATATTAAACTTAATTAAATATTGATTTTATTAATTTATTACAGCAATATTTCTACCTTCAATTTCAACCAAGCAGTAAATTATTTGATAGTAAAATTCTATCTCATTCTCAATTATAAAGAACGGTGATTTATATTTATCATTTCTTTATGATCCCTATAGATAAAAATAGAAATAGTTTAATAGATATGTAAAATTACATAAGTCTAGATAAGATATACATGTTCAATTTACTTACATGATGTAATCATCAAAAAAATAAAAGTTGAAAAACACTGTGCGGTGTGCCATCTTCTTCTCTTCAAGGCTTAATGTCATCAATGTATATGAACCTTAAATTCATCTTATTTAAGAATGTTATGAAAAAGTGGGTTCAATTTTCTCATACTTTTCTTCGTCATTTCTCATTGATCTATTCATTATTGTATTATGATCAGAAAAATAAATTGAGAAAAAATCCAAACATTCTCGATCCAAGTACACTTTCACGATAGAACCTTCGAGATGATTCATGTTCAGTACACAAGATTTCAATGTGTACATATTATTTCAGTTGGATATATCCAACGACAATAAATAGGTCCTCAGATAATTTTTTTGGTTGGAATATTGAATGTCACATGTAGCATTCATGTGACAAATGATATACGGAATATTTTCTCTAACTGACACAAAACTAACGGTGTCTCTGGTAACATTTTTTGAATGATATACGTAAAAAACATCCTAGAAAAAAGATATCAAAACAAATGGAACAACTCAATAACTAACACCCTTACATTATTAGAAAAAAATGATAGATTTCTATTGGAATCAACTAATGTAGAAGGACATGATAATCAGAAGTCTTTAAAGATTTCAACTTTAACTCTCTTCTATTGACCCATTTTGATATATTGCTTGAAGAGCTATCAAGAGCTTTAATATTCTCTATTACTTATAGAAATTGATTTTTCTCTACAGGTATCATCACATAAGAAGCATATGGAACTTGCCATTTATTTTCACTAATAGACACATGATGAAATTTTGGTCTGTTCCCCCAATCCACCAAGTCACGTTGAGATAGTAAATCATCTTTTATCTCTAACTTGACATTTAGAAGAATCAAAATCAACATTTATCATATATTTATTTCAATGTGAATTACATCTAAGAAATGACATAACAAATTGGTTGATCAATAAGTAAAATCAAAGAAGTTATTCTTCTTCTTCCAATTGTAACAAGTTTCATTGGTAACATTTTTACTCTTTCTAGATTTAATTTGACCCTTTCCAAATGAAAAATTGAAATCTTGAAATTCATTAAGAACATTAGTTTCAGACATACACTGAGGTGGGTTATTAGTCTCCATGGTATTTCCAAATATTTGATGATTATTTCTATATGTATGGTCAATTAGCCAGAATCATCAATGTCCCATAAAACTAAAACTACTGTGATATTTAATTCTTATGGATCATTTATTCTCCATACAAATAGGACATGATAGTTTTCCATTCATGCTCTATCTAGACATCATTTCATAAGATGGAAAATCATTAATCATCCACATAAGCACAACACACATTTGAAATATGTCTTTTAATCATGCAACATATGTGCACACACCAACATCCCAGAGAAGTTTCAACTATTTTATTAAAGGTTTCATGTATATTTCTATATCATTACCTGGATTAAAAGGGCCAAATATGAGTATGCTCATGAAAGTTAAAGGTTTTTTCCTACACAACCATGGGGGAAGGTTATAAATGTGTATAAAAACTATCCATATGCTATGCAAAGTAAGAATCTTCCAAAATGGATTAAAACCATCACATGAAAGACCCAGACTCACATTACACATGTTAGATATGAAATCAAGATATCTATCATAAAATCTAAACCATATGAATTCATCTTCTCAGTGATCTAATTAATCATTATTCTTCTTTCTCTTACTATCATGCCACCAAATTGTTTTGATATTTCATCAGACATGAAAATATTCTAGAATCTTGGGATCAATGGAAAGTTCCACATTACTTTATGTGGAACACAAGATGGTGTTACAACATCTTTTAGATTCCATCAGGATGTTCTGAATTTTATACAATCATTTTGTTTAGCAGTTTCCTACTAGAATAAGGTAAAATATTTTGGGAAAGCATGATTTTTTTTGAAAATCCATGTTCTTTAACTAACTTCAATTCCTTATAGTGGTTTGAGGTAGTATCTACCTTATCTGGAAGTAAGTCCTTTAATAATTTAATAATTTAATCTATGGTGGTATTATTAATACCATATGTGGTTTCCCCATGAAATAATCGGATTAAAAATTTCATCCTTTTCATTTTACCACATTGCGGATATAGTGTAGTCGTGGCAGTATCATTCAATTTTTTTTTACCCTATCAACATAATCATTTTCATTAGACGCATCATGTGTGCTCGTATCGAAGTCTTGTTAGGTTGACATCCTTTCTTTATCATGATGATGAATAAATATAATCTGATCACATAACAAATTATCCAATCCATTCCTCTCATTTAGATCATCCGTATTTTGAGATTCCATTTTCTCCCTATTGTGATACCACACATTGTAGTTTTTTTTAAAATATATTTGGTTATATGGTATCTAAATTCTTTATGGATCAACCAATGTCTTTAAACATAATTATAACTTGGGTAGTCTATATGACCATTATCTAAATCATTTTTAAATGAAAAATCTAAAAATCCCTTCAAATTGTTTTGAAAATTTCTTGAGGTCTGATCGGGTTCATATATCCAACTTCTATCCATTCTGTAAAAAAAATTATAAGTCATTTCGTGAAAGAAATTCAATAGGATTGAAGTTTAATCCAAAATATATTTAAGTAAATGAGAAATTTTAACTTTATATAAAACCATAAATTACAAACTACTCTATATGAGAATCATAATATAAAATACAAAAAATATTATATATATATAAAATAATATAAATATGAAACCATGATATTAAATTCAATTATAAATTTAATACCATAATATTGGTTGGTTTTTGTTATTTTATCTGGAATAGGTTGGTGCATCAATATTAGAGTTTTATTAAATATTGTTCAACTCAATTCATTTTTTATCATTACTATAGAATTTCATTTATTTAGGTTCAATTTAGTTCACTTTTTATTTTAGTTCATTTTGATGCAGTTTAGTGTTGTTCAGGTCTACTCAAGTTTACTTAGGTTAAATCAAGTCATTTCAATTCAATTAAATTGGTTTGGTCAAGTTGGTTTGGTTATGATATAAATAGGATTTTTTAGTTCAATTGGCTTTTAGTATAAAGGATTGATAGGTTCAATTCATTTATTTCCAAGACTAGTTAGGTCAATTTAGTACAATTTAGTTTACTTAGGGTCTGATCAATTCATTTAAATTTAGTTTATATAGTGGGTCATCATAATTAAATGAATTGGTAGATTATGTGAAACATAGGGGATGTTATGGACAATCATTTTATAAAGACCATATTGGTGGATGATGTCCTTATATCCAAGATATGACACCTCCCCTATTAGAACTATATATCTCACTCACTTCACAATAAAACTGAATATGTAATAATGTGTATAAAAAATAATATTATATTGATTTAACATGTATTATTGAGTTAAAGAAATTAAATATTTATTTAAATAATAATATAGCATGTATATATCATTAAATACATTTTCAATCATTACAGAATCACTCCAAAACATCTTCCACCAACTACTGCCACCATATTATGGTGACTTGTGTAATATGTTATTCTTATATGATTTTACCATTTTTTTTATTTATGATCCATGTTTATTTGGGTTTGTGTCTCCTGGTTTGAAAATGAATGGTTGAAAATATGTTATAATCTCTTTAAAAAGTGAAGTTTATGTAGTTGATATTTATATATTTGGGATTAGAATTTGAAGAGTATATGTAAGATCATATGAATCCAAACTAATTTAAAACCCTGGGTTTTCTTTTTCTTTATTATCTTATATATTATATTCACACATCAAATGCACTTAATTTTTAATCAAGATATACTTTCCAACCACCACATTGTTTTACCTCTCAAGGTGATATAAGACCCAATTTGGGGATAGGAACCCTCTATGAGTTTAAATTTCAATTATAGGCACCCCCATGACTTAACATAATTATGTAACACAACTAGAATAAATATTTATCATACCTAGCTTATATTTTATATTTCTAAGGAGTATCACTTAATCAAACATGAACTCTTAGGCTATATTGACTCAATTTCTTATAAAAAAACAACTTTCCCTATATGAGCATCATACTAAGAAAAACAATGTATATATGTTTAGAGAACATTTAAGCAACCATCCACCCTCTAAAATCTAGAGAAAACTCTACCATTATAATGGTATTAATCTCCTTCGACATCATAGAATAATAAAATAAGATTGAAACCCACAAACATTTGGGATTTATGATGATAAAAAAAGATGACATGAGAAACTATAAAAAATTTAATACCCAAGTTAAGAATTAAAACATAGATACTCAATATATATATGGATTAAAAAAAGATTAAATAGAGGTATAAAAAAAATAATGAGGGTATAGGGATACTTTTGTGACTTCTATATTTGTAAGGACTAAAAAGAGAGTATGAGGATGATGTATTTATTTTAATATTTTTTTATTTTAAATAATTTTTTAAAAATTTATCATCGGGGTACCATATACATAATACAACTCCACTTGGTACTGGATGGTTTACATGGGAGAACCCCTCCATTCGACACCTCATTGAGTTCCTAGTGACCCAAATACTATATTATTTTTCACTACACACATGACATGGCACTGATCTTTTCCTATAATTCAAAAAAATTAGATGACTAAAATATTAGAAAAAAACCTCCCAATAAATCATCAAGCACCAAAATTCTTGATCAAAACAAACAAAAAAAATCCAATCTATAAATAAATACAAATGAAAAAAGGAAAAATAAATGAAGCTAAAACATATTAATCAGTTATATATTACTTATTTTATGTGGAAGAACAAAAAATTACTTGAATATGGATCCTTAGTTGGAGAGAACGGTTGGCATGCTAGGAAGAATAGGGGAGCTCTCGTTTAGGGAAAATCAAAACAAAAAACCAAAAATAAGTCGAGGAATAACATTATAACTAAGATATAACTTATATATTTGAAGTATAAGAACAAAAAATGGCTTGAATCAAGCATATATTGATAGTTGGGAAGAAGGGTTCACATGCTGGGGAAGAGGGAGCTCTGGTTTAGGGAAACACGTGGGCAGAGGGATTCTGGAGGCATGTAGTGTTTTTGGGAAAAAACAACCCAAAGGTTTTAAAAAAATGTTGGGATACCTTACTTAAATGGACCATATCCTAATAGTTTTAATAAACTGTTGGTATAGGTGTACTTTTCTCAATGATTTTAGATAACTATTGGGAATCCTATATCTAAATATCCCTATACCAATGGTTTTTTCAAACTATTGGTACAGTTGCGTCGGTATAGATCATATTTACAATAGTGAAAAATAGATTCAAGATCTAAAACAATAGGGATTAGAACCTACAATAATAATGAGATCTAAAAAACCCCAGATAGTAGAGAAAGATATAGAGGGAGATTGATAATGAGAGAAGAACTATTACCGTTGAAGGATTGAATAATGGTCTCCAAACATTGATTTTGTTCGAATGGGGTTTGGAGTAGCCAAAATTGGTCCCTGAGAGCCCCAGATACCTATGAAATTTATCTAGGTCGAGTTAGGTCCAATCTGGGTTCTAAATGGGGGTCGACAATTATTAATTAATTTTTAGATTGTTTAAAATCCACTCTCATGGTTTTCTGGGTAGGGTCTCATGATTTTCCAAACTAGGCACCCTAATAATGCACCCCTAATGGTGGGGTTTCATGGTTTCTCCTTAGTGGGCACATAGTTTTTCAAACAGTGCACCAACCGTGAAAACCATCACAGCCTGGGTTTGAATGGTTTTCACTATCAAGGTGCACAGTTTAGGAAAATTGTGCAACAACCATGAAAAACCCAAGATCCCTTCAAAATTTCCAAAATTCTACCCAAAACACCCCAAAACGATACCAAACTAAAGCATGATCAAAATAGAGGTTTAGAAGTACCTGAGAGTAGTAACACGATGTTACACTCTTAGATATATATATATATATCTTTATCCCTCTAATATAGGTGGATTTATCTATGTATTTCATGGATAAACATTTTTTAAACTAAATATTTATATATTATAAGGCTTACATCTTATTTCTATTAATTACGTGTCCTGAACATATATTACTAGGGAAAAACTCTGACACTCCCACCACACATAACTCACTTTTACTTCTAATAGAACCAAATTGTCTTTTCAATTTCAAAAAATGACCGTAAAGATTTTTTCTTTGGATTTACTCATCCCATGAGTCTTTTAGATATTTTTTCCTTTTCTAAATTTATACATCTTGATCCTCAACTTCACTGAAATATATATTTCTCCCACTAGACCTTTTATATATATGACCCATTTCTTGATATACTATTTTATCTCTAAGATCATTTAAATTTACACTTTGTGTCTTATGATGAATTTTTTTTATAAATATCCTTAACTTATAACTTGCATTCCTATATATGTGTATAAAATATCCACTTATTTTCTCTCAAGATATAACTTATATGACACCTAGTCTATTTCTTTGGTTGGAATACTTTGTTAACTGTGTATGAAGTTATTTTTAATCTGTGTTTATAAAAATATTATTGAAGAATTACATAAATATAAATCAATGCATTTTTTGTTAAGATATTCTATAAATCATTCTATTATTTTGTTTTTTGTTTCTAATTCATAAATCTTATTGAAACATTCATTATATAGTGTTTACCTATGTGAGTTGAAAGAACATGGTTGTTTAGAATTGTTTGAATCTGGTCTGAAGAGGTTTTATAAATAATATAAATAATTCTATTATGTTGGAGTTAAGTATGAAAATTGAAAAGTTTTTATATTTTTCATAAGACTTTGGTAAATCTACAAGACTTCATGCTATCTTGTATGACTTTAAAACAGGAGTATGAGTTTTTACACTATTTCATATGAATTTTAGTTGAGTGTATGACTTATAAGGTAATATTAAAGTCTTTTATGTATGCATATGACTAATATATGACTATAGGGGTTCTCTAAGACTATAGAATAGACTTTGGGGAATTTATATTACTCCAGTCCATGACTTTATATTTCATATGAATTTGACCTTCGAAACATATGATATTGTTTTTCATATGAATTATAAATTATAATAACAATGTAAAGTCACATGAAATGAGTTGATTTTGAATTGGAATACTTGAACAATGGGTGAATATTTTGTGTTATTCTAAAGATTTAATTTTTTGGTATTTCAAGTATAAAAAATTATAAAAGAATAAATCAAGAGATGCGAAGTAATATATTCTTCAAAAAAATTTCAATTATTCATTGTGATTATTGCTTATATTTGAGGATTCCACATCTCATGAATAGATAATGTATCATGAATATTTTTGGCCTCAATAAAACTTGGTATCTGTATTCATGTGAAGAAACTATAGTGGGTGTCATGGGATTTTTAAGTAGAAAAATGAATTCTAAGATTTATAGAGGAATAAAAGTGGAAGATCATTGTTCATTAACAGATGTAATTTCAAATTAAATAATTGAAATTCGAATATGTGTGAAATTTGGAGAATAATTTAAAAGTGGTTGACTGTATAGATAAAGAAGGCCTCATTTTTAGAAGTTCCTTTATCTCCTCAATATTTCACTATATATATATATTCATTTGAATAAACACAATGTTCATCAACTTTTTCTACACCCAACACTTGGAATAAACTATCCACAACATATTTAATGAAAATTATTGTGAAAAATACTATAAAATCTCTAAGGTATAAATAAATTTTTTTAACATTATAGGATGGATAATTAATATGATTTTTTATTTAAAAGGGTATTTTCAATAAAATTAGTTTTATTCATATATTTTATTTTATTTTAAAAATTAAAATTAAAATTTAATAAATTAAAGTTAATTTTTGAATTCACTATATCAAAGTTGACTTCTTATGAATTTTTTCAACTTTTATGAGACAAGTAATTTTTACATGAACAATGAAAAATACAGTTTCCCCGAAATAGTGACTTTTATTACATTATTATTATATAAACAAGACTTAGGATTTTATGAAACATTTTAATTGATCAAATATATATTTAAGGACTATTTTTATTCATTTTAAATATATTTTTTAAAATTATAAGACCTATGTTTAACCTTATAAAACAAAAGTAATATTTAAATTATAAAAAATGTTTTTGATCTTTTCTTATAATAAAGTATTTTAATAGTAAAATTCATTTCTAGTTTACTTTTAAAGTTATATAAATTTTTTATAAGAAATCAAATTATGTCATAAAAATTGAATATTTTGATATGTTTTTATTAAACATACTTTTTAATCTTGAAAACAGACTTTTCTAAAAATCAGTTTTATATGATATGTACATTTATTGTTAAATTAACATTTCACACCATGAGATTTTTTTTTGGTAAAATGATTTTAAAATTTTAAAATCCCAGTTCAAATTATATATTAAGTTAAATTTTAATTTTTTAATTAAAATTAATTAATATGGTTGAAAATTAATTATCCTGGTAAAAGAACATTGATCGGGCGTATATGCGCATTACCACCTCTATGAATTGACATCTTTTGATTTTTCATAACAGGCTATAATGTATGGTTATAATGATAAAATTTATGAATAATTATGGTATATAAATTATATTTTTTATTTTTATTCAATAATTATTATTTAATATTAATCCCACCAATTAATTGTAAAATAAAAACTTCATCATGTGAACATGTGGACTACTGCTTCCATGAAGGACATGTATTATTTTTATTAACCACCTAAAATTGATGGTCCTAAACGCATAATTAATTAAATAATATGAAATTTATAAAATTATTAAGGTTATTAAATTATAAAACATTCCCTATATTCTTCCCATTCTATGATAAAAAAATCATCCTACATGTATATTTGTAGACTACCGACTCCACAAATGTGATTTATTTATTTTTTACATCCTATAATTAAAATTTATATAAATATATTAAAATAACCTTAAACCCCTTAATAAAACATAAATAATGTCATTATATTTAATTAATAATGAAATTATAACAAAATCACCCCCATAATCATACTTATCCATTAATTTTAACCTGTTAACATTTTGAACGGTTTAAAAACTGACATGAAATATTCTATAAAACTCTATCATATATTACTATTAGAAAAGAATTATGATTTGATTAAAAGATATTAAGAAATTTTTGTTTTTTTTATGGTTCTGAAAAATTTATATTATGTATTTAAATTATTATGAAAATATCATCATTGATAATTAAAAATACCAAAATAATCTAACACTGATTCCATTTTCACACAATATAATTGAAACACTTTTGGAGTGAGATAAGATATTTATAAATCCATATAAGGTATCTATTTAATTTCTTTAAGAAGTCTCTAAAATTTTAACATGTTATCAAATAATGGATTCCATAATTTACATCATAATTAATGCATGAAATTATTAACGTTACTAACGGCCGATGGTAAAAATAATGTATAGAACACAAATATATTCATAATAAATGATCATGATGGAAGTATAGAAAATATAATGTATATTAATAAGGTTATGAAATATAATATTAAGATATTTAAGTTTATTTTAAAATGGGATAGATCTCAATCGACAAATTAAGGAAAAGGGAAATAGGTTCTTATCTCAAATTTAATTTATAGATGCATATTTGTTATTATGCACCATGATATATTTAATATTATTTTATTAATACCTAATAAATTTATTTTTCCATATTAATTTAATTATTGAGGTTTTTATATCCATTTTTATTATTTATTTTAATGGACTATAATATAGAGGATACCAGGGTTGTAAGAGTTTTTGTAACCTCAATTTCCTTTTATTGAGATACTAACTTTCATATTTAACACTATTCTTCCAAGACTGATATACGCTTCCAAATTAATAAATTCAAATTTATTTACTCCTATTATGAGGTTTTATAATTCTTCCATATATTCATATGATCAAATGTCTCTTATGTCAAAGATTTTTATACTCATAAGGGTTTCTTGGTATCAATTCCAATTTCTTGAGATATGCATCTTCTTACGCACCAATTTACATTTATATGGTGTATATATTACCTATGTTTTTTTATATCATAATTTATCATTTATTAATGGTATTTTAAGTTCAATTTCAAGATATTTCCCCTTAAAGTGTTTTGATTTAAGTGTTACTCATGTCATAATATTTCTATTCCTGACATCATTTACAAATCAAGATCTCTCAAATGTGATAATCTAACTAAGGAATTTGTAGAAAAATTATTTATAATATCATTTTATTTTTATTTTTATATGGTTATAATTGATAATATTTTTTTCTATTCACTTATCTTTAAACTGTAATTTTTAAAGTCTTTTAAAGCAGTTTGGTTTTTAAAATGGTATTTTAAAAATTTAAAAATTTATTTTATTATTGGTGCTGAAATTTTTTATCTTTGACTCTACATTTTCATGATATCAATATATTATTTCAAAAATTGAAGAAATTAATTTCAAATTTCTTTTAAAACCATTGAATTTTTTTTAAAAGAATAATATTTTATCATTTTCTGCATGGGATGTTTTTGAAAAAATGAATGTCGTTTAATGTTTCAGTGTGAACATTTCTTTTTGCCACCTTTTTTAGTTTTATATGATATTTTCTCTATGATTTTCCTTTATTTCTATAAGAATTATTATTTTACAAGTTTTATAAAATATTTATTTTAAAATTATTTCAAAATATCAAGGATATTTATTATTTCAAAATTGTTTTTTCTAAAACTCATAATTGTTTTTCAACTAAGTCAAATTTCCTTGACATATTGTATTCTTGATCGAGGATATTCATCAAATGATAGCATCCACTATGTTTCTCTATATGGACTATGTTTCTTCCTTCTCTATTGAATGTATAATCCATCATGACCTTTATCTTTTCTATTCATCTATTGCATATATATAATTTTTCTTTTAATGTATTTTCTCAATGAAAACTCTATATTTCCTTCCATTGATCGATGTGGGTTCTTCTAGATTTCATACATCAATTTGTTTGGTAAATTATTATCTTAGACTTATAACATTTATCTATATGTTATAAATAATATATTTTCTATTATCTAAGTTGATGGTTAATTACCTAAAAAGTTACTGAATATATTTTGATACTCAATTATTTTCTATAGGTTTATTAAGTGATGATTATGAATGGGATTGTGAATGATTTATTTATGTGATTCTATTTTAAAAAGATATAAAACCCATTTTATTTATATTGATTCTTCATGTCCTGATGAATTATTTATTTCATGGGGATATCATCTATATGAATGATGATAGGTGGGGTCATATATCACCATTCATTGCATTGGTTACATTTTTATATCTCATGATATAATGATGTGTGAGTATATAGGGATTTGATCACAATATAAAAGTATGTACATACTTGGATTTTTTTTAAAACATAAAATGGTGGACATACATAGATTTATTCATAATTTTTTCCTATGATCATTTTTTACCATAGTATTAGGATTATTATGATGACTACATTATACATTCATATCTCATGATAATTAATTATTTGTTTCCACACTATTATGATACAATGATTATGTCATTACATTCCATACTCTATGACTCGTGTTTTATAATCTAAGAATTGTTGGGTATGATTTTATTATGCGTATTTAATATTCTAATATGATCATATTTTTCTCACTTATGATCATTTATTTTTATCACATATGTTTTCCCTTACTAAGAATTTGAGATTACCCCTTCTTATGTTTCTATTTTACCCAATTTAGGAAAGGATGAATTATGTATGATTTATCTATAAGATCATATTATGTGGAAAATTTATGGGAGATGTTGACATCTCGTTTTGGATTAATTAGTTTCTTATATAGTGAAAAATGTACATTTGATTCAAATAACATAGGTTCTAAAAGTTAAATATTTTTCCAAACTCTCTAAAACTCTATACCTAAAAAGGTAGTTGGAATGTAGATGATACTTTATTTATGTAGGATCTTGTAATTAAAGATATGTATTAAATAAATTATGTATGTTATGTCATTATTATCACCATATATGTGAGTGTAGGTCTTGGGGAACCTTAATTGGTATCAATGTAGGGTTTAGATAACTCTAGTGGTTAAGATGTTATAAATTAAAAATAAATTATAATTTTTAAAGGTCATTATAGACTGATAGGTTAAGTATTATCATAGTTTAAATGGTATAAATAAAACTTTAGGTTTCTTATATAGAATATTTTATGTTTTTTGGGGATTAGGATGTCAAAAAATTTGTAAAAACCTTATGGATAATTCTATGGAATAATTCTAAATCAAGGATAACATCTCAACGTTTTGCTAAAGCTTTGAGTATGTGGGTTTCCTAGAAATCACATACCTATGTAGATACTATTAAGTGGATGTGTCTTTGACACAAATTATCCTTAGTTAAATCACACTAAAAAATACTACTTGAGTATCAAAAAAATCTTCACTCTGGTACATGATGAGTTGGCTTAACATTACACATATAGATAGACATTCCTAGGGGAAGTTCTTTAGTTAATCACATTCTCCATACAAACACATTAAGATGGATTTATATGTTAATAAATTTGGTTACTAAGTATGAGAAAACCCAACCTAAAGAAACATATATTGAATAGATATTGATTTTGGTATAACTAAATGAAAATGTAATAATTTCATAGAATAAGACATTTAGAGGTTCAAGTTTTCATATTTTACAATAATTATATTATGATATTAATTATTCGTAAATAATTTTAATCTATTTTGGTTTTATTAATTGTTGAAGCCCAAAGTAACCAAGTTCCAAAATGATTCCATGAATAATGCAGAGATTGTCCCACTAAGAAACCTAACAGGATAAGAATAAATGTGGAAAACCTTGTGATTGTGTCAAACCATTTATTAAGAATCATGATTAAAAATATAAACATAGTTTAATAAAAAAATACACAAATAAAGATAAATATGATGTATCATGGTATTTTAGGTGATGAATATGATGAAGGAAAGAATATTTTGTTTACTTTATGTTTAAAATGTGGGAAGGGGGACCCATGGGTGTGTTCCAATGGAATTGGAATATGTTTTATGTATTCTGTAAGAGGTAATAGATAAACTAATTATTGATGAAAATTAAAGAGATCAATGTACATAGTGAATGTAAAAAATAGTTTATCCTAATTTAACAATGAAAAATAATTATCATAAATGTGGGAAACATGGTCATTATCATACTCAATGCCCTAATTTAAGGACTAGATGTCGTATTATTAATAAGAAATTCCAGTTCTATGATTATTTAAACCTAATTATATATATATTATTAGATTAAAGTTTTAGAGCACCATATAAAATCCTATTATCCTTCCATTAGATGAATTAGATGTGGAATTTGGTATGGATTGGATCTCTCTACTTAGAGATCGTGATAATCTCCATGATAGGAAAAAAATTAATATTATAAACCAACCCATGATCACTTATTAGTATGAGTATGATTATATTATTCCTATCAAAAAATAACTCCTAATATATAGGTTTTAACATCGAACCACGAGCGTTTGTACACTCAAATAATTTGAGAGAAACTCACTATCAGTGATATTGTTATTATAAGGGAAAAGATAAGTTAACAGGTCTTACCTAAGATAGTAAGGATGAAACCTCACAAGGAATAAAATACAGTCTCATGTATATCATTTAGATACAATTATATATTTTTATTAGGGAGTAATAATTAAAATTTTTAGGATGAAATTTATTTTAGTGTGTGTGGGGAGAGGGGGGAAGAATATAACACCACAATATTTCACTATATATATACCTCTAAATAAACACAATATTCAAAGAATTGTGTTACATGCAACAAATGAAATATAAAGTATCAACATATTAAAGGAAAACTATTTTTAAAAAATTTTATAAAATATATTAGATAGTAATAAATTTAAAAAATCCTAACTTTAGAGGATAATTATTTAATATTATTTAATACTAAAAAAAGTATTTTCAATGAAACCACTTTTATTTATATTTTTTTATTTTATTTGAATTTTTTTTCTAAATTTTAGAATTTTAATTTTATAAAAAAAATCATTTTTAATTAATCATATAAAAATTGACTTAATATGGGTTTTTAGATTTTTCAAAGATAAGTAATATTTAGAAGAATAATGAAAAAATACAGTTTTTCCAAAATGAGGAATATTTTCTATTTTATTTAAAAGATAAATTTATTCATTTTATAATTTTAATTTTATAAAATAAAATCCATTCTCAATTACTCATATAAAAATTGAATTAATATGATTGTTTTTTGATTTTTTGGAGATAAGTTATATTTAGATTAAAAGTAAAAAATACAGTTTTTCCAAAGTAATGTCATTTATTACAATATAAATATATAATAAAGACTTATAATTTTATAAAACCATTTAATTGCTTAAATATTTGTTTAAGAAATAAATATCTTAATTTTAAGTGTTTTTAGAATTATAAAACCTCTGTTTAACCATATAGAAAAGGATCATTTTAATTTTAATAAAAACTAGTTTTGATATTTTCATATAATTTAGTATTTTAATGGTAAATTTTGGTTTTAGATTTAATTTAAAGATAATTATTTTTATTTTTATTTATATTAAACAAATATATTTCATTAAAATTGAAAATTTTGATAACAAATTTTATACACATAATTTTTATGCTTGAAAACACACTTTTTCGAAAAAGTGTTTTTATGTGATACATGTGTTTATTTAAAAATTCACATTTCAAACCATTAGAAATTTTATATGTTAAAATTATTTTAAAATTTTAAATATAATCTTTAAATTAGATAAAATTATAAAATTAATTTTTTTATTGTAATTAATTACTATGTTTGAAAATTTATTACACTAGTAAAAGTAATAATGGAAAAAATTCATTTACTAAGATAAAATGATCCAAAAAATATATAAAATGTTTTAAAATGTAGTTTCAAGGTGTGTATTGACTATAAATAACATACCCTCCAATTTTTACACTTTTTGATCCCTTTACCTCGGAGTAGTTATATTACATTGTGGAAAATGTAAAGGGTTCTTCCAAAATATCCCTTTTCTTCCCTTATAAAATGGGACCACTTCCACAACATATTGTTACACATTTGCCTGAAAATTTATTCCTAAAAATATTCCATTTAATTAACCATAAATCTATATCCCACTTCCATAAGCCTCTATTCATTATTAGTTATCTTAATTCCACAATTTATATATAGATTTCTAAGGGAAAACTTGAGCTCTTGACGTGAGTATTACCTCATTCTTAATCATTTATTTTTAATATTTCCCTTCTAAACAATTTATAAGAACATTAATATAATAAAATAATAATAATTTATATAACAATATTTTATTATATGAATTGATAAATCCTTATTTATTCATTTGTATCCACTAAGAAAAATAATGGAACGTTTTTCATTCGTATAAGCAGATTACCACCTCCATGAATTGTTGTCTTCTATTTTTCATAACCGCCTATATTTCCTTGTTTTAATGATTTAATTGATCAATAAATATGTTTTATAAAATATATTTATGATTATTAAATGCAAAATTAATATTTACCTTCAATCCCTCTAATTCACTGAAAAATAAAAATGCAATCATGCGTACATGGGGACTACCACCTCTATGAATGAGTTGTCTTATTTCTGTTAACCATATAACATTGATAGTAATAAAAGAGCAATTAATGATATAACATTATAGTTATAAAATTATTTATGTTGTTAAAAAATAAACGATTCCCTACCTGACACTTGTTCTATTAAAAAAATGAAAATGTATTATGTGTGTATGTGTAGACTACCACCTACACAAAAGTGATGTATTTATTTTTTTATCTAAACTTTAATTATTAATTATAATATTTTCGAATATGATTAAATTAACTAGTAAAATATATAGAAATTCATTATACTTTTATAATAATGATATTATAACTAAATTACCCCCATAATCATACTTATTAATTAATTATCGGATGTTCATGTTTTGGTTAGTTTAAGAACCTGTATGAATGAGGATACAAATCTATATCATCGAAAACTATATGAATGAATAAAAATATTATTATAAGTTAGTTATAAAAAAAGACATCAATTTTTCCATGGTTCTGAAAATTATTTATTATGTATTAAACTTATTATGAAAATGTCATCTTCAATCACTGAAATTATTGAAATAAGCTGCTACAGATTCCATGTTCACGTAACATAACTAAAATTCTTATAGAATTAGAAAATTTATTTATAAATAAATACTTGTTTCCTATAACATTAAATTAAATTATATTGTAATTATTAACTTCATATCAAATAATGGATACTAACATCGACATCACAAAGCATTCACAAAATGATTAAAGTTACTAACACCAGATGGTAAAAAAACTATAACAAACTAATATATTCTTAATAAATGATCATAAATGAATTATATAAAAGTTAATTTATATTAATAAGGTTATATAATTTAATATTAAGATATTTATGTTTTTTATAAGAGGTTATATCTCATTTCACTATGTAGAAAAACATGGTAAGGTGTTCTTTCCTCAAATTTAATTTCATAAGACATATTTCTTATTGTGCACCATGTCATATTCAATATGTTTTGATTCCTACCTAAGTAATTAATTTTACCATATTCATTTAATTATTAGTGTTTTAATATCTATATTATTTTCTTTCTTTATGTGGCATTAAATTCAATGGATACCATAGTTGTAAGGGTTGTTTAACTCAATTTCTTTCCTTTGAGTTACTAAAATTCTTATTAAACTCTATTATTCTAATTTGACTTATTATACCTAGTGAATAATTTATAATTTATTTCATTACTATAATATGGGGTTTTAAAATTAGTCCTTATAACATCATTATAAAATAATCTTCCCTAAATAATTATGCTACTTGTAACTGTTTCTTGGTCTCATTCCCAATTTCTCAGGACACACTTATTGATATGCACCAATTTACATTTTTATGATGTATAGATTGCTTATTTTTTATATTATATCACGATTTATCATTTATTAATAGTATCATATGTTTAATTTCATGAACTTTACCCTTTTAGGTTTTTTATTTGATTTTTACTCAATTTGAAAGTTTTTTATCCCCAAACTCATTTTAAAATCGAGATCTATCAAATATGATAACCCATTTGGGGAATTTTTATAGAATTTATTTATAATGACAAAATAATTTTATTCTATTATTTTTATCCTTGGTGAAATTTATTTTCTCTCTAATATTTTATAAATTATATGTTTTACATTAATTAAAAATGATGTGTTTTCAATAATGGTATTTTATAAATATAAAAATGAAATTCTTTATTATAATCATATTTTATCTCTTAGACTACCCATATTTTAAATATCCCAATATTTATATAAAAAACATTATTGGTAAATTTTCACTAGATTTCCCTTATTTACAAATTTTTTAATAGAAAATCATTTTACCAATTTCTGTATCAATCATTTTTGATAAAAAAATAATTTCTTTTAGTGTTTTTATGTGAAAGTATATTTCTATTGACATTGTAATTTATATGAACTGTTCTCTCTACATTTTTATGTTTTCAAAAATAAATTTTTTTTCTAAAAGTTTTATAAAATATTTATTTAAAAAATATCAAAATGACAAGGGAATTTCTTATTTCCAATGTTTTTTTCCTATAACTCATTTTTTCACTTAAGTCATCATCCCTTGTAATATATTATGAATGATTGAGGATATTTATACAATGATAACATCCTCCTTATTTATTTATATGGAATATGTTTGACATCTATCTATTGTAGGGATGATTCATCACTTCCTTTACCTTACATAATCATCCACTTTGTTTAAATATGAGGTTCTAATTTCTTTCCTATATTAACATATTATATTTCCTTCCATTGATTGAAGGGTCTTCACCCAGATACCATACATTGATTGATTTGGAAAATTATTGACTTAATTGTATACCCTTTATCTATGTTGTGTAAATATATTATTCTCTATTATCTTGATTGAATTATATTTACCTATAATGTTACTGAATATCATTGTATACACATTTATTTTCCATGATTTCATCACCTTATGATTATTGTTGGGATTATTAATGAATTATTTATGTCATTCCTTTATAAAAGAATATAAAACCATTTTTATTTCTATGTATTATTTATTTTTTTATGAATGATTAATTTCATGTGGCACTCAAATGTGTTGATGATGAATGGTGGGGACTTATATCACCCTCCAACTCATTGTTTATGGCTTTAAATCTCTTGAGATAATGATTCATGGAAAAAATTTTGATTTTTTCAAAATATAAAATGGTGAAATAATAAAAACAATTCACAATATAAAAGTTTGGGCATACTTGGATTTGTTCACAAAGAGTTCCAATTATTAATTTTGTGCCATAGTGTTATGTTTATTCTTATGACTACATTATACTTTAAGGGATCAATTTTTTTGAATAATGTTTCCACACACTTATGATTTATTTCTTATTTTATTCAATTCCATACTCTATGAATCATGTATTTTATTTATTCTCTATTGGGTATGATTTTATTATGTACTTTTATTATTCCCATATGATTATCTTATGATCACTTATGATCGTTGATTGTTATTTCTTAGGTTTATCCTTACTGAGTGTTTAAGATCACTACTATATAAGTTTCTATTTTTCTGATGTTTAGGAAGGAAGTATTTTGTATGATTTATCTAGAATTTAATATTCTGTGGGAATTTATGGAGATGTTGAAGGGTCATTTTGTATAAAGTAGTTTCTTAAATAGGGGAAATCATCTATTTGATACAAAGAACATCGGTTCTAATAGTTTAATATATTTAAAAACTCTCAAAAAATATAAACCTTAATATTTACTTAAAACGTAAATATTATACTATTTTTGAAAGATCTTGTAATTAAGGGTGTGAATAAAAGTATTTTTGTAAACTATTTATTTATTTTCACTAAACCCATGATTATAGGCCTTTGGGAACTCGAGTTTTCATCTTTTTTTAATTTATATAATATTTCCATTTTATTCTATGAATATATAAATGAAGAAAGTTTATATAAGAAAATATAAGAGTAAGATTAAATGCACTATTATTTCAAAGAGAAAAGATAATAAGAATGAATGAGAATAGGTTTTTCTCATTAATTTGTAAGAAATTGAAGAGAAAAAACAAGAATAATCTTGTAGAAGTGAAAGTTCAAGAAGAGGAGGTTAAATAGTGATAATAAGAACGATCTATAAAGTAGTGGAGTACTTTTATGTTCTTTTAATACTCTCTAAATCATTTTTACAATGTGATATGAACATAAATCATCAGGATACTATGGTTTATCAAAATTTTATGTTTATCCCCTTCTTTTTTTTAATCCAAAGGATAATTTTTAGTGAACCGTGAGATTTTGGGTGTTTCTAGTTAATTAAAAGGATTAATTAATCTCATGGAGTAGGAAACCTTATAAATTCTATTTTTCCTTATCTGTGTTTGCATGTCTATTTTTTTAATAGTGATTTAAAATTAATATAGCCTATATAAAAAACATGTTTTAAAATGAGAAAACATAAAATAATTATCAATCAATAATTTTTCATCCCCAATCAATGATTTCACTAATATTGTGGGTGGATTTTAAATTTATATTTGATCCTAGTTCCCTTTGTTTTTCTTCTCACCAGTCTTTGATTATAATGATTAGAAACACACTTAATGTGTTTAATGTTTTCATTTAAGTGATGTGCATCTAGCTTGATGGAATCTTGATAGAATCCTTTAAAAGATACATGAAAATGATTTATTAGATGTTTTGGACCCATATAATGAGGATATATGATCTATAGAGGTCCTTTGAAGGAATATGGGAAGTGACTTCATGAAGAAAATGGTATCAAATATTACTAACTAGCCAGTATTGTTCCACTAGCCAACTAGTGGAATGCCAATGTCCTCCTTTAGCCTATAGGACCCCAATGGCTCCCTAATGGTGGAGCAAAAGATATTTATTGCTTAAGAATATTAGACATTTTATCTATATTAAACCATTTTATAGATGGTGGAGTTTCACCAACTATATGGTGGTAGTAATCAACAATTATGTACTTCTAGGGATCTGCCCAGCTACCCGGTAGAGACTACTTAGTACCGAGCGGTGTCTGGATAGAAGCTCCAAGCCCATATTTTAATGTGGTCATAATAAATTTAACATGGATGTATTAAACATAAATATTCACATAGTATTCCATAACATTAATGAATTTATTGGAACATATAAATAGAGACATTATACAGCCTTGTAAATATACAACAACTCACTTTACCATCTGATCTCCAAATTCCAACATGGTCAATTTCTCTCAAATATCTTTATTTCTAAATCATTGTTCCCCTTCTAGAGATTTTAAAAGAATGTAATAATTATTTCAATCTATTGTAATATTCTCATTATATCCTAGTATTCACCATATTCTTTGATACAATCAAGACCAAGATATAAAGAGATTTATTCCTAGAAATGTTCACATCCTTCCTCTTTCTTTTATATTTTCTTCTAACCACTATTAAAATGAGGTACCTTGGTTTTATTTCCATCCAAATAATAATACAAGGTAATATTCTTATTAAGGTTTCTATATTTCTGATTAAAGAGATTTTTTCTATTATAATTATGGTTTCTTACTATAACCTAAAAAGGAAGTTATTTTTTTATCTTATTTTTCATTAAATCAATGGGAATAATACATTAAATCCTCAAGATATTGATGTCGTCGTAGCATTTTAGAGATATTTTCAAACTTAATTACCTAATACCTTACCTCATTTCTTTTTTACAATTCCAATTATTTATTTATTTATTTATTTATTTTATTCAAATTGTTTAATCCTTCAATTAACACTTAATCTCTTAATCCTTTTTTATATTCAAATAATTTTATTACATTAAATGTATATTTGTTCTTATAATTTTTATTTTATTTTATTTATATTCTTTTAAAATTGATTATTATTTTTTATTTATTCAATATTTTATTAATAGGTTATTAAAATTTGTTTTTTTATTGATTTTTAAAATGAAATCTCACCCCCTCTATTTTACCCATATCCAACCAATATTTGGTATCAAAAATGTTTTTGATTTTTAAATTAATTTTTTTCAAATTCATTACATGTTTTTTATAATTTATTGAAATATTTAACTATTTTTTGAAATAAATATATATTTTTAAAATATATTTTTAAACACACATAGTGGTCTAGAAGGAAAATCCTTGGGTCGTGTTAGGATTTTAGATGGTAGTAATTATGGTTTTTTTAACATTACATGTATAATTTTATTAGATTTATTTTCTATCATGTTTATAAGATTACAATACATTGATATGAAACTATAATTGGAAAAGAAGATAAATGGACCTCATATAATATTTTTTTCTTTTGAATTAAATGGTAAAGTTATTACCACATTACATTATGGATTGGATCAAAATGAATTTAATCAAATTTATAATTAAAATATTTTCATGAAATTTAAAAAGTTTTAGAAGTAAATCATTAATCAACTAAAAAAATGAAAATACCTATTTAAATATGTCTATATATTACTTTAAAATTTTCTCTATGAATCCTAGAGAACATATCACATAACTTTTTAATAGATTTATTAATATTTTTAATGGGTGAAGATCTCTTAGTGATTCTATTTCTATAAAATCTTTAATCTAGAATATACATTGGGTGGTACCAAGAAATTGGTCACCTAAATTCCCTTTAATAAAAGAAGATAAAGACAAGAAAAACATTATGGTTGAGAAACTCATTAGTTCTCTTTAGACATATGGGATTACAATTAGAATAAAAGACAAAAAAGAAAACTAAGAGGTCAAAAAAACTCAAAATACTATTACTTTAAAATCTATAAACAACTAATCTTTCTAAATTGACTCCAAAACTAATAAAATTTACAAAAGGGTGTGAAAGTACATGGATAAAAAATAGGTACCAACCACATCACAAGGGAAAATCATGAAATAGAAGACAATTGATTAATTTTCAAATAGAAGGAACACATCATTTTGGATTTTCTCTTGAAAAAAAATTATAAAAAGAAGAAGAAAGGTAAGAGAGATCAAAAGGTCTCAACTAACGGTTCAATCGAAGATTTAATTTCAATATATAAATCAATAAAAAAATTCCAATGTGATTAATTTCCAATGTCAAGGTCAGTGATGAAGTAAATTCCACATTTTATAGTTCTTATTATTCCACCTCTTCAACATTTTATTTAGTAAATGAAATTATTCCTTTTCATATAAATAAAATTAAATTTATTTTTAATTAAATTATTTCAAAATTCAAGTAACTTAAAAGAATTGTAATCAAGTTTATTTTTCAAAAGATCAATATTTGAAATAGAAAAATGATTTGGGTTAAAAATTAAAAGAACACCTGAATGTTGATGATTTGGAGTTTCAAATTAAGGATCTCAAAAATTATCTTTCACATTTTACTTAATAGAAATAATCTTTAAATAAACTTTTGGGGTCTCATTGTACTATTAAAATTAATAATGAGATTGGCTTTTAAAAAATATATATATTTCAAAAATATTATAAAAAGTATAATTTCATAAAGAAAATTTCTCAAAATAAATTTTAAAACTATTATAAGAAAGATGTCCATATTATTTGTGAATAAAATTGTAAAAAACCTAGATTTGGTTGACTAAAATTATTTGTCTCTCTAATTTTTAAAATGGAAAAACAGTTCCTAAAATGTGTGGATTCCAAAATATTTGTTAACTAACTTATGTGGGCCCAAGAAATATGTACCAAAAGCTATAGTTTCCAAATATTGTTTTAGAACAAAAAAAGGCAAGAAGAGATATGGTATCAGGATAGTGGGTTCTCAAGGAATATGTATGATGATCCTTCTAAATTAAATCATCTTGAACACTTTTATGGAGTATATGTCACATTTATAGATAATTAAAAAGTTAAAATTAAGGGTATTTGAATGATTTGTTTCTCCACATCAAAATTAATTAAAGATATATTAGTTTTCAAAGGAAAATATCATAATTTACAAATTATTAGTCTATTATTTGATAGTGATTTCATATTTTATTTTAGAAATGATTTTTTAAACGTTTTTAATTCTAAAGGAATGATTTTATTTACTATATCTAAAATTTAAAATGATTATATTATTGAGAGAAAATCCCTATAATGAAAAAAATATATTTTTTAATGTTTAAAAGATAATTATTCAGGGATTTGGCATTGGTTATAAGTCCTTTGTAACTTTTAATCTCTTGTAAAGCACAATTTTAACCAATTATTATGATATTTAATTGAATTTTATTTTAAAAATAACTTAAACTTGTGACCATTTCCAACTTATAATGAAATAAAAATCCTCTTTTGGATCTAAAAAACCTTTTTTCCTACTCTAAATCCATATAAATATTCTACCTTCACCTTTCTGGACCAAATCAAGTTGCTGGTATCAATGTTAAAAATTAAACCTTTGAAATTATTGGTGACTTGACTAGATTTACATGTGTTTTCTTATTACTCATAAGAATGATGTTGGTAATGTATTTATAAGATTTTAAAGGAATGTTCAAATTTAAAAGGGAGAAAACGCTTTTCCATAAGAAGTTTTCATAGTGGAGATTTGGTAACAAGTAATTTTATATGTTTTTTACATCATAAAGTAATCTTCACTGATTTTCCTCCCCTATAACATCTCAAAAAGCGAGGTTGTCTAAATATTTAATTGGACCCTCCAAGAAATTTATAAGACTATCCTAAATTAATTTTCCATTCCTAAATTATTTTGGGCTGTGGTGGTAAATAATACATGATTTATCCTAAATCGTGTCTATATAAGACCCATTTAGGAAAAAATAATTAAGAACATTGGAAAGGAAACACTCAAAATGTTGGATTCGTTAGAGTCTTTGGTTGTAAATTATTTATCTTTAACTCCAAGTATAATTTTTGGAATTTTTACCATAAATTTTATGAAGGAATTTTTCTTGGGTAATGATGTTCAATTAAGGAATTTTTATCTTCAATAAGATGACCAATATCCTAGGAGAGTAAATTAACATTAAATTTAATGATAATCTTTCTAAATCACATTTAAAAATATATGATGATGTTGACTACCCTAGTTTTACCCTTTCTAAATCTCGATCTAATAAATTAGTTTAAGATGATCAAGAATCCCCTTCATCTCCATTATCCATGTCATTGATTCAATCTAAAGACCTTCCTTTTAAGAATTTTATTAATGAATTAAAAACTATAACACATTCTAGAAGGTTGAAATTAAATGAATTTGAACATAAAGATTTTCTTCCTCACAATGAACATCATTCCATTGATAACACTATTAAGGCTTAGAATTGAAAACATTCCATATAAGAGTATTTGAAATAATTTCAATGGAAAAATGTTTGGAATCTCATGGAACATCCTGGTAACCATATTATTAATGGAACCAGGTTCATTTTATGAAACAAAGTTAATGAACTAGAAAATTTTGTCCATAACAAGGCTCAAATTTTGCTAAAGGATATAATCAAGAAGAATATATTGGATATGTTGAGTCCTTTACTCCAGTATCATGGATAGAATCTATTAGAATCTTATTATAATTTTTTTTCATTAAAATTTCAATATTTCCCAAATTGATTCCAAAAGTTATTTTTTAAATGGTTTTATCTCTAAAATTTTTTTTGGACCACCACCCTAGTTTAAAAAACATTGAATTTCCAAATTATATTTTTAGGTTAACCAAATATATATACATTTTAAAATAATCCCCTCATGCATGGTATGTGATGTTAAATAAATTTCTTTTATAAAATGATTTCTAAATAGAAAAATATGATTCCCTCCATTTTGTCAAAAAATTAAAATTCTTTAATAATTATTCAATTTTTTGTTAATGATGATATTTTTGGATAAATATATGAATCTATTCACAATGAAGTTTTAAATTTAATTAATAAAGTGTTTGAAATGAGTTTTATGGGAGAAGTTAAATTCTTCCTTGGTTATTAAATTTCTCAAAATTCAAATAGAGCCTTTTTAAACCATTGAAAACAAACTATTTAGATTCTAAATATGTTTGGAATCGATCATGATAATGAAATTAGAATATCTATGGATACAAATTTTAAGATAATTTTGGATTAAACTGATAATTTTTTTTTACAAAAGCTTTATTTGAGTATGATTGGAAGTCTACATTACTTTACAAAAATGCATATTGACAATATTTTCATTGTATTCATTTGTGATAATTTTTAATCCAATCCAAAGGAAACACATTTTAAAGATCTCAGAATAATTATTTTTTATTTTAAATAAAATAAAATCCATAGATTAATCTATATAAAGAAAATTTATTTTGATCTTTATTTTTTTTCCAATGAAAATTTTGGAGGATGGGAACTGTGTTGGAAACTTACAAGTGGAAATTTTTATATAATAGTAAAATCAATCATCTCTTGATGTAGTAATAAGTATAACTCTATTTCTCTTCTAATAACCATTGTGGAATTCCTAGACAATGGGAGTTATAGTACTGAAATTATATGGATGAAAAATACTCTCTAGAACTTTTGGAAAATATACTCTACTATCCATATCATGGGTGACAACACTAGTGTGATAAATATCTATAATAATTTAATTAAACACACTCAAACTATGCACATTGATTATAAAAACCAATTTCTATATGATAACTTTCAAAAAGGTGATATCATTTTTGAATTTGTTTTATAAAAAACATCAAATTGCCTATATCTTCACTAAACCCCTTAAATTTAATCACTTTATGTTCAATAATGGTGAGTTTTTAATTATTGTATTCTGATACTTATCTTTTAATTACTTAAAAATCTTGAGTATTTTTTAATATTTTTTTATAAATGTGTTTTCCAAAATGGATTTAAAATAAAAAAAATATTTTCAAAATATTTCATAATTTTGGTAATGTAAAAGTGATTATGATACTCTATGAAAATAATTACATTCACAATACAAAAATGTGTATTCGGTTCTTGAATTGATGCTCCTGGTGATTTATTTAAAAATAATTTTGATTGGGTTTTTAACCCTTTCTCCATCCTGGGTACGGTGAGTGGTCCTTTGCTTCCCAAAAAGTTTGACACTCCATGGAAATTTTCCATGTCTAAATAATAAAATATTCACTAAATTTCAATAGTTAAAATAATTTTAAAAAGACTTTTTATGAGTTTTATTATTTAATGAATATAATCCCTTTAAACTGTATTGATGCGCTATTTGAGTGGGATCTGATTTTTTAATACTAAAATTATAATAGAAGATACATTTTCTTCTTCAAAAATATTTTCCCAAATTAAAATTTTAGTTTATATATTTAAATAAATTTGTTTTTCAAATTTTAACATTTAAAATATACTTCCAAATTTTTTTTATCTCTTAAATATTGAATTTTATTGGAAATCACTCTTTAATTTTTTTAAATATTTTTCAATTTTTTTTATTTTTATCTCTCTTAAACGATCATTAATGATGATATACATATTTTAAAAAATTTATCCCATTATTTTATAACTATATTTTTAAATCATTTTTTATAATATATGGGGGGATTATCTAGTGTATATTTTTAGTGGAGAAATTTTTTGTATTTTAATAAAATGTTGTGCTGTGTAAAAATGGTGGATAAACATTTTTTTTTTAAAGGGGGAGAAAATATTGGTATCTCAACATCGCAATAATTCTTTTTCTTTTTTCTTTTTATATATTTTTAATTAATTTATTTATCTAGTGTTTTTTATCATAAAAAGGGGGAAATTATTGTGTTTATCATTATTCAATTATTTTATTGATCACAAACACTATTAAATTGTTTAATTTTTTCATTCAAGTGATGCATAGATATCTTGATGAAATCATTAAATAACTCTTTGAAGGATCCTTAAGCATGATTTAATGGATGTTTTACATCCTTAGAAAGAGGATAGAATATTTATTGAGTATCATTTAAGGAATGTTGGAAAAAAAATTTGAATAAAATGAAACTAGGTATATAGCAAACTGATATTTTTTTACATGACTATTACTTTATTTTAATGATAAACAGTGTAATAGTGTTAAAAATCTCGGATCCAAAGGATTAATTTCCTTGAAAAATTAGGATAATACATAAATTTTACCTAATAAAACATAAAAATCTAATTAATTCCTTATTATTTGTCCTTATAAATATATTTCCCTTCTTAGTACATGTAATCACATGAGGATATACATCAATGAAAGGGGTAAGTTAAAAAACCCAGTTATAGGAAGAATAAGGAACATGAATCCATACAAAATTAGTGATAATAATAATAATAATCATATCATAATCATCGTATCATCATCATAATCATGAAGGTAAAGTTTGGATAAATTCATGGAATGTGGCAATGCATAAAAATGAAATATTATGTCATAGTGGTTAAATAACACACATAGTTGTGAACAAATATAGCACAATGTTCACACAAAACAGATATGAATAATCATAAAATGTCATTATAAAAATAGATATAATAATGTTCACACATAATGCAAATTATCTCATGAGATATATTACATTAATTAATGACTTGTAGGGCTATGTAATTTGAGGCCCACCCGCCACATCATTGTATTTATATAATCATGCATGCCACATAGAACATTTATCAATCAAAGTCATGAAGTAACCCATATAGAAAATTTTATTCATAAGGATTTATTCAATCACGATTTCATGAATAAACTTGGTTTTACAAAATTTAAAAGGATAAAAAAATTATAAGAATCGTCATTTTTGAGTGAAGAAGAAATAACTCAAGAGGAGTCATGATGTGCTTTAGAAAGAAGAGTCCTTTTGGAAAAATATTTAAATTTATCATAAAATCAAATTTGAAACATTTATATCCCCAATAATAAAATTTAATAATAATAAAATTGTGTTTTAGGAATATTAACAGAATACTCACCCTGAAATTTGTTATTAAAAAGGAATAACCCAAATAAAGGGATTTGGGTTCGAGAATCACCATACCATATGTTTAAATGCATTCTGCACTTGCACTTGATGTCCTGAAAAATAAAATTAGATTCATAATTACATAATTAAAAACCTATTCTAAATTTATTTGATTTTTATAATTTTATTAAGTTCATTTATGTCCATTTTTATGAGTTATATAGTTCAATTTCATCATTCTGGTAGTGTTCGTTTTCTTGGTTTCATAATTGGTTTAGTTATATTTAATTATGGATGTTCTTTTAAAATGGGAATAATTATCCAGAATTTAAATTATTTGGTGTTAATTCTATTAAATAATTTTATATGGTGTCATATATCATTTTTTATGGTATGAGGATGATTAATTTGATAAAATATTAATGATAAATGATTTGTTTATTTTGGATGGTTTTCCCGCCATCATGTACTAGTTTAGTTTTATTTAATTTGATGTCTATAAATTAGTTTCATAACATTAAAAAACATATAATATACATATTAAAATAGCTTTTAACTATAATAATTATTTTATGACCATAATTAAAGGTGGTCATAGAAAATGAAAACTTATCATCCACGAAGGAGGTGAATTGACATATCACCGACGACGTTTTCAGTTTTAGAATAAAAATAGAAGAGAAATTATTTTATGATGGATATTACATTAAACAAATAAAGTAAAATTATATATATGATATTAAAATTAAAATTACCTTTTGTATAGGGGAGGCGAGGAGAGGATCAGAAAATAAAGAAAATTAAAAGATAAGGATTGAGTATTTTACCTCTTGATGTCGTCTCCTTGAGAACCTCCTTAAGCCACTTGGGATTGATCTTTTGTTGAGACCAGAAGATCTTGTATGTGAGGAAGATTATTGGGAATGGAATTTTTTATAATTTAAACATTATACAATACTTAAAAGGTGTGTGGATAAGAGTTGAGAAGGGGTTCTATTCATAAGGGAGGAGGGAGGCCGTTTTTTGATTATTTTATTCATTTGTTTATTATTTGGGCTCAAGACTATCAATATTGTTGATTTTTGTGATTATATATAGTAAATAGTTCATGTTAGTTCAAAATAATGGGACCTTATATCATCCATTACTAAAACAATCACATATTTGGCTTAAAATATTAAATACCATAAATTACCATATTTCACTATTCACCAAAATTTCAACTATTTGAGAATAATCCCAAAAATGCATCCAACCAATTTTTTTGGCACGTGGATTTAAAAAATGGACTTCATTTTATGAAAATAATTTTATAAATATGTTAAAATTAATTTTTAAATAAAATCATCATTTTTTAAAAAATATTGATTTTAATATTATAATAGATTTTAGTACACTTAAAAATTAATTAGGGTCTTATGAAATTATCTTATAATTATATGAAAAAAAATATTTATTTATGAACATAATTTATGGAAAAAATATTTCAAATCATTTAATTAATTATAAAATTGTTAATTAAAATTTATGTTTCCCAAAAATACTAACACATAATTTATCATTTTGAAAACATTTATTTACATACACCATGATATAAATATACCATATTTTAATTTATAGGAATCATAAATATTATTTATACTTTTATTGGTGATGTTACTATTCTAATGGTCAAATTACTATTCCTAACATCAAGGTTACTATTCCATTAGTATAGGTTCCTTAATTTCTATAAATCCCTCTTATTTCATTAATCATTCATTCACTTATATCTTATCTCATGGTTATATATACATTCACATTCAAAAATCTTATTATATTATTGACATTATTTTTTATTTTTAAATCTTTGTTTGTGAGTGTGGTAATTCTAGTGGATCGAGAAGATCCAAATGTCCCCATTATTATTATCTTATTTTTTATTTATTATCCCATTATAATATTAAGAAATATTATTGGTTTATTTACTAACTAAAGTATCATTTATGAGAATAATATTTTTTGGTTTCTCTATGTGATGTATATGTTTTATGACATAATTGTAAGAAGGGAAATTCCATTTATAAAATTTTGCGTCGTTACATTCCTCCCCCTTATGAAATCTCATCCTAAAAAATTCATTTGACATAATAAGGTGAAAATATGTGAGATTATTTCTACTTCATTTCTTCATCTAGTTCCCATATTTCCACTTCATACTTATGGTTCCTCCACAAAAACTTGACAAGTTGAGTTATCTTATTGTGTGGGACTTTGTCTCAACAGTCCAATATCTTTACCCATTACTCCTCATATGAAATTTCATTCTCCAATTGTACCACCTATGGTTTTAGTACATATGAGGGGTCAAGTATTTACTTCCTCATGAGAGATACATGGAATAAATCTTGAACTTGAACCATATTTGGTGTAATTTCAATCTGATAGCCCACTTCTCATATACGATCAGTGATCTCAAAGTGGTCAATGTACCTAGGACTAAGCTTCCATTTTTTTCCAAACCACACGACTCTCTTCCATGGTAATATTCATATGAAGACTTTGTCTCAATCATTATACTCTAAATCCATTTTATGGATGTTATCATAAATCTTTCTCTGACTCTGAGAAGCTATTTTGTGTTATTGAATGGCTTCAACCTTCTCTGTCATCTTTTCCACAAGGTTACGTCCAAGTATTTTTCATCCACTAACTTCATCCTAAAAAGTTAGAGTTCTACATCACTTCCCATAAAGAGCTTCATATGAATCTATCTGAATAATCAATTGGAATCTATTTCTATATGAGAAATCAAATGATGGGATATGTTGATATAATCCACCATTAAATTCCATTGTGCATGTTGTTAGCATGTCATAATGCATTTGAATATTCGTTTTAGATTGTCTATCAGTTTGGGGGTGATATAACATGAAGAAATTCAATTTATTACTCAAATAATATTGAATACATATCTAGAATTTAGATGTTAACCTCATATCATAATCATATACAATAGAAAGAGGAACCCCATGCAGCCTCAACACTTCCTTCACATCTGTTTTGGAATGTTTTTTAAGTGAGAAATTTTCATGAATAGTAATGAAGTGGGATATCTTGGTGAGTTGATACACTACTACCCATATTGCATTGTTTCATTGGGATGTCTTCAGGATACTGGTGAAAAATTCCATAGTGATTTTATCCCATTTCCACATGGGTATAGGTAATGTTTTCATCATCCCTTTGGACTTCTTTCATTATTCTTTAACTTGCTGACATATCAACCACCTTGAAATGTACTCAATAATATTCTTATTCATGTTGTCCCAGTAGATTTTTTCTCAAATATCATGATATATCGGGGTAATTATAGGATGGATAGAGAAATATGATCTATATACATTATCCAATATCTCCTTCTTTATCTCAACGGGTATAGGCACACAAGGTCTAGTTCCAAATTAGATGATACCATACTCATCAATGTGGAAATCATATAGCTTCCCTTCCTTTACTGCTTTCACCTTATTTTATAGCTCAATATCACCTATTTTTTCGCCTTTATCTTATCTTAGATAGATGGTTTGGAAATAATTTGGGCAAGGTAGGATGTGTTCGCTACAATTATGATTTCCAAACCCATACTTTGAATTTCTATGAAGATAGGGATTTCTCGAACCACATCATGGATATAGTAGAAGGTTCTTTTCTAATAATAGAATCATATACCTTGTTCTCCTTTCCTAGATATTATTTAATAGATAAATCATAGTCTTTCATTAGATTTAATCATATTATTTGACATATATTGAGCTCCTTCTATGTGAATATATTATTTAGACTCTTGTGATCGGTATATAGGTCACACCTTTCACTATAGAGGTAGTGATACCAAATATTCAAGGTGAAGATCATATAAAATAACATCAGATCATCTATTGGGTGGTTCTACTCATGGATCTTCAACTATTATGAGTCATATTCTTTAACTTTATCATTCTTCATGAGTACAAAACCCAATAATTTCATCAAAGCATCACTGTATATCACAATACATTCTCCAAAATTTGGATGTATCAGTATAGGTACAATTATTAGCCTATTCTTGAGGTATTTACTCACATTATTTGGTCCATACATAATTTACCCCTTTCCAAGTTAAATTTATTAGTGGGATAGACAATCGTGATAAATTTCTCACAATGTATCAATAGTACCCTACTAAGCTAAGAAATCTATGGATTTATGTAATACTATTGGGTCTGATCCATTCCTTAATTACCTTTTTTAAGGTTCGATGGAAAATCCCTCACTTCTGATAACATGCCACAAAATGTGACCTTCTTCATCCAAATTCACACTGGTTTAACTTGGCATAAAATTTCTCCTTCATTAATATCATAAGAATAATCATTATATATCCTTCATTTTCCTAATTTCTCTTAGAGTAGATGATAATATATTTGGTTAACACTACGCAAAAAAATCATGTTTGTCACTAAATAATCTACTAATCAAATCCATAAATATATCCGAGGAATTATTTACTCAGAAGGGCATCATTAGGAACTCATATTACCCATAATTTGTATGAAAATTAGTCTTCTGAATATATTCATCCTTCACCATTAGTTGATGATATCTTGAACTAATATCCACCTTTGAGAAGTACTGATCTCCTTGTAGTTTATTGAACAAATCATCAATCCTTGTAAGAGGATACTTGTTCTTTATTGTAATCTTATTAAGCTCTCGGTAATCAATACACAGCGGCATTGACCCATCCTTTTTTATTTACAAAGAGAACTTTCACAACCCAAGGTGATGCAGTAGGGAATATAAACCCTTTTTCATGTTCTCTAGTATTTTCTTCTTTAACTCCTGAAGTTCCATAAGGTCTATCATGTAGGAACATTTTGGGATTGGAGTGTATCTGATTATAACTTATATTTATAACTCTACCTCATGAATTGGGGGGAGTCTAAGTAACTCTTCAGGAAATACATCAGTGTTTTCCCCCAAAATAGGTATTTCCTCAAGTTTTGTTCTTTCCTTTGAAACAACCATTTTACCCCGGTATACTTCTTTATAGGGTGTCAACACCCACACTTTTTATGGATTTTATAAATGATATTCTTGATCTTCCTTAAATTTTTAGAGGATCATGGGATGGTTCAGAATATAAAATGATATTTCCTTTTCCTAATAGATTATGTGTGCTCTATATAACGAGAGACAATCAATATCTATACTAGTGTCAAATTCCACTAAGGTTAGTATTAAATGATTCACATAACGAATCTTCCCACACATGAAAACAGTAAAAGGGTCTGACACTTGGGTTTCAATGATCACACCACTAGGTATTTTTATCGATATTTATGCTTCAAACTATCAGGGATTCGATTAAAATAGTTCTAGAATACTTGAAATATATAAAGGAATTAGTATAACTAGCATTAAATAATAATTTTTCCATTCTTTCGCGAATATGAAGTGTACCTTGTAATATTGTTTTCTTTCTCCACTTTATCAATAATGATGGAATAAGGTTTCCATTTATCCTTTAGATTTAGTAGAGGATGAAGTTGGTTACCCTCAAGGATTTGAGGTTTAGTAAACTTACATGAATAATTCCCTTTCTCCCTATAATTCAAGCATTGAACCATATATGGTGCATTAGGAGGTTCCCTCATTTCCTTCATTATGTCGGTCGACTTATTCATGTCTCACCAAAATTCATGAGCATGAGGGACTTATAACCTACACTTAAAGCATTTCCTAATCACTTTGAGGTAATTATCATGATGTTTCTTCCCACATTTTTGATACACATGTAACTGGATCCTTTTTCCTTCTTTTTCATTCGAACATCCATTATGAAACTCCATTATTCACTTATTATTTCCAAAAACATGGGACCATTATCCAAACTCTATCTCAACCTTGATATCAAAATGATACACTTCTTTATAACTCTTAAAGTCTTAGATATTTAGAGCCTTTAAAATGTGTAGTTTTAAACAACTGAATAATATATATATTTTTATATCATTTTTTATAAAAAACATGAGGCATATCTTTCAAGGATTGTAAAGTTTACCTCATAATCCATTATAGATTAACCTTCCTTTTTCTTCAGATATATGAATTATCTTTACATATTTATTCAAAGAGTTCTATGGAAATACTTATTAAGGAATATTTTCATAAAATCTTCTCACTCCATCTCTTTTATTTTATCTTTCAGCTTAGTTTTATTTATCAATTCTCACCATTGATCTGATTCTCCATCTAAATGATAGATATCCAGAGTCACCTTCTCATTATCAAAATAGTGGATTATAAAAAATATATTAACCATTGATTAGACTCATTGTTCTACAACTAGTGGATCAGAATACCCAATAAAATTTAGTTGTTGTTTCTGTTAAAGGACTCAATGACTAGTTGATCCTTCTTGGGTGAAAGAGGTTGTTCCATGTGTTTTAAGTTATTGTGTATAGACTGATACATTTGTGTAAGTATCACCATAATGTTTTGAACTCCAAATTTTATGGAATTTGTTATATCCTTAAAAAAATAATTGTATTTTCCCTCTCATGGGATGTTGGCTTGGTTTCTATTGATTCCCACCATTTTCTAAAAGAGAAAAGTTTTGAAAAAAATTTCAACAAAGTACAAATAATTTATTATTTTACATACTAACGAAATATCTTATGGGATCCATATGTTTATCCTTTTATAAAAAATATATTTTTGGATATCTATATATAATTATTCTTATCTTAATTTCCAAATTAAATAAACATTTCTATAATACCAACTATAGAGACCCTACTTTTTCTTACTTGACTAGTACTTTATTTTAATGATAAAAAACATAATAGTGTTACAAATCCAGGATCCAAAGGTTTACTATCTAGGGTAAAATTAGGCTCATAAATAACTTTAACATAATAAAACACAAATATTTATTTAAATACTTCTTCGTCATCCTTATATATCTTGTGTTATATTTATTACATGTAATCACCCAAGGATATACTTCAAATAATGGGGTGATCTAAAATCCCAGTAAGGGGATAAATAAGGAACATGAATAGATATAACATGGGTGATAATAATCAGTATTATCATATCATAATAATGAGATCATCATCATGATCATTAAGTTAAAAATTATATAATGTTATGGAATGTGTAAATTTATAAAAATGAAACATCCTATCATAGTGGTCTAATACTGCACATATTTGTGAGAAAATCTAGCATCATGTTTATGAATAACATATGTGCACAATCATAAAATCATCATTGTGAAAAAATATAGAATCATGTTCACATATATTACACATTATATTATGAGTTACATCACCCTAATCAATGCATTGTAGGGCTATATGATTCCATACCCACTCATCACATCATAACATTTACATAATCACGCATGCGATATAGAAAGTATATAAATCAAAGTATTGAAGTAACCCATAAGGAATGGGATTTATAAGGATTTATTCAATCATGATTTCATGAATAAACATGGTTTTACTAAATGGAAAAGGGAAAAACATATTTGGTATAAGAATCATCATTATTTAGTGAAGAAGAAATAACTCAAGATGGGTCAATATGTGTTTTGGAAAGAAGAGTTATTTTGGAAAAATATTTTTATTTGTCATAAAATGAGATTAGAAACATGTATTTTACGAAAACTAAATGGTAAAAACAATTACATTATGTTATATAGATAATAAAATAAAATCCAAACTGATATTTGTCATGAAATAGGAATAACTGAAAGAAAGGGAGTTAGGTTAGAGAATCCCCTTACCTTTTGTTTTAATTTGTTCTGCATTTCCACTTAATATATTGAATAATCAAAATATATTCATTAATTACTTAGATAATAACCTCTTATATATTTATTTTATTTATTATAATTTTATTAATTTCATTTATGACGATTTTTATTAGTTTTATAGTTCATTTTTTTTTGTTCCGGGAGTGTTCTTTTTCATGGTCGGTTTAGTTATGTTTAATTATGGAAGTTCTTGTAAAATGGTGTTTCGTCTCGAAATGGGGATGAACTTGTTTGTTTAAGGTTAAAAAATTCCAATTGGTTTCTAACGGGTTTATTTGTAGAACCAGAAACACCCATTGATTCTATATCCATTTGGACATACTTTCCAAAGGTAGGTGCTCACTTGTTGTGGACCGATGAGGCTGTAAGAATTTGAATTGGTCAAGAGGATGGGAGGTCAGGCTCATTACACATTTTTTGGGGAATTATTTCCTACTCCGGGGCTCTCTTATAGATTTAAGTTATGTTCATGAATCCTTATTAATTCACCAAGCATTAAAATGAGTGTTCCTTTAGATTGGTAGTCGATGATTGATATGTATGGGATTTAGAGAATCTTTTATATGTATTTCATGTTCTTCATTGATGGAGAATCATCTGTATGTATTAGGAATTCTTATTCAATTAAATCCTTCAATAAATTATATAGAAATATCTTAGTCATTATGAAGACCATACTGGTTTTGAAGCAACTTAGTGGGGCCCTTGAAGTTTATTTTCATTTAGAAAGATAGGGATTATTTCAGAGTTGGGATCGTACCCGTCGATGGGATACCTATGTATCCTTGTTAAAAAGTAATTATAACCCACGTAGTTCTATATGAATGGTATAGATTAACATCATATGGGATGGAAAATAATTAATTAAATATGGTCTTGAACCTTATAAAGGATTCCTACGTACTCTACTTTTAAGTCAGAGATCAAAGTCCACATAGTTTGGGTGAAGAAATGTGGGGTTTATGCATGGTTAATGGCCAAAAGGAGATGTCATGAGTACTTTTACACTCTAAGCTCACGTGATTCATTCTTGGTGTGAGAAACAAGATATATCAGTAAACTTGATGATGGTTCCATGAAATATGCAGTCATGAGAAATGTTGTGGGGATTACGTATGTATGACGACCCAAGTAGATGAAGACCAGGACTTACTTCAGAAAAGAATCCTAGGAGCAGGGTCCATAAAGGTATTTATACTTTATAGAGATCAGGAGTTTTAACCCGGGGCTTACTCCTGAGAAGGAGGCCCAAATTAAAAGGAACTTATGATTGTAGTCTATTACTGAGAAAGAGGCCCAAATCAAAAGAAACTATGACTGGGGATTACTCTTGAGAAGGAGGCCTAGGTTAAGGGGACTTGTAATTTGGGGCTTACTTCTGAGAAGGAAGCCCAAATTAAAGGAAATTATAACTGGGGATTACTCCTGAGAAGGAGGCCCGAACCAAGGTAACTTGTAACTTTGGGCTTACTCATGATAAGGAAGCCGAAATTAAAGGAAATTAGGACTTTGGATTACTCCTGAGAAGGAGGCCCAAACCAAGGGAACATTGGGATTACTCTTGAAGAGGATTCCCCAAATCAAAAGATCTTCTCATCTTAAAGGATTAGGTTATATAGAGAAATCCTCTAACCGTGGTGACATAAATCTTGTAAGTCATGAGGTTTTCGGATAGGTTCTCACGGAATTCCTTTCAGATAAGGAAGCCAACAAAGGAACCATGCCATAAATGGATTTGAAAAGGGGTTCTAGGGATAAAATCTTAAATAGGAGAGGTGAACGGGAGAGAGGCACAGAAATGAAGTTGGTGCACAATTGTAGGTCACGCAAATCATTTGGCATGCAAGTCTTGGTTGTGCAAGTGTACTTTCATGGCATGGATTCACCTGGGAGATGAAGAATATGTAGGGTAATACTTGGGCGATATTTAACTCAATCCTTTAGTAATATCCTAAGATGTCTCTAAAAGGGTGGCACACAAGTTTCATCAAAAGGGTAGGGCGGCGCGCTAGTGTTTCCACATTTAAAGAGGTCTGGAAACTTAGGCATGCAAGTTTTGATGAATTATAAACACTTAGGCCTTTTCCTACTCCTTCAAGTCTTCCATTCTAGGTAAAAAGTTACCTTAGAAGATTTTAAAAGAGTTGGGTTGAAGAATTGGGTGACCAGAGCTTGAATCTAAGTTTTGGAAAATCTGTTGTTTAAATGGGGGGCCCATAGGGGCTATTTATATTCCACCATGCACCTTGGGTGAAAAAACAGATAGGGTACACAAGTGACTTGTGCGACCTATAGGTTGCGCGCTAGTGACTTATGTGACGCGCAAGTAACTTATGTGCCTCAATAAAAAATGAGCTTCTGGTCCATGCCTTTGTCAATTTGTTTTTTGATTTTTCTTCAAAGGGTGACCCTCTTTGTAATTAAGGCATTCCCAATTGCGATTAGTTGGACTCTGTAACAGAAAGGAGTGTCAAAAAAAGTCCCCCCTCAGAGTTGGATCAGAAAAAGGAAAGAGGATCCGACTCTGAGGTAAATTTGGAGAAATCAAGGGTCTGTGGCGCGCAAATTCGGCACGCAACTTCTTGGGTGCACAAGTATGGTGCGCAGGTGGTCTGGATCGCCTATATATATAGGTTCACCCCCGTGCGAACACACTCCACTACCAGTAACTTGAGCTCTCATCACGCAGGTGCTTCGGTCTTCGACAAATCGCTTTTCTAGATTTTTGTAGTGCTTCTGCAGAAGGTATTTGACTTGCAAGCCATGAATAAGGTGGAAATAGTTGAGTGACTAGGCTGACTTGCATGAAATGTTTGGGACTTGCGCACCTTAATACCTTTTCTATTTTTTTTGATTTCCTTCATCAAAATTTTACAAGAAAAAACTTTCTTAAGAGTTGATTTCTAGATCTTTGTGCAGATTAAATGGCTCCCAGAAGAATTAGATCGGCTGATGAGTTGTCTAGCAAGATAATAGATGACATGATGAACGTCATCGGCCATGACTATTATGTTATCTGAGAAATAACTCTCTCGGATTTGGCTATGTACTTGAAGAAATATCATGTCAATTTTACATAGAGCATCTACTTGCCTTTGTATGGCCCTGGTCATCTCTAAGGAGTCCACGTTCCAGAGGCAAAGAATTGCATCCCTCATTCCTGGTTTCAGACCTACACAAACTTCTCTTCGGAAAATGTCTCAGTTGCAGGATCATTTTCCAATTCTGGGATAGTGGATAATGCATACATAATGCATCATATCCCATGTTCTCCAGATCTGAAGCCTCACACGCCTGAGCTGCAGCCGCATTTCTATCCTTCTATTTTATGAAATTCTTAGATGGACCAATCTAAGGGATGTAAAAAGAGTTGGTATTTCCATGTTGGAGAAGGTGTGAAGCCAAATTGGATGTGGGAATATTGGGTGTGACAAACCTGTGCAATGTATGTCGATTATCTGAAGGGAGCTGCAATATATGAAGTTGTCTGGGCTGGGTAGACGTATGTCTATAGGAATGACAATTTCTTGCTGGATTTAATCATCCGTTGGAGCCCAGAAATTAATTCTTTCCATATGACTCATGGAGAAGTAGGAATCAATTTGTGGGATTTCTACAAGATTTCAGGGGCTCCAATTATGGGAGACATGTATGATGAATTCATCCCCCCCCCCAAGGTGACCTAGAATGATTCAGAGAAGACTCCAACTTTGGCCTGAGAGTTAATGAAAATTTTCTACAAGCATAAGAATACCACCACGACGAAAACCCACTCCAGAAAAGATATCCATCCAGAGGAGTGGATGGAAATGTTTCTGATTATGAAGAGAGAGAAGGGGCCTTCCTGCACTCGTTCTACTAGTTTCCCTAGAGCAGAAAAGAGGGGTGCTCCGGGGACATTTTGGCCAACTCTGGAAGCAGGAGAGTTTGATAAGTGGGGGTATGAAGTGAACCAGAAAATTCCGGCGAATACCCATCTGGTAGACTTTTTGGCCTTGTGGGTCAATGTTTACCTTTTACCAGTTCGAGATTCAAAAGGAGGTGTGAGGCTGGGGACCTTTGTCATTGCAGCCAAGCTGGATGAAAGGAAGATGGTTGGGTTGGCCACCCCATATTTGGAAAAGATTCATAAAATATTACTTCATGTTTATCTGGTTAAGTCTCCTCTAAGAATATTGGGACCATTCAATGTTTTATGGGGATGGATCGCCACCCACTCTAGTACGTATGATGTACAAAGTTGAGTACAGGTTCCTGGATGTTCTTTCTGGTCATCTGTTCAGGCCTTTTCTATAATTTCTCTCATATCCCTCAATTCTCATGATATCAAAATAATTCTGAGCATTTTCAAAGAGTTTAACTTCCTTCCTTATGTAAATATTCCAATAGGGAAATTTTTTGATGATGGAACAACCAGCCTAGAGTTAAGGGAATATATACTGGCATGTAGAAATGGTACACTGGCCATGAGGATTGACGAAGAAATTGTAGGCGAGACCTATGATCCATACAGATTCTCATGTCAATTCAAATGTCTACACAAAATTACCGTATCCCCTCTAATGCATGTTAGGTCAGAACAACATCTGATGGTTTCTCATCAACTATGGTTGCGGAAATCTATGGAGAAGATTAGGGCAGTATTTGATCTACCGACTGTTGGAGCGGCAAATCGATTGACTACATGGTATGCCGAGATCTGGGTATAATCATACCTTGAAGGGGTACTAAATCAGCTGGTCTTTCAGGTGGGAATAAAGAAGAAAACCATTAGGAAAGAAGCTCTTCATTTGGAAGGCGAATCTTCCTCACCCGGAGCTGATTCACCGGATTCCTCACCAGGAGCTGACTCACCGGATTCCCATGATAGGGATGATGAGGCTCTAAATGTGTCAAATAAACCTCATGCCAGATATAATCCTCCTGCCAGAGTATAGAGACATGCTCCATCGACTCCTAGTGAGTTACATTATTGAGACAATTTATTCACCATTATTTTAAATAGCAACAAGTTTCATTTTCTTATCCTTTATCTATAATTGCAGAAGCAAGGAATAAGTTGTAGTCCCAGATTGTAGGACACTCCTTGCGGCCTTCTAGTGCACATTCTATATATTTACGACTAGAGGCTATTTGGACATGGTGGAGTTTATATTATGATGATGAAACCACCTGGATGGACTTATGCAAAGGGCTGCATATCCCTGGAGTGGGGAATCTCCAGGATTCATCTGAAATCCGTTTTGTGGAAAAGCCCAATGAAGTGATGGATTACATCAAAGAGCTGGAAATGATCATATATTCCACTAATGAGTCTGTTCCTGTCACCAAGCAGGTGAAGGAAATGATGGACCGTGGTACCACTGAGGGGACTGGTCCTTCATTAGATGAAGAGTGGCATGATTACGTGGCTTTTGAAGATTAAGTTTTCCTTTTTCTCATATTTCTATTTGCATTGCAATTTGAATTTAGTCAAAGCATTGTTATTTAAGGAAATGATCTTTTTCATACTTCATCTTGTAAAGGAAATAACCACTGAAATCCCTTCTCCATGGTATATCCCTGGTGGCACCACTCTTGGAGACACCGAATCTCCTCGTGATCTGGGCGAAGTATCTCCAGGATATCAAGTCATGGATGAAGAGTTAGAAAGGGAGTTATTGTCTCTGATACCTGTTTTCGGAGATGATGATGTTATTCCACCAAAAAAGGCCAAGAAGCAATGACATCGAAGAAAGAAGACCGCAGTCAAAGTCTTTATCAGTAGTGGTAAGTCTTTCTGGTAGTCATGAATCATAACTTATGAAAAAGTACTCAAACTTCTCAAGATTTCAAAGGATTTTTAAGTTTCCCCTTTAAGTGAAAGGACCGACCATGCTTAGAGTACAACGGAGGGTGTTGAATAATGGGCACAAGTTCCTTCTCAAACAATTGTTCCTAAAGAAATACTAAGTGCATATGAGCTGGCGTCCGTTCCCAACACCGCTCCGGTTTCTGATGCCAGGAGAGAAAAGACTTCTGGTAAATTAACAATAATTCATAGAACCTCAAATGAGACAAACACTGACTTCTATTCTATGGTGTTTTAGGTTCAACACATGCACCATAACATTTGGAAACTTCCTAAGTGGACCCCAAAACTATCTCTGAAAAAGTTTTCTGGGTCAGATATTTCCGGATGAAAGTCATGAAGAAGACATGCCGAGTGCTCCCACCGGTGAGACTAACCTGGGATCTGGGAAATCATTGGATAAAATGATGAATCTTGGAATTTCCATTGAATAAATTTTAGAACATGTAAAATTACCATGTGATTTATAAAATTTTGGAGATCTAGGTATAGAATCAACTGGATGTGAGTTTCATCATTTGTCCTGTTAATCTTCTCACCATTACACTTTTAACCATGTTTGGTTAGAAAAATGTACAGTTCCATCTAAATAACCTACTGAACCAACTACTCTTAAAAAGGGGTGTAGAAATTGATGTCAACCCTACTATTGCAGAAACATTGTCCCGGGTGGAACTTAACACAAAATACCCTCCTGAAACTCATCCTAAAAATCGTGTTGAAGCTAGGAAAGATGGGGAGGAGTCATTATAAGTTTCTGATCTACTGTTAGGTAAAAGATGATGATATTTTTGGCTTACTTAACCTGCAATAAAATAAATCAACTTTTACTGTCCTTTAAAACTTACCATACACTCAATTAACCAAACAGGGCTGTCAACTTCAATGGCTAGATCAAGAGGTGAAGCCTCAGCCTCAGCCCAAACAGTAGCAAAAGGTGAAGAAACCAGGGTCGGGGAAGGAGCAGAACATGGCACTTCCTTAAGTGCATTAATCCCAAACTATGTTCCTCCCTATGATAGTGATGTCGAATCAGACCCAGAGGTGCAAAAGGCGCTCCTGTTCTCACATCTCAAGGCATGGAAAAATATTTGGGAGATAATATCTGAGGTGCCTTTTGAAGAGATGCCTTGGAAAATTCCAAGACTTTCATCCCTATTCATCTTGATGAGACTTGGCGGTTTTGGATATCAAGAAATCCATGTCGTAGTGAAACAAGTCATTCGAAGGAGGGAGCAAGAGAAAAGGTGTCGTCAAGACCTAATCAGAGCTAGATTATTGATCAATAATAGTGAATTTCAGGCTGTATTGTACCGAGATAAGGCTGATCATGCGGCAAAGATTAAGGAACTAAATAAAAAGATCAAGGAGAAGATTGTCCAGTAGTTGTACCTTCAACAAGATCTATTTGCTGTTACTGGGGAGCTTGACCAGCTTCATAATTCGTCGGAAGAAGTCGAAGCGGATGGTATAAAAGCCATCAAAGATGATAAAGAAGCACTTCATCGAGATTAAGAGAGTGAAGTTGGTCAAGTAAATTAACTTTAAGTGGCTATTGATGAAGCTTGGGATGCTGTGAAACAAATGATAAATCATGTTGAATGTCTTCAGTAATTTTTGAAAAAAAGAGAAGAGACTCAAGTTTATAGATGTTCTTCTAATCTTGTTCATCAATGAAAAATAGTTCATATTCAATCATCTGTACCTTAATTTTCTCGATAATTGATCTTATTTTTACCTAAGTCAATGGGCCTAGTAAACATAGTTCGATTTTTACTAGGGTTATATAAACAACCCCAAAAACATTATCTTTTAATTGCTCAATATTTCCTAAATCATACAAAATGTATGTTTAGCGATATGGGACTCGACTTTTTTTCAGAGTACCCTTTATAGGTTCTCAATTTAATGAGTACCATGAATTTAATTATTGGCAGTTTAAATTCATGCATGTTGGACTATAAAAAGGCTAATATTTAAGGTTGAATAGCTTTGACCGAAATGGATGAAATTGACTCAACTCTTGATAATTTGTTAGGAAACATATTACCATATTCAAGTATGATGGGGGAAAATTGTAAACTATGACTTGAGAAATTTTGAATCTGAGGAATGACATGGGAAAAGAGCTAAAAGGAATTATAGGAAGTCTTTTATAAGAATGAAGTTACCACTACTTTAAAAAACCCATTATGTGGGATGAATTATGCAGGGCCAACTGGGGCATAAGCAGCATAGTAAAATAGTAGCATCTTTTGTCTGACAGGTCCGTTATATTGACAACTTATGCAAGGCCACATAAGGGAACATGCTGCATAGTTGGGAAAAAGAACCCTCAGAAATTTGACTTTCTATTTCTAAAATCCAAAGTAAGTTTTATAGGGATTAAAATTTTCCAATGCATAGAGTCTGCTTTATGATGAAAGGTACTTGAATATGGAGAGGATATTTCCAATCAGAATTGTCAAAGAATTGGAGGAATGTGTCTTCAATGAAGGTTTGACCCAAACGTAGGAAAAAAGGTATATGTGGTTTTAAATCATATGACTAAAACTGGAGATAGAAATATTATATGACATAATAATTTCAGATCATGAAAAAGAGTATGAAACAAATATGTTAAGGATGGAATTTTTTTAGATCCCTACATATCGTCATTAAGACCAATAGGGACAAAAGAGGCTTCTCCTAATAATGAATTTACCACTACTTGAAAAACCCATTATGGAATTTGAATTATGCAGGGCCAACTGGGGTATAAACTTCATAGTCAAATAGTATTATCTTTTGGGCAGACAAGTCCATTATGTTGAAAACTTATGCAAGGCCACCTAAGGGCACATGTTGCATAGTCAGGAAAAATAATTATCAGGTATCAGACATTGTGCGACCAGAATTCAATGGAGAACATGAGTATTATTTGTATAATGTTGTGGCTGGGTCCTGAATTGAGATTATGGATGTCACTACGTATCTTATTAGGATGAGAATCAAGCCACACATAGTTCTTGAAATATATTTTAACGTCATACAGGACGAAATCATGGAAGATCTTAGTTTAGGGTTGTAGAGCTCGAACCATAATGAGGGAGACACGTCATGCATTTGTTATAGATTTGATGTGAATAAAGACCAGGGTGTTCCATATCACACCATGTGCTCCCAATGGGACTTTTCACCAAAGGGACCGAATGTAGAGTTTGGGGTTAGGCCCAAAGGCTCGGGGCTGGACTCAAGTAATGCTCGAGCATTCCTACGTATCCCATGAGGATGGGAATCAAGATTCACATAGTTCTTGAAATACCATTTGTACAAATTTGGTTCATACATATGAGGGGTAAAGATGAATTTAATGCAATTAGGGTTGGACCCAAGATTAAATACTTGGGTGTCACTACATATCTCATAAGGATGAGAATCAAGCCACACGTAGTTCTTGAAACATGACATGGTTGGAGACAATGTCAATGATGATTCCTCTCGAGTGAGGGTATCAGGGATTATTGCAGTCTATTGTTATACATGACAAAATTATAAACAGTTTATGGTCATATGCATGGACCAATGTTATGCAGTTTAATGTCTTGCAATAAAGACAATGGGGAACTGTATAGTTTAACATCATATAGCTAGGATGATGGGATACACACAGTTTAATGTCATGAAGGATGAAAGTGAACCGGTATGAATAGAACGATTGATGGTGGATTCATAGATCAACATCATATGGGATAAAGGTGAAGCAATGTGAAGAAATTGGTTTCGATCTTGAACCTCATAAGGTTGCTTACATACTCGGCCTAGGAGGAAATGATCAAAGTCTGCATAGTTTAATTGAGAGGGATTTAGTGATCGGGGTGCACTTGAGGAAAGTGACCCAAAGATAATGTTGGGACATAAGCATGGTTAGCATCCCCGAGAAAATGTCATGGTCGAAGCTTACACTAAGCTCACGTGAGTCATGCTCGGTGTGATAAAACAAGAAGCAGCAATAGACCTGATGATCGTGTCACAAAATATACAACCACGAAGGATGGTGTGGGGCTTATGCATGATTAGCTACCTGGGGAACACATGGAAACAGAGTTTAAAAGACAATTATGCATACAGAGATCACCGTTTAATGTCATGTGTCACAAAATTGGGGTGTTTGGCAGTTTGATGTCCAACAGCTCAGCCGATGCACAGTTTAACGTCATGTTGGACGAAAGGGGGACACAGATTAACGTCATGTTGGATGATAGAGGTGGATATTCATTTTAATGTCCTACAGCAAGGACAATGAGTGTATTTGTGTTACACAAAATACTTCTTCAAAAATCTTGCATTGGTTAGAGTTTTAATGAGTTCTCCATCCATTGAGATTAAAGAATATGCTTCATTGGAGTAGAACCTATGTATTGAGTAAGGTCCATCCCACTTTGTCTCACGCTTTGGAGGATTATTTCCTGGTATCATTGGGGTTCTAAGGACTAATACCAATTCTCCTTGAATGAATGTATTTAGATAAACTTTTTTATTGAAAGCTCGTGCTATTCGATTCTGATAGACTTATAAATGGTGCAGTGTGCACAATATTTTTTCATCTAGTCGTTCCAATTCATCCGATCGCTCTTGAGATTGTTCATCTGTAGATAAATGATCAAAAATGGAGACTCTAAGAGAAGGTAATTGGAATTCAATAGGCAAGACAACTTCTATTCCATATACCAATGAATATGGAGTTGATCGTGTATCAGTGAGGGTGGAAGTCTGATAATCCCATCAAGCATGAAAAAGTTTATCAAGCCATAAATTCTTATCTTTATCCACCATATTTTGATATATATTTGAAAGAGTATTATAAAAAGCCTCTACTTGACCATTGGTTGCTCCATAATACTGAGATGAATGGTTGGATCTGATATTGTATTCTTGATACAATTTTCTTACATCAGATGAACAAATGTTGGTGCCATTATCCGTCAATATATTATTAAGAATACCAAATCTGGTAATGATGTTGGACTTGAAAAAGCTAAAAATTATTTTAGCACCGACTTCTTTGAGAGGTTTTTCTTCTACCAATTTGGAAAAGAAGTCAGTAGCAGTAAGAATATACTTAAACGGTTTAGCTATAGCTGGAGGATAATATCCTACTACATCCATTCCCAATGTAGCAAATGGACAAGAGTATTTAGCCGTATGAAGAAACTATGGTGGTTGATGAATGAAGTTGGCACATACTTGGAAATAATGACACTTCTTAGCGAAATCAACACAATCTTGCATCATTGAAGGCCAGAAGTATCCAAGCCTTCGAATTTGACCGGAAAGTCTAATTCCAGACTGGTGAGCACCACAAAATCCTACATGTACTTCATTCATGATAGCCATTGTCTCTTCACCATCAATACATCTGAAGAGAATTCCATCAAAACCTCGCTTGTAGTGAATTGCTTGGTGATCTGGGCTATCATAAAGAGTAAAATTGACCACTGCATGTCTCCAAACTCATTCTTTCCCAGCTCTATCAGGTGGGAGTGTTCCATTTTGAAGGTATTCCATGATAGGTGACATCCATCCTATATTATGACCATATGGTTCTGAAATGGGACTGATTTCATTGATTTCCTCTGTTCTGATTTGAACATAAGGTGAAACTATACGACGGTGGGAAATACTGATGATTGTTTCGTCCCAATTTGGATCTTCCAGGGCTATGGCTACATTATCCAATGCATCAGCCTGGTCATTTTGTGATCGTGTGACATAATAAAATGTCAGTTCTGAGGGAAATTCCTCCATTAAATCTCTGATGTAATAACAAAAATAGATTAACTCTTCCTTTATAATGGAATAATCCCCATTGATTTGTTTGATTACCAAATTTGAATCAACTTTTACCTTCTAGTAATTCACCTGTTCCTGAAGCTCCAATTCCAATACCACAATGAGAGATTGATATTATGCTTCATTATTTGTACCACCTTCCAACAATAACAAGGAATAGGGTAGAAATTTCTTTTCTGGGTAAATAAGAACAATTACTAACCCAAATTTGGTGAATTTAGGATCTTCCATTTTCATCCCTATTGGACTTCTAGAGGCACCATCAAAGTGCATTTCCCATGTTTGAGGATTATCTTGAATAGAGAAGTCTTCCTCATTAGGAAGTTAAATATTTGAATATGTATCTTCTATAGATGGGTGTTCAATAAGGTAATTGACCAAAGCTTATCCCTTTATTTCCTTTTGAGACACATACTGGACATCAAACTACTGCAAAATAAATGTCCACCTTTCCAAACTTCCTGTAAGCATTGGACGACTAAGGATAAATTTGAGCGGGTTATTGTGAGATACCAATTGAACCTCATGATGTTGCAGGTAGTGTCTCAATTTCTAAACTGTAAAGATTAATTCTAGGAATCACTTTTCAATACTTGAATATTGATTTTCTGCCTCAAGCATAGTCTAACTGAGATTGTAAAGGTTGTTTTCATTCCCAAAATCATTCTTTTGGGAAAGTAAGGCACACGATGATGGCTCTAAATCTTTCACATAGAGAATAAGTGGTCTTCATTCAACATGTGGCATTAATACCGGTGGACTCAAGTGATATTTCTTGATGATATCGAATGCTTCTTTACATTTTCAGTCCACTGGTAGGTGACTCCCTTCTTCATTAATCTAGTGAAGGTCAAAAACTTGCCTGCCAAATTGGCAATCAAATGCCGAATATAGGCCAAGTGTCCTTAAATTCCTCTTAATTAATTAAAATTTCTAGGAGGTGACATGTCAAGGATTGATTTTTTCTTCTCAAGATCAACTTCGATACCACGATGGCATACAACAAAGCCGATAATATTTCTCGTGGTTACCCCGAAAGAACATTTCAGGGGTTCATCTTCAAATTATGTTGTTTAAGTTTGTTGAATATGATTTCCAGATCGGCCAAGTGATCAGAATATTGTTTGGATTTAACCACCAAATCATACACATAACATTCAAAAAAATTCATGAAAAAGGCTTTAATGATATTGTGCATGGAATGTTGATATGTTTCACCTGCATTCTTGAGGCCAAATGGAATTACCCTGATAGAAAAACACACCTTGAGGATATCAGAAGGCTATAGACTCCTCATATTCTGGGGCCATTCGTATTTGATTGTACCTAGAGTAACCATCCATGAAAGAAAGAGCTTCGTAGCTAGCTGTTGCATCAATTAAAAGTTCTGTGATCGGAACTAGAAAATCATCCTTGGGAAAATGCCGATTAGGATCTCTGAATTCAATGAAAACTCTAATTTGTCCATTCTTATTTTTCACTGGGACAATATTATCTAGATATTTGGGATACTGAACTTCTCTAATGAAGTTATCCTTGATAATATTATCAACTTCAGCTTCAATTTTAGAGGCATAATTTGGGTGTGTTCTTGTTACGGCTTGCTTGAATCCTCGATGTTCTTCTGGAAAACCCAAATGATGAGTGGAAACATCGGGAAAAAGACTTGTAATTTCTGTATAATTCCAAGAAAATACATCTCGATTTTTATTTAGAAATGAAGTATACATTTCTTTCTCTTTAAGAGGCATGGCTGCACTAATTAAAGTGGGGCGTGGATATTATTTTGTACCTATATTTATTTTTATGATTTCATCTACAGTGGTAGAGATACCCTCTTCAAATGCTGGAGAAGCATCCTTGATATCTTCCTCTTCTTCTTCAATATATGTTACTTCTTTTGTTTCTACTTACATAGTAGATGACGAAGAAAAATTTCCATGGTCAGGAGAGAAGATAAAATTTGAACATCTTAAAGAAGAGGCTACCATTTCTGACTCTATTGATGATGAAGGGTCTTCCTGGGGTGATAGAGAGGAGATGATGGATTGAGAATCGACATCATTGTTTTCCTTTGGTATTGCTATAACTTCTTCTGGCCTGGTTGATGAAGTATAGAATTTCTAGATTTCAGTGGATGAAATGAAGTCATCTATATTGAAGATTTCATCACTGCTTGGCGAATCAACAATTTCTCCCATATTTTTTGGATTGGTATCCGTAATTGAAATTATGGAAGTTTCCATAAGAGTGTTTGGATTTTGGTCTATCATATCAATTTGACTGATAGGCAACACATAATCTATACTCACATGTATAAATGGGTTTACTTGAATCTTTCCCAAACCATTTGGAGCATTAATTTCGATGACCTTATTTGTCGTGGATTTTTTATTTCCCTTCATGTGATAAAATTCGTCCTCAATGTATTGAGATTCAAACATTTTGAATGGGGCCTTGTCACCATAAAATGTCCCAATTTGACCATTGAAACAGTATTTGAGACATTGATGGTATGATGATGGTACGACCACATGTAGATTTAGCCAAGGTCTTCCATGAAAAATGTTTAAGGCGGTGTCCGGATGAACAACCATGAAATTTGAATTAAACATAAGGTCTCCAAACTAAATTCTGAGTGTAATATCTCCCAGAGGTTCTTGTTCATTCTTATCATATCCATGCAACATCAAAGTGGAAGTGGATAAATCTGATTCAGTGAGGCCCAATCATTGAATTGTACGAATAGGAATGAGATTTACTCTTGATCCATTAACAATGAAAGCTTGTCAGATGTCTATGTCATTGACTTTTCCAGATTGATACAAAGGTTTGATATGTCCATGTACAACATCATCTTCTTCTTCATATGTAAAAGATATCACTTCATGGCATTCTGCAGGATCATTCTCAATATGGTAGACCTCAGCCGCAATAATTTCAGTTTCGAATTCTTGAGCACTTGACAAAGCCTCAATAAGCTCCTCGCAAAGAACTTTTGATAGATTAAAGGCATCTAGAATTGATAACTTGGCTGGCAATTGGGAAAAATGTTTTAAGACATCATAATTTTGGTCCAAATGTTTATGTTTCCCATCATAAAAATGTAGTTTTACGAGTGCCTTGGAATTTGATGCTTTGGTAGTAGATGCATCCCATATCAGGGTAGGAATTGGAAACACTTCTGGATTCGGTAGACTAGACCCATTAGGTCTATCTATTTTCTGATAGGAGGAAGGTGTAACCCATAACTGGTCCTCAAAAATAACTATGTCAGAACCAAATCTGTCATGTGTGTAAGAACTCTCTTATTCCTGTTGATCCCGCTGAAGGGCTTTTCCATGAGTTTCTTCCACATATACAGTTCTAGCAGGGGTAGGATTGAAATAGTGGCCTTCAGAATATCCACATCTTCTCCTCTATCTTAGAACTATGTCTCTTCCTCTAATTCCTCTGTTAGATACAGGGAATATAGGATCATCATGATTGAAATAGTCATTGGAATTGGGATCTGTAAAATGAATCATGTTAATAGAACCAAAGTTCAATTCTTCATGTGATGAAGATTCTGCCTGATGAACCAGTTCAGGTAGTGCCACTTGGTGGGGCGGTGCCCGTGCTTTTGAAGCAGATGGCATAATATATGCCAAAGTCAAAGACAACTTGGGCTTTGACGCAAACTCGTCTTCTTCTTACTGCCCTTATTTCTTCAAATTTTGCTGCTTCTTTGAGGATTTTCCATTTGAGGAAGGGAATTTTTTTGTGGCAGAAATAACAGAAGACACAACTGGTTGATTTAATTATGTTCGTAAAATGGCATGAGTTCGGTTGATCATTTTCCTGGCCATCCAATCATCATATTTCTACGTACTTTTAATTTTCACTTCGTGCCACTCGCTCTCTTCCTATGGATCAGTAGCAGTAACACATGCTACCTAGGCTTACGAACCTTTCAGTTTTACTTTTCCAGAGTCCACCATCTTTTGTAGAAGGTCTTTAAAGACAAAAAACTACTAAATGGGATGCCCCAACATCTGATGAAACGAGAAATAGTTGGGGAGGTCTTCATCTCCTTCCTTGTTCGACCTTTTGGGCCTTGGTAACTGAACCAGATTATTTTCCAGAGCTGAGATAAAGTAACCATGAACTTGTTCATTCTCGAAAGAATAAACTTTGTTCTATAAATCCTCAAAATGTTTATGCCTTTGATTTCGTTGATCATGTTGACGAGGTGACCATTGTTGTTGATGCTCAAGAGGTGTATCCCCTTGATATGATGAAGGTTTTGAAGTGGAAGTAGGTACAGGTTCTTGTTTAAGGGTAACTATAGCAGTCTCTTTCCCTATTCTCCTTCTCGAAATTGATGGAATTACATGAGTTTTAGCCATAGTCTTTATAAGAGAGTCTTCTATCTACTGAGCGATTGATGTAAGGTCTCAAAACCCTACTGTGTATTTCACAGGGATCAACGGTGTGCGTAATCCATCACACAAATTTTCCACACAGATTGGCAGTAACTCTTCTTGAGGGAGTTCTAAACATAATAAATATGTTAATCCCTTCCAGCGTGAAATGAAATCCGAAACTCTTTCATTTTACCTTTGTTTAGAATTAGTAAGATAAAAAACTGTCATCTTTGTAATGTTGAGCTAAATTGATGAAGGAACCTTTGATAGAGATCTTCCCTCACATTAATTGACTGATATTGCAAACTTGTATACCAGACAAAAGTAGGTCTTTATAATGATTTCACAAAACACCTGATCTTAACTAATTCTTGTTGTTGAGGAGTTCCCATAATAGGATCACAATGAGAAACAAAATGTGTTAAGTGGTGTTCTAGATATCTTGAACCATTAAAAATTGGGAATGTGGTATTCACAAAATTTGATGGGGACGAATTGCATCCACCCATTCAGGGTAAGATCTCTTTTCTGGTTGAACTTGCGCACATTTTCCTTCCATATCTTCCAACCAAGCTGTCAATGACTCAATGGTAGTAATTAATTTTTGAGAAACATCTGGTTGATCTTGTACCTGAGTAGCTGCAATAACTGGAGTTTGGATGGGTGTAGAGACTAGTACTACCAATGATGGTAGTATTGCCGGTTACTATCACATATGTCCCATAGAATTGGACCTGTGAGGGTGTACTCCTAAAGGAAGATATTCCTGATCCATCCCAGTAGCTGCAACAAATTCCCTTGATTGATAAACTCCATCATTCTTAGGAGGAAGAATACCTTGAAGTAGCTCTGCATTTAACCCCCTTAACTCCTTCATTTCTTCTTCTTGCTGAGCGAACATTTCATCTAATGAGAGTGATTGGCCTTCTCCAGAGGTAGGGTTGGATGTAACCTGACTTTTACCCTTTTCCTTGGCATGTGGATTTCTGGAGTATAGAAGGGCATTACCCGAAGGAATTTCTTGCCTCTGGGTAACCCTTTGGCGTCTGGTACACACACCTCCTTCATTTACTTCTGTGTGTACAACCTCTTGAAAAGAAACTTCTTCATCTTATTACTTTGAATGAGAATCATGTTCTGGGGGATTAGTGACAATTAAATTGATGACATTTATCGATGCATAATGCATTTCAGTACTTCTGTTAGAATTTCTATGATACTGTCTTCTTCCATGTTCTTTATGAGACATTGCCTTTTGTTTGGTTGATCCCTTAGGAACTTCTTGATGAACCGTAATTTAGAGGGAATTTCATGATTATTTGGCTCTGCATTCCTTTTGTGGATTATTCCCTAATCGAGAGAAGACTGACTTTTTTTTAGGAAGGGATTGAGAATTTGAAAAATTCCCCAGTCTGGTGGACTGGGACTCTTCCTGTTTTTCCTGCTCAACTCCTTGAATCCTGTTTGTTGATCCCAAGGGTTGGATTAAAAGATTCCCCATCCTGGAAGGATGAGGTGGATCTTGATCTTCTATATCTAAAACTTTCTTAAAATCTCTCTTTATTTTGTGTATTTTAGTCCAGAAATTGGCTGGATGCATAATCCTACATCCACTAAAATCACCTGGCTCATATAACTGTTAGAATATTTCTGATACCTCTATCACCTAATGATATGCATGCTCTAAAAAAGAAGCATGTTCGATATTCTCATCTTCTTTATGCAATATTAATTTGACAACTTGTTCTTTTTATTCTTGAATTTGGGAAGAACTAGTTGAGGCATGTTCTTGAGAAAGCCTTTGATTACACACAAAACCATTTAGATGTGGCCAGCCATGGGAAATAACATTTCATGAGACCACATTTGGCGGGATTTGTTGAGTGGAGAGCATAGTGAAATGAAATTCTCCATGAACACCCCATCCCTGATATGAATACCAGATGGGGAATTGGTAATTAACTGGTGAAACCTTTTTAATGCGCCAAGGAATGTACACTGAAGGGATCTCTGCTGCTTTTCAACCTTTGGATGTCGGGAAACTGAGAGAGATTCCAAGTCAATTTGGCGTTGAAACCCTTCTATTACCTTAACATGATTTTAATATTCATCATAAGGTAATATTTTCTCTTTTAAGTAAAAAAGAGTTTTCCATATGTTGAGACGAATATCGTGAATACAATCTTCTATCAACGTTTCTGGAATATCATATTGAGAGTCAGCCAAAGACCAAAACATGATTGGTATTTCACCTTTCTCTAATTGTTTTCTCATATTCATCACTTTCTCTCTATCATTTGATGAAGATTATTCTACTTGATTGGACCAAAGTTGGTGCTTCTTTGTTGCTTCATCAGATTCAACAAGATTGGTAGAGAATTCATTTGTCAAATTAGAAGATGAATGACTCAGGGGTGGTTCGGAGAATGACCTACACCCCAAGCTATATTCTGATTGAGAAAGTATTTCACCTACTAGTAGTAAGGAATCATACATGACTGGATTTGCATTTGCAACTACCTCAAGATAAGAGGGCTTTCTCGTTACTGCATTTCCCATTGAAGAATATTCAGGCAATGCACATCATTACTGTGGAGAGGAATTTCCTAGTTAAATTCATTATCATGGGGAGTACTACCATGGTGGGTTTCCACAAAATATGAAACATTTTTCTCCTTGGTCTTCTGGCCACGCAGAGGGTTATCGTGGCCCTCATCTAAAGATGGTACTTTGAGATTGACCGAATTGTCATGAAGCGAGCCTTCATGAGGAAGTGTTTGATGAAGGCCTTCGGAATTATTGTTGTTACTTCTGGAATTTGGAAATGAGAGAGTATAATCTTAAGTTGTAATATATAATTATCTGAGGGCTTCAAGAACTCGAGCATTGAGCAAGGATTTATTGCAGAATGGCTCTTGATTTTTTAACTATGCTGGATGGGTCTTTTTCTTGGACGCCTTCTTACTCACTTTGGAAACCACTTATTGATGAAAGTGGTTATTATGTGTAGATGTATGTGCCTGCTCAAGAGAAATGGTCAGGTTAGGCTGACTATATCCATTTAAATCAGGTGTATGTGCCTGACTTGATTGTCTCTATGACATGGGGGAGTATGCCCCATGACCATCCTGGATTGGAACAGAGGTGTGTATCTGCTCCGGGGTGACATGTTGATGAGTCACTCCACTGATATTGATAAATATATGTTTCATTCCCTGTTATATCGCTGAAGTTGATATAATATTCTGATAGGTATCCATAATATGGGCAGGGATTTGTTTCTGCTCTTTCACCATTGTCAAAATGTTCTTGGTGACTTCAGCTACCAGAACGGGAAAATACATCCATTCTGTGTTTGGAGGAGGTGTGTGTTTCTTCTCCTATCCTCCTTTTCCTGTCAGTGAATTCTGATAGTACTCGTGTGTGGGGGACTAAAGTTGTGTATTCCTTCTGTTTGTCATTGGTTCTTTCCAATTGACATATTTGGGTGCTTCTGAATGAGACTGTTGGATAGCTTCATGAATTGTAGGTGTATGTGATTGCTGTTTGTTCTCCACTGAATATGATTGATGAACTTCCTTCAATACTAGCAGACGAGACTGCTAGAGGAATTGATGAGTGTAAGCAGGTGTATATTCCTATTTACAGGTGGTCACCAAGTTTGGTTGGCGGGCTTCTTTGAATGCAGTCAGATGAGCCTGCTGACTGGCTGATGATTTATAAACAGGTGTATGTGCCTGCCTATAGCAGTCCACCAGAATTGTCTAGCGAGATTGGTGTGTTACTACCAGATTAGTCTGCTGGGCAGTGAAATTAGGATGAATGAGAGTATATGCCCGCTCATTGTTTTCCATCATGTTAGGTTTATGGACTTCTCCAGAGGGGGTAGAGGTAATAACTTTCTCCCTATTGGCCGAATTTCACCTTTAAAGGTTCTTATTGCATGCTTGGGTCTGAGGAACCTTAGCCAAACACCTATAGGTGATACCTTCATCATGTTGAGGGTGCACTAAAATACGAGTCTGGTGGAGATTGTTGGTGGGAGTCCTCAGGAAGGGCTCCTATCTTCTTGAATTTAGGCCTCGAGTGACCTTTTCATTCACCTCCCTGTAATATGGGAGGGACTATTAGTTATATTCCAAGGATAAAGACCCGAAACGGTTAGAGACGGTGGTTGGAACCACCTACTTCTTGACCACTAGTTGTCGTTGTCCAAACAACCTAGGTGAGTTGTTAACTTAGAGGGCTTGTCGAGAAACCTCCAGAGTCAGGATGGTACCGTGTTGACAGTATTACCTCACCAATGCATTCGAGACCTAGATTTGAAAACGCTGAGTAGGTGATGTCGTCCTCAAAGAGGACGAGGATCTAGCAGGAGTAGCGGCCGAGGAATTCACAGGTGTGAACCTTAAAGAATCCATTTTGTGTTCCCGTGAGATCTTTGAAAAGAGTGCATGTTTAATATATCACACATAATCAAGATAAGTTTGGCCATATATCTTATACATGAGAACATATGTTATTTATTTGCTTTGTTGGCCCTCATATTGAGTTTAATAGGGGACTGACAAATAAGTAAAACATCATTTAACTTAGTTAATGATTCACGTCAGGTTCACCATTTTTTTCGTCTAGAAATGGGGATGACCTTTTTTGTTTAAGGTTCAAACTTTCTAATTGGTTTCCAATAGGTTTATTCGTAGAATCGGAAACACCCAATGATTCTATATCCCTTTGGACCTACTTTCCAAAGGTAGGTGATCATTAGTTGTGGACGGATGAGGCTTTAAGAATTTACATTGGTCGAGAGGATGGGTGGTCAGGCTCGTCACACCTTTTTAGGGGGAATTATTGCCTAATCTGGGACTCTCTTATAGATTTAAGTTATGTTCATGAATCCTTATTAATTCACCAAGCATAAAAATGAGTTTTACTTTATATTTGAAAATCAATGATTGATATGTACGGGATTTAGAGAAACTTTTATATTTATTTGAGGTTCTTCATCGATGGAGAATCATCTGTATGTATTAGAGTTTCTTAGTCAATGGTATCCTTCAATACATTATATAGAAATCTCTTGATCATTATGATGACCATACTAGTTTTAAATCCACTCAGCGGGGCAGTTGAAGTATATTGTCATTCAGAAAGACAAGGATTATTTCAGAGTTGGGATCGTACCCACTGATTTGCTACCTACGTATCCTCGTTAAAAAGGAATCAGAACCCATGTAGTTCGATAAGAAGGGTATATCTTAACATCATATGGGACGGAAAATAATTAATGAAAGATGGGCTTGAACCTTATAAAGGCTTCCTACGTACTCCTCTTTTAAGGCAGAGATCAAAGTCCACGTAGTTCGGGTGATGAAATCTGGGGTTTATGCATGGTTAATGGCCAAAAAGAGATGCCGTGATTACTTTTACACTCTAAACTCGCGTGATTCATGCTTAGTGTGAGAAACAAAAGGTATCAGTAAACTTGATGATGGTTCCACGAAATATGTAGTCATGAGAAATGATGTGGGGATTACGTATGTATGACGACCCAAGTAAATGAAGACCATGACTTACTTCAGGAAATAATCCCAGGAGCAGGGTCCATAAATGTATTTATACTTTAGGGAGGTTTGGAGTTTTAACCCGGTCCTTACTCCTGAGAAGGAGACCCAAATTAAAAGGGACTTATGATTGGGGTTTATTCCTAAGAACGAGGCCCAAATTAAAAGAAACTATGACTGGAGAATACTCCTGATAAGGATTCCCAGGTTAAGGGGACTTGTAATTTGGGGCTTACTCCTGAGAAGGAGGCCCGAACCAAGGGAACTTGTAACTTGGGACTTACTCCTGAGAAAGAATCCCAGATTAAAGGAAATTATGACTAGGGATTACTCCTAAGAAGGTGGCCTGAATCAAGGTAACTTTGGGCTTACTACTGAAGAGGATGCCCTAAATCAAAAGATCTTATCACCTTAAAGGATGAGGTTATATGGAGGAAACCTCTAACTGTGGTGAAATAAATCTTGTAAGTAATGAGATTTTGGGAGAGGTTCTCATAGAATTCCTTTGAGATAAGGAATCTAACAAAGGAACCATATCATAAATGGCTTTGAAAAGGGGTTCGCGGGCTGATATCTTGAATAGGAGAGGTGAACGGGAGAGAGTCACACAAATGAAGTTAGCGCGCAAGTTTAGGTCGCGCAAATATTTTGGAGCACAAGTCTTGGTCGTGCAAGTGTACTTGCATGGCATGGGTTCACCTGGGAGATGAAGAATCTGTAGGGTAATACTTGGATGATACTTAACTCAAGCCTTAAGTAATATCCTAAGATGTTTCCAAAAGGGTGGCGCACAAGTTTCATTGAAGGGTAGGGCGGTGCGCAAGTGTTTCCACTTTTAAGGAGGTCTGGACACTAAGGCGCGCAAGTGTTGATGAGTTTTAAATACTTAGGCCTTATCCTACTCCTTCAAGTCTTTCATTATAGGTAAAAACTTACCTTAGAAGCTTTCGTAAGAGTCGAGTTAAATAATTGGGTGACTAGAGCTTTAATCTGAGTTTTGGAAAATCCGTCATTTAAATGGGGGGCCCATAGGGGCTATTTATAGGCCACCATGCACCTTGGGAGAAAAAACAGATTGGGCACACAAGTGACTTGTGCACCTCAATGAAAATTAGCTCTTGGTCCTTGCCTTTGTCAATTTTTTTTTATTTTTCTTCAAAGGATGACCCTCTTTGTGCTTAAGGTATTCCCCATTGCCATTAGTTGGACACTGTGACAGAAAGGAGTGTCAAAAAATGGGAATAATTCTCTAGAATTGAAATTATTTTGTATTAATTCACTTAAATGGGATTAAATTTTCTCATATTTAATTTTTATGGTATAACGATGATTCTTTTGATAAAATATTAATGATAACAGAATAGTTTATTTTGGAGGGTTTGTCAACATCATGAGCTAGTTTCTTTTTATTTAATATTATGGATATAAATTAGTAAAATAAAATTAAAAAATTTATAATATATATATTAAAATAAATTTTTACCATAATAATGGTTTTATGGCTATACATGAAGATGGTAATGGAAAACAAAAACTCGTCATTCACGAAGAAGGTGAATCGATATATCACAGATGCTGTTTTCATTTTTAGAATAAAATGAGAAGAGAAAAGATTTAATAATTTATATCTCATTAACACAATAAAAATACATTATACATATGATACTATAGTTATAATTCCACTTTATATATGGTAGTTTAGGATAGTATAAGAAAAGAAAATAAATTAAAAGAGAAGGATTTAGGATTTTACCTCTTGAATGTCATCTCCTTGAGAACTTCATTAAGGCACTTGGTTTTGGTCTTTTTTTGAGACCAGAAGCTCTTGTATGTGGTTAAGAGGATTTAGAATGGAATTGGGAATAATTCTTATAAACTACATGTCTTAGAAGGCGTGAGGAGAATAGGTGGTGGGAGGTGGTATTTATAGGGGAGGAGAGGTGTGTTTTTTGATTACTTTATTTTTTTATCAATAATATAAATAGAGTCAATTATTGTGAATATATATAGTAATTAGGGCATGTTATTTTTAAATAATGGTTTCTTACATCATCCATGACTCAAAGATTCATGTATTTGTCTTAATATTTTAAATATTGTTAATTACCGTATTTCACTATTCATAAAATTTCAACTATTTTAGAAAAATCCCAAAAATTCACCCTAACCATTTTATGATTTTTAGATTTTAAAAATATAATCAATTGTATTTAAATAATTTTCTAGATATGTTAAAATTACTTTTTTAATAAAATAACCATTTATTAAAAAAATACTGATTTAAATATTATAATTGATTTTATAACACTTTCAAAAGTTAATTAGGGTCTCATAAAATTATACTATAATTGTAAAATAAAAAAATATTAATATATGATTTCTTTTTGTGAAAATAAATTTTATTTTTAAATTATTATATTAATTGTACAATTGTAAATGAACATTTACTTTTCACAAAAATACCAACACTTAATTTATTATTTTTAAAACATTTATTTATTTATACCATGACATAAATATATCATATTTTCATTTATAGGATTAATAAATTTTATTTATGCTCTCATAGGTGAGGTTACTATTCTGATGGTCATATTACTATTCATAATGGTTAGGTTACTATTCCATCGGTATAGGTTCCTTAATTTCTATAAATACCTCATATTTCATTTATTCTTCATTCACTTATATTTTATCTCATGGTTATATATAAATTCACATTCATAATTAATATTATATTATTAACATTATGTTTTATTTCTATATATTGTTTTGAGTGCCATGATTCTAGTGGATCGAGCTGATCCATGGTTTCCCATTCTTATTATCTTATTTTCTATTTATTATCCCACTATAATATTTGGAATTATTATGGGTTTATTTTATAACTAAAGTATCATTTGTGAGAATAATATTTTTTGGTTTCTCTGTGTGATTTATCTATTTTATGACATAATTATAAGAATGGAAATTCAATTGATAAAATTATGGGTCGTTACAAGGTAGGACCATACAACCGGAGTAGTACCACCGATAAACCAATGGTAGTACTAGGACCTCCCTCACCCATTAGACCCAACTGAACACCTAGTGGAGAAGCACGAGATAGTCGATGATGAAGGGTAGTGGATATGTTATCTTTATGAGATCATCGGCCAACTAGTGGAGGTAAACCTTCCCGACAAAGGTAGAAGTAAGTAATCAATTACTTCCAATGTACCCACCAACAACTTTATGTAGGCTACAAGATACCGTGTGGTGTTAGACGAGAATATTATAACCTATAATTTAATGTGTTTAAAAAAAATTAAAATATATTTATTCAACTTAACATCCCATAGAGGATTACATAACATTACTAATGGTATTAGAGCCTATTAATAGAGGCCTTTTCTAGCCTTGGAAATATATAACAACTCACATGCTTATCTGGTCTCCAAACACCAATGTTCTCAATTTATAAATTAATATCAACACTCTCTCTTTCTAAATCATATTTCTTCTTCTAGAGTGTGTTCCAAAATTTTAATAATTCTTTCACAATATTCTAATATTCTCATTTTCTCCTAGTGTTCATCATATTATTTGAGATATCAAGACCAATATATGAATATATTTCTTTGTGGAAATATTCTCATCCTTTATATCTTATATTTGTTTCTCACTATCATTAGAGTAACGGTCCATGGTTTTATTTCGATTCCATTAATAAGGAAGGAAATTTTCTTCTTGAGGTTTCTAACTTTCTCTATGGATTGATAGTGAGTATTGTAATTCAAATTTCTTTAAATAAACTAAAAAATAGATAGTTTCGGTATCTTGTGTGCTATTAAATCTAAATGAAAAATAAATTAAATCCTCATGTGATTGAGGTGGTGGATTTAGGGGATATTTTAGAGCTACATCCAAAATTCCTAACCAAATATCTTTCCTTTTTTAAAAAAATAAATTATTTATCACTTTATTTTGTTCTTTTATACAAATTATTTAATCATTTAATTAACACTAAATTACATAATCATTGTTATATGTAAATCAATTTATTATTTCAAATTAATATTTGTAGCCTTCTTCTTTAATTTTATTGGTGTGATTTCAACATTGAATCTTTAGTTTATTTCTTCAATATTTGATAAATAATTTTATAAGATTTTCATTTTACCCATATTTGACCTTCACCCTTCTATTGAATTACTACTTATTGAAGTTTGCAGTGAAGGTGTTTATATCTAGATCAATAATAATTTATTTAGTTATCCACCTTAAATTATGTATAACTAAAATTTAGTGAATATTTAGGTTATTCCAACCATTTATTGGAATAATTTCACATTTTTATAGATTATATTTCTGCATATCTCTTAACATTATGATTTTATATCTTGAAGGTTATAAAAGATTGATTCACACCATATGATAAAGGTACTTTCATGAAAAAAAATTATTTCAAGAATCTTTGGAGTGATGGGCATGTTAGAAATGCCATGCTATCTTCCTTATTTGATAATGAGTTTATATAATTAAAATGGATAAAGGCAGTTAAATTATTATAGGATAAAACAAAAAATATATCTGGAGGAAACGCTATAGTGAATAGAGAAAAGCTACAGGTTTGGAGATTGGAAAATGAATATTTTAATATGAAGGATGATGAACCTAAGGATAGATTTTTTACAAGATATAATGAAATAGTGAGTGATATTAGAATATTTGGTTAGAAGTTGGAAGATTAAATTTCTCTTTATATGATTATGTGAATCTTTTCAGATTGGTTAGATGAAAATATTTCAACCCTTGAAAATAGATATCCTACTACACATATACTTAATGATCTATATAGTATTCTCATATCATACGAGATGTATAAGGGTAATTCTACCAACATGAAGTATAGGGCGGAAAGATAAATCTATTTTAAATACTTAATTAAGGAGAAAATAATGATGAAAGTAAAAGATGATGAAGTTGGTGGTTTATACTTATAATAATAATTAAATGGGTAGTTTGATAAAATTGTGTCTCTTTTCTCTAAATAGGTGATAATGAGATTAATAAAGTACATGGGAAAGATTCAATTTAAATTATTCAGGTGTGGATCTATTAGACACTTTGCATTAAACTATCCAAAATTTAAAAGAACTATAATCTAGTGATAAATTAGATTAAAGAAATGGAATACCCTTAATAAACATGGATGAAAAGTGAAATATAACTTAAAAATTTAATGGTAGGATGTTTACTAAATATAAAATTAAAAACATCTTATCTAATTTCAATATAAGATATTATAGTGAAGTTGAAGAGGAATTTGAGTCTCATTGTTGTGAAGTTGATGAAAAGATAGTAATTATTAACATCAATGATGAAAATTTAACCAATGATGAAATTATTGACTATGGGAGTTAAGGAGAAGAAACTAAGATGGAGATTCAATTTAACAGTGTTTTGAAATAATTTCTATAAAAAAATTTAACTTTTAAATTGGATAAAAAGAAGCTCAAAATGGATACATATAATACTAGTAGCAAGTAATGTGAACATGTAGAATTATAATCAATATTACTAAAAGTAATTGATTATATAAATAAGTTTCTTATTGGTAAAAATACTTTGAACCTAAATAAGGAAGAAAAAATGAAAGATAAAGAGAGGGGTATTAATACTATAAAATAGAAACTAGTCACATATGAATAAGAAATAGAAAAACAATGATCCAATTTCAAAGATTCCATTAAAAAATTTGGGTAATGTTAAAATATGAAATTGGTTTTTCATGATCATCCAAAATCAACCTTAAAGGGAAAAAATATTTCTGAAAAGTTTGGTGATAAGTTATATAAGGTGAATAAATTTAATGAGAGAAAGTTTTTGAATAAATCAATATAGTAATAGATATCTAGAAATGTTGGACACATAAACATAAAATAATAAATAATATAACCTGTGTCACTTAAGAGGATAAGAAAATGAATATATTGAAAAATAATATGTTTTTTTAAATAATAATTTTGTTCCATAAAAATACTCCAAACAATTTTTTTTATAATAAGGAAGAAATCCAAGTAACAAATTCTTGGTAGTAAAATACTTTCAAAGGTAATTATTCATTGTATATATAATATTGGAACTATGGGTATTTGGAAATAAAATAATAATTTTTTGGTTAAACCATCAAAATTAATATGAAACTAGAAGTTTTGGTAGGAAAACAATGAGGGGTATTCATCCAACTCAAAGAAGATATATTCAAAAAAAATATAATATTATGGACATAAGTAAGTGAACTAGTTTAAAGTGATTAAAAATTTTTATAGAATATGTGACAAGTATGGTCACCATTAAAATGAATATTTCATCCTACTACCAACCTTCCAAACTATAAATTAATATTCTCAAGATCCTAAAAAGAAAAATATGGAAAGTAAAGAAAATGATATTATTTTTGAGGTTTCACTCAAGACATCAAAAGAGGTATACCCATGGATATTGTAAAATATATGTTATTTACATGTAATATGGTATTTGAAGTTGTTGAATAATTTTTAAGATCTTAAATAGGGACTAGTGAACTTTTTTTATAATGGGTTACACAAGATAAATGGAGTTGGTTGAACTTTAATTGGTAAAGAAAAGATAGATTAATTAATACCTTTTTTATGGGTTAAAACACAACCTTATAAATGTTTCTTAGTTCTATGATGAAGGGGATATGATTATTTTCATAAAAAATGGTTTCTTAGTTAAAAGTTTTCTAGATAAAATTATGGTGATAAGAATACAATTAAATAAAGGAAACATATATCGAGTGATAGATGCTCTGAATTCATGTAACTTGAGCATGAAATAAGAAAATGAACTGTAGAATAAAAGGATTGGCCATATTTTTCAAATTAATATGAGTAAGATTTAAAAAATAAAAAGTGGTTGTGATTTTTTATAATATTAATAGTGAAAGGGATAGGATATGATCCATATGATAAAAGGGAAAAATTACTAATTTTTCACATAAGTTTGGATTCTGACGTCTCACAGAGTAGAGATTATTCATTATGAAATCTATGGTCCCATAATAAAGTAATAAAAATGGATATAATAATTTTATTTCTTTTATTGGTCGATTTTATTTCATTAATTTCATCATTTAAATGAAAAAAATCAATGTCCTTTAAGATGTTTAGGTTTTTCAGGAGAAGAACTAAAAATAAGTGTGGGCATTCTTTGAAGAAGATCTGATCATATAATTATTTTGAGTATACATATGAATGTTTTGAAACATACCTTTAGAATCAGGGTATTCACCATGAACTCAGTACCCCATATACACCATAACAGAATGGTTTGGCTAAGTGGACGAATAAAATCATATTAGAAGTGTCTTGAGAAAATTTGATAGAGAATGACACTTCATGGTACTTTTAGAGTAATGTTATTAGAGAAGTTATTACCATTTAAATTAATTTAATATATAAACTAAATTATAAAATTTTACCTTAAGATATATATTACAATAAGACCCATGTTTTAGGTACCTAACAGTATTTTTTATTACCTGGATTATCAAATTCAAAGGTGAAAATCCACATAAGTTTGATAGAATAGGTATTGATGATATCTTTCATGGTTATTCTCTAAATGGAAGAGGATATGTATGAAACAAAAGGTATGAAAGGAGAATAATTGATACTATTAATGTTAAAGTTTAAAGACATTCAATTAATGAATATACACATGAAACAACAAGTTCAAAAAGTTATGTAGATAAATATGTTTTAATTAAATAATATGATAAAGGTATAGAAAATGGTGAAAATTCTGAAAAAGTTCAAGTTTTAGATGATCATTTATCCAAAAATAGTGACCAGTAGAAACCTCACTCATATCATCCATGTCTAAAAAATGAATTCAATTGTCTAAAATATCATTGTAGATTAAGGAAGACAAGGTGAATCCATGGGAACATTAAGAATAATATCACACATGTTATTATTTTCATAGGTTGAACCAAGATATATTGAAGAATATTTTGAGCATCAAGAATGGGTCGATTCCATAAATTAATATTTAGAAAAGATATATAATAATTATACATGGTAGTTATTTATTAAACCTAAAGATTATAATATCATTGAAACTAAATGGTTATTTCAAAATAAGTTGAATAAAAAAGGTGAAGTGATTAGAAATAAATAAATAATTGTGTGTGAAGGTTATTATTAGCATGAGGAGTGTATTTTGATGGAAAATTTTAACTATTTTCTAGGGATAAAACCATAAGAATATTTCTTCTTATTTCTATCCAACGGAAGTATTTATTTCTCAAATAGATATTAATATAACCATCCTTAATAAAATGCTGAAAGAAGAGGTTTGTATTGAGAAAAAATTTGGTTTCTTTCTTATAGAAGATGAAAGTAATGTTTTTAGGGTTATGGAAGGCTTTATATAGGATGAAAAAATACCCTAGATCTTGGTTATCTAATATGGACATGTACCTCCCCGAGATTTTCAAAAACATTACATTTGATAGCATATATGACATGCAAGACTGGGCTTAAATGAACCACGTGATATTATTATTTCAATATGGCTATTATAACCTAGAAATTGAATTGGTAGGTATTGATATGATTAATAAAATTATGAAATACTTTTATAATGTTCATATTCAATACAAATTTATTGATTAATTCTTATAATTCAATTTTTTGTAATGTCATTTTATGTTTAAAAAATATATTTATTTAAAAATATTTTTTATTTCTTTGTTTTGAGTGGATAATATATTTAATTAATGTTACTTTTAAAAATGGTATTTTAGATAAATGATATAATTTTTTTAATCGTCATTTCAAATTTATCGTAGCATGAAATTTTGAAATTTTTATGTAAAGATTGATTTTTTAGTGAATAGTACCGATTTTTGGTAAAATTGTTATTTCTTTTCAAGTATTAACAAATATAAATTATATTTTAGATTAGTTTTGAAATTTGGTTAGTTACTTATTATTAAAAAAACCAATTATGGTATTTTTTTGTGTTTTATAATTAAATTTGGTTTAAAAATATTTTTATAATTATAAATGCATTTTTTTCTGAAAAAAACATTTTCCATCGTGTTTTGTGTGTTTAAATTTAAATTTAATTCTTAAACATCAATGAACTGAATAATAAAACATTAATTATTTGTTTTTACTCAATAGGTTCTTTTTATTTTTGGTTATTATAAAAAATAACCATAGTTAATCTTTGTTACCATTGTAAAGGTAAAATGGGTTAATTAGGGTTAAAATTAATGTGATAAGCCTTAAAATTCATTAAAAAACTTAAATAAATTTCATTTGATGAATTTATTTCATCCAAAATGATCCAAAATTTTCAAATGTGGCATTTTTTCATCTATCTTTGATTCCGACCTTTATATTATTTTATGTAATGAAAAATAAAAAATTTCATTCATTTTGTATTATTATATCTAAATTTGTTACATAAGGATAAACATATTCTATGTTTACTACTAAATGTTTATTTTAAATATAAATTTTTTATTTGTGTGTTGGTAATATTTTTCTATGTTTTAGGAATCTTTGAAAATTTATTTATTCAATTAATAGAAAAATTAAATAAATAAATTTAAAAATAGTAAAAGTGTTATAATGTTAAGGAATTATTGTGTTCTGTTAATTTTTTAGATAAATATAACTTATTAGATATTTTATATAGTATTATATTCTCATTCCTTTATTAAATTTTTTAGTCAAATTAAATTAATTGTTTCAAAAATGATATTATTGATGTTTTATAATAAATTATATTTTATTAAATGGTTTCAAATTCCTAAAAACCTATCATTGTCCAAGTAGTTATTATATGTTTAAAAATATTAATTATGTTCTATTTTTTTACAAATTAACCTTTTTATTAAATATATTTACCCCTAAATAGTAAAAACTTTGTTAGTACAGTAATTGTTAAAAAGTGTTATTGCGGGTTATAATAAAGACATAAGGGTAAAAACCTAATTTGAACTTGTCCAAATTTTATTGGATGTTATAATTTTTACCCATATTCATCCTATCTTCAAATAATATATTTTTGGATCCTTTTATCCATGAAAATTATGTTATATTAAATTAATATTTTATATAATTCCAAGAGTTCCCATAACCTCTCTTATAAAAGGAAATCTCATATCATTTTCTATTCACACTTAAATAGCATTTTGGTTTATCCAAGACCTTCCTGAATTCCTTTTTAACAACCCTTAGAACATTATAGATGTCTTTTTTAGGAATAATACTAACCTTAGAGGTCTTAATGTGTAAACAATGTAGATTTACAAAAGAAGAGGTATAGTATTTAACCAAGTGTTTTAGTATTATTTATTCTTATAACTTATTCAAATCATATTCATGTTGGTACCAAGTGTGTAGTGAAATCACTAAAATTCATAACATAATTTGTTTTTCTGTGATAGATGTTACCACATCATCGCCAGAGAATCACTACCTAGTTACAACTCGAGGATCTTCATGTTAATAAATTAAGACCAGAATTAGAATGAATAAATACCACTTTCAATTTCAATTCATGAATGAGATTAGTGAATCACCAGTGATTATTGCTTGAAGGATCTAAATTTGAATCCCTCTAGATCATCCATACGTGATTCAAAATTCTACAAGAGCATCAATTATTGAATTTTGGGTGTTATCACAAAAATACAATGATGTCATTAACATCCCTACGATCACTATAACGATGATCCACCACTCCTTTAAAGAGATATATGATTGGGGGCTCAGATTATTTACATCTCTCTCTAGAAATTGGGATAGTATAGAGATTCTCTCATCCATTTTGTGATGAATTATTCTCCATGTGTGAGCCTCTCCTCTATATAGTGAGATTCTAAAATACCCAAATTTTGTCCTCAACCCCCAAATATTTATTACTCACTATACACTCTATCTTATGACTTCGTTACAAATTCATAAATATCCTTTATATTTTTATCACTTACTTGTAATATAATAATTACATTACATGATAAAATTATTTTATTATCTCAACTTTATATTCCTATAAATATTAAACGAACCTTGAATATTAAAATAATATTTGTTCATATAATATTTTACATGAATTTACATTAATATTTCTAAATAGATTTAGTAAATAAATTCAATACTAATTATTCTAAACTTTAATAATATAGATTTATTTATTCCTTGGTAATCATATATCTCCAAACATATCCTAAACCTTATGGTGGGTCCCACCATGTCCTAAAATCATATACGTCATAACAGGGAAAACATTTGAATAAGCTAAGTGTGTGACCTTCTAGGACCTTATATTTATTATACTGAATACTATTCACAAATAAAGAGTGGAATATAGAAACCCATCAGGTCCCCTAAATGTATATAGATTTTTCATAATAAGGACATCCATTATTTGAACACATGTAATGTAATATAATATCTTTATCGCACGATATCTCATAAAGCAGGATGCACACATCATGTCATCGCCCATTCATTGTTTATTATTTGCTGACTGTAATGGATGGACTTTCCTTCTTCTATTGTGACCATGGATTTAGTGAAGTTACTACCTTCCTGATCAACTAGGATTGATATATCACTTCATTTTGGTAGTGAAAAATTATATCTTGATTGATCAATCAATGCCATTCCACAAATGATGCACCCAATGAAAGATACCTCACTACAATTTCAATTCCATAGTTTTCATCTTACATCAAAGTACGTGATTAAATAGAATACATTGAAAATAATATCAATTCAAGAGACCATTACACATGTTCATAGATAGAAACTGCTAATAACACTAGAAACATGTGGTGTTCTTATTGATTGGTCATTACACATGATCTCATCTATGCAAGATCACCATGTGAAAACTTCATGAGATGAAGTCTAAATTATTATGAGCCCCCATCACCAAATAGTAAGACATCATATGTGTCCAGTCATATTGATGTATATAGACTATATGAAATACGTTTAATATTAATTTCATAGTGCCTTGAGGGTCTCATTATAGATTGAGAACAACTATAACCTTTTGATATAAAAACTAATCTGTGGAAATTACCAATAAATAGTGTATGTAGAAATATCAACACTATTATGGTAAGTTTACAACATGCATAACTCACTATATATATGACATGGAAATCAACAAGTGTTGTTCAAGCTAGGTCTAGGGCATTAACTATTACAACACTCCTGAATGAACTAGAGGAAAATTTTTAACTAACCTTGTTAGCACACACATGATAAGACCATATTTCTAATGAGTTATGGATTTAGTCATTGGGATAGCTATGTTTCCGCTACATGGATATTATTTTATTTACAACTTCACGTCTTTAAGTAATACTCCCCAAGAGATGATATGTCAGAGTGTATTCCTTTTTGACCACTTTTATAACCTAAAATCCATTCTAGTACAAGTAATATATTTATCATAATTTATATTATGATAAATCATTACATATTAGGTCAGATTCCAAGAATTTTAACAAATCATTGTGTATTATACACTACTTCTTTACCTTCACTAGCTATAATGAGTTTCTTGTGCTTATTACCTTAGAATAACTATGATATTAGATTAATTCAATCTAATGTAAGACTTTTTAGTATCCCCGTCATAAGTATGATTCTTTACTCTCCACATACTTGATATATATCTTTTTTACTTTCTCAAGAACAATTGGATAGTTATAATTTCTTCTCTTGTAATTCTATTAGATTTTATTGATATTTTAATACCATAAAGTATATTTTGAGAATATTATATATATTACATACCATGGAACATGTGACACATCCATTATTGGTGATTATGGAATTATACTCACCTCTATAACCTCATCATATTGTATATTAATGTCTTTTGGGGAGATTTATGCCATGTCACACTGGTATAAATTCTCTCTCAAATTATTCTAACTTCTATTTTTTCAATAACATGTAGGCATATTTACTTTTGACTTGGTCTAATAAATATTTATATCTAACTAAGTATATCTCATTTCCAAGAATGTAGGTTTCAAATTTAATTCAATAACCAAAGAGTTACTTTTATTCTAGTCTTAACTAATTGTAAGACCAATAGTTTTTTTAAATATGTTATCAAAAATGTTTTCCATCGAAAAAATATGTTTCTCCGTCTAACCTATTGTATACATATGTAAAAAAATCATTCCCAATTAATATTATATGATCTCATTGATTAATTTAATCCAAAACTGTATTTCAGTAACTTGCATGCCCTATTATAATTTTATAGGGTCACTAATGATTTTTGGTTGCGTCATATAGATGTTTTCCATGATTAGTTATCTTTACATCCAATTACTAGGTAAAATATCATAAATAGTAGCTATGTAAAGTAAAATTATAATGGATTTAGGAATAATGGATTATTATAACCAATCGATCCTTATTGGTACAACACTAATACCATACATGTATAGTCTCACATGAATACCACCACAATATTCCAAATAATAAGCACTTTTACATTGATATATGGAACCTATTAATGAATTTTAATCAATCTTTAAATCTTATCTAATTTTAAAATACTTCTTAATTTTAGGATTTATTATTCTCAATGAATAATGTATTAATAGTGATAAAAAAAATATTTAATATTTTATTGATTATAAATGATATAATTTTCTCACATTATGCTAAATATGTTCAATTATGGATTATTTTGGATTATATCATTCATTTTAAAATTTGATTAATCTTCTAGTTTTACCATTTTAAATGTAACTATAGTATTATGGGAATAAATATTGTTATGTAAATTATTTGGACATAAAATTTTATAATGGTGTTACTAAATTAATGGGATACAAATTCTGTTTAGGATATGGGAGCGGGATCGTGCATTTGAGTGGAGTAAATGGGCCATGAAGACAAAGTTAGACTGAACTATCCAGATTGGACGTCACTTCCCCATTTGGGTCGTATCTTCTTCATCCAGACTTTCATTTTAGCCCAATTTTGAGGGAATATCTGTATTATGATTATGAACAAATAATCCTTATATAAGGCTATCTAATTCGCTTGTTTGGACGTCAAATATGCCGTAAAATTGGTATTAAACAATTTGGATGAATTTCCCTTTCACATTTAAAATTGTCATGTAACCCTAGACCTCCCAAAATCTATTTAAAGGACGTTTTATCTCTTTTTTTAGGTTGTTCGAGGATTTGGGAAGGTGTGTCTGGAAGGGTGTCTCTTGGGAGGCCCTCACAACACTTGTAAGAAGTAAGGTCTTGTGCAAACATATCTTCCAAAAAGTTTCTCCTCTCCCACCTATTATTTGTATTTCTTTGATTTTATACTTGTAATTTGAGTTTTTATTCAATTAATGTTCTATTTTTTCTATATTCTTGTTTTTAATTCCTCTATGGTATAGAATTTAATAGTATAAACAATATTGGGATATACCCTTTCTAACCCCTTGTGAATGAAAAACATTTCTACGATGACTACACCGCCCATGGAAGAGTAGTTGTTTTTAGTAATCGATCTACCTATTAACTTCTTCATTGATTTATTTTGAATCAATGAGATACTTTAATTCACTTAATATGATTAATTAATTGAGTTTTTTTATTAGAATAAACTAATTAATCAATTGAACAATTAACACAAAAACACGCGAGGTCAAGATTGTGTGTAAATTGTGAGAGGGAGAAATTAATTGGTAATACAAGACCATACAAGATAAGTTTTTAGAGTTCAAATATATTCCATAAAATCAATTAATCCTCATTTATGGAATGGATATTTTCTCTAATTAACCACTTACCCTAAGCTAACCTTATAACACCAATCAAAGTAGGGTGTTGTGATTGCGTGTTTCGAAGCTAGCCTAGGGTTTAAGTAATTTCATCATTTTTGTTAAGTTAACTCTTGTAGGGTTCAAGAGTTAACAAATTTGGGATCATAATTAAGGGGATATTAATTTAAATGATAATTATTAATATTTAAATGAATAGGTAGAGTTAAATCAATTACTCCTTTTAATATATTTTCTAAAAAAACATCTTTTTGTTGTGTCTTTTTAATCAAACCTCATTTCAAAATTAAAAACAAAAAAATGCAATATTCTTCCAACAAACTTCATCTAGTTTTATAAACAATTAACAACCCTCCATACTTTCATGTATTTTATTTATTCTCTTTTATCTTATTTTTAGAATACCTTTAATAAGTTGTTTTAGTTTACTTCCTCCTTTGATAGACGACATTCGTCATCCACTCTATTGTACCCAAGTACCCAAAAACAATCACACTTCATTTGAGAGAACCCATGACAGTGCCTTTCAAAATGGTTTTGTTAATGGGGAGGCAAGAAATTATTTCAACCAATCAGAGGTATTTATTTTATTTTATATTTTATTCTCTTCTTCTCTTCTTTCTTATTTATTTACCCAATCTGAATTTTTTCTTCTTCTTTTATTTTCTTCTTCTTCTTTTTAGACCATCAACTCAAAATTATCATTTTTATTTTAATATGGTTCAAATTCCTTCTTTTCATTTTTATTTGATTTATGACACTAACTAATCTCAAATATCTCTTTGATCTTGACCCTAATATTGAACATAACCATAGGGCTCGAATCCAACATTCATAGTCTACAGGAAGTTTCACCATTAAACTAGTTGAAGAATTCATCTACTCTAAGAAAATTAAAATTAGAAACACTTCTATATCAAACCTAAAACAAAAACCAATGGATGAAAATAATAGAAATGAACATAATAGAACCATTTGAGAATTTTATGCACCTGATATTTATTTTCAACCAAATTTTATTGGATACCCAAATCTTGAATGGGACTTTGAACTGAAATCTAGTTTAATTCACCGTCTTCCAAAGTTTCATGGATTATCTAGTGAGGACCCAAACAGACACCTTAAATAATTTAATATGTTTTTCTCAACCCTTAATATGATAAATGTATCTGATGATCAAATCAAACTAAGGGAATTCCCATTTTCACTTGATGGAGCTAGAAAATATTGGATGTATTATTTACAACATGAAGATGTAACATGTTGGAATGATTTGAAATCTCTTTTCTTGTAGAGATTTTTTCTAGCATCAAGGACCACTTCAATTCGTAATGATATATCTAGGATCAACAAGTATAAGGGGAGTCAGTGTATGAGTACTAGGATCGAATCAACAAGTTGTGTGCAAGCTATCCATATCACCAAATTAGTGAGAAACTCTTCATCTAGTAATTCTATAAAGGACACACACCTATGGAAAGGAGAATGGTGGTTGTTGCAGTTGGAGGGTCATTGGTCGACAAAACACCAGTATATGCACGTATGTTGATTGAAAAGATGGACCAAAAATCCCAACAATTTGGAAATTGAGGTACACCACATGTTAGAGGAGTACATAAGGTAATTCCTTATTCTCTTGAGAGTCATTTGATGGATACCAAGTTGGAATAATTGACCACTATGGTGAGGCAGATTTATTTGGCTTAAAAAATATCCCAACCCACTCCTTCAAGGCCTTGTGGAATTTTCACTGAGACAAGCCACCTAACTGACTGTTTCCCCCAACTACAAGAAACAGATGATTGTGCAACAGTATTTCCTGGGAGAACATATCAGCAGAAGCAACAACCATATCCCCAAAATAAGTTTGATTCATTTTCTCCAACATACAACCAAGTGTGGAAGGATCAATCAGACATGAGTTATGGATCTGAACAACAATAAAGGCCCCCCTTTCAACAAAACTTCCAGTAGCCTCATCCTTACCAGTAGGGCTTCCAACAACCCCAAAATAGATTTAAAGAACAATTATCAAAAATCCAACAATAATGGAATCCCCCACCAATGTTAGATTCTAATACTAATTATATTTTGAAAAAAATTGTTCTTAGTCAGTATAATGAGTTGAAAAGTCAAGGTTCAGAGCTGAGGTAGTTGAAGACTCTAATGATCCATATTGCCACAACACTCCATGAACTGGTGAGTAAGAATTATAGAAATATACCTTCCTAACATACTCCAAATCCAAATGGGAATTTCAGTATCATCACATTGAGAAGAGGTAAGCAAACAACTTATGCTACTCCACCTACCATTCCACCGGGATTCACCCCAACTCTGGAGAAGCCCCATTCAAAACTAGCTGATGAACAACCCAAGGAGAAAGATAAAGGTAAGAAATAGATTAAAGAAGTTCCTCCTAAACACCTTCATTTTCCAAAAAAGGTTGTTCAAACAAAGAATATGGATAAAGAGGCTATGAAAAAGGAGTTTTGGACACATTCAAGCATGTGATGATAAACATCCCCCTTATTGAGGCCATTAAAAAAATCCCAAGGTATGTGAAATTCTTAAAATAATTTTATACCAAACAAAGAGGGATTAAGGGAAATTAGAGGATTAATATTGGAAGGAATGTGTTAGCACTCATTACACTAACTCTAGAAATTCTAACAAAGTGAAAGGATCATGGGACATTCACCATCCCATGCACCATAGGGGAGTTACACTTTTCGGATTCTTTATGTGATTTAAGAGAATCCATAAATGTAATGACTCACTTTGTATTCTCTTATTTATAGGTTGGTGATTTGAAGATGATAAGATTGGTGATGCATTTAGTGAATATAGGTACAACATGTCTAGTGGGAGTCCTTGAGGGTGTACTTGTTTGGGTAAGAGACATGATCTTTCCAGTAGATTTATATGTTCTTAACACGAAGGATGATCAGGTATGTTCTCATGATCTAATTATCTTAGGTAGTACCATCCTCAAAATTGAAAAAACAATCATAAATATCCATGAGGGTACACTTTCCATAGAGTTTAGATATGAATATGTGATATTTATTATTATGGATTCCATGAAGTACCCCTCAGAAGACCATTCTACTTTTTTATCTCCCATTTTGAACCACCAAGTAAAAACCCCATGTATTTTTATTGTTCTATTTTTTATGGAGATTACAAGTATTGGTTCTAGTTTGATGTCTAAGTGAAATTTCACAACCACTTCTAATGAACAATACCCTCAAAAATTTTATTTTAAAATGGATTCATATTCATATTTTGATCATGTGAACTTTGATTATAACATAGCTATTGAGTATGTTGATGGATTTGATGAAATATTCTCTGATTTTAATGACTTCTATTCTGATACGGATTCTTTTTGGGCACATATTTCAGTTTCTTCACTATATCTATCCATACAAAACCCCCTATATTGGAACTCAATCCATTACCACCTAATTTCAAATACTCATTAAGTGGTGATAAATTACCTTTTATAATTCCTAAAAATATATCTTTTGAACATGAAGAAAAACTTTTAAATATTTTGAGGGAGATCATCAGGGAAATTGGGTGGACCTTGGGTGACATATCAGGTATTAGACCCTCCATTTTAATGCATAGTATTCTTTTAGAGGATGGGGCTAAACATGTGAGGCAGCCACAAAGGAGACTCAATCCAACCCTTCTAAAAGTTGTTGAAAAAGAAGTTGAGAATTTGCTCGAGCCAGATATAATCTTTACTATTTCATATTCTCAATGGGTAAGTCCTATTTAGTTTGTGCCTAATAAAAGTGGTGTTATTGTTTCTAAAATTGAGAAAGATGAGTTAGTTCCAATAAGGGTGAAAAACAGTTGGCATGTGTGTATTGATTATAGGAAACTAAATCAGTCCACTCGTAATGACCATTTCCCCTCCCATTTATTTATCAAATTCTCAAGAAGCTAGGTGGGAAGACAAATTATTATTTCTTGGATGGATTTTATATATATTATTAGGTTCTCATATCTTCGTAGGATCTGGAGAAGACTACATTCACCTGTCCCTTTGGCGTATTTTCCTACTGGAGGATTCCATTTGGACTTTACAATGCCCCAGGTACCTTCCATAGATGCATAGTGAGTATTGTTTTCTGATTTTATTGAGACTTGGATGAAGGTATTTATGGATGGCTTTACAGTATATAGATCCTCATTTTATGAATGTCTAAGTAGATTGTAAAAGGTGTTGAATCATTTTATTGAGAAGAATATGGTCTTCAACTTTGAAAAGTGTCATTTCATGGTAGAGCATGGAATTGTGATAGGTAATGTATTGTCAAAACATGGGATAGAGGTCTATAGATCTAAGGTAGATATCATTTCATACTTACCATATCCCTTGTGTGTGTGTTATGTTAGATATTTCCTAGGGAATGCAGGGTTTTATCAGCACTTCATCAAATATTTTAGTAAGATTGCTCTTCCTGTGTCACAATTACTTCAAAAGGATTATGATTTTTTGTTTGATGGTTCATGCTGGATAGCATTTGATGAGCTAAAGAATTGTTTGACCACTCCAACAATCATACAACCCCCAAAATGGGACATTCCTTTTGGGATTATGTGTGATGCATCCAACTTTGTGATTGGAGTGTCTTATCATAGAGGGTGGATGGACGTTCACTTGTGATTGTCTATGACTTGAGGACATTGGATTCAGCCTAATCAAACTACAAAACTATGAAAAAGGAGTTTCTTCCTGCCATATTTTTTTTAGATAAATTCTATTCATATTTATTAGGCTCTAAAGTAGTTTTTTTTTATGACCATGAAGCTCTAAGGTACCTATTGAAGAATCCAGATGCAAAGCTAAGACTTATCTGATGGATGGTCCTTCTTCAAGATTTCTATATAGAAATAAAGGAAAATAAGGGTTCTGAAAACCTGGTGGTGGACCACATGTATAGAATTACCCACACACTAGAGGCTGACACCTTGGACTAGGTACCACTTAAGAACACTTTCCCCGATGAGCATCTTTATTCTATATCAGGTACGTATCCTTGGTATGCAGATTTAGTGAACTACCTTAGGGCATCTGAAATCCTTGCAAATTTACAGAAACATCAAGTCCAAAAATTAAAAATAGAGTCTCAGTATTATGTTTGGGATGATCCCTACCTCTCGCACATGTGAATTGATCAAGTTATTAAGAAGTCTGTTCCTGATCATGAGTTTGAGTTTTTTCTGGAATTCTGTCATACACATTCTTGTGGTGGGCACTTTGGACCCCAATGGACATCTAGGAAAATTTTAGACTCTAGATTATATTTTCCTAGATTATTCCATGATTCTCATGTGTATTTTAAGTCAAGATCACATTGCCAACATAGTGGGAAGATTTCTAGGATACATGAGATTCCCCAACAACCCATACTATTCTATAAGATATTTGATGTATGGGGCATTGATTTTATGGGCCCTTTTTCTGGTTCATTTGGTTTTTTGTATATTTTTGTTTTTATTGATTATGTGAGTAAATGGGTGGAGGCTAAGGACACCAGGACAAATGATTCTCATATTGTAGTAGACTTTGTCAAGACAAAAAATTTTTTGTAGGTTTGGAGTACCAAAGGTTATCATTAGTGACCATGGGACACACTTCTGCAATTAGAATTTGGTTTCCATCCTTTGGAAGTATGGGTTGACACACAAAACAAAAACACCATGCCACTACCAAAAAAATGGATAGGATGAGGTTTCAAATCCTGAATTGATTTTTTTTGGAGAAAATCATGCAACCGAATAGGAAGGATTGGAGCAAGCACTTGGATCATGCATTGTGGGATTATAGGATAGCATACAAGACATCCATTGGTATGTCCCCATTTCAGATTTTCTTTTGGAAGGCCTGTCATCTCCCTATAGAAGTTGAGCATCAGGATTATTGGGCTATAAAGAAATGAAACATGTATTTGTCCCAAGATGGAATTTAAAGGAAGCTGAAAATTCAAGAGATTGAGGAGATTTGACTGTCCTCATATGATAACTCAAGGCTCTACAAGGAAAGATCAAAGGCAACTCATGACATAATGATCCAAAAAAGGGAGTTTCATGTTAGAGAGAAAGTCCTTCTATACAATTCATAGATGAAGCTATTTCTTGGTAAGTTGTGTTCCAGATGGTTGGGTCCTTATATTGTATCTAATGCTTTTCCTTGTGGTGCAGTGGAAATATCACAAGAGGACATTAGATGGAGCTTCACAGTCAATGGGAAATGCTTGAAGAAATATATTGATGGACTTTCTACTGATGTAATAGATTTCATCACACTGCATGACCCCATTATCACTTGATCATATCAGGTTGTTCCTAACACTTTTAATTTTATATTATTTTTCCAATTTAAAATTTTTGTTTTAATTTGCACATATCATTTCATAGGTTCAAATTGAGGGAAATGCAATATTTTAAGTGTGGGGTAGGGGACAACATTTTGGTGTAGATACTTAGGATTTTCATTTGTTTGTTTTGTGTGTATTTTCTATTAAGTTTTTGGTTAAAATTTTCCAAAAACAAACAAAAAAACAAACAAAAATCATTTATATATATATATAACATTCTCACGTGGAACATATAGAAAATGCATGTTTTCAAAATTCATTGGTAGAATGATAAGCATGAGTAAAGATTCATCATCAAGGGTTGATTTTTTATGAAAATTTAAGTCATTGATTATATGGATAGTTGTTTCATTATAAAAAAAATTAGATTTTTACATCATTATTTGTGATATTTGTTCATGGTAAATTGTGTCATTAATTTCTCCATAAAATTTTTCACTCAACCATGACATCTGAAAATTTTCCTACTCAATTGAAAGTATAGTCGAGTTAGGTAAAAAAAATCCATTGATTTATCCTTACATTAATGTATCATATGATTGGTTTCATTACTATACTGAATTTACCTATGTGTGTGTACCTATTATCCGACTGTTGTACTCCCTGAAAAAATGTGTTATGTCTTGGACAGGTCAAAAACCACTTTTCCTTGACCTTTGATCTTTTTATAACTATTAAAATTAGTTTCGTGAGGAGATCAATCATGGGTTGAGAGTTGAGTGTGATATTTGTTTCAGTGAAAATTAAAAAAACAAAAAATAATAATAAATGAGTGGAGTGATGAAATTTACAACATATGGGGATTTCTAGGTTGGGATCTTAAGGTTTGACATTAGGGAATTCTTAAGTGGGTGGGTCTTGAAATTCAATTGGAAAGGTATGTATAATTGGTTTGATGAATTAAACCAAGTAAACAGAGTTGTTTTACAGGACCTGAATGTACTAAATAAAGGGTGTATTTATGAACTTAGAATGGTTGCCACACACACACTTGGATAATTAGTGGCATAGTAGTCACATGACTTGTTTCGCTGTTATTAGTGTTATAAATCTCACTGGATTTTGTTTTGAAACAATTTATGAGAAAATTAATTTAAAATTTATTGATATTGACTCTTTATGGGATTCTTACTTTTCCTAAATTTCAACTGTGGATTGAGAAATATGAACATGCATATCTTGTGACAATTTTCTCAAATACATGATATGAGGTTTTTTCCAGGAGTGAAAAGGGGTAAGTGAGGAGTTGAAAAAACACAATTTTATTGAATATTTTATTGATAATAAATGATATAATTTCTTCAAATTATGATAAATATGTTCAATTATAGAATATTTGGGATTAGATCATTCTGTTACAAATTTGAGGAAAATTCCAATTTTACCCTTTTAAACATCACTATAGTATTCTAGGAATATATATTGTTCTATAAATTTTTTTGACTTAAAGTTTTTTAACTTTTTTCCTGACCTAATGGGATACAAATTCTATTTAGGACATGGGAGCTGGATCGTGCATTTGAGTGGAGTAAATGGGCCATAAAGACAAAGTTGGACTGAACAATCCATATTGGACATCACTTCACCATTTGGGTCGTATATTCTTCATCCAGACTTTTATTGGTCCCAAATGTGGAGGTAATATCAGGGACATTATTATAAAAAAATCATCCTTCTATAAGGACAGATAATTTTCATATTTTGGAGTTCAACTATGCGGTGAAAGTTGGATTAAACAATTTGGCCAAATTTCCCTTTCACATTTAAAAATGATTTGTAACCCTAGACCTCCCCAAATATATCTAAAGGATTTTTCCACTATTTGGTAGGGCTGGTATATGCTTTGGGAAGGTGTGTACAAAATTGTTTCTCTTCGGATACCCTCACAACGCTTGGAAGAAGTAAGGCCTTGTGAAAACATATCTTCCAAAAAGTCTCTCCTCTCACACCTCATCTTTGTATTTCTTTGCTTTCATGCTTGTAATTTGAATTTTTATTCCATTAATCTTATATGTTTTACCTTTTCATATTCATATATTCATATTTTTCTGGAATGCAAGAGTAGAAGCAAGATTGGGTTATACCCTTTCTAACCCCTTACGAATGCAAAACGTTTCTATGATGACTACACCGCCCATGGAAGAGTAGCACTTTTTTGTAATCAATATACCTCTTACCTTCTTCATTAATTTATTTTGAATAAATGAGATAATATAATTTAAATAATATTATTCATTAATTGATTTTTTTTCTTGTAATAAACTAAGTAATCAATTGAACAATTAATCCAAAAAACACACGAGGTCGAGATTTTGTGTAAACTGTTAGTGCGCGAACTTAATCGGTAATACAAAACCATACTGGATAAGTTTTAGAGTTAAATTATATTACCTAAACTCAATTAATACTCATTTAAAGAATTTATATGTGATATAATTAACGATTGACCATAATCTGACCTTATAACATCAATCAATGAAGGGTGATGCGATTGCGTGTTTCGAAGCTAGCCTAGGGTTTAAGTAATTTCATCTTTGTGGTTAATTTAAATCCAGTAGAGTTTGAGGGTTAACAAATTAGGGATAATAATTAAGTGGATGTTAATTTAAATGATAATTATTAATAAGTAAATGAATATGTAGATTTAGATATATTATTCCTTTTAAAATATTTTATAAAAAAACATCTTCTTGTTGCGTCTTTTTAATCGAACTTCATTTCAAAATTAAAAACAAAAAAATGAAATCTTCTTCCAAAAAACTTCTTATAGTTTTATAAAGAATAAACAACCCCCCAATCCTTTCAAGTAGTGTTTTTATTATCTTTTATTTTATTTTTATAATACCTTTAAGAATTTTGTTTTAATTTACTTTCTCCTTTGAGAGATGACCTTGGTCAGCCACTATGCTGCACCCAAGTACCCAAAAAAATCACACTTCATTTGAGAGCTCCCACAATAGTGCCTTTAAAAAGTAAATGTTCAATGTAAAACCATTACCATGGATTTATCATTCCTACATAGTATGTGTATCTGGAGCATAATTTTTTCAAATAAGTTAGTGGATCTTATTCATATTCCAACTATTTGTGTATCTTTGTAATTGACTATGTCTAAGTAAGTGTTTCTCCCACTATCTTTAATATAAAATCGATGTCTTTTATAGAAATATAGTATATCACTTGACTATAAATTTTCTACCATTGTTATTTTTCTAATATCTTTAGAAACATTAGGATACATACATCATATGCACTTTGTGTTTTACTAGATAAAATTTTGTTTTATATCTATACAAAAAAATGTTCATATAAACACATGTTATTATGAATTTATGGATTTAGATCATATTATAACTCATACTATATCCATAATTCATAAAAGTTGGAAATTGGTTATAGGATAATTCTACTCTTTGTGAATCATGTCTTAAAATTTATGGAAGTATCTATAAAGTATATCAATCCTAACATTGATTCTCCTTTTAATTACATCACAAATTTGATATGTATAAGGAAATTTTCGTTTAGGAATTACTCCATGATACATTTATTTTATAAATTTTAGCATGTAGGACTCATAATATTTTCTCCTTTCTAACATCATTGATTTTATTTATATAAGGTAGTGTGAATTTTGTAATTACTCCACACTACACAATAATTATAAATGATTTATTATTTAAAATATTCTTTGGAATACGGGATTAAGGCTACTCATATTTTCTAATAACGAATATACCATACTTTAATTTCACATTCCTTAAAAAACAATGAAAGGAATCTTATTAATCATATTTACAACTAGTTTAAGCTTGGAATAGTTCACTCTCTTTACCTAAACTAATTTAGAATGATTTGTATCCTACCATTATCTCTAATAATTTTTTCCCAAAACTAAATAAATAAATGTGTCAATAACACCTAAGGTAATTAACTATAATAATTATAAAACCAAACTGGGTATATCCTTGAAAATTACTTAGTTTTTCTTGAAAAAAATCACTTTACCAAATTGGATATAATTGAGTCTTAAATTTTATAGTCATTATGTATTCCAAATAATTCATTGTTTATTGAACCATTAGTTGAGTATAAGACACCCAAAAAACATTCATTCCTTAATTGGATTAATTCTTCTTTGTATCCATCACAAGAGATGAATGTTTTAGTAATACTTAAAAAAACTTAAACTATAACCATTATTAGAAATTAGAAGTCACGTACTACTCGCTACTAATTTAGAGTGCTCCTTTCTCATCCACTTAGATAAAAAAACCTTACTTCATTTAATATTTCTATACTTACTTGGTTATTTTATTTAAATAAACATATGTGATGGGTATATTGTATTTAATTATAGAGACCTGAGTTTTCTAGGATTCGAGATTTGAGCATTAGTTTGAATTTTTTTCATTCAAGCATTTATGAGAGTTAAAATGGTTAATTTCCCTGAGAATATAATCTCAAATATTTTTTTGACCACTTCATTGGTCTTGAAATAGTTCATTTACCCTAGGATTGGAGGTTGGTGAAATTATAAGCAGTTCAGGTTTTGTAAGAATATTTAATATTTACTTAATTAAATATAAAATTATTTATGGGGATTTGGGTGTCAATATCATTTGAATGGAGCATCTAATTGAGATTCTGACTTCATAATTGAATCTAGAATGGGGGGTTTATCTAGTAAAGGTATAATCCCACTTCGATTTCTGGAACTCAAGAAAATTTTTAAAGGGGAAATTAATTAATTAACTAAATTAATTAAATCATCCCCCCATTTTGGGGATTCTTGTGGATGGTAGAAGAGGCAGGGTGCCTCTCTTGCATGTGATGGTTTTACCAAGACGATAATGGGGAGTAGATTCCACTATAACTCATCTATAGTGGATATCAGGACCAGATTGATGTGTAGTGGGTTCCTAGAGAGTATTTGGACTCGAAGATTCGGCGTTTACACTAGAAGGTTGGCCGATTTCATATTTTTACACCCAAATCCCTATAGATTATTTTTTTTGAGTTTTATAACTTAATTATGATTGTTGAGGACCCAATGTGGGTTGATATATACCTAATAAGATGAAATGGGGGGTTTCAGGAGGTTTATAGGGATTTCCAATTTAGAAAACCTAACTACACAGTGTGTGGTTTTAAAAACACTTTCCATGTGTTCTTTATATTCAGGGAATAAGAGAATAAGAAAACTACATGACATGTATTCTGGAACAAATGTTCTCCTGTGTCATTCGATGCATGGCTTAGTACATGTCAAGATGACTTTTGTAGAGGGGACAAAGTCGTGTAGGGTATATGGACAGACCCAATGTGGATTACACACCATGTAAAAGACATGACCATACAGAGATACACGGCTAGTACATCTATGGTACATGAGTGGGGACCTTGTGTAGGGTACATGAAGTGTACCTTACATACACTTCATGTACTTGGGTTTTACACTCCAAGTACAGATAGAGTACACATCCATGTGGGGCTATGTGACTGCTCACAACGTACTCGGGTAAAAATGTCGTGTAATGCCTATTTATTACCCTTTTGATGGTTTTTGGTGTTTTTTTCCTTAGAGTCATAAATGGACTTTTGAGTAGTCCATTATAAGCATTTTGTTTCACAAATATTATGATGGTGGAATCCATTCAGCATATAGAGGTCATTTGGATGGCGTTTTGACCAATATAGTTTAGAAAGAGGATTTCTTAAATGTTTGGATTTTGAATCCCCAGTAAGTTGAGGGTTTGAGATCTATGATTATACTGGATTGAGAATTCCATGGATACTTGTTTCAGTTTTATTGGATCAATCCCATAAGGCGGGATCAAGTAGTATATCTGAGGGGATTTTTTTTGTCCCTACATATCGGGACCAGTATCTGGAGGTTAAATTAGTTGAAGTTAATATCTAGTGTTTGAGGGTTGGATTAGTTGGATACTTTGGGCTTGGTCGACATCATAAGATGGTGGTCACTAATTTTTTCATGTGCATTTCTTCTTTTTTTTGAATACATATGTATTTATATGCGTTTTTTAAACCTTAATTATTTTTTATACATATAATTTTCTTTTAAAATCATTTTAATATTTTGATGATACATTAAACTACTGTATTTAGATTTTTGTTCTTATTTTCAAATTGAATAGGTATTTGATTTATATAAATTTCATTAGTTTATGAGGATGTCTGAAAATTCTTTTCTAGTACTCCAAAAATTCCATCAAGGTGATGCTACAGTTTTAGAAACTCTACAACAAATAGTTTTAAAAAGATATTGTATTTGTTTTAATATAACTTCTATATATTTTAGATTCAAATGATTTTTTTAGGAATAAAAAATGATTATATTTATATCATTATTTTACATCAAAGTCAAAAAAGGTCATTCGTATAGTGAATAAATTGTCAGATGTTCTCCTTTGAGTTTCCAGAAGTTTAGTTTTCTATAATGTTATTGCTTCTACTTTTTATGAAATTTAGAGTAGTATGTATCTGATTTATTTAATTTTTGATTAGTTGAAATATAATATTTTTTCTAAAAATATATATTTTTGACCAAAGTTTGAATCTGTTGTTTAGAGCCCTTAAAAATTCATTGAAATTTATTAAAGTATGTTGTCCGGTTTTTCACAAAAAATGGGGAACCCTACTTTTATGAATAGTGAAAAGAATGGTTCAGAAACCCTAATTTACTATTCATACCCCATATTACATTACTGTTCATTTCCATAAAGTATTTCTCAACAACCCTGTGTTACTGTTCATACCCTATGTCATGTTACTGTTCATTTTCTTAAAGTATGGTTTATACCCAATGTTACATTACTATTAATTTTCTAGAAAGTATGGTTCAAGAACACTAAATTTCTATTCATTCCCTACACTAAATTATTGTTCACTCCATATTCTACATTATTTTTCATACCCTACGTTACTGTTAATTTTGTGATTTTATGTTGAAAATTTCTTTTTTGCATATATTGGATTATTTTGAACGATTTTTATATTGGATAAATTCACATTAAATATAATGATTATGATTGAAGATATTTTAATGTTTTTGGTGGAATATTTAAAGTGACAAATTAATAAATTATTTCAACATATTTTTTCAATAAATTTGTTGGTTTCAAGTTTATTTATTTTCATATATTTTAATTTACATTTGGCTTGTGCTTCTGATTTTCAATAACTATATTGACTATGTTAAATTGAATTTAAATTAGAACTTTAAATCATTACATGCTATTATTATTCTAGATATTTTTATTATAATACTTATTCAAATTATTTTTAATGCTTTTATTAGATATTTATTCTATAGGAATAAAGTGGAAATGATTCTTTTAATTTTATGGAGATATTAATGATATATCTTGACTCAATTTATTTTTAATATTCGAAGGAAGTGGAGCTAATACAACTGCAAAATATTTTTTCTATATATACATATAATTCTTTCTTGAAGTTTACACAAACAATGTCAATACCCAAAATACACATTCTAACATATTTGATATTCTATTTTACGAAGAGAAAAGTGATGTGAAAATTGAACCTGCTGTGCATTTGAAAAAATCATGTGATACTCCATTTCATCACCTACATTATATGTCAAGGGATGGATTTATTTCTTCTTCATATTCTGCTACCTTGATGAGAAAATACAATTTAATCCTCAATAACCAGTACCTATGATTTAATATTTTATCTTCTCATTCTTATAGTTCTAAGTCTTTAACACTATGTCCCATCTCTCACATGAACTCTGTTTTTATGTCTTTTATTTTAAACACAAAGCATTATTTTTTATTATGTTTATTTAGGTTGTGACTCATGGATTATAAATTTAGGATCTAAGTGTTGTGAATCCTTATATCTAAATTCAATACAATTTGGGTTGTGACACACTTTATCTAAAGTCAGTTTGTAAGGGTTAGGACTCCCCATAAAAAATTCACTGTTGTGGTTACCCCTCTACTGTAAAATTATTTTATAACTGGTTTATTATTCCCCCATAAAAATCATTTTTAGTGCACAAAAATATCATTCTGAGTATATAGGTATAGAAGTAGAAGTAGGCCCACTTTGGACCAAACTACTATAAAAACATCTTTGTATTATTTAATTTTTCAACTTAAAATTAACCATAATAATTAACTTTGATAATTATTTTAATTAATCAATTTATTTGTTTAAATTTTTAATCTAGTTTATTCACCCCTTCTAGAACATCTTTCGTTACCCTATCTGACCTAATAGGTATGGATGGGTTATTCTGGTGTTAAGTTGAGTCTGAAGGACTCTTGAGGTCACCCCTAGTGGGATAGTATTTTATCAAGAAATTGTGGGATGTCGGAGTTAGTTTTTGAGTGTTCCTACATGGCATTGTATTTCTTTTGGATTCCATTTTTAGTGCATAGGTGATCTAGGATTAGATGGATGCCACTGTGGGATTCTTGAGGATGTTTCTTGAGTTAGTATTATCTTGAGTCCCTAGATGAGTTAAAGGAAACCCTCGTAGGTTTTTCTTCTCTTGTTCTGGCCTCTAATCTATTTAAATATTTTCTTTGATGGGTATGGGTTTTCATCCAATCATTATTATGTTTTCTATGTGTTGTGGAAGTTGAAAAATTAATTTATTCCTATAAATATGTTGTGATATGGTTGGGTCACCACGTTTTGGGACCAGTTTTACTAGTAAGGGTTGTGATAGATAAGAGATATGGATAGAACATCCACAGGTATGGTTCTAAATATCCATAATTTAGAATGTTGGTCAGGATTCTTTCATCGGTACTAATTACTTATTATGGTTTGAGTGTTGGACTGAGGTTTCGGGAAAATTGTGTAATATTTTTTATTATAGTGGATGTGACATTACATGTATGTGGTTGGATTTTTGACTGATGCTCTAAGATCTGATAGTATACTATAAGGATTTTTTGTCCAAATGAGTTTCTAAACATAGATAGTATACATTTTTGGTTTATGTACCTGATTTATTCTCTATTAATGATTAGTATACCAATTGGTATGGATAGTGGACCAATTCTATGCATAACTTGTTTAGGCACTAGACTGATTCTCTAGGAATTATTGATTTGATATGGTTTAGGCATTGGACTGATGCTCAAGGCATGACTATTTTGATATTTGATTCAGTTTTTGGACTGATTGTTAAGGAATGATTGACTTGATAAATGGTTAGAGAATTCGACTAATGCTTCAGGCACAACTATTTATGGTACATGAGATAGGTGTTGGGGTGATGGTCTAGGCTTGGTAGCACTTTTGTATAGAAATTGTGATAGATGTATCATGGTTCCAATTATAAGATAATTTTTGGATCGTGAGGACACAATAGGGGATGAATTATATTAGTATCTCGTATGATGGGACTATCAAAGTATGGGTCACCATAATTTTCATGTTTTGTTATTGATAACATGGATATTGAGAACACGATTTATTTGGGATGCATGGTCATTGAGACATGCTCAGAGACACTACGACATTGGACAAAGAATGTATGGTTGATCAAGGTCTTATACCTAAGGATCATTGATGGTTTTATTTTTATTTTTTATTATGTTGTGGAAATACTAATCATATTTCATGAGCATGAAATTATGGAATATGTTTAGAGGTTCATCATTGTGGGTGGCCTACTGAAATGTATTTCTCACCCCTTGTACATGAACCTTGGTGTTCATGAAGACCTTATGTTTACTTTTTGGTAGATAATGGATGCATGATAGATGGGGGAAAATCCCATGATTTCATGGTTGATAAGGATGTTCTTGTGAAGTTTACTAGTCTGGATAGAGTAGCTTGTAAGGTTAATGCAGACTGGGTATGTGATATATCCCGGAGTGAGAAGTAGGTGTCGATGTATTTATTTTGTATTTTTTTATATTTGTATATGTGATCAGCCTAGTGGGTGATCATTTTTGTATGAATGGAATGAATTTTTCGGAATTTATTTTATTTAATTTAATTATAACATGTTTCAGTTTCATATTATTTATTCTTCAACATTCTCTAATTCGTATGATGTTTAGTCATTTACTTCTAGTTGTGCACTTTGAAATGGTCGTATAATATCTTTATAGTTACACCTTATACCAACACTATTAGTCATTTTCCTCTGGTGTATGAGAAGGAATTATTTAGGACTTTTTGTGGTCTGGATCAGGGTACCGGTTTAGAGGAACCTAGACTGGGATATTACAAAGTGGTATCAGAGGAGTTACTTTCTTGTTATTTCACTATTTTCAGTTTCGTATACTAGAGATATAGGAATGTGTCAGATACTATAATGGATATCATTTGGTGAATCATGAACACCAATTATTTTAGTAATTCTAGGTTACTAGGTGTTGGGATTGATGTAATGAAGTTTTGATGTTACAATTGTATTTTATTTTCTATTCGATCAATGCACATATTGTTTGGATTTGAGGATTTATGATAGATTTCAGGATGTTGGTCCATTGGAAAGAGTCCTATGAATTGGTTTGAATATTGTCCTATAAGGGTAATAGGATTCTTATGCATCCTATTAGGCATGTAGGATCCACATATTATAGGCCTTAAAGTGTGTGATTTTATGGATTTCATTCTGATGGTGGGTTTTGTGGATCTACGGTGAGATGCTCGACAATTAGTACACCGGTGTGGTCCTTGTGTACAGTTAGATAAGTGAACTTGATAGGTCATTATTGTATAAGGGTAGAACTATTCCACCCCTTTTGGATGCTTTTTGATCAGTTTCATATATAGATCCTCTAGGGATTGGCCTGATGTACAGATTTTTAGAGAGGATAGATGCCCTAGTTACCGACAGTTGGTTATTATACAATTCTTTCATGCGTGAGACCCTAGAGGAAGATGTTTTTACTTATTAATTTCATGTGAAGATGATAAGGTGTAATTTTTTACATCCCATGAGTTGTGTCCTTCAATGTGTTGGCTTAGACCTAGGTGGTTATACCTAGTGACTTGGTGTGTGACTTGATTAGTAGGGCTATATGGGAGAGCATAGTGATATTTTTTATGTGATTCTAGATTAGGGATTTAGTTCTATTTAGATTTATAGGGTGACTTGTGAGATAGGTAAACCATTTTATGAGTTATTTTTTGTTACTTGAGGCACAGATGGATTCTTGGGAATTCTAACAATATTGCATGAAGGTTGCAGTTGGGTTTGAGGTTTAGGCTCATTGGATTCCTTTTATTTTTCATGAAGTGTGATTGTTTACTAGTGTTTCTGAATCGTGATTTGTTTCGAGAGGGGAAGGTTCATCTATGTGTATATCCCTAAAACATTTTGCATGATGTTTTAGCCTAGTGGCTTTGAGTTGGATCATAAGCACATGAATTGATAGAGTAGCATGGTTAAGGCTTCTGAGCCAAGTTTTCATGAGATGTGACTTACTAGAGTCAAAGCATATTTTGTGTTTGGATTACAAAAGAGCATGTAATGGTTATCTAATAGTGGAATCTTGGGATAAGATTCCCAGGGATGTGGTGTATCATTTGGTATGTGGATCAGATATTATGGGAGAGTATGTCTAAGGTGTGTGATTTGGGATGGCAGTCGTTAGTAGGCTGAGAATCATTGCAGGTGTAATGAGAGGCTTCTGGATATGGTGACCCAAGGCACTTAGTACATAACTATAATTTTCATTAATGGGTGAGGTTTTGGTGGTATTTGTTGACAAAATCTTTGTATATTCATAGTTTAAAGACAATCAAGCCAATATTGTGACACCATCCCGAGTATTCTAAGAGGGAACCATCTTTATTCCATTCTATATAGATGTTTTCTAGGATTGATAAGGGGAATCCTGAGGGGGTTTCACTAATGGAGTGGTGTGTGTGAATCCATATGGTGGGGATCACACCTTCGGTTTTATATGAGTGAGGTTCCTATGAAGGATTATATATTGAAAAATACCATGTGTTCTATTAAAGGGTGTCAGGAATATGTGATATTATATGTTTCATTTTGTTTCTTTGGTGGGAGTAAGATGGCCATGTCATGTTCTGAGGTTTGGTTTTGATTTGAGAATGGGTAGTGGAAAATATTTTATTGTTGTGAGGTGATTGTAAGGAAAATACCATGATGTTGAGTATTGGATATGATGAGGTGATGTGACCCTTTTGTGGGTAGGGTTGAGGATGCAGTAAGGACCACATTGAGTGGGTAGGTGGATCACTGAGGATGTGTTTGGAAAGGTGACTCTAATGATGGGTAGCATCAAGGATTGAAATCAGTAGATGTGGGTTGAGTTCTCTGGTGGAGAGAACCATGAGGTTGATGATGAGTTTTAAATGGTGTTGTGATATATTTGGATGGATGGGTGTGGTTAGGTACTATCCTAGTGGTTTTTTGGTAGTGGAAAGTATTGTCTTGGCTTTGATGGAAGAATAATTTATTTTAAGAGTCATACAGAGAATCTTAGTTGGTGACTTTGAGTAGAAAACAATGAATTAATATTGAGATGAAAACCAAGGTGTGTTAGGAGGATTAGTTAGGAGTCCAATGATAATTCTTGAGGATGATAAAGTTTATAGTGGGAAGATTTTAGAGACCCGGGTTTTTTTTGGGATTTTAAATTTGATAAGAAATTTTAATTTTTTATTTTGAGAGTTTTTGAAGGGTAAAATGGTCAATTTACCATAGAATATGATATTTTATATTTTTTCCTTACCACTATGTTGGTACCAAAATATGGTGTTTACCCTAGGAAAGGCTTTTAGTGGAATTCTGATCAGTTTATGTTTTGAAATAATATTTAATATTAAATTAATTAAATATTAATTTATTTGAGCAGGTTATGGTGTCTATATGTTTTTAACAGAGTGTTAGATTTTATTTTGACTTTGTGAATAAGTCTTGGGGTGGGGGGTTTTAGGAAAGGTATAATACCACTTCAGTTTCTGGAACATGGGAAAGTGTTAAATGGGTAATTATTTAATTAATTAATTAATTAATTAAAATACCCAACCATTTTTTTTCTCCATACGCACGGATGGAGGATGAAGGGTGACTACCTTGCGCAAAATGGCCAAGCCAAGAGGAGAAGGGGGAGTATATTCCCTCAAACTCTATCTATGATGGAGATCAGGACTTAATCGAGGTGTAGTGGCTTCTGGGAGCCAATTTGTACCCAAAGATTCAATGTTTACACCACGAGGTAAGATGATTTTTGAGTTTTATGACTAGATCCCCATAAATTATTTTTTAAATTTTTTATAGATCTATTATTATTGTTGAGGACCCCATGGGGTTGATCTATACCGAATTAGGGAAAACAGGGGTTTCAGGCGGTTTGTAGGGGGCTCTGATTCAAAAAACCTACCTATACAGTGTGTGTGATTTTAATAACACATGATATGTGTTCTTCATATTCAGGTAAGAAGAGATAAAGACAACTACACTATGTGTATTTCAAAGGACACGACATGTAGTGGTACTTAGTGTGTTTTTAATTAAATGGCCATATGTCATATGTATGGGGGATATGGATATGTAGTGTATACGGCTAGACCCTGTGTAAGTTGCACACCATATAAGAAGGAGAAAATATAAAGAGACACATTCCTAGGCCATGTGTGGTACACGAGTAGGGACCCTGTGTGGGGTACACACTGTGTACCTAACTTACTTGTCGTGTACATCGGGTTTACAGACCAGGTCTAGCTATAATACATTCCCATGTGGGGATTTTTGAGTAAATTTTATGTACTCTGTAAAACACATCATGTACTTCCATTTATTAGCTTTTTGTGGGTTTTGGGTTTTTTGTACCATGGAGTCAAAATTGGACTTGTGAGTAGTCCATTCTGAGCATTTTTTTACATAGTTCATTATTCTAGAATCCATTTAGAATATAGAGGTTGTCTGAATGATTTTTTAGACCAATATAGTTTAGTAAGAGGATTTCCTTGATGTTTGGATTTAGAATCTTCTTGTTGGTTGAGGATTGGGAGCTCTGTGATCGGCCTTGAAGAATCATTTCATGGATACTTTTTTGAGGTTTCATGGATGAATCCCAAAAGGTAGGATCAATTAGTATCTATGGGGATATTTTGGTTATCTCTGCATATCGGGATAGTTTTTGTTTGATAGATTAGGGGAGGATTAGATCCCATGTTTGAGGATTAGAGTGGTTAGAGCCTTTAGTCTTAGTTGACATCATGGGATTGTAGTTACAGTCGGGTGTTGTTGTGGTATAGAGTTGAGAATGAGGAACTCTTGACGATCCCCCTAGTGGGATGGTTTCTGATCAAGTGATCATGGGATGTTGTAGTCAACTGTTGAGAGTTCCCACATGATGTATTATTGATTTTGGATACCATTGATGGTGTGATGTTCATCAAGGATCAATTGGAGGCCATTAAGGGATTCTTGAGGATGTTACTTGTGTTGGTCATGGACCAAGTACTTTGATGAAATGATGGAAACCCTAGAAGGGTTTTCTACTCTTTTTATAGACTCTAGGCCTTTTGATGATTTTCTTTGATTGGAATGGGTGTTCAACCATACATTGTTATGTTTTCTATAGGTTATGGACCTTGAGACTTGGTTTACACCTACAAGGTTGCTGTGAAATCATTGAGTCACCATGTTTTGGGAACCATTTTACTATTAAGGGATGTGATTACTAAATGAGACGGATATAAAATCTATAGGTATTGTTTCAGATATCCATAATTGAGTGATGGACTAAGGTTCTAGGTACATTGTGTAATATTGTTAATTATAGTGGATGTGACATTATATGTATGTGGTTATATGCAGGGTTGAGGCTCCAAGAATGTATAATAAACTATATGTATTAGGTTCTAGATAGAGGTTCTAGACACATATAGTATACATTTATGTTGATGTGCTAGAATAATTCTTTGGGAGTGTATGGTATACCATCTATGATGGATGGTGGATGGATGCTCTGTATCCATGGTTTAAGAACTGGACTAATGCTCCTGACATGATTTATTTGATATGGATTATGTAATAGACTAATTATCTATGCATGATTGTTTTGATATTTTATTTATCTACTGGACTGATTCCCCATGCATGGTTGATGTGATATATAGTTATGGAGTTGGACTGATGCTCCATGCACTATTTTTTATGGTATATGAGATAGATTACACATTGATGGTATGTGATTGGTATCACTTTTGTATAGAAATTGAGACAAATGTGTCAAGGTTCCAAGTATGAGATACTATTTAGTTTGTGAGGAAACTGTATGGGATGACTTATATTAGTATCTTGGATGATAGGACTACCATAGGAAGGGTCCCTATAATTGTCATGTTTGGTTATGGATGCCATGCATATAGAGCCCACGAGTCATGTGGGGTGCACATTCATTACGATGTTCTCAAATACACTTTGGTATTAGTCGAAGTAGGTATTGTTGATAAAGTTCTTGGACTTAACGATATATGATTGTTTTATTTGTATTTATTTTTTCAGTTAAGTTTCAGCTAGGCTGATCATATTACATGATAATACACTTATGGAATCAGTTTATAGATTCACTGTTGGGGGTGGCCTACTGAGATTTATTTATCACCCCTTGTACACGCACCTTAGTGTATATAAAAACCTTATGTATGCTTTTAGGTTGATCATGGATGCATGATGGATAGGGTCGAGGACCGTAATTTCATGGTTGGATAAGATACTCATGTGGAGTCGACTGGTCAGGCTAGAGAAGCTCGACAAGGTACTGGATACCATATATGTGATATTGCCCAATGTTTATAGTAGGGACTAATGTATTATTTTCTAGTGGTTTATTTCTATATATGTGATCATCTCAATGAAAGGTCGATGTGTTATGTCAGGCATGGTTGTTCAGGCCTTTACTATATTTCATTTTATTACAATATTTTTTTCTATATATTTATTATTCCACATTCCCTTATTTGTATGATGTTTGGTTATTTAATTTTTTTTCACACTAATATAGGGTTATAGTCTCTACATATTTGACCTTGGACCCCCACTTATAGTTGGAAGCATTTGGAATATGAGGAGGCATGTTTGAGGTCCTGTGGTTGTCTAGGTTAGGGAACCAGTTTAGTGGCACTTGGGCAGGTTTGTTGCATTAATACTATAGTAGTAAAACATAAACAATACATACATTGATGAATATAATTGAAGAATAAGAGACTAATTATTTATTTAATTCATTTAATTGTATTTATATTACATGGAATTATCTCATTAAATGCAATGAAAAAAATCCTCTTGTTCGATGATCAACATCTTTTCTTTGAAGGATGTTGGAAAGGTGATTTTGGCAGCACACTTTCTATTGTCATTTTCACCTTGTCTTTCAACTTATTTAAACAATAAACTCGATATGACTCTTTCAAAAAAAATTATTAAATTATCAAAGCCTTTTAAAATAATAAATTCAAAAAACATTTTTATTTTATATTTACACAATTATGTGGAATGGAACCCGTCATCTGAATAAAAAAATATCCAGTTAGTAAACACTCTTCTGGTCAAAAAAAATTCCGACCAGTTAAAAAAGTTGTAATGTCTCAATTACCCAAAAACCCTTTAAAATGGATAACTTCAAGATAAAATCAACATATGTATAAATATATATGTTCTTTATTTTTTAACCCCACAAATAATTGATTTTTATCAGAAAAAAACATCGAACAACTACAACTTCATCATCTGACATCAGATTGAAATGTTGTCTATGGAATTGTGATTGAAATGATTCCCTATTATATATTTAATGAATATTTATTTTTTATATTAAAATTTTTATTATACCACATGATACCATTTTTTTTGTACCGAGTTCACTGTAGAATACCAACAATTCTATAATTTAAAAAATTTCGCTGATAATCAACAAAACTATGTTGTCACTGGTGATGTTCTACCTGCTTACAACCTAAGGGTATTCACATGAATAAATTAAGCACAAAATTAAAATAAATAAATGCCAATTTTTATATTAATCCTTTCATAACATTCACTCATCACTGGTAATCTCTTTTCAAAGGATCCAAAGTTGTATCACTCTAGATCTTCCACGCACAATTTGAAAGCAAGTAAGAGCACTGATCATTGAATTTTGGGTGATTACATGGAAATCTAATGAAATATTCTACATATCAATGATCATCTCAATTATATAGGAATTATTAGTGGAGATAGAGGCTCTAATCCTTTATGCGATGAATAATTTGACATGTGTGAGCCTCACCTCTTTTATATAGTGAAATTCTAAAATACCTGAATAAAGTCTCCAACCCACAAATAGTTATAACTAACTATAAATTAAATATTATCACTAATTTATTAATTCATAAATATAATTTATGGTTATACCACTTAATTGTAATATAATAAATATATTATGTGATAAAAATGAGTCATTATATCGCCTCGGTATTCCTAAAAATATTAAACAACCCTTTAATATTAAAATAATATTCATTCGTATAATATTTTCCATGAATTTAATTAAATTTTTTAAATAAATTTATTAAACAAATGAAATACTAATTTTATAAACATGAATAATATAGACTTATTTATTACATGGTAATCATATATCCTTAGACATATCACAGACCCCATTATGATCCCACTATGACCTAAACTCCTATTAATTGGAATAGGGATACTTTTGAATACTCTAAGTGTGTGACCTTATATGCCTTTATCTTGATATAAGTGAATACTATTCATAGTCCAGGAGTGGATTCTAGTAACTCATCAAGGCCCCTAAAGAGAAAAGGAGTAATCAACCAATGTCAACCATCCTATAGACACACACTATGTAATATAATCTCTTTGTCTCATGATATCGCATAAAGTAGGACACATAATTCATGTCATCATCCTTTCTTGATTTATAATTCATTGAGCTTACTATTTGGAAATACATTCTACTATCATATCCATGGAATTAATAAAGGTACTACCAACCTGAACAACTGATCCTGAGTTATAACTTTCTTTAAGAAGTGATAAATTCGATCTTGATTGTATAATCAATACAATGGCACCAATGATGCACCCAATTCACGCTACCTCACTATTAATTCTATTCCATGGTTTTTTTTCTTGAATCAAAGTAAATGATCAAATGGTATTCACTATCAATAATCTCACGTGTGGAGACCATTGCATGTGTCTATACATTGGAACAACCAATGACCCCTAAAACAGGTAGTGATTTTATTAGTAGGTCTATCCTCATGATCTCATCTACTCAAGATCACCAAGTTCCAACTTCATGAGAAGAAGTAACAATGATTATGAGTCTCTATTACATGATATTCATACATCATCAATATCCATTCAAATTGATGTATCTAGACCATAAGAAATATGAATAAAATTAATGTCATAGTATCTTCAGGTTATCAATATATCATGGTAACTACTATAACCTTTTGATATGAAAAAAATATATAAAAATTATCAAAAAATATTGTATATAAAAACATAAACACTATTATGGTACTCTTGAATCATTAATAAATCTCAATATAAAAGATACGGTAATCAAATAGAACTATTCATGTTGGATATACGACACCCACTATCACAACAATTCCAATATTAGTAAATGATAACACTAGTATAATCCATATACTGATATGTTGTCATGATAATTTCTTAACCTATATCCATATTCTGCATCCATCAAATTTAAAATGAATCAATCATTCATGTGTACCGCAAACTACCACCTCATAAACCAATGTAATTAGTTTTCCATCACCGCCTATCAAGATTGGATATAATGATATATTTAATGTATATATATATATATGATATTTATGAAATATTTAACATTTTAAAAAGATAACATATCATCTATTTTCTTACCTTTCTATCCATTTAAAAATGATATCATCGTTCACGCATATATATGGACTGCCACCTCCACGAAGCGATGTGATACATTTTTAATCACCAAATCCCATGGAAGATATATATAATTTTATTTATAAAGAGATAATATGATATCTATGATATAAATATAATTATTTTAGGATTAAATAATACTTATATTCTTTCCATCATGATCATTGAAAAATACAAATGTTACTATGCGTACATACGGACTACCATCTCCGTGATTGTAAAATAATTCATTTTTCATAACCATATTTAATGGTTAGTTTTAAAAGTATAATTAATGTATAAAAATGATAATTCTTTCATCATAATTATCTATCAATAATGGAATAATTAACCCTTTTACCATATTCAACACACTAAATCTATTGTAAAATTATGAACTGAATATCCTAAAAAACACATGACATGGATATAAACGATTAAGTAATTAAATATGTCATTAAAGAAAATGAAATAAATGGTTTTAAGGATATGGGAATAAATATGTAAAAGGTTATTATAAAATAAAATTATTGATTTAATTTTATTATATAGGATATAAAGGACATACATCTAAATTCTGGACTCCAGTTAAGATATTTTGTCTCAATTTTCATTAATTGAGTCATGATTTAATGTTATACTCCAAATTTATTTCCTACATTGTATATACTACCATTTCTTAAGTTATATAATGAATCTTTCATAGTTAATTGTATTTAAAGATTCAATTAAAATTATTTCATCCATGTGGAATTGACTTTAAAGTTATCAAGTGGTAAGGGGTTTCAAAACTCAATTTATTTTCATTAGGTTATATTACTTCTTCATTGTCTTTGATTTTATAAGATTATGTGTGTAATGACATAAAATTATTTTATGTTTTATTTAAAATTTTATAATTTGAATTTACATTTGTTACATATAATCTTTTAATTGATTAATTCTCACATCAATGATATGATATTAGTAAGGGTTTCTCATCTAACTTTTAATACTCTGAGACATATGAAAAATTAACCACTTATGTATTTTTTATAGTGTATATAATGAAACATTGATATGTTATATAATAAATATATTTATAATCATGGTATTTAAAGATTCAATATAATTAATTTATTTAATGGGTATTTTTTATACAAAATCTAAAATAGAAATAATGGTTTATTTCCCAATCTCAACATTATTTTTGATTGTTTTTTAAGTCTTTTCTTTTGAAATTATTTGATGTTTCTATCTCGAAACCAATATATTTTCTTATAGTCTTGTTATATCTAAAAATTACACATTTTCCAATCACTTTACACTATTTACACACTTAAGATACTGAAATCATGATTTTATAGAAAACTGACTTGGTTATTCTATTCAGAAGGTAATATTTTTCATATATATCGATATTTTATTTGTTTTAATGAATATTTTTAATATTATAAAATTATTAATTAAATAAAATTTTACACATTTTGAAATTTAAAAAATGGTTCAAAAGTATTATTCTTATCATTTTAAAAATGAGTTACCTTTTCAATTTATTACAAAAGTGTAAAAATAATGTTTTTTTAACTTAAAATAAATGAATAGAATTTATTGTTGTCATGACTACTCAATGATTTAAAGAATAATTTACAAGTTTACATAGTTTATTTAAATGAAAATATTTCCTTAATATTATAGAAATTTTTAGTTTTAAAAGTGATTTTCAAATTGGAAAGGTTGTTTTCCTCAAGAATGTTTTAGTCATATTTTTATGGTATTTTGTCAATCAACAAAAAAATACTTTATTTTACTTATGATACACTAGGGATATTTTATAATGATACCATATTTATTCTTTCATTGGATGGATTATGATTAGTTTGACTTGGGAATGTATTGAAATTCCATATTAAATTTTCAAACACGAACATTTGTTGATTTTAAGGCATATTGATTAAGTTGAATTGCTTATTCATGTGATGAATGAATTGGACTTATTAAGTGATGGGTGGGGACTATAATTACATATTCACTTGATGCATCATTAGGTATCATGATACAAACCAATTGGATATACTTATTAAATGGTTTTTTGTTGTATACCTACCTATTGATTAAATTGTCATGAAATAAGGCCTTAATGGTAAGTTTCAGATGTCTAACATTTTTCATCGCATCATTGTGAACTCAGTTATTAATGTACATGTTATTATTTAAAATAATATCAAATTATATGCTTCAAGATCATGTTATTACTTATATGGTGTCATTTTATCTTTATTTACACTTTCCATATTATTTTTTGTGATCAAGTTATTGATTAAATGACATCTGTTTTCAGTTATTTACCTTACTATATTTATTATACCATATTTAATCATAATATATTTTGTTAAAAGTAGAACTTACTAAGAATCATAGTTTACCCTTATTTTTTTCTTTCCCCAAATTTTTAACAAAGGTTTTAAGTGTTTTCAGCCTAATAACATTACTAGATATGAATAATTTAGTGGGATATAATGTAAAATTTTATGAAAAAGTTGTTTAAGTATCCATATTTTTTTTAATTTTTTTCATAATTATATCAAAGTAAAAACCTAAAATATCCTTAGGGATGAAAGTGGTTATATAGTTCCTTTATATGTTGTATTTTTTGGAAGGTTGAAATTGGTCCACATTTACTGTATCAAAGCCAAAAAATATAACGATGATGTTTTTGCACAAGATCCGAGAGTGCTAGTTCAGACCTGTTATAGTTTCCACCTGAGAAAAGGTTTAGATAAATTTATATATTATGATATTTTCATGAGAGGTTGACTTAAGAGTTATAGATACCATTATGGGTTAATAAGTATAAGTTTGATCATAATTTAAAAGGCATATATACCCTTTTGAGGTATTTATTTTAAGGGGGTTTATGTTTTTTATGTATTTTTGTGATACATTTATGGGAATAAAACCCCTGGGATTATTATTCTTTTTAATGAAAAGGTTATTTGAGGAATAATGATTTATGGAAATAAGTTTATGGGTATTGATAACAATTCGGGATAGTATGATCTTTGATATCCAGGTAATTATGGTTAATTTGGATAACATGGCTATCACATGATGGGAATATTTGATTCATTTCATAGATAACCATGGGATTTAAAAGGGATTTAGTGGCTGTGTGACTAATGTAATTTTTTAATAATTTGACTATTTTTTTGTAATTATATGATTAAGGTAAGTTTAAATACTTTTGTCTAATATGGGTTTTTATTTAAGTAATATATGTCTATTTATCTTTTGTAAGAATATATGATTTTATTGTAACTTTATTTTGGTTAATGGTTAGTATATTTTAGAGAATATATTAAAATTAAATATACATTTTAGGTATGAATAATTAAGAGAGATTAATGATATATAGAGATAAGTTTTAAGTTTATTTTGGAAGAATATGTGATTAAATCATTCTAATCATTCGGTTTCGGTCTTAGTCAAGAATATTTCAAATAATTTTGATGATAGTTATGTATCAAATGATTTAAGTTGAACATTAAGTATTATTATTGATCCTTTTGAGATTAATGTTATATTTCCTCATATAAAAGTTTAATCTTATTATCTTAACTTTTGTTAAACATATTTATTTTAGTTAATGCCTAAATATGGGAGGAAAAAAATTTTTATAGATATTATTATCTATGAAATGTTTTATTTAGTGCTTCAGGTATGGAAAATTCATCTAAAATACTTATATTTTGAATAAAAAAGATAAAATTTTTGTGCAGATTGATTAAAGGATCAAATTATTCATTTCAAGTATGTAAATTTCCTTATTTGTTTTCCTAGATGGTAAAGTAACCCCTCAACTCTAGGCAAATGATTCTAAAATATAAATGGTATACTTTTATGATCACTTTTGATGAATTGATAGTCTCTTATCCAATAAAAAAGTACAAAATTAACTAAAATATGAATTTTATTTATAAATCCATTTATTTACTTTTGGATAATTTTATCCTATTTGGAAACCTAGTATTTTTGTTATTCTAGATAACCTTCCTATTTTCATTTCCCTTTTTTAGGTGGAAGTTTTATTAACTCTTTTTACAATGTGAATTTTAATAAATTAATTTTCAAATTTCATTCCCTTGATTATCAATCACAATTTTAAATTATGAGTAAATAATTTATTGATTCGGGTAGGGGTAATTCCCTAATATTTTAAAAGAACATTAGCTTCAATATTGTATACGACATGTAACACCGAGCCTAAAAGAACTGCAAAATATTATTATTTAAATATGGAAACTATAACGAAGCCATTAAATTAGATGGTATGAACAATATTAATCCCATTATGAAATATATATATATATAATGGTCCTACTAAATACAAATATTTTGATTAATTCTTTTCATTCTATTTTTTTTAATGTCATTTTATGTTTCAAAAATATGTTTCCTTCAAAAATAATTCTTATTTTATTTTTGTGAGAAGATAATATAATTAATTTAGTTCAATTTTGGAATTAATTTTTTATAAGAATATTATAATTTTTCAAATAATCATAAAAAAATTGTCTTAGGGTGAAATTTTGGTATTTTTATGAAAAGGTTGATTGTTTCATGAATAGTGAAAAATACCAATTTTTGTAAAACTGTACTTTATTTTTAAATATTTTCAAAGATAAGATCTATTTTAGATTATTTTTAAAATTTAATTAGTTAATATTGATTAAAAATCTATTATTTTTTATTTAATAAGTTTTATAGTTAAATTTGGTATAAAACATTTTATACTTAAAAATGCATTTTTTCAAAAAAACTTTCTCATACTATTTTATGAGTTTAGTATTGAAATAAATATAGCCACATATATGAATTGAACACTAAAAAATGAATTAAATATATATAATTAGGGTAAAAATTTTGGTAAATAATTCCCTTATATTTTTGGTTATTATAAATAGTAACCATAATTAATCATTGTTTCCACAGTAAAGGTAAAATGGGTTAATTACGGTTAAAACTATTTTGATAAGTCTTAAAATTCAATCAATCAGTTTACTAAATCTCATTTTATGAGTCTAATTCATTAAAAAACTTCAAAAATTATTAACTTTGACCTTTTTTATTCATTTATATTTGATTTTGACCTTTATAATATTTTATATAAAGACAAGTAAAAATTTTCTTTCTCTTTGTTTTATTATCTTTAAATTTTTGACATAGGGAAAAACATTGACTATGTTTGGTTATAAATAGTTATTTTAAAGCTAAATTATTTATTTTTATTGTGGTAATTTTTTTATAACATTCAGTAATGAAACAATTACATTAAATTCTCAGGTAACACTAATAAAGTATTTATTCAATTACTAGAAAAATAATACAAATGATTTTAAGTATTTTAAAGGTAGTGTTACTTTAAGGAATTATTTTTTTTAGTGATTTATATAGATATATATAAACATTTATAGATGTTTTAAAGGATTATATTCAAATTAATTTTATTTCATATTGTTTTGAATATCAAATTAAATGAATAGTTACAAAAATTACATTATTGCTATATTATAAAAAATAATATTTTATTAAATGATTTAAAATTTATAAAAATACTATAATTATAAAAGTTTTTTTATATATTGAAAAATATCAAATATGGTCCATTTATGGACCAATTTTTCTTTTAAATAAATTATATTGGCACTTTTTTTAAAAACATTGTAATCATGGTAATTGTCAAAAAGGTTAATGCAGATTCAAACAAAGCGATAATCATAAAAACCTTAAAACTTTTCAAAATTTTATTTTATTTTATTATTTTTACCATTAATCATATTATGTTATAATTATATATGTTTGTATTGTTTTTGTAATTAAAATTGACTTATATTAATGAAATATTTTAAGTAATTCCAAGATTTCTCCTCCCCTCTCTTATAAAGGGGAATCTACTCACCACTTTTATTCACGCTTAAAAAGACTTTTGGTTCATAAAATCCTTACCAAATCTATTAATAACAAATTTCCCTGAATTATTGAGTTTTTTGGATTAATATCAACCTTATAGGTCTTAACATGTAAAAAAGGAGATTTTCTGAAGAAAAAGGTATAGTTCTTAATCGATAATTTTAGTATTATTTATTCTTCTATATCCTTAAAATATAATTAAAATGTGATTAAATTATAAAAACAGTATATTTAGTATATTATATGTTATAATTATAATTTAATAACCTATATTTATCTCATACTTTCATCAAATGGGATATAAATCCGTTGTTCGTGTGTACAACAGACTACTACCTCGCGAACCGATATACTTCGCTTTCCATCACTATCTCTCATGGACTGAAATAATAATGTATTTAACATGTATATAAGATATTAATAATATATTTATCTTTCTTTAAAGATAATATATCATATTTTTTCTTACATTTCTATCCATGGAAAATTGATAACATCATTTGTGTGTACATGTGGATTACCACCTCCATGATGCGATGTGATTCATTTTTTGTTACCATATCCCATGAATGGTATATATAAGTTTATTTAAAAATATAATATCATATTTATGATATAATTATCACTCTATAAATATAAAATTATACTTACTTTCTTTCCACCATGGTCATTGAAAAATGGAAATGTTACTCATGCATGTGTGTGGTCAATCTTCTCTATGATTGAATCGTAGTTCATTTTCCATAAACATATTTAAAGGATACTTTTAAAAGTATAATTAATTTATAAAAATGATAAATATTTCATGATAATTATATATATGTAATTTAATAATTACCACTTTGACTATGGTCAACACACTGAATTAGTTTTGAAATTATGAACCAAACATCCTCAAAACAACCATTATGGATATAATTGATTAAGTAATTAGATATATAATTAAAATAAATTAACTAAATAGTTAAATGATAGGATATTAAACTTATAAAATATTATTAAGAAATAAAATTATTGATATCATTTTAATATATAGGATATAAAGGATATACATGGAAATTCTGGACTCGAGGTAATGGATTTTGTCTCAATTTTCTTTCATTGAGCCATGTTTTAATATTATATAAAAAATTTCATTCGTACAGTGTATATAAAAAAATTTCAAATTATATAATTCATCCTTCATAGTTCATGGTATTTCAATATTTAATTCATATTATCTTATCCAAGGGTATTTGACATGAAATTTACCAAGTGGTAAGGGGTTTTATAACTCAATTTTAATTAATTAGGGTACATTACTTCTACATTGTATTAGATATGATAAGATTTTGTGTGTAATAAAATATAATTATTTTATGTTACATTTACACTTTTATTATGTGTATTTACATTTTTTACACAAAATCACTTATTTTTTTATTCTCAATTCAATGATACGGTCTATATAAGATTTTCTCTTCTCACTTTTACTCATCTGATATATATGTCATGTCCACCACTTGTTACTTTTGTGTGGTGTATATACTAAATAATTAATATTTTATATCATGAATATATTTATAATCATATAATTTAAATTTTCATTCAAATTTATTTCATTCATGTGGATTATGACTCAAAAGTTACCACAACAGAAAGGTTTTATTTAACAATATCATCGTTATTTAGGATTGTTTATGTTTAAGTATCCACTTTAAAAATTATTTGATATAAATATTTTAACCCCTATTTATTTTCATACCCTATGGTTATTTATGAAAATTTTATGTTTTCCTTTAATTTTCCACACTTTACATATTCAAGATACCAAAATAATATTTTTATTTAAAACTGACGTGGTTTTTCTACTTGGTCGGGAATATTTTTATTATATAGCCATATTTTCCTTAAAACTTATTTACAGAATATTAATAATATACTCCAATTATTTATTAAAACACTTGAAACCATTTTTTCTTTTAAAATTTTTTTTTAAAATGAATCTTCCAATCATGTACCAAATGAGTTACTTTTTTTACTTTATTACAAAAGTGTGCAAGGAGTGTTTTTTAACTTTTACAACATAAAAATAAATTACTACTTTCATAACCACTCAATGATTTGAATAATCCATTAAAATTTTATATAGTTAGTTGACAAGAAAATGATTTTCAAAATATTTTGGAAATTTTTAGTTTTCAAAAGTGATTTTTAATGAAAAAGGGTTTTTTCCTCAAGATTTTTTAGTGATCTTCCTATCGTATTTTTGTTCATAAAAAAACAAAAACTCTTTATTTTACTTATACTCCACTAGAAATACATTGTAATAATTTCATAATTATTCTTTTAATGTATTTTTTATGATAATTTTGATTTTATAATAAGGACAATTATTAATTTTAAGACATATTGATTAAGTTGAATTACTTATTCATATGATGAATGCACTAGATTTATTAAGTGATGGTTGGGGCATAGAATTAAATTCCCCCCTTCATTCATCGACATGTATCATGATACAAACTAGTTAGATAGATTTATTAAACATGTTTTTGGTTTATACCTACCCATAGTTTAAACTATATTGGCACAAGGCCTTGAAAGTATGTTTCAGATGTTCGATATTATTAATTTCATAATTATGAAATTAGTTTTTAATATCCATGTGATTATTTTGAATAATATCCATGGATAGGTTTTGAGATCATGTGATTATTTACATGGAATAATTTCAACTACATTTACTCCACTCATACTATTACTCATACTTAAGTTATTATTTAAATGTCATGTGCTTTCAGGTTTGTACTTTACCATATTGATTATTCCATTTTTTACTCATGATATCTTCTGATTTACATAAATCTTACTAAGAATCTATGCTCAACGTTATTTTCCTTCATTTTCCCTAGTTATGAAAAAAGGTTTAACTGTGTTATTCTTAATAATGTTACTATATGTCAAGAACATAGTGGGAGATGGTGTATATTTTTATGAATTAGTTTTTTATGTATCTAATTTATTATGTAATATTGCTTCCTAGTCCTATAAAACACTAAACATAAATGGTATATGGGTATGTATGTGATCCAATATTTATTTTTTATTTTTTATGGGTTATAAGTTTGAAATAAGGTCACATTTATTGGTATTAAAGCCAAAAATATAAAGATGATGTTTTAGAAATGGATCCAGGAGTGAAATTTTGGGGTAGTTATATGACATATGCCTGAGGAAGAAAAAATTTAGAAAAGGGTGTAAAATAACCACTAATGTAATGATGAAAAAAGAGTATCACTCATTTTTATTATTTTATGTATATGACATCACATTTTCTGGATATGTTGAAGTTGTTTTCGAATGATTTTATAAGGATATGGAAAAGATTTTTGAGATTTCCATGATTTGAGAAATGAGGCACTTTGTTGGCTTATAAATTTATCATGAAAGAGATCCCATATTTTTATTCCAAGATAAGTATTTTAGGGATTTTTTTAAAATGTTTGGTATAGATGATTCATGGATGGTTTCTACACCCCTTTTAATAGGAACCATGATTTATAAAGATGACCAAGGAAAGGAAGCAGTTCAAATAGAATTATAAAAGCCGATGGGAAGATTTTATACATAAAAACATCATAGAAATATATATTCTATGTTTTCACCCTTGGTTCTAGATTTTAATGTTCCCACAAAATGTCTCATCTTATGCCTTGAAAAGGGATTCTTTGATACATATAAATCATAACTGTTTATGGGTAGAAATATGGAAACAATGGAGAGTTAAATCTATTCAAGTATATAGATATAGATTTATTTGGAAGTGCTTCTAATAGAAAATCCACATCTAGAAGAATTTTCTTTATTAGTTATAAATGTGTTTGTTGGCGTGTAAAGACTAATTTTGTGACCCTGAGAACTACTAAGGTAGATTGTATGAAAACATCTCAAGATACAACTCAATTAATATGGATAAAAAATCAATTGTAATACCTCAAGGTGTAAATTAAGATATATATACTTTGGGATGTGATAATAAATGTTTTATAAATATTTTAAATAAACCATTTCAAAATTAATGGTATAACCACATTGATATCAAATATCACTTTATCAAATATCTTGTGGATAAAAATGAACTAAATATGATATTTATTATAACATTGAACAAATATATAATGTGTTCACCAAACTATTATCAGAAGACACATTTGAAACAATAATTTTAGAAATGGGATTTAAATCTCCCATGTCACAGGGCTAAGGTATGGTGTTCAGTCCCCTATCTCATCTTGTCTTCAGATGTAGTTGTGCAAGGGGGAGAAAAAGGAAATATAAATATCTTAATGTTTATTCCTTTTATGTATTTATAAAGGGGTATATTTTTTTATTGATTCCATTAATATGTTTTTTAAAAGATTTGTATAAATCTTTCATTTAGTGTGGTCATAAATTATAGAGAGAGTAGTTTAAAGTGAAAAGATATGAATTTAGAATTATGCATGTGTGGACTATTTTAATTATTTTATCATGTGTAGGTAAGAATTTATATATTATATATTCCTTATATATATTTTTATAATTTATGTGTAGATATGATGTCATGATGAATTATTTATTAAATAAAATGTGATTTATTCTTATATAATTTTATAATTGGTATCTTTTCATCATGATAAATCAAGATGATTGGGTTTGAGGTAATTATGTATTTAAATAACCTTTTTATAAAAAACTTTATATTATTATTCAATATTCTTATTTATTGTAATTATATTTATGTTGTAGGATTATAATTGTTGGATAATTATTCATTTATATGTTTGATGTTATTGATAGTAATTTATGTTCTTTGTTTGATAACTAAATAGAAATGGTGAGATTATTGTGGCCAATTCCTGAGTTAAGGGAAGTTTGAGATGAATATGATCTTGGGGGTGTGTGGTTTTTGAAAACCCATGTTGATGTTTTTTAGATTGTGAGATAGAATTAGTTCCTCTATAAATATGGAAAAAATTTAGAGAAGAAGGTTTAGACGAGTTTGGAAGTTATTATTCTCAATTATTTTGGTGTTTTTTGTCAATTCATAAATAATATTCAAACTCATATTACATAATGTTTATTTATGGGAGGTAAATTTCAAAGGATTTTTGTATTTTATTAATTAGGTATAATGAGGTTCTATAAATAATATATTTAAATTTTATTTTGAATAGTTAATGATGAAAATGAAAAAACGTGATATTTTTCATAAGGATTTGGTAAATCTGAAATAATTTATATTATCCCATGAGACTTTAAAGTGGTTATATGAATTTATCTACTATTTAGTATGAATTTTATCTAAGTGAATAAATTATAAGCAATGGAATTATACTTTGATGCATGCATATGACATAAGTTCATGACATTTGGGGATCCATATGAAATTATTATATAAATATCTGTGCTATGTGTGATTTCAGTTCATGAATATGGATTTCATAATACTTTTCTCTTATAAGAATAAAAATTTGTTTTTCATGAGACATATAAAGACTTATGAAAATAGAAATATATAAAAAATGAGTTAACTTTGAATCATAATACCTATACAATCGGTAAAAATTTCATGTTTCTATGAAGATCATTTTTAAGGATTTACATAATTAAAAATTATGAAAGAATAAATATGGTAATGCAAAGTGATTTTTTCATCATCAAAACAAACATCACAATAATTTTTTAGGATTATAGTATTGATTTGAGTAATTCATGCTACAATAAGAGATATTTTTTGTGAATATTCATAGAATCATGTCAACATTCTAGGTTAATTCCAATGAAGAAACTATAATGGGTTTCATGAAAATTTTAAGGACAAAAATGAATTATGATATTTTTGGAGGAATAAAAGGTATAATATCCTAGCTCATTAAAGAAGCTAATTTAGAATTAAATATTTGAAATTCAAATATGTGAGAAATTTTAAGAATAATTGGAAATTTTTTTATCTTAGTGACAAATAAATCTTGAGTTTATAAGAGTTTCCATTTTTTTATGTAAAATATATTTTTATTTTAATTAATCAATATATAAAAGATGAAAAGTTATAAATGAAAATGTAAGAGGGAGTTTTAATACACTGTTATATCAATGAAAAAATAGAAGGAAGGAGAGATGTTTTTTCACACTATGGTATAAGAAATTATAGAGGAATAATAAGAAAATTATTATATATATGTAAAAGTTTGGGAAGAGGAAGCATCACAGTGAAAATAAAACCAAAGACTGATGTAGTGGAATAATTTATTATTGTTGAAAAACTCTATAAATATTTTTTTACTGTGGTATATTCACATGATCCATTGATATACTATGGTGTATCACTATTTAATGTTTATGAATATTTTATTGTAATCTAAAGGATTATTTCTAGTGGAATGTGTGATCTTAGGTGTTTATATATAATTAAAAGGATTAACTACTCTTATTGAGTAATAAAACTTGTAAATTCTACAATACCTTGTATTTGTGTGCATGTGGTTGTGTGTAGCACCCTGATATTTTGTGAAATATTTTCTAAAGGCCTAGAATTTCCATCTAAAATTATTTTTTTAATAAATGGGAATTTTATGAGTCTGTGAAAATTTATGACGCACAATTCCAAGGCCCGGAGTGCCCAGAATAAATTTCTGAACTCTTTTTTAGGTTCGTTAAGTAAACATGTGAGCGGTTTTTTGAAAATTTTGAACTAGTGCTTCGAATTGAAATATGAGGGCACCATTGAACTCACATCACCAATATTAATATAAGAAGACTTTCATCTCGACGAAAGTTGGTTGAGGGTGAAAGATAAATTTTGGGTTTTTCGTGAAGGAATAAAAATAAAAATAAAATTGTGAAAACATTTTATTTTTATTTGCAACACCCATGTGAGTGTTGGGATGTAGGGTCCACTAGAACTAAACCCCCATGTGGAAGTTGAGAAGTGGGGACCATCAGACCTTAACCTCCCATGAGAGGTTATGGTGGTTGGGACCACCCGAACCTAACCTCCCATGAGAGGTTATGGTGGTGGGTGCTACCCGAATCTAAACCCCCTTTTTTAAAACCTTGAAGTCCCCTATTAATTGGAGAAACCCCCTTGAAACTCCCTCATTAATGTGGAGGAGCCTCTTGACTTCCTCCACATTAATTGTGTCAATGCACATAACTTTAATATGCCAACCCTCCCCTTAAATTAATTGAGCCAAGACATCAATTAATTAATTAAACTATTTCAATTTGTGCCAAAAAATATAATAGAGGGGATAATCTATTATTTTGGAACCACTTTACATTTGGGTGGAATTGGGAGAATTCTTCTCCAACGAAGAATTATTCCTCCACGAAGAACGCCGACAAGGAACGTCTTTGACTATGAAAAACCGACGCACGAGCCTAGGATTTGAGGTGTGTGGCGGACGAGACGAACGTCGAAGAATTCACCGTACTACCTTCTTGCACCAACATCATCAATAGAACGAGGTAGGGGTTTATTGATTAATGATTTCCATGTTCTCACCTTTTAATTCTTTTCTGTGAAGGAGAATAGAGATTGATGTGGGTTGTGGGAAATGCTGTTTTAAAATATCTTCCATACACGTTCATGCTTCGTTCTTTATGAACCGCTTGATATCACTCTAAATGCGGAGGGTGCGGGCCAAGTGAACATGGACTGACCCCTCTGTCGTTCTTCTTTGATGTGTTCTTCAAAATGGAGGAAGGAGACGAAGACGACGAAGGCAACTACGTCATCACCCGCTACCTTCGCGACCCGCACTACCCAGTGGCACTTCGCCCTCCCGGCTGAATCGGCCTCGTGCCTGGCTGAGCCACCCGCGGCCGTACCGAGCCGCTGCATCGCCCGTTCCGAACCCCCTCGTCGCACCGCCGCCATGATGAGCTGACATGTCGTCTGCCATCCACCATCCGCCGGACCTTCGATTCACCGTACCGCTCAGGCCGAACCCCCCTCACAGCACTGCCGTCATGCCGAGCTGCCACACCATTCTCCATCCGCCATCCGCTGAACCACCGAGCCACTGCTCTGCCCATGTCGAACCCCCTTGCCAACACCGTCTTCCGTGCCGAGCCGCCACATCGTTCGTCATCTTCCATCAGCCAGACTGCTGAGCCGCCGAGATGTCGTCCGCCATCCGCTGATCCATCGTTTTCCGGACTGCTGAGTCACCGAGCCGCCGCCACCGGACAGACCTCTTGTTGCTGTTCTGTGCCCTCGCGGCTGGTCCGTCGCCCTAATGGCCAAACTGGGCCCTCACGGTCAGTCCGCTCCCCACGGCTGGTCCGCGTACTCGCGGCCGGTCCATGCCCTCATGGTACCCGCATCTGGTCTGCACCCTCAAGGTACCCCTCAACCGAGCCTCCCTCGTGGCACCCTCGTGGCCCTCGTGGGTTGGTCCAAACACAATGGGTCGGCCTGCTCTGTGGGCCAGGTCGGGCCAGGTCTTTCCGACCGGGTTGGACCAGACCCGGGACCACTATGACCCAGTTACTATCTTTTGGCCATAACTTTGGCACTGGATGTCCGTTTGACGAACCGTTAGCGGTGATGGAATTCTTGGAACGAGATGGTCCCTTTGAGTAATACCCCACTATGTTTTGGATTATGATGGGAAACAGTCATTTTGGATCGTGAAAGAATCCAACTGGGCCCCCGAGACTAAAAGGCTAATAACTCACAGATCGGGCGTCCGATTAACGTTAATTCTGTTAAGTTGAGACCCCTATGACAAGGTGGACCTTTGAGATACTTCTTCATGGGACTTCGTGACAGTTTTATTATCGACTAGTAGCTTGGGGAGCGGATCCTTTCTGAGATGAGCGAGCATAGTGCAGAGACCTAGTGGCTAGCTGAGACTTGACAACTGCTGACCGTTTTAACTCGGAGTGACTCGACAGGACCAGTGGGGAGAGCCGTGGTGACACGGTATACCCACGGTTGGGAGCACCTTGGTGACATAGAATATCCACGGTACTTGACGGGAGGAGTGCCTCAGCAGGCGTTGAGGGGGAGCGCCTCTATGTGATGCGGAAGAACCGCGGTGGGGAGCACCTCTGTGTGACGTAAAAGACCCACGGTACTTGACAGGAAGAGTACCCTAGCAGTCCAAGGTTAGTGGGAAGCGCCTATATGTGACAAGAAAAGCCCACTATACTCGATAGAGGAGGTTTTCTCCAGTAGCTGTGGTGTTCGACGTTTTGTTCGGAATGTTACTTGATACTACCCCTAGAATAAATCCTGGTGTGAGCTGAGTCAATGCCTGTCTGTTTTCCTTATTATTGAGATGGATTACTTGATAACTTAGGTATATCTATGGGCATATACCTAAGTAACATTATCTGTTGATTTCATACTTTGTGTTTTATCCTTGTTTGATTTGTGAGACCTAGAGGGTCTCGGGGTCGCTACTGAGTATTGTTATACTCACCCCTGCACGGGCTATGCTCGTACCTTATTATGTTGGATGTAGACGAATGACAACGCTGAATGAGGACGAGGGTACCGGGACTGGACGGTACCCGGAGGTGGACCTTATGACAAGTCAGTACATAGTGGAGACATATGGACGAGAAGTGTTGAGGAGGCGATCTACACCAACCCTTCAGGTAGGAACCTCGAAGGACGAGCGAGTTGCTATTTTTCTTTTTCTTCAGTTGTACTTGTACTTTTAGTTTCTTGTACTTTACTGTTGGGCTTGTATTCCATACCCCTTTTACTCTCAGCACTCTTTTGTTATACAGTTTTACTCGGAGTTTCTTATCCAGATGTGTGCTTGGTTGTGTGTGTGTTTATAGATTATAAAGGGAATGCATTCCCCATTTTATGGAAATACGCATTTGTTTCTAGTCTCCATCCCCTGGCCTATGGAAGGCGGGCTTGGGGTTGTCACGGAATGGGCCCCGGGGGACGGGTCATGACAAATTGGAATCAGAGGAGTCGGTTATACCGCAGAACTGGGAATTTGGTCTTTTCTGTGAAGTAATAGTGTTAAGTGTAGTGAGTGAGTTTTTCAGTTCAGGGGGTCCAATGTTGGTGCGGAGGCTGACATATCCATACACCAGGACCCTGACTTCTGATTTCCAATTTAAGTACATGAAAACACTGATTGAATGTGTGTTTTCAAGAGTTTTCTTTGTGATATTTTGATTCAGCTCACTAGGTATAACTTTCAGCTCACCAGGAATAACTTTTGACTATGGAAAACCTGTTTCATTTTAGGATTCCTTCACGTAGACAATCATCTAGAGTTTCGAGCGTTGTATGCACTGATAGCCCACCGAGCGACGAGGCCACAGTGCGGGGCCCTTTTCCAGTTGAGGCACCAATGGAGGCACCAGTGGTACCACTCCCCAATGGGCCACCAATGCCACTAGCCCCAGCAACAAACAGTGTATGCCGCTTGAGAATGTTTCATGAGTTCCAGCACCAGAGGCCACCCTGGTTTAGGGGAGAGATGGACGTGCATGCGGGTGAGGATTGGCTAGAGGCTATGGTGAGAGTCTTTCGACTTGTAGGGACGTCGACCTATCTCATGGTGATCCTTTCCACCAACCTTCTACAGGTAGGAATAATAAGATAGTGGATCTTGATGCTCCAGGTTCATGATAAGGTGATGCTTCTCTGAGCAGACTTCGAGAGCCTATTTCAGGCAGAGTTTGTCCTAGTGACTCTTTGCACAGTGTGCATATATGAGTTTCTTCATCTGCAGTAGGGCAGCATGACTGTGGATCGGTACTCATCGAGGTTCACTGACCTCTCACGCTACTCCACATATACGGTGCATTACCCTTTCTTCAAGGCATGTACCTTTGAGTAGGGGCTCAGGTGGGAGATCAGGGCTTCAGTGATCTCACTCGGCATCCTGACGCAAGCAGGGGTGTTAAAGAGAGCCCTTTGGGTGGAGAGTTTTCTTGCTGAGTAGTCACCAGCGGTGAGACCCACAACCAGTCGTCATGTAGCAGAGTCTTCTACCGCTAGTAGCAGATAGATTTCATAGAGGTCCAAGAGCACTAGACCTACAGGTGGATGACCGCATGACTTAGGATCGGTTGTACGGGGCACCCAATGTGGATCTAGTCATGCCAAGAGCAGGCAGTGTTATGCATGAGGTGGGCAAGGTTACATGGCTCGTGTTTGTCCTAAACATCATTTGGATGATTAGCAGATGGTGGAAGGACTGCCCAGGCAGAGACAAAGGTTCGACTGAGGAGGTCTGTAGGGAGAAGGTGGACGTGGCAGGGGAGCTGACTGTGTAGCTAGCGGTTGGAGATGATTTGAGGTGTTATCGCCACCACCACCAGAAGGTCTACCCCAACTACAGGGAGCAAGTGGAAAGGGGAGAGCTCAGCTCCAGGAAGCTGAGGATTATGATCATGGTGCTCCGGAGATGATACGAGGTACGATCTGTGTCTACATCCCCTTAGCTGCAGTTCTTATAGACATAGGTTCCATTTATTCTTTTATTTCCACTACCCTTGTTCGGAGCTCGGAGATTCTGACGAAGCCGTTGGCTCGATCCTTATGGATAGAGACTCATACGGGAGTGGATTCGATGATTACGCACTGGTTCTGATAGTGTGAGATTACTCTAGGAGGGGAGAGCTTCGGCCGGGATCTCCTAGTAGCGGTGTCGAGGCCTTACGACGTCATCTTAGGTATGGACTAGTTATCTACAGTCCATTCTCAGATAGACTGTATTATGCACAAGGTGCAATGTGTCCTCACGAATAGTACCAGGTTAACCTTCACCGGTGAGAAGGGAGCCTTTGTAGTGTAGGATGGACTTACCCAGAGGAGAGTGCAGCCGATCACTAATCATTTGGCTATCCTTACCCTCGAAGCTATTGATGTGGAGAGTATGATATATCTTGTAGTGGTGGACCCGTACATGGATGTTTTCCCTGATGATGTTCCGAGTCTACCTACTCACAGATAGGTGGACTTTTAAATTTACTTGTACCCAAGGATGACAATAATATCTACACCAGCATATCGGATGGCTTCCATGGAGCTTCGTGAGCTGCGAGTATAGCTAGAGGACTTACAGGGGAAGAGATTCATCTAACCCAGTGTTTCTCCTTGGGAAGCCCTGATTTTGTTCACCAAGAAGGCGGATGGGAGCTTGAGGCTTTGTGTTGACTATCGGCGCCTGAACCAGGTGCCCGTGTAGAACAAGTACCCACTCTCGAGGATTGAAGACCTATTTGTCCAACTGAAGGGAGAACAGTGGTTCTTGAAGATAGACCTCAGATCAGGCTATCACCATCTCAAAGTACAAGATGAGGATGTACAGAAGACGACCTTCAGGTGTCGGTACAGCCATTACGAGTTCTTGGTTATACCATTCAGTGTGACCAATGCTCTAGCAGTGTTCATGGGACTCATGAATGGGGTCTTTCAGCCATAACTTGATCGCTTTGTAGTGGTCTTCATCGACGACATTCTGATCTACTCGGCTACTGAGGAGGTGCATGCCTATCATTTGCAGGTAGTACTAGACACACTCCGAGAGAACCAGCTTTATGGTAAGCTCTTGAAGTGCTAGTTTTGGATCTGAGAGGTTCACTTTCTGGGACATGTGATATCGGATTCTAGAGTTGTAGTAGACCCAGCAAATATTGAGGCGGTACTTGCTTGGGAGCCACCCAATAGTGTGACGGAGGTACAAAGTTTCCTGGGTTTGGCCAGATACTACTGGAGATTTATGACAGATTTCTCCAGAGTTTCAGCACCACTATAAGCCTTGACAAAGAAGGGGAAACCCTTCTTGTGGTAGGAGAGATGCCAGAAGAGTTTTCAGGAGCTGAGGAAGAGGATGACTAGTGCCCCCATCTTGAGGCTTCCAGAGAAGGGCGTAGGGTATGTATTTTACTAGGACGCATCAGGGATTGTGATTGGATGTGTCCTGATGCAGGAGAAAACAGTGACCGCATATGGTTCCCGACAGCTGAGACAGCATGAGCAGAACTACGCTACTCATGACCTGGAGTTAGCAGTAGTGGTCTTCGCCTTGAAGATGTGGCAGCACTATCTGTTGGGCGAACGTTTTACGGTGTGCTCTGATCATAAGAGTCTTATGTATATCTTCTCTCATAAGGACCTGAACCTGAGACAAAGAAGTTGGATTGAGTTCCTCCAGGACTATGAATTCGAGATAGTCTATACTCCTGGGAAGGGGAACATTGTAACAGATGCACTCAGCAGGAGGTCTGGTTTACATCTGTTAGGTGAGGTGAAGAAGAAACTAACTGCTTTGAAAATATCCTTTGTGGATAGAGATGGAAAATCTTTTCTACAGTATCTTACAGTCAATCCCCCACTTATTTAGTGAATCAGGGAGGTGCAGCGTGAGGATACTGACTATGAGGCACGACTTGCTCAGATATCCACAGGATAGGCACCTGATGGATTTTTTGAAGGTGGGGAGCACGTCATCCTCTTTAAAGGATGTACCATTGTACCACTGTCACTTCAGGAGGAAGAGTTGAGGGAGTTCCACACATCCCCTCTAGCGGTACATCCAGGAGTGGCGATGATGTACCAGGATCTTTGATGACAACACTGGTGGCCGAGAATGAAGAAAGAAGTTGAAGAGTTTGTTTCTCGATGCCTCACTTGTGAGCAAGTGAAGGCATACCATCAGGAACCAGTAGGCTTGGTTCAGACATTAGATGTCCCATAGTGGAACTGGGGTGGGATATCCATGGAATTCATGACCAGACTTCCATGTACATCTAGAGGTCATGACTAGATTTTGGTGATCGTCGATCGGCTCACCAAGTCGGCCCACTTCCTACCGATCAGAGAGTAGGGTTCAGTAGAGATCTTGGGATGCCTCTATGTGTAGGAGATTATGCGGTGACATGGAGTACCCTTGGAAATTGTCTCTGATCGTGACACACATTTTACTTACTGGCTATGTAAGGGGTTACATGAGTCTTTTGGGACACAACTTTGTTTGAGAACCGCCTTCCATCCTCAAACGGATGGCCAGACTGAGCGGATATTTAGACCCTTGAGGACATGCTACGCTCTTCTGTCCTCGACTTTAGTCGCAGCTAGGAGGATCAATTACCTTTTTTGGAGTTTTCATACAACAATAGTTATCACTCCACCATTAGGATGAAACCTTTTGAGGCGTTATACGGCCGAACTTGCAAATCAACTTTGTGCTGGACTGACCTAGGGGAGTCACCACTCATGGGACAAGAGATGGTATGGGATACCACATAGAAGATGTAGATCATCTAGGAGCAGATTAAGACTGCACAGAGTAGACATAAGTTGTATGCCAACATGAGACAGAGACCTCTGGAGTTCGAGGATGGTGACCAAGTCTTTCTACGGGTCTCACCTCAATGATGTTTGCAGAGATTTGGCCGAGGTGGAAAGTTATATCTGAGATTCATCGGACCTTTTCAGGTCCTCAATAGAGTTGGAGAGGTGGCATACCGCTTAGCTCTTCCAACTCAATTGCACCGGGTGTATGATGTCTTCCATGTTTCCTAGCTGAGGAGATATATGAACGACTCTTCTCACATCATCGACCGAAGAGAGTTGTACGTCGAAGATGGGGAAACCTTTATGGAGGTTCCATTAGATATTGAGGATCGACAAGAGCGGGTCCTTCATGGATGTTCGACACCTCTAGTGTGCATTCACTGGCAGCACGAGAACCTCCAGGAGAGGACATGGGAGCGGGAGGCTTAGATGCATTCACAGTAACCCCACTTGTTTACCTAGTTATGAGTTGTGGATTACGGGGATGTAAAGCCCTGAGGTGGTGAGAATGTAAAGTCCCAGAATTTCCATGTAATTGTTTTTTAAAAAATGGGAATCTTAAGAGTCCGTGAAAATTTATGGCGCACAATTCCGAGGCCCGGAGTGCCCGAAATGAATTTCTGAAATTTTTTCAAGTACATTCAATAAACTTGCGAGCGGGTTTTTCTAACTTTTGAATCGTTGTGCAGAATTGAAATCTGAGGGCACCGTTGAACTTGAAACACTGATATTCTCTTAAGAATACTTTCACCTCGACGGCAGTTGGTTGAGGGTGAAAAATAAATTTTGGGTTTTTCGTGAAGGAATAAAAATAAAAATAAAATTGTGCAAACATTTTATTTTTATTTGCAACACCCATGTGGGTGTTGGGAGGTGGGGTCCACTGAAACTAAACCTCCAAGTAAAAGTTGATAAGTGGGGACCACCAGACCTTAACATCCCATGAGAGGTTATGGTGGTGCGGACCACCCTAACCTAACCTCCCATGAAAGGTTATGGTTGTGGGTGTCACCCGAATCTAAACCCCCTTTTCGAATTCCTTGAACTCCCCAATTAATGGGAGAAACCCCCTTGAAACTCCCTCATTAATGTGGAGGAGCCTCTTGAATTCCTCCACATTAATTATGTCAACACACATACCTTTAATATGCCAACCCTCCCATTTAATTAATTTAGAAAATAAATCAATTAATTAATTAAACTATTTGAATTTGTACCAAAAAAATATAATAGAGGGGATCATCTATTGTTTTGGTACCACTTTACATTTGGGTTGAATTGGGAGAATACTTCTCCAATGAAGAAAACTTCCTCCACGAAGAACGTCGACAAGGAACGTCTTCAACTATGACGAACCGACGCACGATCCCAGGATTGGAGGTGTGTGGAAGACGAGACGAATGACGATGACTACACTGTACTACCTTCTTGGGCCAACGCCATCAAGCGAACGAGGTAGGGGTTTGTTGTTTAATGCTTTCCTTGTTCTCCCCTTCTAATTATTTTACGGGAATGGGAATAGAGATTGATGTGTGTCATGGGAAATGATGTTTTAAAATATCTTCCATGCATGTTCATACTTCGTTATTTGTGAACCATTTGATATCACTCTAAACGTGGAGGGTGCGGGCCAAATGAACATGGACCGACCCCTCCGTCGTTCTTCTTTGATGTGTTCTTAGAAATGGAGGAAAGGGACGAAGGCAACGACACCGTCACCCGCGGCCTCTGTGACCCACACCGCCCCATGACACTTTTCCCTCCCGTCCAAACCGGCCTCGTGCTAGGCCGATCCACCCATGGACGGACCGAGCCACCACTCTGCCCGGGCTGAACCCCCTCGCCGCGTCGCCGCCGTGCCGAGTCGTCGCGTTGTCCACCATCCGTCGGACCACTGACCCGCCGTGGCTGAACCCCCCTCGCCGCACCACCGATGTGCCGATCTGCCACACCGTCTACCATCCATCAGACCACTGATCCTCCATGCCACCCGGACCGAACACCCACACCCCCACCGTCTGTTGTGCCAAGCCACTGTGCCATCTACCGTCTATCGGACCGCCGAGCCACCATCCGTCATCCGTCGTCCGCCGAGCTGTCGTTCACCGTACTGCCAAGCCGCTAGGCCTCCACCACTGAACATCCACCCCATGGTCGGTCTATGCCCTCACAGCTGATCCGTCACCCTCACATCTATACCACGTCCTCACGGACTGTCCGCGCCCCATGACTAGTCCGCGTCCTCATGGTCGGTCCTTGCCCCCACGGTTTTGCAGCTGGTCCATGCCCTCGCAGTACCCCTCAGCCGAGCCGCCCTCGCGACACCCTCGTGGCCCATGCGGGCCAAGAATGACCCAAAGGTATAGTTCAAACTGAATTAGGTCAGCCCAGGCCAGGTTGTCCTGACCTGGTCGGACCAGACTCGGGCCCACTGCGACCCAGTTAATTTCTTCTTGTCTTAACTTTGGCACCGGACGTCCGTTTGACGAACCGTCAGTGGCACTGGAAATATTGGAGCGAGACAGTCCCTTTGAGTGATACCCCACTATGTTTTGAATTATGATGGGAAACAGTTTGGTTGTATCGAGCACGAATCCAACCGGGCCTCTGAGACTAAAGGGCTAATAACTAAAAAACCAGGCGTCCGATTGACGCGCCGTCTGTTACGTTGAGACCCCTATGATGAGGCAGACCTTTGAGATACTTATTCATGGGACTTCATCGTAGTTGGTGTATCGACTCGTATCTTCTGGAGTGGATCCTCCTTGAGATGAGCGAGAATAGTGCAGAGACCCAGTGGATGGCTGATACTTGACAACTGTTGACCGTTTCGACTCGAAGTGACACGAAAATCATATTGGGGAGTGCCTTTATGATGTGACAGACACATAGTGGAGAGTGCCTTGGTGAAATGACAGACCCAAGGTACTCGACAGGAGGAGTACCTTAGCAGGTGTTGAGGGAGAGCGCCTCTGTGTGATGCAGCAGACCCATGGTGGGGACCACCTCTATGTAACATGGCAGACCCATGGTTCTCGACAGGAGGAGTACCTCAGCAGTCCAAGGTTAGTGGGAAGCGCCTCTGTGTGATGCGGAAGGCCCACTGTACTTGATAGAGTAAAAGTTTTCCAGCAGCCGAGGTGTTCAACATTGTGTTCGGAATGTTACTTGATACTACCCCTAGAATAAATCTCGGTATGAGCTGAGTCAGAACCTCTATGTTTTCCTCATGATTGAGATGGATTACATGATAAATTATGTATTTTTATGGGCATATACCTAAGTATCATTATATATTGATTTCATAATTTGTGTTTTATCCTTGTTGGATTTGTGAGACCTAGAGGGTCTCGGGGTCCCTACTGAGTATCATTATACTCACCCCTATACGGGATATGCCCGCACCTTGTCGTGTTGGATACAGATGACGGACAATGCTGACTGAGGACGAGGGTACCAGGACTGGATGGTACCTGGTGGTGGACATTACGAAGAGTCGGTACACAGTAGAGATGGATAGACGAGGAGTGCTGAGGAGGCGATCTGCACCTACCCTTCAGGTAGGAACCTTAGAGGAGGACCAATTTGATGTTTTCCTTTTTCTTCATTTGTACTTGTACTTCCAGTTTCTTGTACTTTACTGTTGGGATTTAATTCCGGCCCCCTTTTACTTTCATCTCTCTTTTGTTATACAATTTTACTTGGTGTTTTGTATCCAGTTGTATGCTTGCTTGTGTGTGTGTTTACTAATTATAAAGTCAATGACTTCGCCATTTTAGTGAATTACACCTTTGGTGCAAGTCGGCAGCCCCTGGCCTATGGAAGGCCAGCTTGAGGTAGTCACGGCATGGGCCCTGGGGGACAGGTCGTGACATATGTTTTTTGAATAAATTTAATATTTTAGATATTTTTAGTTACATGTAACACCTAGTTTTTCATATGCTACACATAACATCTATTTTTTATTGTATTACACAAAATAAAAAGTTATATTTCATTAAAAGAAACAATGAGTTTAGATTTTATTTCATGAAACACTATGGTTAGCTAGAATTACATGCAACACTGAGTTTAAATAAAACATGACAAAATATCAAAATGTTTTTATTTAATATGATAGTTATCACCTAGCTTTTGGAATGGTGATTATGAATAGGATTTACTAAATTATTATAATATATAGGTTACATGTGTATATATAATGAATTAATTTGTGACCAATTAATTAAAATTTTAAATTAAAACCATTTTATAATAAAGGGACCATTTTTCTAAAAAACTATTTTTATGCGCACAAACATGTTTTATCTCAATAAATTAAATAAAAGACATTTGATGAATTATTATAATTAAACTTATATAGTATATATTCAGTCAAAATTTTAACATCTATATTATTTGTTTTGTGACAAGAGATAAGAATAAATACAATTTTATGCCTTAGAGATATATTTTTCTAAAAAATAGTTTTTTTCACATTTTGCACACTTATTTTAAAATTACGTTTTCCATTTTTAGAAAATTTATTCTAAAAAAATAAAATAATTTATTAAATAATAATTTCAAAATCATATTTGGGTGAATTTTTTAGAATTTTTTTAGAAGGTTAATTTTTTGATTAAAAGTGAAAATACTGGTTTTTATTAAGAATTGTAATTTCTTTTAAAGAATTTAATTTTTTTAAGATGGTTTTAAAGATAAAATTAGTGAAATTATATATATATATATATACACATATATATATACATACAAATATATATATATATATTAATACCATTTAGGTCATTAGAATCAATTTCATATTGGTGTTTGATATAAAAACTTTTTAAACTTTGATCATTTTCTCTTTGAAAAACCTCTTTCTCGTCATGTCTGCATGATTAATTTTAAATTTAATTTTTCCACTTCTATGGATGAAATTTTGGAAAATTCATTCAAAAAAATTAATCATAATAATTTATATTATCTAATAAGGTTAACTTAATTTTTTACCATAATGAATTGTAAAAAAAATATGAATTATTTATCACAGTTAAGGTAAAAATGGGTTTACTTGGGATTAAACATAAAATATATGGGTTAAAAATGAACCGAAACATGTAAATGTAACATACTAACCTAGGTGACACATATAGGTACCCTGATATGGTCAGTTACTTGACTTCATGCACCCCTCCCTGTAAGCTAGAGGCTGCTGACTAGCAGCAAGGGTCTAATGAATCAACTTGCGGAGACTATACCCTCTTTATCAAAGCTTCACAATAATGGAAATAACGTGGTAATAACCAAAAACCAGAATAATAAAATAAACAGAATAAACTAGTATCACATGATTAACCAAAACTGGAAACAATATTTATAACTAAGTATCATATATTTCATGCCAAATAACTGTCAAGTGTCAAATTGAAAACCCAAAATAAAGATGCTGACAACTCCCCCAAGTGGGTCCCAAAAAAAATTTAGTTACCTCATCCAATATTCATCCCAAATTAGATTTCTAAAATATGGATCTTCTCCTTATCCTATCCTAAAAAATAAAGTCTATTCAGGTATCGATCAAACAACCTGAGTAGGGTGTGAGTACAACTCAGTAGGCCACCACCAATGGTGTCTAAAATTGTATCAATTTAATAATAGTGTATGAAGTTGTATAAATAATAAAGTGAAAAGAAATAAGTAAATAGTTACAAAATTTCGTTATTATTTAATTAACCACATAATTTCTCTAAGTTCACGAAGACACCCAAACCATCAATACATGTTTCGGTTTGTGCTATAGTCTGAAACATATCATATAGTAATTTATAATTCATTATCACATGGCCATTAATTTTCAAATTTAATTTAAAATTATATCATGGCTAATTGGAACCATGGTGCTAAAAAATTTGGGCCTAAAACGCCATGTCTAGCACCTCGTGAGTATTTAGATCTTAATTCCCTATCACAAAACCCGTTTACCAGTCAATCACATATATGTATTTTGAACATATATATGTTTTCCACACTCATATATCAGTCAATAACATATGGTTATTTCGAGCATCAGTTAGTTTCCCACACTTGTATATCAATCAATCACACATATATAAATATATCACATTAATCAAGGGTAATCAACATTAACCACCTTTTTATCATTTCATGTCATGGATACCATTTCAATTATCATAAAAACCATGGTTGAATAATTTAATCACATGAAATAATATAAGTTATTCACTATTAAACCATATTTGAAATATTTAAATCATATAACCCATTAAACCATTAAGGTCAATCAAACCATCTCATAATTCTCATAGTCAATTAATTCAAAATCACATTAATTTACCAATTACAAAATTCCATTAATTAATTATTTTTATATTCCCCACATCCCATTAATTTCATAATCACCTCATTAAATTAATTAATAGACCAATTAATTAATCCAATTCATCCAATTTACAATTCTCCCAAATTCAACCCATTCAATTATTACATAGAAATTCAATTTAATTTAATTAAATTCTTGATGAGATTTCCCAATTGTGGAAATTGAATTTAAACAATTACACACACATAATTAAATCATGATTCTGGGTTTTGAAATTCAGACCACCTACCAAAATTTCATTAATGGACAGTAGCCAAAGGAAATCCCCAAATTGACGTAGAATGCTCAAGATCACAATAAAGAATGAGATCTAGGTTCAAAAACTAGATCCCATATCAAATAGATTAGATCCATGAAATCCTAGATCTAGATATATCACCAATGGATGAAACATACCTTCAAAGATGAGAGAAATATGGGAGATATGGAGGAAACTGATCGGGATGATAATCTCTTATCGATAGAGGTACAAAATCTTTAATCTGATCTTCGATTCATCAAGAATGAATTTTGGAAGGCCTTGAAATCCATCTGGGAGCCTCTAAAAATGAGAAAAAATGTTTAGGGTTGAGTTGGGTTGAATTAGGGTGAAGTATGAGGGGGTTCATGAATTTTAAAACTAGGTTTTCGAGGTTTAATTTTAAACAAGCCCAGTTTCCTATACATGGCGCATGATTTAACCTAATCATGTGCCTAACTATTTAACTCCTCCCAGGGGGTCACATGTTTATTACTAGAAGGGTTCACGGTTTGAAAAACTCTTCAATATCCATGTGAATATATTGTCAATATGTGCATCATCCATGTGAATCCCCTTTGTTTGGGATCACATGGTATTCTGGCCTTGGAACATGGTATGGGAAAACCATGCACCAACCGTATACTACCTCTTTTCCTTCCAACATTTTCCAATTTTACCCCAATTGAACCCATGACCAAAAAAAAAATATATACTTAAAACAAAGAGAAAGAGTATATAAAAAGTGATCAAGACATCTCCAGTAAGTTGATAGGATCTTACAATATATTCACCTTATAAGATCTTGTCCTCAAGTTGTATTCCCTTGCATCTCTAAGATTCCGAGTCAAAAGATCAGGCCACAAAGCCTGTATTTTCACATATCTTCCCCATGTTTCCCCATGAACATGTCCATGTTTCCATAATATATGAACCATTGTCAAGGTATTTACCCTTAACACCTTCTCACTATGATCCAAAACAAAAATCTGATTCTTCTCAAAGGATACACCAGGTTCAAGCTCAACATCATCAAATAGATCACATGAAAAGGGTTGGGGTGATACTTTGAAATTTTTGACACATGAAAACATCATACAGAGAACTATACTTTAGTGGAAGATATAATTGATACACCACTATCTTGATTTTCTCCATGGCCTCAAACAATCCAATAAACTTTGTAACCAACATGACATATCTTTGAATCTTACGGTGACCAAATCTATGAGACACCTTATTACGCCCCGAGATTTTGGTGATTTTTTTCAAATTAATTTAATCTTTTGATATTTTTCACCTCACACAACACTGAAAATATATTTTCACTAAGTCAAAGATTCATTTCAAACTAAACTGACTTGTCATACATTACACACAACACTGAGTTGGTGTATGATGCACACAACACTGAGTTAGTGTACGATGCACACAACACTGAGTTGGAATACGATACACACAACACTGAGTTTCTACGAAAAATATCTTATTATTATTTTTATTATTATCTAAATGGGATTATTATAACCTAGCCATTAAACATAGTTATACGAATAGTAATAACTACTTTTCAAATATTGATAATAGAATATATGATTCTTGGTAATGTCCTTCTATGTTTAAAAATATTGTTTTCTCCAATGAACCACTTTTAATGACATTTTATTAAAGATAATTTTAGACACTCATGGTTGGTAAATGAAACATCATTTTTAAATTCATAATATCAAAATTATATTAGGGTGAATTTTTTGTTTTTTTCTAAAAAATATCAATTTTTGATGATTAGTGAAAACACTACTTTATTGTTAAAAACCTATTTGTTCATTTAAATAATTATTTTTACATTAAATTGATTATAAAGTAAAAATAGATAAATAATACATATATTAATCCAATTTAGTTCATTAGAATAATTATTTTAATAAAATTAGATATAAAATAATTATTGAACTTTTGAATGTCTCTTTTACCCATCTCCTAGCCACATTATCGGGATTTGAAATAAACGTAACTTTATTGCTTTTGTGAACTGAATTTAAATAAAATTAACATAAATTGTGGTAATTAGGATGAAAAATGTGATCTAATAAGATCAAATTTATTTTTCTAATAGTAACTTTTAAATTATATTTACCACTATTAAAGATAAATATGGTAATTAAAGAAAAAAAAATATTATAATAATATAAAATTACCCTAAAACTTGTACTAGTTTCATTGGATATATTTTTATCTACCAAAATAAATTTTAGATCAAAAATATGATTCTTTTTAAGACACTTTTTTTAGATTAATATATTTATTATAATTAATTTAAAAAGAGTTAAAAGATTCATATTCAAATTTTAATATCAAAATAATTTTTAACATAGGGTTATGCATAATATAAATTTTACTATAAATATTAATTAAAAATATAAGAAATTTATCTACATCATGATAATTATTTTTAATTTTTTACATTAAATAATTAAATTTAATTGTGACACAATAATTATCAAGTAATTTATTTATTAAAGTAATAATCAAATAAATCTTAATATTAATATTAAAAAAATAAAATTAACTTAATTAATGACATAAAATAATTTATAGATAACTGATAGATCTAATATTTTACATATTTTTTTATGTATTTCAATTGTTTTAAGCATCCCAAATAATCAATTTGAGCTTATATGAATCAATTTTGGATTTATGATGCGTTTTGAGCAAAATGTTGTAAACCGCATAATTCTGGATTTTAGACATATTTTTACATCAATGGTATTTTAGTCATTTCTAAAAACATATAAATCCAAATTTTTTGATTAAATTTTATTAGATTCCTAATTTTATTTCATTTAACTTTTTCTACTGTTTGAGGAGTTGATTCGGCCATCTAAAGGGCCTAAAAATTCGTTGAAGTTGGACATTTTTTCGGGCAGACAGCGTGGACCCCACCACTGTAACAGAATCCAAACTCGAACTACACATATAAAAATGAGGTTTCTCCACCTGGGATAGAACGAGGAAAGATATGGTCGGCTCTGAAATAAATTTGTGGGATTTTTGAAGTCATTAAGGCAGCCATTGAACAACAAACGTTTGGAGGAACCTTCCTGGAAGCATCATCCAGAATCAGAAACTACTAATGAAAATTTTTTAACTCCTTCATCCGGTGTTCAAAAGAACTGATATTTTTAGGGTGAACGGAAAACATAATTATGAACAACTTCAAAGAAGGTTACCACACATGAAACGAAAATTTAATGGGTCACGAATTCGCAATATTTCGGGGTCCAGAATTCTCCCTATAAAAGGAGGCCCTCACCTCTTTCCAAAATCATCCCATTCTCCATTCCATTCCTTCAAGGAACCAAGGAGGAGATCTACACCAAGGGAGTCCAGCCACAAATCTTCCCCATTAATTTTTTTTATTTATTTCTTTTCTTTATTTATGTTTTAGTTTTCAATTTTAATTTAGATTTCTAATAAAATTCATGAATTATTTTTATTTATGTGTCCACCCATCCACCCTATTTTCATTATTATATTTTATCCTTCTTTTCTTCTTTCATTCGTCTCATATTATCCTCCATGACCTCTTACCCTCAAAAATGAGGGGTTAACCTGAGACTTGGCCCGGGGGAGGTATGTGAAAATTTCATTTTTTTCTATGCTTAAATATCAATGTTTTATTAAGTTTGTGATGAGCAAGAGTGACGTGCACGGGTGTGGCGATCATCCACCACGACACTGATCACAAAATCATTTCTATTATTTTATTAAATTTTTTTCCTCCATTCTACTAGATACAATCTCTTCATACAATGGAGTTGAGCCATTCAGTGGTTGAAATGACATATGATGGAGCCAGGTCTTGGAAGATGTCACACTCTCGATCGACGTGTTCCATCCACCTCGATTATAGGAGTAGGTGAAGTTAAGATTGATAAATGAATTCCATATTTCACACCAATAAATAAAATAATATCAATTCATGAATGAGATCTCATAATTGTATTATCAAACTTAATTTGAACACCAACAAAGAGAATGATCGAACCCACAAACCAACCCATAAAGGCCAAGTTCTTTCTTAATTAATTGCATATTGTCATTGCATGTTAGTTTTATATTTTATTTTAATAAAATTTTATTCCATTAATAGATAAAATATAAACAACCAAAATAAGTAGTTTAGATAAAATAGATTAAGTGAGTGAACGGCTGAAAAGGCTCCCTAATAGAGATGACCCCGGTCAGCCTCTATGCTGCACTAGAAAAATTAAATTGCTTTTGACACACCCTATGATAGGTGTGCGTCAAACTGGCGCCATTGCTGGGGATCTAATCGGTTGTGTACATTAATTTTTCTATTTTAAAATTTTACATATTTTTCATTATTTAAAAAAATATGCAAAAAAAAAAATTCATGATGGATTCAAATTCAAAGTATTCTGCCTGGAACAATTAATCACAGGTGCAAGAACAAGAAAACGACTACACTAAGGAGGACCTCCAACTAAGAGATGATTATATTATGATAATGGTCAAGCCTGTGGAAAGAGGAATAACAACATGGATCTCACTGGAATATTTGATGTCCAAGGTCAATGAACTCAAAGTTGGCTTAAAAAGACTCAAGGCTAAGAAGGAAGTTCCACTAGTCTCTTCGGATTTCACTGAAGACATCCATAAAGTGGAATCCAAGATCAAAGTGAAGGAGCATGACTACCTACCTCCATCCAGTGAAGATCAACTCCAAGAGGCACATTCAATTGAAGATGATATTAAAGTCGAATCGACTCAGGGAGTTGATACACTCTTAAACTCAAACAATTTTAATTTTATTGATAATAAATTGAGTATCACCCCTAATAGTTTTGAGTTTTCAGATTTGGCCAGCTCATATTATGCCTTGGAGGATGATGAGGGAAAATAAATTGCACCTGTTGAGGAACATTTAGATTTCCCTGACCACACTGAATATTTACTAGAGGGAGCACAAGAAGGGAAAGAGAATGTTGCACATGTAGCAATAAATGAGGAGGAGGAATTGTACTTCATCCTACCCCCTCCATGAAAGTTGTACCACATTGAGAAGGGGGTGAATCTGGTTTACTCTATACATAGATTCATCCTTAATAAAAACAAATAACTGCAAGTTGTGAAGAGCCACATGTGGTGGTTCAAATCCAAGAAGCTTCATCAAGCGACAGATTATGGATAAAAGCAGGAACTGCCCTCTCGAAGCAGTAAAATATTCTAGGGCCCACATAGGGGATCATACTAAGATATATCTTTAAATGATTTCTAGTAATTTAGATTTTAATTTTGTTCGTTATAAAATAGTTTAGCATGAGGACCCTTCCTATTGTTTTGATCTTTAATGACATGATCATTGTGATTAATTGAGTTGTTTTATTTTATAGGTTCATGATGGAAGAAGGAAACCCAAAGCATTGGACGAAGAGGACCAAAGAATTATTTCAAAAGGGAGATCACATTTTATTATTATCTCTTAAACTTCATACATTTTTTGTTCCAAAACCTGATTTGACATTTAAAGATAAGACTTGCATAACCACACTCAAATTAATGTTTAGCCTGACTTATCTAGGAGACATGAGTTTCTTAGCAATCCTATGATTCCATGTTTTAGATTTCAATGTTAATGAGATTCAATGAGAAAAATGGAAAATTGAATGTTTAAAGTGAATCATGGATATTGAAATGATAACACATAATTTAAGGGAATTTGGTGATTTATATAAATAAATTTCCCTACCATTTTTCATACATTGAATTTCTAAAATTCAATTGAATTAATTTTTTATTATTGATCATGCCTTGAGTGATTGTCCAATACTGTATGTCTCATTCCCAATAAGATTTCTAGACCAAGTACTTCCTATTTATTCTTGAGCATATTTCTTGAGTGATCTGGGGACATGTCACCGACCAAAACTTGAATTTGAACTTGTCGAAGCTATGATTGTGCAAAAACATATTTAAAATTATTGATCCACCTTTTTAAAAGCACTTATACATAAAAGCCACATTTACATCAATCCTTATTTTAGCCCATAGAGACCATGAATGACCTTTATAGGGATAATCCATGTTTCAAGCCATTTTTATCCATTCCTACCCTACTCTTAGTATTTTAATGATATTTTAAAGATAAAGTTTCAGGGTGAAGGGATTCGTAGTGGAAGGGAAGATTTACATTGTAAGTAAAAAGTGTAGGGGTGATATTTTGGGAATTTTAAAAGTTTGTGTAATCATTCATTGTACTCTATTGTTTTCCCCTCTTGAAAAATAAATAAAAATGATAAAAAACAAATTAAAAATAGAAAAATGGGTTGTGATTTGGGAGAACCAAAAATAATCATTTTCCAGACTTATGATCTTATAATCGTATGTGGTAAGGTGATGGATGTGAGGTTTGATCTAATCATAACTTTCATAATAAAAAACACCAAATTAAAAAAAATCAAGAGGGTGAATTAATCATTCATTATGCTTTACTTTGATCATGATATTACGTTGAGTTTTGGGGGAAGTGGGTGTTGGTACATTAAAGAGGATAATTTCATTACACTTTTACTTTTAATATCATGGATTTTACTTTAGAGATAAACCTCCTCCTTGAGCCTTACTTTTTAAAACATCAAATCCTACCAACCTTAAGCCTTAGAGTCATTTGAACCTTTATTGAAAAGTCCTCATGATTTTATGTGCCTTTTTTCTTTATAAAGTGAAGAATATAGTTCTTTTACAAGCTTATGGATAAGGTGCATGTTCTCATGATATGATAATAACTCTACTTGAATTTTATCATGAGATACGAGTGGAAAAATTCAGAGGTGGGGTAAATCATGATGTGGCATGCTTAATAATAATAAATAGAGAAGCTTGAATGAAAGAGAGAAGAAGATCCATTTTTTTAAAGGGGAAAAGTAAAATTCATTATTTAATTGTTTCTTTGAAAAAATGGGAAATTAAATTGATATTTTATGTGGATTTTTGAATGTTTTATTTGACATTGAAAATTATTAAATTTTATTACTTTGGAATTTAAATATTGGTAACATTGGTGTCCTCTCAATTCCATGTTGAGATTTTATGCTTGAGGACAACTATAGTTTAAGTGTGGGAGAGTTGATAGATCTAAAATTTTCCACATTTTTTGTATTTATTTAAATTTTTTTCATCATCCCAAAAAATCAATTTTAGCTTATATGAATCAATTTTAGATTTATGATGTATTTTTAGTAAAATTGTGTAAAACGCATAATTCTAGATTTTAGACAGATTTTTACATCAAGGGTTTTTTTATTCATTTCAAGAAACATATAAATCCAAATTTTTTGATTAAATTTTTTTATATTCCTGATTTTATTTCCTTAAACTTTTTCTTCTGAACCAGGAGCTGATTCGGCCATCTAAAGGGCCTAAAAATTTATTGAAGTTGGACATTTTTCCGGGCGGAAAACCTGGACCCCACCACTGTAATGGACTCCTAACTCAGCCTAAACATATCAAAATGAGGTGTTTCTACCTTGGATATCACGAAGACAGATTTTTCAGGCAATAAAATAAATTTTTGGGAGATTTGAAGTCATTAAGGCATCCATTGAACGACATATTTTTTAGGAACCTTCCTGGAAGGTTCGTCCAGAATCATAAACTGCCAATGAAAAATTCGCAACTCTTTCATCTGGTGTCCGAATGAGATGAAATTTGGAGGGTGCATGGAAAATATATATATGAATAACTTTCACTAAGGGGACCACACGATAAACTTCCATTTATTGGGCCAAGAACATGAAATATTTCGGGGTCCAGAATTCTTCCTATAAAAGGAGGCCCTAACCTCTTTCCAGAATCATCTCATTCTCCATTCCATTCCTTCAAAGAACCAAGGAGGAGATCTAGACCAAGGAAGGCTGGCCACAAATCTTCCCCATTTCATTTTTTTATTTATTTCTTTTCTTTATTTTTGTTTTATTTTTCAATTGTAATTTAGATTTCTAATAAAATTCATGCATTATTTTTATTTCTATGTCCACCCATCCACCCTATTTTCTTATTTATATTTTCTCCTTATTTTATTATTTTATTCTTCTCATATTATCCACTATGTCTTCTTACCCTAAAAAATGAGGGTTTAACATGAGACTTGTCCTGGGGGAGGTATGTGGAAATTAAATTTATTCTGTGCTTAAATTCTGATGTTTTATTAAGTTTCTGATGAGCAAGAGTGATGTGCACGAGTGTGGTGATCATCCACCACGACACTAATCACAAACTCATTTCTATTATTTTATTAAATATTTTTCCTCCCTTATACTGGATACAATCTCTTCATACGATGTAGTTGATCTATTCAGTGGTTGAAATGGCATATGATGGAGCCAAGTCTTGGAAGATGTCACACTCTCGATCAAGGTGTGCCATCCACCTTGATTATAGGAGGAGGTGAAGTTAATATTTCTAAATGCATTCTAGATTTCACTCCAATAATAAATATAATAGTAATTCATGAATGAGATCTCATAATTGAATTATCAAACTTAATTTAGACACCAACAAGGAGAATGATGGAACCCACAAACCTACCCATAAAGGCCAAGTTCTTTCTCAATTAATTTCATTTTGTTATTTCATGTTAGTTTTATATTTTATTTTAATTAAATTGTATTCCATTCCTAGATAAAATAAAAACAACCAAAATAAGTAGTTTAGTTAAATTAGATTAAGTGAGTGAACGGCTGAAAAGGCTCCTCAAGAGAGATGACCTTGGTCAGCCCCTATGCTGCACTAGGAAAATTAAATTGCTTTTGACACACCCTACGACTGGTATGCATCAAACTCGGACAATTTCCAGCGAGATAATTGGTTGTTTACTTTAATTTTTCTATTTAAAAATTTTATATATTTTTCACTATTTTAAAAAACATCTGAAAAAATACTTTTTCCATGATGGATTAAAATTCAAAGTATTCTTCATAGAACAATTACTAAAAGGTTCAAGAACAAGAAAAAGAGTCCACTGAGGAGGCCCTCCAATAAAGAGCTTAGTTTCTTATGATAATGGCCAAGCCAGTCGAAAGAGTAATAGTAACATGTATCTCACTGGAATATTTGATGGCCATGGTTGATGAAATCAAAGTTGACTTAAAAAGATTCAAGGACAAGAAGGAAGTGCCACTAGTCTTTCCGGATTTCACTAAAGACATCCATGAAGTCAAATCCAAGATCGAAGTAGAGGATCCTGAATACCTACCTCCATCTAGTGAAGATCAACACCAAGATTCACATTCAATTAAAGATGAGATTAAAGTGGAACCGACTCAGTGAGATGACACAATCTTAAACTCAAACTATTTTAATTTTATTGATAATAAATTGAGTATCACCCCTAATAGTTTTAAATTTTCAGATTCAACCAACTCATATTATGCCTTGAAGGATGATTAGGGAAAATAAATTGCACCTGTTGAGGAATATTTAGAGCTCCCTGAACACACTGAATATAACTAGAGGGAGCACAAGTAGGGAATGATAATGTTGCACCGGAAGCAAAAAAATGAGGAGGAGGCTTTGTCCTTCATCTTACCCCCGCCATGCAAGTTGTACCACATTGCGAAGAGGGTTAATCTGGTGTACTCTATCTATAGAGTCCTCCTCAATAAGAACAAAGAACTGTAAGCTGGGAAGAGCCGCATGTGGTGGTTCAAATCAGAGAAGCTTCATCAACCGACAGATTAAGGATAAAAGCTAGTAATGCCCTCTGGAGGCAGTAAAAGATTCCAGGTCCCACTTGTGGGATCATACCAAGATTTATCTTTACATGCTTTCTAGTAATATAGATTTTAATTTTGTTTATTATAAAATAGTTTAGCATGCGTCCGCTTCCTATTGTTTTGAGCTTTAATGACATGATCTTTGTGCTTATTTGAGTTGTTTTCTTTTATAGGTTCATGATGGCAGAAGGAACCCCATAGCATTGGTTGAATAGGACCAAATCATTATTTCAAAAGGGAGTTCATATTTTATGATTATCTCTTAAACTCCATACATTTTAGTTACGCAAAATGATTTGGAATTTAAAGATAAGAATTGCATACCCACACTCGAATTAATGTTTAACCTGACATATCTAGGAGATATGAGTTTCTTAGCAATCTCGTGATGCCATGTTTTAGATTTCAATGTTAATGAGATTGAATGAGTAAAATGGAAAATTGAATTTTTAAAGAGAATCGTGGATATTGAAATAATAACACATAATTTAAGGGAATTAGTTGGTTTATGTAAATGAAATTTCCCTACCATTTTTCATACATTGAATTTCTGAAATTCAAGTGAATTAATTTGTTATTGTTGATCATGCCTTGAGTGATTGTCCAATACCGTATGTATCATTCCCAAGAGGATTTCTAGACTAAGTACTTCCTATTTATTCTTGAGCGTATTTCTTGAGTGAGCTTGGGACATGTCACCGACCAGAACATGAATGTGAACTTGTCGAAGCTATGATTGTGCAAAAACATATTTAAAATGATTGAGGAACCTTTTGAAAAGCCTTTATCATTAAAGGAAACGTTTACATCAATCCTTATTTTAGCCCATAGAGATCATGAATGACCTTTATAGGTATAATCCATGTTTTAAGCCATTTTTATCCATTCCTACCCTACTCTTAGTATTTTCATGATATTTCAAATATAAAGTGTGGGGGTTGAAGGGATTCGTGGTGGAAGGTATGATTTAAATTGTAAGGAAAAAGTGTGGGGGTGATATTGTGGGAATTGTAAGAGGTTTTGTAATAATTCATTGTACTCTATTGTTTTCCCCTCTTGAAAAATAAATTAAAATGAGAAAACAATAAAAAAAGAGAAAAAAGAAAAAAATGGGTTGACATTTGGGAGAACCAAAAATCACTATTTTCCAGACTGACGGTCTTCTAATCATATGTGGTTAGGTGATGTATTTAATGCTTTCTCTAATCATAACTTTCATAAAAAAATAAAAAATTAAAAAAATCAAGAGGGTGTATTAATCTTTCATTGTGCTTTACTTTGAGCATGACCTTACTTTGAGTTTTAGGGGAAGTGGGTGTTGGTACATTAAAGAGGATAATTTCATTACACTTTTACTTTTAATATCATGCATTTTACTTCAGAGATAAACCTCCTCCTTGAGCCTTTCTTTTTAAAACATCAAATCCAACCAACCTTAACCCTCAGAGTCATTTGAACCTTTATTGAAAAGTCCTCATGATTTTATGTGCTTTTTTTCATTACAAAGTGGACAAGTAGTTCTTTTACAAGATTTTGGATAAGGTGCATTTTATTATTATATGATAAAAAATATACTTGAATTGTATCATGAGATATGATAGGAAAAATTCAGAGGTGAGGTAAATCATGATGTGGCATGCTTAATAATAATGAATTGAGAAGCTTGAATGAAAGAGAGAAGAAGTTTCATTTTTTCAAAGGGGAAAAGTAAAATACATTATTTAATTGTGTCTTTGAAAAAATTGGAAATTAAATTGATATTTTATGTGGATTTTTTAAGGTTTGATTTTACATTAGAATTTATTAAATTTTATTACTTTTGATTTTGAATATTGGTAAAATTGGTGTCCTCTCAATTCCATGTTGAGATTTTATGCTTGAGGACAAGTATAGTTTATGTGTGGGGGAATTTGTAGATCTAATATTTTCCACATTTTTTGTATGTATTTCAATTGTTTTAAGAATATAAAATAATAAATTTGATCTTATATGAATCAATTTTAGATTTATGATGTGTTTTTTAGCAAAATGATGTAAAACGCATAATTCTGGATTTTAGACAGATTTTTACATCAAGGGTATTTTAGTCATTTCATTAAACATATAAATCCAAATTTTGTGATTAATTTTTTTTAGATTACTGATTCTATTTCCTTAAACATTGTTATCTGAACCAAGAGCTTATTCATCCATCTAAAAGGACTAAAAATTAATTGAAGTTGGACATTTTTTTGGGTGGACAGTGTGGACCCCACCACTATAATGGAATCCAAACTCATCCAAAAGATATCAAAATGAGGTGTTTTTATTTGGGATAGCACGAAGACAGATATTTCTGGCACTAAAATAAATTTGACAGAGTTTTGAAGTCATTAAGGCATCCATTGAACGACATACCTTTGGAGGAACCTTCCTGGAAGCTTCATCCAGAATCAGAAACCGCCAATGAAAAATTCATAAATCCTTCATCTGGTGTCCAAATGAGCTGAACTTTGGAGGGTGCACAGACAACATATATATTAATAACTTCAAAGTAGGGGACCACACGTGAAGATACCATTTAATGGGTCAAGAATGAAAATTATTTTCGGGTCTAAAATTCTTCTTATAAAAGAAGGCCCTCACCTGTTTCCAAAAATCATCCCATTCTCCATTCCATTACTTCAAGGCACCAAGGAGGAGATCTACACCGAGTGAGGTCGGCCACAAATCTTCCCCATTTAATTTTTTTATTTATTTCTTTTCTTTATTTTTGTTTTAGTTTACAATTGTAATTTATATTTCTAATAAAATTCATGCATTATATTTATTTCTGTGTCCACCCATCCACCCTATTTGCTTCTTTATATTTTGTACCTCTTTTATTATTTTATTCTTCCCATATTATCCACCATGACCTCTTACCCTAAAAAATGAGGGGTTAACCCGAGACTTGGCCCGGGGGAGGTATGTGGAAATTTCATTTATTATGTACTTAAATTCCGATGTTTTATTAAGTTTGTGATGAGCAAGAGTGAGGTGCACGGGTGTGGCAATCATCCACCACGACACTGATCTCAAACTCATTTCTATTCTTTTATTAAGTATTTTTCCTCTCTTCTACTGGATACAAGATCTTCATACAATGTATTTATGTCATTCAGTGGTTGAAATGGCATACAATGGAGCCATGTCTTGGATGATGTCAGACTCTCAATTGAGGTGTGCCATCCACCTTGATTATAGGAGGAGGTGAAGTTAAGATTTCTAAATGCATTCCATATTTCACACCAATAAATAATATAATAGTAATTCATGAATGAGATCTCATTATTGAATTGTAAAACTTAATTTAAACACCAACAAAAAGAATTATGGAACCCACAAACCAATCCATAAAGGCCAAGTTCTTTCTCAATTAATTGCATTTTGTCATTGCATGTTAGTTTTATCTTTTATTTTAATTAAATCGTATTCCATTACTATATAAAATAAAAACAACCAAAAGAAGTATTTTAGCTAAATTAGATTATGTGAGTGAACGGATGAAAGGGCTCCTCAAGAGAGACGACCCAAGTGAGCCTCTATGCTACACTAAGAAAATTAAATTTCTTTTGACACACCATACAACAGGCATGCGTCAAACTGGAACCGTTTCTGTGGAGCTAATTGGTTGTTTTCATTACTTTTTCTATTTCAAAATTTTAGATATTTTTCATTTTTTTAAAAAAATCTGCAAACAAAAAACTTTTTCCATGTTGGATTCAAATTCAATGTATTTGGCATGGAACAATTACTCACGGGTGTAAGAACAAGAAAAATACTACACTAAGGAGGCCCTCCAATGAAGAGCTGATTTGCTTATGATAATGTCCAAGACTGTGGAAAGAGTCATAGAAACATGGATATCACTGGAATATTTGATGGCCATGGTCGATGAACTCAAAGTTGACTTAAAAAGATTCAAGGCCAAGAAGGAACTGCCACTAGTCATTCCGAATTTCACTAAAGACATCCATGAAGTTGAACCTAAGATCGAAGTGGAGGAGCCTGACTACCTACCTCCATCCAGTGAAGATCAACTCCAAGAGGCATATTCAATTGAAGATGAGATTAAAGTAAAACCGACTCAGCCAGATGATACAATCATAAACTCAAACTATTTTAATGTTATTGATAATAAATGTAGTATCACCCCTAATAGTATTGAATTTTCAGATTCGGCCATCTCTTATTATGACATGGAGGATGATGAGGGAAAAGTAATTGCACATGTTGAGGAACATTTAGAGCTCCCTGAACACACTAAATATTTACTAGAGGGATCACATGAAGGGAAAGAGAATGTTACACAGTTATCAACAAATGAGGAGTCTTTGTACTTCATCCTACCCATGCAATGAAAGTTTTACCACATTGCGAAGGGGGTGAATCTGTTGTAATCTATCCATAGAGTCCTCCTCAATAAGAACAAATAACTACAAGCTGGGAAGAGCCACATGTGGTGGTTCTAATCAAAGAAGCTTCATCAACTGACATATTATGGATAAAAGCTGGTACTTCCCTCTGGAGGCAGTAAAAGATTTCAGGACCCACTTGGGTGATCATACCAAGATTTATCTTTAAATGCTTTCTAGTAATTTAGATTTGAATTCTTTTTATAAAATAGTTTAGCATTTGGTCCCTTCCTATTGTTTTGAGCATTAATGACATGATCATTGTGCTTAATTGAGTTGTTTTCTTTTATAGGTTCATGATGGCAGAAGGAAACCCAAAGCATTGGATGAAGAGGACCAAAGCATTATTTAAAAATAGAGTTCACGTTTTATGATTATCTCTTAAACTCCATACATTTTTTGTTCCAAAACATGATTTTACATTTAAAGATAAGACTTCCATACCCACACTCGAATTAATGCTTAACCTGACTTATCTAGGAGACATGAGTTTATTATCAATATTGTGATGCCATGTTTTATATTTCAATGTTAATGAGATTGAATGAGTAAAATGGAAAATTGAATGTTTAAATTGAATCCTAGATATTGAAATGATAACACATAATTTAAGGGAATTAGTTGATTTATGTAAATGAAATTTCCCTTCCATTATTCATACATTGAATTTCTGAAATTTTTGTGAATTAATTTGTTATTATTAATCATGCCTTGAGTGATTGTCCAATACCGTATGTCTCATTCATGAGAGGATTTCTAGACCAAGTAATTCTTATTTATTCTTGAGCATATTTTGTGAGTGATCTTGGGACATTTCACTGACCAGATCTTTCATTTGAACTTGTCGAAGCTATGACTATGCAAAAACATATTTAAAATGATTGTGGCGCCTTTTAAAAAGTCATTATCCTTAAAGGCCACCTTTACATCAATCATTATTTTATCCCATAGAGACCATGAATGACATTTATAGGGATAAGCCATGTTTCAATCCATTTTTATCCATTCCTACCCTACTCTTAGTATTTACATGATATTTTAAAGACAAAGTGTCGGGGGTGAAGGGATTCATGGGGGAATGGATGGTTTAAATTGTAAAGAAAAAGTGTTGGGGTGATATTATGGGAATTGTAAAAGTTTGGGTAATCATTCATTGTACTCTATTGTTTGTTCCTCTTGAAAAATAAATGAAAATGATAAAAACAATGAAAAAAAAAGAAAAAAGACGGAAAAAAATGGGTTGTGATTTGGGAGAACCAAAAATCACCATTTTCCAGACCGACGATCTTCTAATTGTATGTGGTTAAGTGATGGATGTGAGGTTTGATCTAATCATAAATTTCATAAAAAATAAAAAATTAAAAAAAATGAAGAGGGTGCATTGATCATTCATTATGCTTTACTTTGAGCATGACCTTACTTTGAGTTTTGGGGGAAGTGGGTGTTGGTACATTAAAGAGGATAATGTAATTACACTTTTACTTTTAATATCATTCATTTTACTTCAGAGATAAACATCCTCCTTGAGCCTTACTATTTAAAACATCAAGTCCTACCAACCTTAAGCCTTAGAGTCATTTGAACCTTTATTAAAAAGACCTCATGATTTTATGTGCCTTTTTTCATTACAAAGTGGAGAAAGTAGTTCTTTTACAAGATTATGGATAAGGTTCATGTTCTAATGATATTATAATAACTATACTTGAATTTTATCATGAGATATGAGAGGAAAAATTCATAGGTGAGGTAAATCATGATGTGGCATGCTTAATAATAATGAATTGAGAAGCTTGAATGAAAGACTGAAGAAGTTCCATTTTTTCAAAGGGGAAAAGTAAAATGCATTATTTAATTGTTTATTTTAAAAAATGGGAAATTAAATTGATATTTTATGTGTATTTTTTAATGTTTGATTTTATATTGAAAATTATTAAATTTTCTTACTTTGGAATTTGAATATTGGTAACATTGGTGTCCTCTCAATTCCATGTTGAGATTTTATGCTTGAGGACAAGTATAGTTTATGTGTGGGGGAATTGAAAGATCTAATATTTTCTACATTTTTTGTATATATATCAATTTTTTTAAGCATCCCAAATAATCAATTGGAGTTTTTATGAATCAATTTTTGATTTATGATGTGTTTTTAGAAAAATGGTGTAAAACGCATAATTCTAGATTTTAGACATATTTTTACATCAAGTGTATTTTAGTTATTTATTGAAACATATAAATCAAATTTTTTGATTAATTTTTTTAGATTCCTGATTTTATTTCCTTCAACTTTTTATTCTGAACCAGGATATGATTCATGCATCTAAAGGACCTAAAAATTCATTGAAGTTGGACATTTTTTCAAGCGGAAAACGTGGAACCCACCACTGTAATGGAATCCAAACTCCACCTAAACATATAAAAATGAGGTTTTTCTACCAGGGATAGCACAAAGGCAGATATTTCTGAAACGAAAATAAATTTGTGTAATTTTTGAATTCATTAAGGCAGCCATTGAATGACATAATTATGGAGTAACCTTCCTAGAAGCTTCATCCAGAATCAGAAACCGCAAATGCAAAATTCATAACTCCTTCATCCTGTGTCCAAATGAGCTAAAATTTGGAGGGTAAATGGAACACATATATATTAATAACTTTCAAAAAGGATACCAGGCGTGAAACTACCATTTAATGGGTCAATAATACACAATCTTTCGGGGCCCAGAATTCTTCCTATAAAAGGAGGCCCTCACCTCTTTCCAAAATCATCCCATTCTCCATTCCATTCCTTCAAGGAACCGAGGAGGAAATCTACACCAAGGGAGGCCAGCCAAAAATCTTCCACATTTCATTTTTGTATTTATTTCTTTTCTTTATTTTTTTTAGTTTTCAATTCTAATTTAGATTTCTAATAACATTCATGGATTATTTTTATTTATGTGTCCACCCATCCATCCTATTTTCTTCTTTATATTTTATCCTTATTTTCTTATTTTATTCTTCTCAAATTATCTACCATGACCACTTACCCTAAACAATGAGGGGTTAACCCGAGATTACCCCGGGGGAAGTATGTGGAAATTTCATTTATTCTGTGCTTAAATTTCGATGTTTTATTAAGTTTGTGATGAGAAAGAGTGATGTGCATGGGTGTGGAAATCATCCACCACGACACTGTTCTCAAACTCGTTTTTATTATTTTATTAAATATTTATTCTCCATTCTACTGGATACAATCTCTTAATACGATAGAGTTGAGCCTTTCAGTGGTCGAAATGGAATACAATGGAGCCAAGCCTTGGAGGATGTCACACTCTCGATCGAGGTGTGCCATCCACCTTGATTAAAGGAGGAGGTGAAGTTAATATTGAAAAATGCATTCTAGATTTCACACCAATAAATAAAATAATAGTAATTCATGAGTGAGATCTCATAATTGAATTATCAAACTTAATTTAAACACCAACAGAGAGAATGATGGAACCCACAAACCAACCCATAAAGGAAAATTTCTTTCTCAATTAATTTCATTTTTTCATTGCATGTTAGTTTTATCTTTTATTTTAATTAAATCGTATTCCATTCCTAGATTAAATAAAAACAACCAAAATAAGTAGTTTAGTTAAATTAGATTAAGTGAGTGAATGGCTGAAAAAGATCCTCAATAGAGACGACCCTGGTTAGCCTCTATGCTACACTAAGAAAATTAAATTGCTTTTGATACACCCTATGACAGGCGTGCGTCAAACTGGAGCCATTTCCAGGGAGCTAATTAGCTGTTTAATTTACTTTTTCTATATCAAAATTTTAGATTTTTTTTATTATTTTGAAAAAAATATACTAAAAAAACATTTTCTATGATGGATTCAAATTCAAAGTATTCTGCATGGAAAAATTACTTACAGGTGCAAGCACAAGAAAGAGACTACATTGTGGAGGCCCTCCAACGAAGAGTTGATTTGACTATGATAATGGTCAAGCCTTTGGAAAGAGGCATAGCAACATGGGTCTCACTGCAATATTTGATGGCCATGGTCGATGAACTCAAAGTTTACTTAAAAAAAATCAAGGCCAATAAGGAAGTGCCACTAGTCTTTCCGGATTTCACTGAAGACATCCATGAAGTTCAATCCAATATCGAAGTGGAAGAGCCAGACTACCATCCTCCATCCAGTGAAGATCAACTCCAAGAGGCACATTCAATTGAAGATGAGATTAAATTCGAACCGACTTAGGGAGATGATACAATCTTAAACTCAATATTTTTTAATTTTATTGATAATAAATTGAGTATTACCCCTAATAGTTTTGAATTTTAAGATTAGACCATCTCATATTATGCCTTGGAGGATGATTAGGGAAAATAAATTGCAACTGTTGAGGAACATTTAGAGCTTCCTGACCACACTAAATATTTAATAGAGGGATCACAAGAAGGGAAAGAAAATGTTTCGCATGTAGCAATAAATGAAGAGGAGGCTTTGTACTTCATCCTACCACCTCCATGCAAGAATTACCACTTTGCGAAGGGGTGGAATCAGGTGTACTCTATCCATAGAGTCCTCCTCAATAAGAACAAAGAACTGCAAGCTGGAAAGAGCCACATGTTGTGGTTCAAATCAAAGAAGCTTCATCCACCAACAGATTATGGATAAAAGCTGGTACTGTCCTCTGGAGGCAGTAGAAGATTACAAGCCCCACTTGGGGGATCATACCAAGATTTATCATTACATGCTTTCTAGTAATTTAGATTAGATTTTTATTTATTATAAAATAGTATATCATCTGGCCCCTTACTATTGTTTTGAGCTTTAATGACATGATCTTTGTGCTTAATTGAGTTGTTTTCTTTTAAATTTTCATGATGGCAGAAGGAAACCCAAACCATTGGACGAAGAGGACCAAAGCATTATTTCAAAAGGTATTTCACTTTTTATGATTATCTTCTAAACTCCATACATTTTTTGTTCGAAAAAATTATTTTACATTTAAATATAAGAATTTCATACCCACACTTGAATTAATGCTTAACCTGACTTATCTAGGAGACATGAGTTTCTTAGAAATATTGTGATGCCATGTATAACATTTCAATGTTAATGAGATTGAATGAGTAAAATAGAAAATAGAATGTTTAAAGAGAATCATGGATATTGAAATGATAACACATAATTTAAGGGAATTAGTTGATTTATGTAATTGATATTTCCCTACCATTTTTCATACATTGAATTTCTAAAATTCATGTGAATTAATTTGTTATTATTGATCATGCCCTGAGTGATTTTCCAATACCGTATGTCTCATTCTCGAGAGGATTTCGAGACCAAGTACTTCGTATTTATTCTTGAACATATTTCTTGAGTGATCTTGGGACATGTCACCGACCAGAACTTGCATTTGAACTTTTTGAAGCTATGACTGTGCAAAAACATATTCAAAATTATTGAGTCACCTTTTAAAAAGACCTTATCCTTAAAGGCAACCTTTACATCAATCCTTATTTTAGCCCATAGTGACCATGAATGACCTTTATTGGGATAAGCCATGTTTCAATCCATTTTTATCCATTCCTACCCTACTCTTAGTATTTGCATGATATTTTAAAGAAAAAGTGTGGGGGGTGAAGGGATTCATGGTGGAAGAGATGATTTAAATTGTAAAGAAAAATTGTGGGGGTGATATTGTTGGAATTGTAAAAGGTTGTGTAATCATTCATTATAATCTATTGTTTTCCCCTCTTCAAAAATAAATGAAAATGATAAAAACAATAAAAAAAGAAGAAAAATGGGTTCTAATTTGGGAGAACCAAAAATCCCCATTTTTCAGAATGATGATCTTCTAATCGTATGTGGTTAGGTGATGGATGTTAGGTTTTATCTAATCATAAATTTCATAAACAAATTACAAAATCTAAAAAAAATCAAGAGGGTGGATTAATCATTCATTATGCTTCACTTTGAGCATGACCTTACTTTGAGTTTTGGGGGGAAGTGGGTGTTGGTAAATTAAAGAGGATAATTTTATTACACTTTTGATTTTAATATCATGCATTTTACTTCAGAGATAAACCTCCACCTTGAGACTTACTTTTAAAAACATCAAATCCTACCAACCTTAAGCCTCAGATTCATTTGAACCTTTATTGAATAGTCCTCATGATTTTATGTGCCTTTTTCATTACAAAGTGGAGAAAGTAGTTCTTTTACAAGCTTATGGATAACGTGCATGTTATCATGATATGATAATAACTCTATATGAATTGTATCATGAGATATGAGAGGAAAATTCAGAGGTGAGGTAAATCATGATGTGGCATGCTTAATAATAATGAACTCAGAAGCTTAAATGAAAGAGAGAATAAGTTCCATTTTTTCAAAGGGGAAAAGTAAAATACATTATTTAATTGTTTCTTTGAAAAAATGGGAAATTAAATTGATATTCTATATGGATTATTTAATGTTTTATTTTACATTTAAGATTAATAAATTTTATTACTTTGGAATTTGAATATTGGTAACATTGTGTCCTCTCAATTCCATGTTGAGATTTTATGCTTGAGGACAAGTATAGTTTAAGTGTGGGGGGATTGATAGATCTAATATTTTCAACATTTTTGTTATGTATTTCAATTTTTTAAGAATCCCAAATAATAAATTTGATCTTATATGAATCAATTTTAGATTTATGATGTGTTATTAGCAAAATGGTATAAAACGCATAATTCTGGATTTTAGACAGATTTTTACATCAAGGGTATTTTAGTCATTTCATGATACATATAAATCCAAATTTTTTGATTAATTTTTTTAGATTCCTGATTTTATTTCCTTCAACTTTGTCTTCTGAACTAGGAGATGATTCAGCCATCTAAATTGCCTAAAAATTCATTGAAGTTGGGAATTTTTCCTAGAAGACAGTGTGGAACCCACCACTGTAACGGAATCCAAACTCAGCCTAAACATATCAAAATGAGGTTTTTCTACCTAGGATAGCAATAAGAAATATATGTAATGCACTAAAATAAATTTTTGGGTGTTTTGAAGTCATTAAGGCATCCATTTAACGACATACTTTTGGAGGAACCTTCCTGGAAGCTTTGTCCAGAATCAGAAACCGCCAATGAAAAAATCATAAATCCTTAATCCGGTGTCCAAATTAGATGATCTTTAGAGGGTGCATGGAAAACATATATATTAATAACTTTCAACAGTGGGACCACATGTGGTACTACCATTTAATGGGTCAAGAACACACAATATTTCAGGGTCCAGAATTCTACCTATAAAAGGAGGCCCTCACCTCTTTCCAAAATTGTCCCATTCTCCATTCCATTACTTAATGGCATGAAGGAGGAGATCTACACCGAGGGATTATGGCCAAAAATCTTCCCCATTTAATTTTTTATTTATTTTTTTTCTTTATTTTTGTTTTAGTTTTCAATTGTAATTTAGATTTCTAATAAAATTCATGGATTATTTTTATTTCGGTGTCCACCCATACACCCTATTTTCTTCTTTATATTTTCTACTTCTTTTCTTCTTTTATTCTTCTCATATTATCCACCGTGACCTATTAACCTAAAAAATACGGGGTTAACCCGAGACTAGGCCTGAGGGAGGTATGTGGAAATATCATTTATTCTATGCTTAAATTCTGATGTTTTATTAAGTTTTTGATGAGAAAGAGTGATGTTCACGGGTGTGGTGATCATCCACCATGAAACAGATCTCAAACTCATTTTTATTCTTTTATTAAATATTTTTACTCCCTTCTACTGGATACAAGATCTCTATATAATGGAGTTGATCCATTCAGTGGTTGAAATGGCATACGATGGAGCCAAGTCTTGGAAGATGTCACACTCTCGATCGAGGTGTTCCATCCACCTTTATTATAGGAGGAGGTGAAGTTAAGATTGCTAAAGGTATTCCATATTTCACACCAGTAAATAAAATAATAGTAATTCATGAATGAGATCTCATAATTGAATTATCAAACTTAATTTAAACACCAACAAAGTGAATGATGGAACCTAAACACCAACCCATAAAGACCATGTTCTTTCTCAATTAATTTCATTTTTTCATTGCATGTTAGTTTTATCTTTTATTTTAATTAAATTGTATTCTATTCCTAGATAAAATAAAAAAACCAAAATAAGTAGTTTAGTTAAATTAGATTAAGTGAGTGAACTGCTGAAAAGGCTCCTCAATAGAGATGACCCTAGTCAGCCTCTGGGCTGGACTAGGAAAATTAAATTTCTTTTGAAACACCCTACAACATACATGTGTCAAACTAGAAACATTGTAGGGGATCTAATCGGTTGTTTACTTTACCTTTTCTATTTCAAAATTTTAGATATTTTCATTATTTAAAAAAAATATGCAAAAAAAACTTTTTTCCATGATGGATTCAAATTCAAAGTATTCTGCATTGAACAATTACTCACAGGTGCAAGAACAAGAAAAAGACTACACTGAGGATGCCCTCCAACAAAGATCTGATTTGCTTATGATAATGACCAAGCCTGTGGAAAGAGGCATAACAATATGGATCTCACTAGAATATTTGATGGCCATGGTCGATGAACTCAAAGTTGACTTAAAAATATTCATGTCCAAGAAGTAAGTGCCACTAGTCTTTCTGGATTTCACTAAAGACATCCATGAAGTCGAATCCAAGATCAAAGTGGAGGATCCTGACTACCTACCTCCATCCAGTGAAGATCAACTCCAAGAGGCACATTCAATTGAAGATGAGATTAAATTCAAACCGACTCAGGGAGATGATACAATCTTAAACTGAAACTATTTTAATTTTATTGATAATAAATTGAGTATCGCCCCTAATAGTTTTAAATTTTCAGATTTGGGCATCTCATATTATGCCTTCAAGGATGATGAGGGAAAAGAAATTTCACCTATTGAAGAACATTTAGAGCTCTTTGAACACAATGAATATTTACTATAGGGAGCACAAGAAGGGAAAGAGAATGTTGCACACGTAGAAAAAAATGAGGAGGAGGCTTTGTAATTCATCCTACCCACGCCATGAAAGTTGTACCACATTGCAAAGGAGGTGAATCTATTTTACTCTATCCATATATTCCTCCTCAAAAAGAACAAATAACTTAGAGCTGGGAAGAGCCACATGTGGTGGTTCAAATCAAAGAAGCTTCATCAACCAACAGATTATGGATAAAAGTTGGTACTGCCCTCTGGAGGCAGTAAAAGATTCTTGGGCCCACTTGGGGGATCGTACCAAGATTTATCTTTACATGCTTTTTAATAATTTAGATTTGAATTATGTTTATTTTAAAATATTTTAGCATGTAGCGTCTTCCTATTATTTTGAACATTAATGACATGATCTTCGTGCTTAATTGAGTTGTTTTCTTTTATAGCTTCATGATGGCAGAAATAAACCCAAAGTATTGGACGAAGATGACTAAATCATTATTTCAAAAGGGGGTTCAAATTTTATGATTATCTCTTAAAATCCATACATTTTTTGTTATAGAACATGATTTGATATATATAGATAAGAATTGCATACCCACACTCGAATTAATTCTTAACCTGACTTATCTAGGAGACATGAGTTTCTTAGCAATCCCGTGATGCCATGTTTTAGATTTTAATGTTAATGAGATTTAATGAGTAAAATGGAAAATTGAATGCTTAAAGTTAACCATGGATATTGAAATTATAACACATAATTTAAGGGAATTATTTGATTTATGTAAATGAAATTTCCCTACCAATTTTCATACATTGAATTTCTGAAATTCATGTGAATTAATTTGTTATTATTGATCATTCCTTGAGTGATTGTCCAATAACGTATGTCTTATTCCCAAGAGGATTTCTAGAGAAAGTACTTCCTATTTATTCTTGATCATATTTCTTTAGTGATCTTGGGACATGTCACCAACCATAACTTTCATTTAAATGGGTTGAAGCTATGACTGTGTAAAAACATATTTAAAATGATTGAGGCACCATTTGAAAATACCTTATCCTTAAAGGCCACCTTTACATCAATCCTTATTTTATCCCATAGAGACCATGAGTGACATTTATATGGATAATCCATGTTTTAAGCCATTTTTATCAATTCCCACCCTACTCTTAGTATTTTCATGATATTTGAAAGATGAAGTGTGGGGGTTAAGGGATTCATGGTGGAAGGGATGATTTACATTGTAAGGAAAAAGTGTGGGGGTGATATTGTGGGAATTGTAAAAGTTTGTGTAATCATTCGTTGTACTCTATTGTTTTCCCCACTTGAAAAATAAATAAAAATGATAAAAACAATAAAAAATAAAAAAAAATAAAAAAATGGGTTCTATTTTGGGAGAACCAAAAATCACCATTTTTCAGACCAACGATCACCTAATAGTATGTGGTTAGGTGATGTATGTGAGGTTTGATCTAATCATAACTTTCATAAAAATGGTACAAAATTAAAAAAAATCAAGAGGGTGCATTAATCATTCATTATGCTTTACTTTGAGCATGACCTCACTTTGAGTTTTGGGGGAAGTGGGTGTTGGTACATTAAAGAGGATAATTTCATTACACTTTTACTTTTAATATCATGCATTTTACTTCAGAGATAAATTTATTCCTTGAGCATTACTTTTTAAAACATCAAATCCTACCAACCGTAAGCCTTGCAGTCATTTGAACCTTTATTGAAAATTCCTCATGATTTTATGTGCCTTTTGTCTTTACAAATTGGAGAAAGTAGTTATTTTACAATCTTATAGATAAGGTGAATATTCACATGATATTATAACAACTCTACTTGAATTCTATCATGAGATATGAGAGGAAAAATTTAGAGGTGAGTTAAATCATGATGTGACATGCTTAATAATAATGAATTGAGAAGTTTGAATGAATGAGAGAATAAGTTCCATTTTTCCAAGGGGAAAAGTAAAATACATTATTTAATTGTTTATTTGAACAAATAGAAAATTAAATTTCTATTTTATGTGTATTTTTGAATTTTCTATTTGACATTGAAAATTATTAAATTTTATTACTTTGGAATTTGAATATTGGTAACATTGGTGTCCTCTCAATTCCTTGTTGAGATTTTATGCTTGAGGACAAGTATCATTTAAGTGTGGCTGAATTGATAGATTTTATATTTTCCACAAATTTTGTATGTATTTCAATTGTTTTAAGCATCCCAAATAATTAATTTGAGCTTATATGAATCAATTTTAGATTTATGATGTGTTTTTAGCAAAATGGTGTAAAACGCATAATTCTGGATTTTAGACAGATTTTTACATCAAGGGTATTTTATTCATTTCATGAAACATATAAATCCAAATTTTGTGACTAAATTTTTCATTGATTTCTGATTTTATTTCCTTCAACTTTTTCTTTTGAACCAGTAGCTGATTTGTCCATCTAAATGGCCTAAAAATTCATTGATGTTGGGAATTTTTCCTAGCAGACAACGTGGACCCCACCATTGTAAAGGAATCCAAACATAGCCTAAACATATCAAAATGAGGTTTTTCTACATAGGATAGAAGAAAGAAAGATATGACCGGCACTAAAATAAATTTTTGGGAGTTTTGAATTCATTAAGGTAGCCATTAAAAGACATATGTTTGGATGAACCTTCCTGGAAGCTTCATCCAGAATCAGAAAATACCAATGAAAAATTCATAACTCCTTCATCCGGTGTCCCAATGAGCTGAAATTTGGAGGGTGCATGGAAAAAATATATATGAATAACTTTCAATAAGTGTACCACACGTGAAACTTCCATTTAATTGGTTAATAACGCGCAAGATTTTGGGGTTCAGAATTCTGCCTATAAAAGAAGGCCCTCACCTCTTTACAAAATCACCCCATTCTCCCTTCTATTCATTCAAGGCACCAAGAAGGAGATATAAACCAAGGGATGCCGGAAAAAAAACTTCCCCATTTCATTTTTCATTTATTTATTCTCTATATTTTTGTTTTAGTATTCAATTGTAATTTAGATTTATAATAAAATTCATGCATTATTTTTATTTTTGTGTCCACCCATCCACCCTATTTTCTTCTTTATATTTCTCCTTATTTTCTTCTTTTATTTTTCTCATATTATCCACCGTGACCTATTAACCTCAAAAATTATGGGTTAACCCAAGACTTGGCCCGAGGGAGGTATGTGGAAATTTCATTTATTCTACGCTTAAATTATGATGTTTTATTATGTTTGTGATGAACAAGAGAGATGTGCACGGGTGTGGTGATCATCCACCACAAAACTAATCTCAAAATTATTTATATTATTTTATTAAATATTTTCCCTCCCTTCTACTGGATAAAATCTCTTCATATGATGGAGTTGAGCCATTCAGTGGTTGAAATGGCATACGATGGAGCCAGGTCTTTGAAGATGTCACTCTCTCGATCGAGGTGTTCCATCCACCTTGATTATAGGAGTAGGTGAAGTTAAGATTTATAAATGAATTCCATATTTCACACCAATAAATAAAATAATAGTAATTCATGAATGATATCTCATAATTTAATTATCAAACTTAATTTAAACACCAACAACGAGAATGATGGAACCCACAAACCAACTCATAAAGGCCAATTTCTTTCTCAAATAATTGCATTTTTTCATTGCATGTTAGTTTTATCTTTTATTTTAATTAAATTTTATTCAATTCCTAGATAAAATAAAAACAACCAAAAGAAGTATTTTAGTTAAATTAGATTAAGTAAGCGAACAGATGAAAAGTCTCCTCAAGGAAGATGACCTTCGTCAGCCTCTATGTTGCACTAGGAAAATTAAATTGCTTTTGACACACCCTACGACAGGCATGCGTCAAACTGGTGCCATTTCCGGGGATCTAATCAGTTGTTTAGTTTACTTTTTCTATTTCGAAATTTTAGATATTTTTATTATTTTAAAAAAATATTCAAAAAAAACTTCTTCCATGATGGATTCAAATTCAATGTATTCTGCATAGAACAATTACTCACAGGTGCAAGAATAAGAAAAAGACTACACTGAGTAGGCCCTCCAATGAAGAGCTGATGTTCTTATTATAATGGTCAAGACTGTGGAAAGAGTCATAGCAACATGGATCTACCTGGAATATTTGATGGCCATGGTTGATAAACTCAAAGTTGACTTAAAAAGATTCAAGGCCAAGAATGAAGTACCACTAGTCTTTCTGGATTTCACTCAAGACATCCATGAAGTCGAATCCAAGATTGAAGTGGAGGATCCTGACTACCTACCTCCATCCAGTGAAGATCAACTCCAAGTGGAACATTTAATTGAAGATGAGATTAAAGTCAAACCGACTCAGGGAGATGATACAATCATAAACTCAAACTTTTTTAATTTTATTGATAATAAATTGAGTAACACCCCGAATAGTTATGAATTTTCAGATTTGGACATCTCATATTATGCGTTGGAGGATGATGAGGGAAAATAAATTGCACCTATTGAGGAACATTTAGAGCTCCCTGAAAACACAGAATATTTACTAAATGGAGCAAAAGAAGGGAAAGAGAATGTTGCATAGGTAGCAATAAATGAGGAGGAGGCTTTGTACTTCATCCTACCCCCGCCATGAAAGTTGTACCACATTGTGAAGGGGGTGAATATGATGTACTCTCTCCATAGAGTCCTCCTCAATAAGAACAAAGAACTGCAAGATGGGAAGAGCCACATGTGGTGGTTTAAATCAAAGAAGCTTCAACAACTGACAGATTATGGATAAAAGCTGGTACTTCCCTCTAGAGGTAGTAAAAGATTCCAAAGCCCACTTGGGGGATCATACCAAGATTTATCTTTACATGCTTTTTAGTAATTTATATTTGAATTTTGTTTATTATAAAATAGTTTAGCAGGGGGCCCCTTCCTATTGTTTTTAGCTTTAATGAAATGATCTTTGTGCTTAATTAAGTTGTTTTCTTTTATAGGTTCATGATGGCAGAAGGAAACCCAAAGCATTGGCTAAAGAAGACCAAATAATTATTTCAAAAGGGAGTTTAAATTTTATGACTGTCTCTTAAACTCCAAACATTTTTTGTTCCAAAACATGATTTGACATTTAATGATAATAATTTCATACCCACACTCGAATTAATGCTTAACCTGACTTATCTAGGAGACATGAGTTTCTTATCAATCCTGTGATGCCATGTTTTAGATTTCAATGTTAATGGGATTGAATGAGTAAAATAGAAAATTTAATGTTTAAAGTGAATCATGGATATGGATATTATAACACATAATTTATGGGAATTAGTTGATTTATGTAAATTAAATTTTCCTACCATTTTTCATACATTGAATTTCTGAAATTCATGTGAATTAATTTGTTATTGTTGATCATGCCTTGAGTGATTGTATAATACCGTATGTCTCATACTCGAGAGTATTTCTAGACCAAGTACTTACTATTTATTCTTGAGTGATCTTGGGACATGTCACCGACCAGAACTTGCATTTGAAATTGTCAAAGCTATGAATGTGCAAAAAAATATTTAAAATTATTGAGGCGCCTTTTGAAAATTATTTATCCTTAAAGGCCACCTTTACATCAATCCTTATTTTAGCCCATAGAGACCATGAATGACCTTTATAGGGATAATCCATGTTTCAATCCATTTTTATCCATTCCTACCCTACTCTTAGTATTTGCATGATATTTTAACGACAAAGTGTCGGGGGTGAAGGGATTCATAGTGGAATGGATGATTTAAATTGTAAGGAAAAAGTGTGGGGGTGATATTGAGGGAATTGTAAAAGTTTATGTAATCATTCATTGTAATCTATTGTTTTCCCCTCTTTAAAAATAAATGAAAATGAGAAAAACAATAAAAAATTTAAAAAAAAAGAAAAAAAATTGGTAGTGATTTGGGAGAACCAAAAATCACCATTTTCCAGACCGACGATCTTATAATCATATCTGGTTAGGTGATGGATGTGAGGTTGATCTAGTCATAACTATCATAAAAAAATACAATATTAAAAAAAATCAAGAGGGTGCATTAATCATTCATTATGCTTTACTTTGAGCATGACCTTACTTTGAGTTTTGGGGGAAGTGGGTGTTGGTACATTAAAGAGGATAATTTCATTACACTTTTACTTTTAGTATCATGAATTTTACTTCAGAGATAAACCTCCTCCTTGATCATTACTTTTTAAAACATCAAATCCTACCAACCGTAAGACTCGGAGTCATTTGAACCATTATTGAAAAGTCCTCATGATTTTATGTGCCTTTTGTCTTTTCAAAGTGGAGAAAGTAGCTCTTTTACAAGCTTATAGATAAGGTGCATGTTCTCATCATATGATAATAACTCTACTTGAATATTATAATGAGATATGAGAGGAAAAAATTAAAGTTGATGTAAATCATGATGTGGCATGCCTAATAAAAATGAATTGAGAATCTTGAATGAAAGAGAGAAGATGTTCCATTTTTTCAAAGGGGAAAAGTAAAATACATTATTTAATTGTTTCTTTAAAAAATGGGAAATTAAATTGATATTTTATGTGTATTTTTGAATGTTTTATTTGACAATGTAAATTACTAAATTTTATTACTTTGGAATTTGAATATTGGTGACATTGGCATCCTCTCAATTCCATGTTGAGATTTTATGCTTGAGGAGAAGTATAGTTTAAGTGTGGGGGAATTGATAGATCTAAAATTTTCCACATTTTTTATATGTATTTCAATTTTTTTAAGCATCCCAAATAATCATGTTGAGCTTATATGTATCAATTTTAGATTTATGATGTGTTTTTAACAAAATGGTGTAAAACGCATAATTTTGGATTTTAGACAGATATTTACATCAAGTGTATTTTAATTATTTATTGAAACATATAAATCCAATTTTGTGATTAATTTTTTTTAGATTCCGGATTTTATTTCATTCAACTTTTTCTTCTGAACCAGGAGCTGATTCAGGCATCTAAAGGGCCTAAAAATTCATTGAATTTGGACATTTTTCCAAGCGGACAACGTGGAACCCACCACTGTAATGGAATCCAAACTCTGTCTAAACATATAAAAATGAGGTTTTTCCACCTGGGATAGCACGAAGGCAGATATTTCTGGAACTAAAATAAATTTGTGTAATTTTTGAAGTCATTAAGGCAGCCATTTAAAGACATAATTTTGGAGGAACCTTCCGGGAAGCTTCATCCAGAATCAGAAACCGCCAATGAAAAATTCATAACTCCTTCATCCCATGTCCAAATGAGCTGAAATTTGGACGGTAAACTGAACACATATATATTAATAACATTCAAGAAGGAGGCCAGACGTGAAACTACCATATAATGGGTCAATAATGCGCATTCCTTAGGGGTCCGGAATTCTGCCTATAGAAGGAGGCCCTCACCTCTTTCCAAAATCATCACATTCTCCAATCCATTCCTTCAGGGCACCGAGGAGGAAATCTACACCAAGGGAGGCCAGCCAAAAATCTTCCACATTTCATTTTTGTATTTATTTCTTTTCTTTATTTTTTTAGTTTTCAATTGTAATTTAGATTTCTAATAAAATTCATGGATTATTTTTATTTATGTGTCCACCCATCCACCCTATTTTCTTTATATTTAATCCTTCTTTTATTCTTTTATTCTTCTAAAATTATCTACCATGACCTCTTACCGTAATCAACGAGGGGTTATCCCGAGACTTGCCCCGGGGGAAGTATGTGGAAATTTCATTTATTCTGTGCTTAAATTTCGATGTTTTATTAAGTTTGTGATGAGCAAGAGTGATGTGCATGGGTGTGGCGATCATCCACCACGACACTGATCTCAAACTAATTTCTATTATTTTATTAAATATTTTTCCTCCATTCTACTAGATATAATCTCTTCATACGATAGAGTTGATCCTTTCAGTGGTTGAAATGGAATACAATGGAGTCAGGCCTTGGAAGATGTCACACTCTCGATCTAGGTGTGCCATCCACCTTGATTATAGGAGGAGGTGAAGTTAAGATTGATAAATGCATTCTAGATTTCACACCAATAATTAAAATAATAGTAATTCATGAGTGAGATCTCATAATTGAATTATCAAACTTAATTTAAACACCAAAAAAGAGAATAACGGAACCCACAAACCAACCTATAAAGGAAAATTTCTTTCTCAATTAATTTCATTTTGTCATTGCATGTTAGTTTTATCTTTTATTTTAATTAAATCATATTCCATTCCTATATTAAATAAAAACAACAAAAATAAGTAGTTTAGTTAAATTATATTATGTGAGTGAACGGCAGAAAAGGATCCTCAATAGAGATGACCCCGGTTAACCTCTATGATACACTATGAAAATTAAATTGCTTTTGACACACCCTATGATAGGAGTGCGTCAAACTGGAGCCATTTCTGGGGAGCTAATCAGTTGTTTAATTTACTTTTTCTATATCAAAATTTTAGATTTTTTTTTATTTAAAAAAAAAATCTTCCAAAAAATCTATTTCTATGATGGATTCAAATTCAAAGTATTCTGCATAGAAAAATTACTCACAGGTGCAAGAACAAGAAAAAGACTTCATTGTGGAGGCTCTCCAACGAAGAGTTGATTTGAATATGATAATGGTAAAGCCTTTGGAAAGAGGCATAACAACATGGATCTCACTGCAATATTTGATGGCCATGGTCGATGAACTCAAAGTTGACTTAAAAAGATTTAAGGCCAAGAAGGAAGTGCCACTAGTCTGTCCGGATTTCACTAAAGACATCCATGAAGTTCAATCCAAGATCGAAGTGGATGATCCTGACTACCTTCCTCCATCCAGTGAAGATCAACTCCAAGAGGCACATTCAATTGAAGATGATATTAAAGTCGAACCAACTTAGGGAGATGATACAATCCTAAACTCAAACTTTTTTAATTTTATTGTTAATAAATTGAGTATTACCCCTAATAGTTTTGAATTTTAAGATTAGACCATCTCATATTATGCCTTGGAGGATGATGAGGGAAAATAAATTGAAACTGTTGAGGAACATTTATAGCTTCCTGACCACACTAAATATTTAATAGAGGGAGCACAAGAAGGGAAAGAAAATGTTTCACAAGTAGCAACAAATGAAGAGGAGGCTTTGTACTTCATCCTACAACTTCTATGCAAGATTTACCACATTGTGAAGGGGTGAATCTGGTGTACTCTATCCATAGAGTCCTCCTCAATAAGAACAATGAACTACAAGCTGGAAAGAGCCACATGTGGTGGTTCAAATCAAAGAAGCTTCATCCACCAACAGATTCTGGATAAAAGCTGGTACTTCCCTCTGGAGGCAGTAAAAGATTCCAGGGCCCACTTGGGGGATCATACCAAGATTTATCATTACATGCTTTCTAGTAATTTAGACTAGAATTCTATTTATTATAAAATAGTATATCATTTGGCCCCTTACGATTGTTTTGATCTTTAATGACATGATCTTTGTGCTTAATTGAGTTGTTTTCTTTTAAATTTTCATGATGGCAGAAGGAAACCCAAACCATTGGACGAAGAGGACCAAAGCATTATTTCAAAAGGTATTTCACTTTTTATGATTATCTCCTAAAATCCATACATTTTTTGTTCCAAAACATGATTTTTCATTTAAATATAATAATTTCATACCCCCACTCGAATTAATGCTTAACATGACTTATCTAGGAGACATGAGTTTCTTAGAAATCCTGTGATGTCGTGTTTAACATTTCAATGTTAATGAGATTGAATGAGTAAAATGGGAAATTCAATGTTTAAAGTGAATCATGGATATTGAAATGATAACACATAATTTAAGGGAATTATTTGATTTATGTAAATGATATTTCCCTACCCTTTTTTATACATTGAATTTCTAAAATTCATGTGAATTAATTTGTTATTATTGATCATGCCTTGAGTGATTTTCCAATATCATATGTCTCATTCCGGAGAGGATTTCGAGACCATGTACTTTGTATTTATTCTTGAACATATTTCTTGAGTGATCTTGGGAAATGTCACTGACCAGAACTTTCATTTGAACTTTTCGAAGCTATGACTATGCAAAAACATATTCAAAATTATTGAGGCACCTTTTAAAAAGACATTATCATTAAAGGAAACCTTTACATCAATCCTTATTTTAGCCCATAGTGACCATGAATGACCTTTATTGGGATAATCCATGTTTCAAGGCATTTTTATCTATTCCTACCCTACTCTTAGTATTTCCATGATATTTTAAAGAAAAAGTGTGGGGAGTGAACGGATTCATGGTGGAAGGGATGATTTACATTGTAAGGAAACATTGTGGGGTGATATTGTTGGAATTTTAAAAGTTTGTGTAATCATTCATTATACTCTATTGTTTTCCCCTCTTAAAAAATAAATGAAAATGAGAAAAACAATAAAAAAAGAAAAAAAAGAAAAAAAATGGGTTGTGATTTGGGAGAACAAAAAATCACCATTTTTTAGAACGATGATCTTCTAATCGTATGTGGTTAGGTGATGGATATGAGGTTTTATCTAATCATAACTTTCATAAAAAAATTACAAAATTTAAAAAAAAAATCAAGAGGGTGCATTAATCATTCATTATGCTTTACTTTGAGAATGACCTTACTTTGAGTTTTGGGGGGAAGTGGGTGTTGGTAAATTAAAGAGGATAATTTTATTACACTTTTTATTTTAATATCATGAATTTTACTTCAGAGATAAACCTCCTCATTGAGACTTAATTTTAAAAACATCAAATCCTACCAACCTTAAGCTTCAGAGTCATTTGAAACTTTATTGAAAAGTCCTCACGATTTTATATGCCTTTTTTCATTACAAAGTGGAGAAAGTAGTTCTTTTACAAGCTTATGGATACGGTGAATGTGATCATGATATGATAATAACTCTATCTGAATTTTATCATGAGATATGAGAGGAAAATTCAGAGGTGAGGTAAATCATGATGTGGCATGCTTAATAATAATGAATTGAGAAGCTTAAATGAAAGAGAGAAGAAGTTCCATTTTTCAAAGGGGAAAAGTAAAATACATTATTTAATTGTTTATTTGAAAAAATGGGAAATTAAATTGATATTTTATATGGATTTTTTAATGTTTGATTTGACATTTAAAATTATTAAATTTTATTACTTTGGAATTTGAATATTCGTAACATTGTATCCTCTCAATTCCTTGTTGAGATTTTATGCTTGAGGACAAGTATAGTTTAAGTGTGGGGGAATTGATAGATCTAATATTTTCAACATTTTTTTATGTATTTCATTTTTTTAAGAATCCCAAATAATCAATTTGAGCTTATATGAATCAATTTTAGATTTATGATGTGTTTTTAGCAAAATGGTATAAAACGCATAATTCTGGATTTTAGACATATTTTTACATCAAGGGAATTTTAGTCATTTCAGGATACATATAAATCCAAATTTTTTGATCAACTTTTTTAGATTATTGATTTTATTTCCTTCAACTTTTTGTTCTGAACTAGGAGATTATTTAGCCATCTAAATAGCCTAAAAATTCATTAAAGTTGGGAATTTTTCCTGGAAGAGAGTGTGGACCCCACCACTCTAACGGAATCCAAACTCTGCCTAAACATATCAAAATGAGGTGTTTATACCTAGGATAGAAAGAAGACATATATGTAATGCACTAAAATAAATTTTTGGGTGTTTTGAAGTCATTAAGCCATCCATTTAACGACATACTTTTGGAGGAACCTTCCTGGAAGCTTTGTCCAGAATCAGAAACCGCCAATGAAAAAATCATAAATCCTTAATCCGGTGTCCAAATTAGATGAAATTTGGAGGGTTCATGGAAAACATATATATGAATAACTTTAAAGAGTGGGACCACATGTGGTACGGCTATTTAATGGGTTAAGAACATGCAATATTTCAGGTCAATAATTCTACCTATAAAAGGAGGCCCTCACCTCTTTCAAAAATTATCCCATTCTCCATTCCATTACTTAAAGGCATTAAGGAGGAGATCTATACTGAGGGATTCCGGCCAAAAATCTTCCCCATTTCATTTTTTATTTATTTCTTTTCTTTATTTTTGTTTTAGTTTTCAATTGTAATTTAGATTTCTAATAAAATTCGGGGATTATTTTTATTTCGGTGTCCACCCATCCACCCTATTTTCTTCTTTATATTTTCTCCTTCTTTTCTTCTTTTATTCTTCTCATATTATCCACCGTGACCTCTTAACCTAAAAAATGAGGGGTTATCCCGAGACTAGGCCTGAGGGAGGTATGTGGAAATATCATTTATTCTATGCTTAAATTATGATGTTTTATTAAGTTTGTGATGAGCAAGAGTGATGTGCACGGGTGTGGTGATCATCCACCACGAAACAGATCTCAAACACATTTTTATTCTTTTATTAAATATTTTTACTCCCTTATATTGGATACAAGATCTCTATATGATGTAGTTGATCCATTCAGTGGTTGAAATGGCATACGATGGAGCCAGGTCTTGGAAGATGTCACACTCTCGATCGAGGTGTTCCATCCAACTTTATTATAGGAGGAGGTGAAGTTAAGATTCCTAAATGCATTCCAGATTTCACACCAATAAATAAAATAATAGTAATTCATGAATGATATCTCATAATTGAATTATCAAACATAATTTAAACACCAACAAGGAGAATGATGGAACCCACAAACCAACCCATAAAGGCCATGTTCTTTCTCAATTAATTTCATTTTGTCACTGCATGTTAGTTTTATCTTTTATTTTAATTAAATTGTGTTATATTCCTAGATAAAATAAAAAAACCACAATAAGTATTTTAGTTAAAATAGATTATGTGAGTGAACTGCTGAAAAGGCTCCTAAATTGAGATGACCCTAGTCAGCCTCTAGGCTGAACTAGGAAAATTAAATTTCTTCTAAAACACCCTACGACATACATGTGTCAAACCGGAACCATTGTAGGGGAGCTAATCAGTTGTTTAATTTACCTTTTCTATTTCAAAATTTTAGATATTTTCATTATTTTAAAAAAAATCTGCAAAAAAACTTTTTTCCATGATGGATTCAAATTCAAAGTATTCTGCATGGAACAATTACTCACAGGTGCAAGAACAAGAAAAAGACTACACTGAGGAGTCCCTCCAACGAAGATCTAATTTGCTTATGGTAATGACCAAGCCTATGGAAAGAGGCATAGCAAAATGGATCTCGCTGGAATATTTGATGGCCATGGTCGATGAACTCAAAGTTGACTTAAAAATATTCACGGCCAAGAAGTAAGTGCCACTAGTCTTTCTGGATTTCACTGAAGACATCCATGAAGTCGAATCCAAGATCGAAGTGGAGGATCCTGACTACCTACCTCCATCCAGTGAAGATCAACTCCAAGAGGAACATTCAATTGAATATGAGATTAAATTCAAACCGACTCAGGGAGATGATATAATCTTAAACTCAAACTATTTTAATTTTATTGATAATAAATTGAGTATCACCCCTAATAATATTGAATTTTCATATTAGGCCATCTAATATTATGCCTTGAAGGATAATGAGGGAAAATAAATTGCACCTATTGAGGAACATTTAGAGCTCCCTGAACAAACTTAATATTTACTATAGGGATTACAAGAAGGGAAAGAGAATGTTGCACATGTAGAAAAAATGAAGATGAGGCTTTGTACTTCATCCTACCCCCGCCATTCAAGTTGCACAACATTGCAAAGGGGGTGAATCTGGTTTACTCTATCAATATATTCCTCCTCAATAAGAAAAAATAACTGCAATATGGGAAGAGCCACATGTGGTGGTTCAAATCAAAGAAGCTTAATCAACCAACAGATTATGGATAAAAGTTGGTACTGCCCTCTGGAGGAAGTAAAAGATTCCAGGGCCCACTTGGGGGATCATACCAAGATTTATCTTTACATGCTTTTTAAAAATTTATATTTGAATTATGTTTATTATAAAATATTTTATCATGCATCATCTTCCTATTATTTTGAACATTAATGACATGATCTTTTTGCTTAATTGATTTGTTTTCTTTTATAGCTTCATGATGGCAGAAATAAACCCAAAGCATTGGACTAAGATGACTAAATCATTATTTCAAAAGGGGGTTCACATTTTATGATTATCTCTTAAACTCCATACATTTTTTGTTCCAGAACATGATTTGACATATATAGATAAGAATTTCATTCCCACACTCGAATTAATTCTTAACCAGACTTATCTAGGAGACATGAGTTTCTTAGAAATCCCGTGATTCCATGTGTTATATTTTAATGTTAATAAGATTTAATGAGTAAAATGGAAAATTGAATGCTTAAAGTGAATTATGGATATTGAAATGATAACACATAATTTAAGGGAATTAGTTGATTTATGTAAATGAAATTTCCCTACCATTTTTCATACATTGAATTTTTGAAATTCATGTGAATTAATTTGTTATTATTGATCATTCCTTGAGTGATTGTCCAATACCGTATGTCTCATTCCCAAGAGTATTTCTAGAGCAAGTACTTCCTATTTATTCTTGAGCATATTTCTTGAGTGATCTTGGGACATGTCACCAACCATAACTTGCATTTGAACGGGTTGAAGCTGTGACTGTGTAAAAACATATTTAAAATGATTGAGGCGCCATTTGAAAATACCTTATCCTTAAAGGCCACCTTTACATCAATCCTTATTTTAGCCCATAGAGACCCTGAATGACATTAATATGGATAATCCATGTTTTAAGCCATTTTTATCCATTCCTACCCTACTCTTAGTATTTTCATGATATTTTAAAGATAATGTGTTGTGGTTAAGGGATTTATGGTGGAAGGGATTATTTACATTGTAAGGAAAAAGTGTGGGGGTGATATTTTGGGAATTGTAAAAGTTTTTGTAATCATTCGTTGTACTCTATTGTTTTCCCCACTTGAAAAACAAATAAAAATGAGAAAAACAAGAAAAAAATAAAAAAAAATAAAAAATGGGTTTTGATTTGGGAGAACCAAAAATCACCATTTTTCAGACCAATGATCACCTAATCGTATGTGGTTAGGTGATAGATGTGAGGTTTGATCTAATCAGAACTTTTATAAAAATGGTACAAAATTACAAAAAAAAAAATCAAGCGGGTGCATTAATCATTCATTATGCTTTACTTTGAGCATGACCTCACTTTGAGTTTTGGGGGAAGTGGGTGTTGGTACATTAAAGAGGATAATTTCATTACAATTTTACTTTTAATATCATGCATTTTACTTCATAGATAAATCTCTTCCTTGGGCATTACTTTTTAAAACATCAAATCCTACCAACCGTAAGCCTCACAGTCATTTGAACCTTTATTGAAAATTCCTCATGATTTTATGTGCCTTTTGTCTTTACAAATTGGAGAAAGTAGTTATTTTACAATCTTATAGATAAGGTTCATTTTCAAATCATATTAGAATAACTCTACTTGAATTGTATCATGAGATATGAGAGGAAAAATTTAGAGGTGAGTAAAATCATGATGTGACATGCTTAATAATAATGAATTGAGAAGCTTGAGTGAAAGAGAGAAGAAGTTCCATTTTTTCAAAGGGGAAAAGTAAAATACATAGTTTAATTGTTTCTCTGAACAAATAGAAAATTAAATTTTTATTTTATGTGTATTTTTGAATGTTCTATTTGACATTGAAAATTATTAAATTTTATTACTTTGGAATTTGAATATTGGTAACATTGGTTTCATCTCAATTCCTTGTTGAGATTTTATGCTTGAGGACAAGTATCATTTAAGTGTGGCTGAATTGATAGATCTTATATTTTCCACAAATTTTGTATGTATTTCAATTGTTTTAAGAATACCAAATAATTAATTTGAGCTTATATGAATCAATTTTAGATTTATGATGTGTTTTTAGCAAAATGGTGTAAAACGCATAATTCTGGATTTTAGACAGATTTTTACATCAAGGGTATTTTATTCATTTCATGAAACATATAAATCCAAATTTTGTGACTAAATTATTCATTGATTTCTTATTTAGTTTCCTTCAACTTTGTCTTCTGAACCAGGAGCTGATTTGTCCATCTAAATGGCCTAAAAATTCATTGAAGTTGGGCATTTTTCCTGGCGGACAGCGTGGACCCCACCATTGTAATGGAATCCAAACATAGCCTAAACATATCAAAATGAGGTTTTTCTACCTAGGATAGAACAAAGAAAGATACGACTGGCACTAAAATAAATTTGTGGGAGTTTTGAATTCATTAAGGCAGCCATTAAAAGACATACGTCTGGATGAACCTTCCTGGAAGCTTCATCCAGAATTAGAAACCGCCAATGAAAAATTCATAACTCCTTCATCTGGTGTCCCAATGAGCTGAAATTTGGAGGGTGGATGGAAAAAATATATATTAATAACTTTCAATAAGGGTACCACATGTGAAACTGCCATTTAATTGGTCAATAATGCGCAAGATTTTGGGGTTCAGAATTCTGCCTATAAAAAAAGGCCCTCACCTCTTTCCAAAATCATCACATTTTCCCTTCTATTCATTCAAGGCACAAAGAAGGATATCTAAACCAAGGGAGGCCGGCCAAAAAACTTCCCCATTTCATTTGTTATTTATTTCTTCTGTATATTTTTGTTTTAGTTTTCAATTGTAATTTAGATTTATAATAAAATTCATGCATTATTTTTATTTATCTGTCCACCCATCCACCCTATTTTCTTCTTTATATTTTCTCCTTATTTTCTTCTTTTATTTTTCTCATACTATCCACCGTGACCTATAAACCTCAAAAATAATGGGTTAACCCAAGACTTGGACCGAGGGAGGTATGTGGAAATTTCATTTATTCTACGCTTAAATTATGTTGTTTTATTATGTTTGTGATGAGCAAGAGAGATGTGCACGGGTGTGGCGACCATCCACCACAAAACTAATCTCAAAATTATTTCTATTATTTTATTAAATATTTTCCCTCCCTTTTACTGGATACAAGCTCTTCATATGATGGAGTTGAGCCATTCAGTGGTTGAAATGGCATACGATGGAGCCAGGTCTTGGAAGATGTCACTCTCTCGATCGAGGTGTTCCATCCACCTTGATTATAGGAGGAGGTGAAGTTAAGATTTCTAAATGCATTCCATATTTCACACCAATAAATAAAATAATATTAATTCATGAATGAGATCTCATAATTTAATTTTCAAACTTAACGTAAACCCCAACAACGAGAATGATGGAACCCACAAACCAACCCATAAAGGCCAATTTCTTTCTCAATTAATTTCATTTTGTAATTGCATGTTAGTTTTATCTTTTATTTTAATTAAATTGTATTCAATTCCTAGAAAAAATAAAAACAAACAAAAGAAGTATTTTAATTAAATTAGTTTAAGTGAGTGAATAGATGAAAAGTCTCCTCAAGAGAGATGACCTCGGTCAGCCTCTATGATGCACTAGGAAAATTAAATTGCTTTTGACACACCCTATGACAGGCATGCATCAAACTGGTGCCATTTCCGGGGATCTAATCACTTGTTTAGTTTACTTTTTCTATTTCAAACATTTAGATATTTTTATTATTTTAAAAAAATATGCAAAAAAACTTCTTCTATGATGGATTCAAATTCAAAGTATTCTGCATAGAACAATTACTCACAGGTGCAAGAATAAGAAAAAGACTACAGTGAGGAGGCCCTCCAATGAAGAGCTGATTTTCTTATTATAATGTTCAAGCCTGTGGAAAGAGGCATAGCAACATGGATCTCACTGGAATATTTGATGGCCATGGTTTATGAACTCAAAGTTGACTTAAAAAGATTCAAGGCCAAGAATGAAGTACCACTAGTCTTTCTGGATTTCACTCAAGACATCCATGAAGTCGAATCCAAGATTGAAGTGGAGGAGCCTGACTACCTACCTCCATACAATGAAGATCAACTCCAAGCAAAACATTTAATTGAAAATAAGATAAAAGTCGAACCAACTCAGGGAGATGATACAATCCTAAACTCAAACTATTTTAATTTTATTGATAATAAATTGAGTAACACCCCGAATAGTTTTGAATTTTAAGATTCGGCCATCTCATATTATGCCTTGGAGGATGATGAGGGAAAAGAAATTGCACCTGTTGAAGAACATTTAGAGCTCCTTGAACACACAGAATATTAACTAGATGTAGCAAAAGAAGGGAAAGAGAATGTTGCACAGGTAGCAATAAATGAAGAGGAGGCTTTGTACTTCATCCTACCCCCACCATGCAAGTTGTACCACATTGTGAAGGAGGTTAATATGATGTACTCTCTCCATAGAGTCCTACTCAATAAAAACAAAGAACTGCAAGCTGGGAAGAGCGACATGTGGTGGTTTAAATCAAAGAAGCTTCAACAACCGACAGATTATGGATAAAAGCTGGTACTTCCCTCTGGAGGCAGTAAAAGATTCCAAAGCCAGATTGGGGGATCATACCAAGATTTATCTTTACATGCTTTTTAGTAATTTATATTTTAATTTTGTTTATTATAAAATAGTTTATCATGGGGCCCCTTTCTATTGTTTTGAGCTTTAATGACATGATCTTTGTGCTTAATTAAGTTGTTTTCTTTTATAGGTTCATGATGGCAAAAGGAAACCCAAAGCATTGGATGAAGAGGACCAAATAATTATTTCAAAACGGAGTTTAAATTTTATGATTATCTCTTAAACTCCATACTTTTTTTCCAAAACATGATTTGACATTTAAAGATAAGAATTTCATACCCACGCTCGAATTAATGCTTAACATGACTATCTAGGAGACACGAGTTTCATAGAAATCATGTGATGCCATGTTTTAGATTTCAATCTTAATGAGATTGAATGAGTAAAATAGAAAATATAATGTTTAAAGTGAATCATGGATATTGAAATTATAACACATAATTTATGGGAATTATTTGATTTATGTAAATTAAATTTTCCCACCATTTTTCATACATTGAATTTCTAAAATTCATGTGAATTAATTTGTTATTGTTGATCATGCCTTGAGTGATTGTCCAATACCGTATGTCTCATTCTCGAGAGTATTTCTAGACCAAGTACTTACTATTTATTCTTGAGCATATTTCTTGAGTGATCTTGGGACATGTCACCGACCAGAACTTGCATTTGAAATTGTCCAAGCTATGACTGTGCAAAAACATATTTAAAATTATTGAGGCGCCTTTTGAAAAGTCTTTATCCTTAAAGGCCACCTTTACATCAATCCTTATTTTAGCCCATAGAGACCATGAATGACCTTTATAGGGATAAGCCATGTTTCAAGCCATTTTTATCCATTCCTACTCTACTCTTAGTATTTGCATGATATTTTAAAGACAAAGTGTCGGGGGTGAAGGGATTCATGGTGGAACGAATGATTTAAATTGTGAGGAAAAAGTGTGGGGGTGATATTGAGGGAATTGTAAAAGGTTATGTAATCATTAATTATAATCTATTGTTTTCCCCTCTTTAAAAATAAATGAAAATGATAAAAACAATAAAAAAAGAAGAAAAAAAGAAAAAAAATGGGTAGTGATTTTGGAGAACCAAAAATCACCATTTTCCATACTGATGATCTTATAATCGTATCTGGTTAGATGATGGATGTGAGGTTTGATCTAATCATAAATATCATTAAAAAAATACAATATTAAAAAAATCAAGAGGGTGCATTAATCATTCATTATGCTTTACTTTGAGCATGACCTTACTTTGAGTTTTGGGGGAAGTGGGTGTTAGTACATTAAAGAGGATAATTTCATTACACTTTTACTTTTAGTATCATGAATTTTACTTCAGAGATAAACCTCCTCCTTGATCATTACTTTTTAAAACATAAAATCCTACCAACCTTAAGACTCAGAGTCATTTGAACCTTTATTGAGAAGTCCTCATGATTTTATGTGCCTTTTGTCTTTTCAAAGTGGAGAAAGTAGCTCTTTTAAAAGCTTATGGATAAGGTTCATGTTCTCATGATATTATAATAACTCTACTTGAATATTATCATGACATATGAGAGGAAGAATTCAGAGGTGATGTAAATCATGATGTGGCATGCCTAATAATAATTAATTGAGAATCTTGAATGAAAGAGATAAGATGTTCCATTTTTTAAAAGGGGAAAATTAAAATACATTATTTAATTGTTTCTTTAAAAAAATGCGAAATTAAATTGATATTTTATGTGGATTTTTGAATGTTTTATTTGAAAATGTAAATTACTAAATTTTATTACTTTGGAATTTGAATATTGGTGACATTGGCATCCTCTCAATTCCATGTTGAGATTTATGCTTGAGGACAAGTATAGTTTAAGTGTGGGGGAATTGATAGATCTAAAATTTTCCACATTTTTTGTATGTATTTAAATTGTTTTAAGCATCCCAAATAATCAATTTGAGCTTATATGAATCAATTTTATATTTATGATGTGTTTTTAGCAAAATGGTGTAAAATGCATAATTTTGGATTTTAGACAGATTTTTACATCAAGTGTATTTTAGTTATTTAGTGAAACATATAAATCCAATTTTGTGATTTTTTTTTAGATTCCTGATTTTATTTCCTTCAACTTTGTCTTCTGAATCATGAGCTGATTTAGGCATCTAAAGGGCCTAAAAATTCATTAAAGTTGAACATTTTTCCAAGCGGACAACGTGGAACCCACCACTGTAATGGAATCCAAACTACGCCTAAACATATAAAAATGAGGTTTTTTCACCTGGGATAGCACGAAGGTAGATATTTCTGGCACTAAAATAAATTTTTGGGAGTTTTGAAGTCATTAAGGCATCCATTGAAAGACATACCTTTGGAGAAACCTTCCTCGAAGCTTTATCCAGAATCAGAAACCTCCAATGCCAAATTCATAAATCTTTCATCCAGTATCCAAATGAGCTGAAGGTTGGAGGGTCCACGGAAAAAATATATATGAATAACTTTCAAGAATGGAACCACACGTGAAACTGCCATTAATGGGTCAATAACGCGCAATCTTTTGGGGTTGAGCATTTTGCCTATAAAAGGAGGCCCTCACCTCTTTCCAAACTCATCTTATTCTCCATTCCATTCCTTCAAGGCACCAAGGAGGAGATCTACACTGAGGGAGTCTACCCACAAATCTTCCCCATTTCATTTTTTTATTTGTTTATTTTCTTTATTTTTGTTTTATTTTTCAATTATAATTTAGATTTCTAATAAAATTCATGCATTATTATTATTTTTGTGTCCACCCATTCACCCTATTTTTATTATTTATATTTTCTCCTTATTTTCTTCTTTTATTTTTCTCATATTTTCCACCATGAACACTTACCCTAAAAATTTATGGGTTAACCCGAGACTTGGTTCGGGGGAGGTATGTGTAAATTTCATTTATTTTGTTCTTAAATTCCGATGTTTTATTAAGTTTGTGATAATCAAGAGTGATGGGCACGTGTGTGTATATCATCCACCACGACATTGATCTCAAACTAATTTCTATTCTTTTATTAAATATTTTTCCTCCCTTATAATGGATACAATCTCTTCATACGATGGAGTTGAGCCATTCAGTGGTTGAAATGGCATACGATAGAGCCTGGTCTTGGAAGATGTCACACTCTCGATCGAGGTGTGCCATTCACCTTGATTATAGGAGGAGGTGAAGTTAAGATTTCTAAATGAATTCCAGATTTCACACCAATAAATAAAATAATAGTAATTCATGAATGAGATCTCATAATTAAATTATCAAACTTAATTTAAACACCAACAGGGAGAATAATGGAACCCAAAAACCAACCCATAAAGGCTAAGTTCTTTCTCAATTAATTTCATTTTGTCATTGCATGTTAGTTTTATATTTTTTTTAATTAAATTTTATTCCATTCCTAAATAAAATAAAAAAACCAAAATAAGTAGTTTAGTTATATTAGATTATGTGAGTGAATGGCTGAAAAGGCTCCTCAAGAGAGACGACCCTAGTCAGCCTCTATGCTACACTAGGAAAATTAAATTGCTTGTGACACACCCTACGACAGGCGTGCATCAAACTGGAACCGTTTTTGGGGAGCTAATCAGTTGTTTACTTTACTTTTTATATTTTAAAATTTTAGATATTTTTCTTTATTTTAAAAAAAATCTGAAAAAAAACTTTTTCCATGATGAATTCAAATTCAAAGTATTCTGCATGGAATAATTACTCATTGGTGCAAGAAAAAAAAGACTACACTGAGGAGGACTTCAAATTAAGAGCTAATTTTCTTATGATAATGGTCAAGTCTATGGAAAGAGGCATGAAAATATGGATCTCACTGGAATAATTGGTGTCCATGGTCGATGAACTCAAAGTGGACTTAAAAAGATTCAGGTCCAAGAAGGAAGTGCCACTAGTCTTTCCAGATTTCATTGAAGACATCCATGAAGTTGAATCCAAGATCGATGGGGAGGAGCCTGACTACCTACCTCCATTCAGTGAAGATAAACTCCAAGAGGAACATTCAATTGAAGATGAGATTAAAGTCGAACCAACTGAGGGATATCATACAATCTTAAACTCAAACAATTTTAATTTTATTGATAATAAATTGACTATCGCCACTAATAGTTTTGTATATTCAGATTCGACCATCTCGTATTATTCCTTGGAGGATGATGAGGGAAAATAAATTGAACCTGTTGAGGAACATTTAGAGCTCCCTGAACACACTGAATATTTACTAGAGGGAGCACAAGAAGGGAAAGAGAATGTTGCATAGGTAGCAACAAATGAGGAGGAGGCTTTTTACTTCATCCTACCCCCGCCATAAAAGTTGTACCCCATTGTGAATGGGGTGAATCTTGTCTAATCTATACATAGATTCCTCCTCAATAAGAACAAAGAACTGCAAGCTGGGAAGAGCCACATGTGGTGGTTGAAATCAAAGAAGCTTAATCAACAGACAGATTATAGATAAAAGTTGGTACTACCCTCTGGAGGCAGTAAAAGATTCCAAGGCCCACATGGGGGATCATACCAAGATATATCTTTACATTCTTTCTAGTAATTTATATTTGAATTTTGTTTATTATAAAATAGTTTATAATGCGGCCCTTCCTATTGTTTTGAGCTTTAATGACATGATCTTTTTTCTTAATTGAGTTGTTTTCTTTTATAGGTTCATCATTGCAGAAGGAAACCCGAAGCATTGGACGAAGAAGACCAAAGTATTATTTCAAAAGGGAGTTCACATTTTATGATTATCTCTTAAAATCCATACTTTTTTTGTTCCAAAACATGATTTGACATTTAAAGATAAGAAGTTCAAACCCACACTCAAATTATTTCTTTACCTGACATTTCTAGGAGACATGAGTTTCTTATCAATCCCATGATTCCATGTTTTATATTTAAATGTTAATGAGATTGAATGAGTAAAATTGAAAATTGAATGTTTAAAGTGAATCATGGATATTTAAATGATAACACATATTTTAAGCGAATAAGTTGATTTATGTAAATGAAATTTACCTACCATTTTTCATACATTGAATTTCTAAAATTCATGTGAATTAATTTGTTATTATTGATCATGCCTTGAGTGACTATATAATACCGTATGTCTCGTTCTCGAGAGGATTTCTAGACCAAGTAATTACTATTTATTCTTGAGCATATTTCTTGAGTGATCTTGGGACATGTCACCGACCATAACTTTGATTTGAACTTGTCGAAGCTATGACTATGCCAAAAAATATTTAAAATGATTGAGGCACTTTTTGAAAATCCCTTATCCTTAAAGGTAACCTTTACATCAATCCTTATTTTAGCTCATAGAGACCATTAATGTCTTTTATAGGGATAATCCATGTTTCAAGCCATTTTTATCCATTCTCACCCTAATCTTAGTATTTGTAAGATATTTTAAAGTTAAAGTGTGGGGGTGAAGGGATTCATGGTGGAAGGGATGATTTAAATTTTAAGGAAAAAGTGTGGGGGTGATATTGTCGAAATTGTAAAAGGTTGTGTAATCATTCAATGTAGTCTATTGTTTTCCCCTCTTGAAAAATAAATGAAAATGAGAAAAACTGTAAAAAAAGAAAAAAAGAAAAAAATGGGTTGTGATTTGGGAGAACCAAAAATCACCATTTTCAGACTAACAATCTTATAATAGTATGTGGTTAGGTGATGGATGTGAGGTTTGATCTAATCAAAAATTTCAAAAAAAAAGTAAAAAATTAAAAAAAATCAAGATGGTGCATTAATCATTCATTATGCTTTATGTTGAGCATGACCTTACTTTGAGTTTTGGGGGAAGTGGGTGTTGGTATATTAAAGAGGATAATTTCATTACACTTTTACTTTTAATATCATTAATTTTACTTTAGAGATAAAACTCTTCCTTGAGCCTTACTTTTTAAAACATCAAATCCTACCAACCTTAAGCCTCAGATTCATTTGAACCTTTATTGAAAAGTCCTCATGATTTTATGTGCCTTTTTTCTTTACAAATTGGAGAAAGTAGTTCTTTTACAAGCTTATGGATACGGTGAAGGTTATCATGATATGATAATAACTCTACTTGAAATGTGTCATGAGATATGAGAGGCAAAATTCAGAGGTGGGTTAAATCATGATGTGGCATGCTTAATAATAATAAATTGAGAAGCTTGATTGAAAGAGAGAAGAAGTTCCATTTTTTCAAAGGGAAAAGTAAAATACATTATTTAATTATTTCTTAAAAAAATGGGTAATTAAATTTATATTTTATGTGGATTTTTTAATGTTTTATTTGACATTGAAAATTATTAAATTTTATTACTTTGGAATTTGAATAATGGTGACATTGGTGTCCTCTCAATTCCATGTTGAGATTTTATGCTTGAGGACAAATATAGTTTAAGTGTGGGGGAATTGATAGGTCTAATAGTTTCCACATTATTCTATGTATTTCAATTGTTTTAAGAATCCTTAATAATCAATTTGAGCTTATATGAATGAATTTTAGATTTATGATGTGTTTTTAGCAAAATGGTATAAAACGCATAATTTTTGGATTTTAGACAGATTTTTACATCAAGGGTATTTTAGTCATTTCATTAAACATATAAATCCAAATTTTGTGATTAAAATTTTTTTAGATTCCTTGTTTTATTTCCTTCATATTTTTCTTCTGAACCAGGAGCTTATTCGGCCATCTAAAGGGCCTAAAAATTCATTGAAGTTGGGCATTTGTCCTAGCGGACAGCGTGGACCCCACCACTTTAATGGAATCCAAACTCAGCCTAAACATATCAAAATGAGGTACTTCCCCCTAGGACAGCATGAAGAAAGATATGTCTGGCACTAAAATAAATTTTTGGTATTTTGAAGTCTTTAAGGCATCCATTGAACGATATACTTTTGGAGAAACCTTCCTGGAAGCTTCATCCAGAATTAGAAACCGCTAATGACAAATTCATAAATCCTTAATCTGGTGTCCAAATGATCTGAAAATTAGAGGTTCATGGACAAAATATATATTAATAACTTTGAATAAGGGGACCAAATGTGAAAGTTCCATTTAATGGGTCAAGAATTCACAATCTTTCGGGGTCCTGAATTATGCCTATAAAAGGAGTCCTTCACCTCTTTCCAAAATCATCACATTCTCCATTCCATTCCTTCAAGGCACCAAGGAGGAAATCTACACTGAGGGAGGCCATCCACAAATCTTCCCCATTTCATTTTTTCATTTATTTATTTTCTTTATTTTTGTTTTAGTTTTCAATTGTGATTTAGATTTCTAATAAAATTCATGCATTATTTTTATTTCTGTGTCCACCCATCCACCTTATTTTCTTCTTTATATTTTCTCCTTATTTTCTTCTTTTATTCTTCTCATATTATCCACTGTGACCTCTTACCCTAAAAAATTATTTGTTAAACTGAGACTTGGCCCGTGGGAGTTATGTGAAAATTTCATTTATTCTTTGCTTAAATTATGAATTTTTATTAAGTTTGTGATGAGCAGGAGTGATGTGCACGGGTGTGGCGATCATCCACCATGACACTGATCTCAAACTAATTTCTATTATTTTATTAAATATTTTTCCTCCCTTCTACTGGATACAAGCTCTTCATACGATGTAGTTGATCCATTTAGTGGTTTAAATTGCATACGATGGAGCTAGGTCTTAGAAGATGTCACACTCTTGATCGAGGTGTGCCATCCACCTTGATTATAGGATGAGGTGAAGTTACGATTGCTAAATGCATTCCAGATTTCCCACCAATAAATAAAATAATAGTAATTCATGAATGATATCTCATAATTGAATTATCAAACTTAATTTAAAGACCAACAAGGAGAATGATGGAACCCACAAACCAACCCATAAAGGCCATGATCTATCTCAATTAATTGGATTTTGTCATTGCATGTTAGTTTTATCTTTTATTTTAATTAAAATGTATTCAATTACTAGATAAAATTAAAACAACCAAAATAAGTAGTTTATTTACATTTGATTAAGTGAGTGAACGACTGAAAAGGCTCCTCAAGAGAGTCAACCTAGTTCAGCCTCTATACTGCACTAGGAAAATTAAATTGCTTTGGACACACCCTATGACAGGTCTGTGTCAAAGTGAAACCATTGACGGGGAGCTAATTGGTTGTTTACTTTACTTTTTCTATTTCAAAATTTATGATATTTTCATCATTTTAAAAAAAATATGCAAAAAAACCTTTTCCATGATGGATTCAAATTCAATGTTTTCTACATGGAAAAATTACTCATAGGTGAAAGAACAAGAAAAAGAATATACTGAGGAGGCCATCCAACGAAGAGTTGATTTGCTTATGATAATAGTCAAGCGTGTGGGAAGAGGCATAGAAACATAGATCTCATTGTAATATTTGATGTCCATGGTCGATGAACTCAAAGATGACTTAAAAAGATTCAAGGCCAAGAAAGAAGTTTCACTAGTCTTTCTGGATTTCACTAAAGACGTCCATGAAGTCGAATCCAAGATTGAAGTGTAAGAGCCTAACTACCTACCTCCATCCACTGAAGATCAACTCCAAGAGGCACATTCAATTGAAGATGAGATTAAAGTCGAACCGACTCAGGGAGATGATACAATCTTAAACTCAATCTATTTTAATTTTATTGATAATAAATTGAGTATCACCACTAATAGTATTGAATTTTTAGATTCTTCCATCTCATATTATTCCTTGGAGGATGATGAGAGAAAAGAAATTTCACCTGTCAAGGAACATTTAGAGCTCCCTGAACAGAATGAATATTTACTAGAGGGAGCACAAGAAGGGAAAGAGAATGTTGCACAGGTAACAACAAATGAGGAGCAGGATTTTTACTTTATCATACCCTCTCCATGAAAGCTATACCACATTGATAAGGGATGAATCTGGTGTACTCTATCTATAAATTACTCCTCAATAAGAATAAAGAACTGCAAGCTGGGAAGAGCCACATGTAGTGGTTCAAATCAAAGAAGCTTCCTCAACCGATAGATTATTGATAAAAGCTGGTACTTCCCTCTGAAGGCAGTAAAAGATTCCATGACCCACTTGGGGGATCATACCAAGATTTATCTTTACATGCTTTCTATTAATTTAAATTTGAATTTTGTTTATTATAAAATAGTTTAGCATGTGGCCTTTTCCTATTGTTTTGATCTTTAATGACATGATCTTTTTATTTAATTGAATTGTTTTCTTTTATAGGTTCATGATGGCAGAAAGAAACCCAAAGCATTGGACGAAGAGGACCAAAGAATTATTTCAAAAGGGACTTCACATTTTATGATTATCTCTTAAACTTCATATAATTTTTGTTCCAAAACAGGATTTTTCATTTAAAGATAAGAATTGCATACCCACACTCGAATTAATGCTCAACCTGACTTATCTAGGAGACATAATTTTCTTAGCAATCCAATGATGACATGTTTTAGATTTCAATGATAATGAGATTGAATGAGTAAAATGGTAAATTGAATTCTTAAATTGAAGCATGGATATTGAAATCATAACACATAATTTAAGGTAATTAGTTGATTTATGTAAATGAAATTTTCCTACCATTTTTCATACATTGAATTTATGAAATTCATGTGAATTAATTTGTTATTATTGATCATGACTTGAGTTATTGTCCAATACCGTATGTCTTATTCCTGAGAATATTTCTAGACCAAGTACTTCCTATTTATTCTTGAGCATATTTCTTGAGTGATATTGGGACATTTCACCGACCAGAACTTGCATTTGCCTTGTCGAAGCTTTGAGTGTGCAAAAACATATTTAAAATGATTGAGGCACCTTTTGAAAAGCCCTTATCCATATAGGAAACCTTTACATAAATACTTATTTAAGCCCATAGAGACTATGAATGAACTTTATAGGTATAATCCATGTTTCAAGCCATTTTTATCCATCCCTCCCCTACTCTTAGTATTTTCATGATATTTTAAAGATAAAGTGTGGGGTGAAGGGATTCATGGTGGAAGGGATGATTTACATTGTAAGGAAAAAGTGTGGGGGTGATATTGTGGGAATTGTAAAAGGTTTTGTAATCATTCATTGTACTCTACTTTTTACCCCTCTTGAAAAATAAACGAAAATGAGAAAAACAATAAAAACATTAAATAAAATAAAAAAAATGGGTTGTGATTTGGGAGAACAAAAAAACACCATTTTCCAGACTGATGATATTTTAATCATGTGTGGTTAGGTTATGGATGTGAGGTTTGATCTAATAATAACTTTCATAAAAAATACAAAATGAAAAAAATCAAGAGGGTGCATTAATCATTCATTATACTTTACTTTGAGCATGACCTTACATTGAGTTTTAGGGGAATTGGGTGTTGGTACATGAAATAGGATAATTTCATTACACTTTTACTTTTAATATCATTATTTTTACTTCAAAGATAAATCTCCTCCTTGACCCTTACTTTTTAAAACATCAAATCCTACCAACCTTAAGCCTCAGAGTCATTTGAACCTTTATTGGAAAGTCCTCATGATTTTATGTGCCTTTTGTCTTTACAAAGTGGAGAAAGTAGTTCTTTTACAAGATTATGGATAAGGTGAATGTTCTCATGATATGATAATAACTCTACATGAATTGTGTCATGAGATATGAGAGTCAAAATTCAGAGGTGAGTTAATTCATGATGTGGCATGCTTAATAATAATGAATTGAGAAGCTTGAATGAAAGAGAGAAGAAGTTCAATTTTTTCAAATGGGAAAAGTAAATACATTATTTAATTTTTTCTTTAAAAAAATGGGAAATTAAATTGATATTTTATGTGGATTTTTGAATGTTTTATTTGACATTGAAAATTATTAAATTTTATTACTTTGGAATTTGAATATTGGAAACATTGGTGTCCTCTCAATTCCATGTTGAGATTTTATGCTTGAGGACAAGTATAGTTTAAGTGTGGGGGAATTGATAGATCTAATATTTTACAAATTTTTTGTATGTATTTCAATTTTTTTAAGCATCCCAAATAATCAATTTGATCTTATATGAATCAATTTTAGATTTATGATGTGTTTTTAGCAAAATGATGTAAAACGCATAATTCTGGATTTTAGACAGATTTTTACATTAAGGGTATTTTAGTCATTTAATGAAACATATAAATCCAAATTTTGTGATTAAATTTTTTCTAGATTCCTTATTTTATTTTCTTCAACTTTTTTTCTAGACCAGGAGCTGATTCGGTCATCTAGAGAGCCTAAAAATTCATTGAAGTTGGAATTTTTTCCGGGCAGACAGGGTGGACACCACCACCGTAATGGAATCAAAAGTCGGCCTAAACATATAAAAAGGAGGTTTTTTCACCTTGTATAGCACTAATACAGATGTGTATGGCACTAAAATAAATTTTTGGGAGTTTTGAAGTCATTAAGGCAACCATTGAATGACATACCTTTGGAAAAACCTTCCTGGAAGCTTCATCCAAAATCAGAAAACTCCAATGAAAAATTCATAAATATTTCATCCGGTGACCAAATGAGCTGAAGGTTGCAGGGTTCACGGACAAAATATATATGAATAACTTTCAAGAAGGGAACCACACGTGAAACTGCCATTAATGGGTCAATAACGCGCAATCTTTCGGGGTTGATAATTTTGCCTATAAAAGGAGGCCCTCACCTCTTACCAAAGTCATCTCATTCTCCATTCCATTCCTTCAACACACCAAGGAGGGGATATACACCAAGGGAGGCCGACCAAAAATCTTCCCCATTTCATTTTTTTATTTATTTATTTTCATTATTTATGTTTTAGTTTTCAATTGTAATTTATATTTCTAATAAAATTCATGCATTATTTTTATTTCTGTGTCCACCCATCCACCCTATTTTTCTTCTTTATATTTTCTCCTTCTTTCCTTCTTTTATTCTTCTCATATTTTCCACCATAACCTCTTACCCTCAAAAATGATGAGTTGACCCGAGACTTGGCCAGGGGGAGGTATGTGTAAATTTCATTTATTCTGTGCTTAAATTCCAATGTTTTATTAAGTTTGTGATGAGCAAGAGTGATGTGCACGTGTGTAGATATCATCCACCACGACATTGATCTCAAACTCATTTTCTATTATTTTATTAAATATTTTTCCTCCCTTCTAATGGATACAATATTTTCATACGATGGAGTTTATCCATTCAGTGGTTTAAATGACATATGATGGAGCCTTGTCTTGGAAGATGTCACAATCTCGATCGAGGTGTGCCATCCATCTTGATTATAGGAGGAGGTGAAGTTAATATTTCTAAATGCATTCCAGATTTCACACCAATAAATAAAATAATAGTAATTTATGAATGAGATCTCATAATTTAATTATCAAATAAATTTAAATACCATCAAGGAGAATGACGGAACCCACAAACCAACCCATAAAGGCCAAGTTATTTCTCAAATAATTGCATTTTTTTTATTGCATGTTAGTTTTATATTTTATTTTAATTAAATTTTATTCCATTCTTAGATAAAATAAAAACAACCAAAATAAGTAGTTTAGTTAAATTATATTAAGTGAGTGAATGGCTAAAAAGGATCCTCAAGAGAGACGACCCTGGTCAGCCTCTATGATGCAATAGGAAAATTAAATTGCTTTTGACACACCCTTAGACAGGCATGTGTCAAACTGCCTCCGTTGTTGGGGAACCAATCGGTGTTTACTTTACTTTTTCTATTTCAAATTTTTTTATATTTTTCATCATTTTAAAAAACATACGCAAAAAAACTTTTTCCATGATGGATTTAAATTCAAATTATTCTGCATGGAACAATTACTCACAGGTAAAAGAAAAAGAAAAATACTACACTTGGGAGTCCTTCCAACGAAGAGCTGATTTTCATATGATAAGATTCAAGCCTGTGGAAAGAGGCATAGAAAAATGGATCTCACTAGAATATTTGGTGTCCATGGTCGATGAACTCAAAGTTGACTTAAAAAGATTCAAGACAAAGAAGGAAGTGCCACTAGTCTTTCTGTATTTCACTGAAGACATCCATGAAGTTGAATCCAAGATCGAAGTGGAGGAGCCTGACGACCTAACTTCATCTAGTAAAGATCAACTCCAAGAGGCACATTAAATTGAAGATGAGATTAAAGTCAAACCGACTCATGGAGATGATACAATCTTAAACTCAAACTATTTTAATTTTATTGATAATAAATTGAGTATCACCAATAATAGTTTTGAATTTTAAAATTCGGCCATCTTGTATTATGACTTGGAGGATGATGAGGGAAAATAAATTGCACCTATTGAGGAACATTTAGAGCTCCCTGAACACACTGAATATTTACTAGAGGGAGCACAAGAAGGGAAAGGGAATTTTTCAAAGGTAGAAATAAATGAGGAGGATGCTTTGTACTTCATCCTACCCTCACCATACAAGCTGTACAACATTGTGAAGGGGGTGAATCTGGTGTAATCTATCAATAGATTCTTCCTCAATAAGAACAAATAACCACAAGTTGGGAAGAGACACATGTGGTGGTTCAAATCAAAGAAGCTTCATCAATCGACAGATTATGGATAAAAGCTGGTACTGCCCTTTGGAGGAAATAAAAGATTCCAAGGCCCACTTGGGGGATCATACCAAGATTTATCTTTACATTCTTTCTAGTAATTTAGATTTGAATATTTTTTTATTATAAAATAGTTTATCATGCGGCCCTTCCTATTGTTTTGAGATTTAATGACATGATCTTTGTTCTTAATTGAGTTGTTTTATTTTATAGGTTCATGATGGCAGAAGGAAACCCAAAGCATTGGATGAAGAGGACCAAAGAATTATTTCAAAAGGGAGTTCACATTTTATGATTATCTCTCAAACTCTATACATTTTTTGTTCCAAAACATGATTTGACATTTAAAGATAAGAATTTCAAACCCACACTCAAATTAATGCTTAACCTGACATATCTAAGAGACATGAGTTTCTTAGAAATCACGTGATTCCATGTTTTAGATTTCAATGTTAATGAGATTAAATGAGTAAAATGGAAAATTGAATGTTTAAAGTGAATCATGGATATTGAAATTATAACACATAATTTAAGGGAATTAGTTGATTTATGTAAATGAAATTTCCATACCATTTTTCATACATTGAATTTCTGAAAATCATGTGAATTAATTTGTTATTATTGATCCTGACTTGAGTTATTGTCTAATACTGTATGTCTCATTCACAAGAGGATTTCTAGACCAAGTACTTACTATTTATTCTTCAGCATATTTCTTGAGTGATCTTGGAACATGTCACCGACCATAACTTCCATTTTAACTTGTTGAAGCTGTGACTGTGCAAAAACATATTTATAATGATCGAGGCACCTTTTGAAAAACCCTTATCCTTAAAGGCCACCTTTACATCAATACTTCTTTTAGGCCATAGAGACCATGAATTCCTTTTATAGGGATAATCCTTGTTTCAAGCCATTTTTATCCATTCCTACCCTACTCTTAGTATTTTCATGATATTTTAAAGTTAAAGTGTGTGGGTGAAGGGATTCATGTTGGAAGGCATGATTTACATTGTAAAGAAAAAGTGTGGGGGTGATATTGTGGAAATTATAAATGTTTGTGTAATCATTAAATGTAGTCTATTGTTTTCCCCTGTTGAAGAATAAATAAAAATGAGAAAAACAAAAAAAAAGAAACAAAATGGGTTGTGATTTGGGAGAACCAAAAATCACCATTTTCAGACTGGCGATCTTCTAATAGTATGTGGTTAGGTGATGGATGTAAGGTTTTATCTAATCATAAATTTCATAAAAAAATACAAAATTAAAAAAATCAAGAGGGTGCATTAATAATTCATTATCCTTTATGTTGAGTATGACCTTACTTTGAGTTTCGGGGGAAGTGGGTGTTGGTGCATTAAAGAGGATAATTTCATTACACTTTTACTTTTAATATCATGAATTTTACTTTAGAGATAAAACTCCTCCTTCATCCTTACTTTTTAAAACATCAAATCCAACCAACCTTAAGCCTCAGAGTCATTTGAACCTTTATTGAAAAGTCCTCATGATTTTATGTGCCTTTTGTCTTTACAAAGTGGAGAAAGTAGTTCTTTTACAATCTTATGGATAAGGTGCATATTATCATGTTATGATAATAACTCTACTTGAAATGTGTCATGAGATATGAGAGGAAAAATTCAGAGGTGGGGTAAATCATGATGTGGCATGCTTAATAATAAGGAATTGAGCGGTTTGATTGAAAGAGGGAAGAAGTTCAATTTTTCAAAGGGGAAAAGTAAAATACATTATTTTATTATTTCTTTAAAAAAATGGGAAATTAAATTGATATTTTATGTGGATTTTTGAATGTTTGATTTGACATTGAAAATTATTAAATTTTATTACTTTGGAATTTGAATATTGGTGACATTGGGGTCCTCTCAATTCCATGTTGAGATTTTATGCTTGAGGGAAAGTATAGTTTAAGTGTTGGGGAATTGATAGGTCTAATATTTTCCACATTTTTTATGTATTTAAATTTTTTTAAGCATCCTAAATAATAAATTTGTGCTTATATGAATCAATTTTATATTTATGATGTGTTTTTAGCAAAATGGTATAAAATGAATAATTTTGGATTTTAGACAGATTTTTACATCAAGGGTATTTTAGTCATTTCATGAAACATATAAATCCAAATTTTGTGATTAAATTTTTTTTAGATTACTGATTTTATTTCCTTCAACTTTTTCCTCTGAACCAGGATCTGATTCGGCCATCTAAAGGGCCTAAAAATTCATTGAAGTTGGGCATTTTTCCTAGAGGATAGTGTGGACCCAACCACTATAATGGAATCCAAACTCAGTATAAAAATATTAAAATGAGGTGTTTCTACCTGGGAGAGCGCGAAGACATATATGTACAGCACTAAAATAAATTTGTGGGAGTTTTGAAGTCATTAAGGCAGCCATTGAATGACATATTTTTGGAGGAACCTTCCTGGAAGCTTCGTCCAGAATTAGAAACTGCCAATGAAAAATTCATAAATCCTTAATTCGGTGTCCAAATGAGCTGAAAATCGGGGGTTTACAGAAAAATTATATATTAATAACATTCAATAAGGGGACCAAACGTGATACTTCCATTTAATGGGTCAAGAACATACAATCTTTCAGGGTCCTCAATTCTGCCTATAAAAGGAGGCCCTCACCTCTTTCCAAAATCATCCCATTCTGCATTCCATTCATTCAAGGAACCAAAGAGGAGATCTACACTGAGGGAGGCCGGCCACAAATCTTCCCCATTTCATTTTTTTATTTATTTATTTTCTTTATTTTTGTTTTAGTTTTCAATTGTAATTTAGATTTCTAATAATATTCATGCATTGTTTTTATATCTGTGTCCACCCATCCCCCCTATTTTCTTCATTTTATTTTCTCCTTATTTTCTTCTTTTATTCTTATCATATTATCCACTATGACCTATTACCCTCAAAAATGAGGGGTTAACCTGAGACATGTCCCTTGGGAGGTATGTGAAAATTTCATTTATTCTGTGCTTAAATTCCGATGTTTTATTAAGTTTGTGATGAGCAGGAGTGATGTGCACGGGTGTGGCGATAATCCACCATGACACTGATCTCAAACTCATTTCTATTCTTTTATTAAATATTTTTCCTCTATACTACTGGATATAAGATCTTCATATGACGTAGTTGATCCATTTAGTGTTTTAAATGGCATACGATGGATCCAGGTCTTGGAAGATGCCACACACTTGATCGAGGTGTGCCATCCACCTTGATTATAGGAGGAGGTGAATTAACGATTGCTAAATGCATTACATATTTCCAAACAATAAATAAAATAATAGTAATTCATGAATGATATCTCATAATTGAATTATCAAACTTAATTTAAACACCAAAAAGGAGAATCATGGAACCCCCAAACCAACCCATAAAGGCCAAGTTCTTTCTCAATTAATTGCATTTTTTCATTACATGTTAGTTTTATCTTTTATTTTAATTAAATTTAATTCCATTCCTAGATAAAATTAAAACAACCAAAAGAAGTATTTTATTTAAATTAGATTAAGTGAGTGAATGGTTGAAAAGTCTCCTCAAGAGAGACGACCCAGGTCCGCCTCTATGCTACACTAGGAAAATTAAATTGCTTTCGGCACACCCTACGACAGACGTGTGTCAAACTGGAGCCGTTTCCGGGGAGCTAATTGGTTGTTTACTTTCCTTTTTATATTTCAAAATTTTATATATTTTTCATTATTTAAAAAAAATATGCAAAAAAAACTTTGTCCATGATGGATTCAAATTCAATGTTTTCTGCATGGAACAATTACTCAGAGGTGCAAGAACAAGAAAAAGACTACACTGAGGAGGCCCTCCAACGAAGAGCTGATTTGCTTATGATAATATTAAAGCCTGTGGAAAGAGGCATAGCAACATAGATCTCACTGGAATATTTGATGGCTATGGTCGATGAACTCAAAGTTGACTTAAAAAGATTCAAGGCCAAGAAGGAAGTGTCGCTAGTCTTTCCGGATTTCACTGAAGACATCCATGAAGTCGAATCCAATATCGAAGTGGAGGAGCCTGACTACCTACCTCCATCCAGTGAAGATCAACTCCAAGAGGCACATTAAATTGAAGATGAGATGAAAGTCGAACTGACTCAGGGTGATGGTTCAATCTTAAACTCAATGTATTTTAATATTATTGATAATAAATTGAGTATCACCCCTAATATTTTTGAATTTTCATATTCTTCCATCTCATGTTATTCCTTGGAGGATGATGAGAAAAAATAAATTTCACCTGTTGAGGAACATTTACATCTCCCTGAACACAATGAATATTTTCTAGAGGGAGCACAAGAAGGGAAAGAGAATGTTGCACAGGTAGCAAAAAATGAGGAGGAGTCTTTATAATTCAGCATAACCCCGCCATGCAAGCTGTACCACATTGAGAAGGGGTGAATATGGTGTACTTTATCTATAGATTCCTCCTCTATAAGAACAAATAACTTCAAGTTTGGTAGAGCCACATGTGGTGGTTCAAATCAAAGAAGCTTCCTCAACCGACATATTATTGATAAAAGTTGGTACTGCCCTCTGGAGGTAGTAAAAGATTCCATGGCCCACTTGGGGGATCATACCAAGATTTATCTTTACATGCTTTATAGTAATTTAAATTTAAATTTTGTTTATTATAAAATAGTTTAGAATGTGTCCCCTTACTATTGTTTTGAGCTTTATTGACATAATCTTTGTGCTGAATTGAGTTGTTTTCTTTTATAGGTTCATGATGGCAGAAGGAAACCCAAAGAATTGGACAAAGAGGACCAAAGCATTATTTCAAAATAGAGTTCACATTTTATGATTATCTCTTAAACTCCATCCATTTTTGGTTCCAAAACACTATTTTTCATTTAAATATAATAATTGCATACCCACACTCGAATTAATGCTTAACCTGACTTATCTACGAGACATGAGTTTTTTAGCAATCCAATGATGCCATGTTTTAGATTTCAATTTTAATGAGATTGAATTAGTAAAATATAAAATATAATGTTTAAAGTGAAGCACGGATATTGAAATGATAACACATAATTTAAGGGAATTATTTGATATATGTAAATGAAATTTCTCTACCATTTTTCATATATTGAATTTCTGAAATTCATGTGAATTAAATTGTTATTATTGATCATGACTTGAGTTATTGTCCAATACCATATGCCTCATTCATGAGAATATTTCTAGACCAAGTAATTACTATTTATTCTTGAGCATATTTCTTGAGTGATCTTGGGACATGTCACCGACCACAACTTTCATTTGAACTTGTCGAAGCTTTGACTGTGCAAAAACATATTTAAAATGATTGAGGAACCTTTTGAAAAGCCCTCATCTTTAGAGGCCACCTTTACATCAATACTTATTTTATACCATAGAGACCATGAATGAAATTTATAGGGATAAGCCATGTTTCAAGCCATTTTTATCCATCCCTACCCTACTCTTATTATTTTCATGATATTTTAAAGATAAAGTGTGGGGGTGAAGGTATTCATGGTGGAAGGGATGATTTACATTGTAAGGAAAAAGTGTGGGGGTGATATTGTGGGAATTTTAAAAGGTTGTGTAATCATTCATTGTACTCTATTGTTTTCCCCTATTTAAAAATAAATGAAAATGAGAAAAACAAAAAAAAATAAAAAAATAAGAAAATTGGTTGTGATTTGGGAGAACCAAAAATCACCATTTTCCATACCGATGATCTTCTAATCGTGTGTGGTTAGGTTATGGATTTGAGGTTTGATCTAATCATAACTTTTATAAAAAAATAAAAAATGAAAAAAAAAATCAAGAGGGTGCATTAATCATTCATTATGATTTACTTTGAGCATGACATTACTTTGAGTTTTAGGGGAAGTGGGTGTTGGTACATTAAATAGGATAATTTCATTACACTTTTACTTTTAATATCATTCTTTTTACTTCAGAGATAAACCTCCTCCTTGAGACTTACTTTTTCAAACATCATATCCTACCAACCTTAAGCCTCAGAGTCATTTGAACCTTTATTGAAAAGTCCTCATGATTTTATGTGCCTTTTGCCTTTACAAAGTGGATAAAGTAGTTCTTTTACAAGCTTAGGGATAAGGTGCATGTTCTCATGATATGATAAGAACTCTACTTGAATTTTATCATGATATATGATAGGAAAAATTCAGAGGTGAGGTAAATCATGATGTGGCATGCTTAATAATAATGAATTGAGAAGCTTTAATGAAAGAGAGAAGAAGTTCAATTTTTTCGAATGGGAAAAGTAAAATACATTATTTAATTGTTTCTTTAAAAAATGGGAAATTAAATAGATATTTTATGTGTATTTTTGAATGTTTTATTTGACATTGATAATTATTAAATTTTATTAGTTTGGAATTTGAATATTGGAAACATTGGTGTCCTATCAATTCCATTTTGAGATTTTATTTGTGAGGACAAGTATAGTTTAAGTGTGGGGGAATTGATAGATCTAATATTTTCCACATTTTTTTTATGTATTTAAATTTTTTTAAGCATCCCAAATAATAAAATTGAGCTTATATTAATCAATTTTACATTTATGATGTGTTTTTAGCAAAATGGTGTAAAACGCATAATTCTGGATTTTAGACAGATTTTTACATTAAGGGTATTTTAGTCATTTCATGAAACATATAAATCCAAATTTTGTGATTAAAATTTTTTAGATTCATGATTTTATTTCTTTAAACTTTTTCTGCTGAACTAGGAGCTGATTCGGCCATCTAAAGGGCCTAAAAATTCGTTGAAGTTGGGCATTTTTTCAGGAAGACAGCATGGACCCCACCACTATAATGGAATCCAAACTCATCTTAGAAATATCAAAATGAGGTTTTTCCACCTAGGATGGCACGAAGAAAGATATTTCCGGCTCTAAAATTAATTTTTGTGAGTTTTGAAGTCACTAAGGCAGCCACTGAACGACATACTTTTAGAGGAACCTTCCTGAAAGCTTCGTCCAAAATCAGAAACCGTCAATTAAAAATTCATAACTCCTTCATATGGTTTCCAAATGAGCTGATATTTGGAGGGTTCATGGAAAAAGATTTATGAATAACTTTCAAGAAGGGGACCACACGTGAAACTGCTATTTAATGGTTCAAGAACATGCAATATTTCAAGGTCTAGAATTCTGCCTATAAAAGGAGGCCCTCACCTCTTACCAAAATGATCCAATTATCTATTCAATTATTTCAAGGCACTATGGAGGAGATCTATACTGAGGGAGTATGCCTAAAAATCTTCCCTATTTCATTTTTTTATTTATTTCTTTTCTTGATTTTTGTTTTACTTTTCAATTGTAATTTAGATTTCTAATAAAATTCATGCATTATTTTTATTTCTCTGTCCACCCATCCACCCTATTTTTTTATTTATATTTTCTCCTTATTTTATTCTTTTATTCTTATCATATTATCCATTGTGACCTCTTAGCATCAAAAATTAGGGGTTAAACCAAGACATGGCCTGGGGGAGGTATGTGGATATTTCATTTATTATGTGCTTAAATTCTGATGTTTTATTATGTTCGTGATGAGAATGAGTGATGTGCATGGGTGTGGCGAGCATCCACCATGGCACTGATCTCAAACTCATTTCTATTGTTTTATTAAATATTTTTCCTTCGTTATACTGGATACAATCTCTTCATATGATGGAGTTGATCCATTTAGAGGTTGAAATGGCATACGATGGAGCCAGGTCTTGGAAGATGTCACACTCTCGATTGAGGTGTGCCATCCACCTTAATTATAGGAGGAGGTGAAGTTAATATTTCTAAATTAATTCCATATTTCACTCCATTAAATAAAATAATAGTAATTCAAGAATGAGATCTCATAATTCAATTATCAAACTTAATTTAAACACCAACAAGGAGAATGATGGAACCCACAAACCAACCCATAAAGGCCAAGTTATTTCTCAATTAATTAAATTTTGTCATTGCATGTTAGTTTTATTTTTTATTTTAATTAAATTATATTCCATTAATAGATAAAAAAATAACCAAAATAAGTAGTTTAGTTAAATTAGATTAAGTGAGTGAACGGCTGAAACGACTCTTTAAGAGAGACGACCCAGGTCAGCCTCTATGCTGCACTAGGGAAATTAAATTTCTTTTTCCACACCCTAGGAAAGGCATACGTCAATAGCTTAAAATTTTTAGTGACATATTTGAAGTATTTGTTCGAAGTTATCATTTTGGAATGATATTTTTAAAAATTAAAATTTTTAATAGTATTAAAATTGACATAAATTATACTTTAAACTAAATAATATATATTAAATTATTTAATGGTCATAAAAATATAAGGTTCATCCAACTAAATTTTATAGTGATAAATATGTCATAAATAATCCACTTGGTGTTTTTTTTTCATTTTATAGTAACTATATTAACCCTATACTGTAAAAATACAAGAAGATACTATAAGAGTTAAACTGTTTAAGTAAGGGTTAAACCCAAAAAGAAAAGGCTAATTTTATGATATAAACATATCTAAAATTCATTGGTTGAGGGGATTACGACTAAAAATAAAATTATATTCTAAATAAATCTCTTTATATCTATTTTAATCCAAAAATAAATTTATAATAAATTAATAATTTAAAATTTTCCAAAATCTCTCCTCACCTCTCTTATAAAATAAAACTTCTCCTTATCATTAATTCACACCTCCAACGCTATTTTTATGAAGAAACCCTACCAATTATCTATCCAATGTTCCCTAACTACATCATAGAGGCCATAATTTGAGAATAAATTCATCCAATGGAGTCCTTTGGTGGAAAACAAAAGAGATACCAAAAAATAGGTAATTTTTTTATCACCTCTTTCAAATATCTTTTCTTATTCTTATTCTCCTTCCTATTTCTATGTTGTTTCCACACCAAATTAAAAAATAAAAAATATATTATATGCTGATATGTTTTTATGATTATAGTACAACCATATTCCTTTATTTACTCATCCTAATAAAATTGTATCACCGTGCCTGCGTAAATATGGCTTACCTTTTCCACGTCGTAGTGTAATTGTTTTTCATGTATACTTTATTTATATGGGTATCAAGATGAATATAAAGGTTGTAAATAATAAATATGGAATAAAATTGTTGATTTATAATTAATATTCTATCCAATTTCATACCCTTTAATAATTTGGAATGATATCATCGCTCGTACGTTAGTACGACTTACTATCTCCACGATGCGATGAGATTCATCTTCCACGTTCACCATTCTAGGATAATTATAAAATATATATATTATTATTAATAAGTATGGAAAATATTATATAATAATTCTAATTGAATAAAATATATATATATATATATATTCTTTTAAATATATGTCCTTCACTTATTTCCATTCAATACAATAAGAAAATGGAAACAGCTTTCATGCATACGTACGACCTACCCTCTCCATGAACGATGTATTCCATTTCATATATCTCTCTATTATATATATTTATATTCTGAATATATATGATATATAAATAATTATATACATTCATTATGTAATTAAATCATTATATAAGTAATACGATCAATAATAACAAATCAAAACACGTACAATAAAGAAAGCGAGTATTACCTGAAATATTTATTTAACTTGGAAATTATTAATAAATGGGTAATATAAATCCATAAACAAATCATTTATGATATATTAAATATTATTTTTATATTATAATTTAATAATATGTTTGAAACCATTATACATGAGTTTCAGACACATACAGAGAGTATCAGACTTAAGGTAAGGGAATTCCATCTCAATTTTAATTTTTGTCAGATATAAGCCATGTTCACCACCATTTTCTTGTGTGTGGTGGATGTAATTAAACTATAAAATTTTATATCATGAATATTTTTATCTTCATGGTATTTAAATATTCATTTTAATATATTGGATATATTATATAAATGTTAAAATTCGTATGGGATGCTTTGAATGTTTAATGAATTAATCCTTCTTCCATCTCAATAATCTTAGTATTATCATACATATTTATTTATATGTACATAAAATATTGTAAAGAAAATTTTATAAATATTGTTAATTTCATTCAAATGTTTTCAAAAGGAATATTTTTAAGGTTTTATGTAGGGGATTTTTGTCTCGCTTTTATTTCTGTGAGAAAAATGCCTCATACAGTACTTTTTTCTTATAGGTGGTATATATACTTCCCATGAATGCATTTTATGACTATTATCCATAATATTATGATGTTTCTATATTATTATAATCTTCATTTTTACATGGTTCATATGATTATATTTATTATTAAGTGATGAGTGTTGATTTCACAATCTCCTCCATATTTGGGATTGATTCGTTTTAAGTCTCCATTCGGTAATATTTATTATCCATGTCCAAGTTTTCTAAAAATGTTTATATAAAATGTTTTATTATCATATATATTTTTAAAGTCATTTTTACCCATTTTTTACTTTTTACTACACTCTTTTAAAGGAATATTTCTTTCATTTTCCAAATGAAGCACTTTTTAACTTTTTCGATAAAAGTACGAGAAGAATGTTTTATTTTAACTTATACGACAAGAATGGATTTTTATGCTTCCATAATGCCTTATTTCCTTGATTTTTCCCTTAAAAGTTTTCAAAGTTATTTTCAATGAAACTCTTTTCTTTCAAAATTGTGCGGAATTTTAAGAAGAGAAAACTATTTCAACAAAGAAAGGATATTTTCCTCAAGAATGGTTTTAAATTATTTTCATGATTCCTATATATGTTTTCAAAGTGGTTTCAATTAAAATAGTTTTGAAAATGTTTTATGTTTTAAAAATTTATTTTAAAAAAAATCATGTTCTAAGTGATCTTTCAAAATCCTTCCCCTCCTATGATGGCATACTTTGTTATTTTTCAAGAACACCATTCATATTATTTCTATAAATGGTTAATGTTTTGATGGAAGGATGTTTAATAAACCCAAATTATTTTCATGGGTTATTATTTTGATGAAATTGTTATGAAACCTGTATCTTTTCTAAAGGTTATGATATGATTACATGTTTATGATTCCCATTTTATTCCTTGGGTTATTTTTATTATAAATGTTTTATATTTTTGTGGAATATGTATGTATGATTTCATTATGAGATTGGTGGGACCTATATCTCCCACCAATGGATTGAATAAATATTTATATCTCATGAGAAAAAATATGATGGTATTGGTAGTGAACCTTCAAGAGTAATATGGCCATGGGAATGATCCATCACTATTAAGATGGTATGAGTAGTGAACTCATGCTTTTAAGATGGCAATGAGAGTAAACAATGACTACTAATATGGTATGGGGAGTGAACCCATACTACTAATATGGTCTTGTAAGTGATGCCTTGGATACTATTGAAATTAGTATATACTTATGTGTCTTCCATAATTCCATGTTTTATTCCTATGATATGTTTTCTTGGCCTATGTTTTTTTTATTTCCTTATGATTCATGTCTTATAAATTTCCATTATTTATACAGTGTTTCCTATATATGATATTTTATATGCTGGTTATGATCATCTATTTTCATAGTCATGTTCTCAAAACCTTATACTCATGATTATGTGTACAAATCTCCCTTTTTTACCCTTACTGAGTATTTAAGCTCACCCCTTTATTATGTTTACTTTCCCTGGGTTACGAAGAAATGTTTTAGGTTGGAGGTGGAGATCTTTGTGGGATATGTTGATGATCTTTCATCGAGATATAATTTTTTCCAAGTTTCCAAAGAATTAAATTGTTATGGTCATCAGTCATGTATTATTGTAATGTACTGAATATACAACTAAAATGATGTAATATCCATGTATGTCAAGTCTGGGTCACTATAGTTGGTATTAGAGGAAAGATTTAGTCAACCTTTGGAAACTAGTATAATAAAACATTGGTTAAATCCCTAGGTATATTTCTAATGATATGTCTAGGGATGTTCCTATGGAGAATTCTAAGGATGAGTTAATGATTAGGAAAATGTATTGGATATTTTGTAAATGATAGTGTAAGTGGTTTCCTAAAATTACATACCTATCTGGATACTAGAAGTTAATGTGGATATGGAAAATATTTACCTAAGAGTAATAACTCTACTGAGATGTTTTGGGTCTGACTCGGGGTAATCTGGTACATGAAAAATAGAATTTATGTACATCTTTGTTGACACTCTTGAGGGATATGCTTTGGAAATTAACAAAATCATTGTGAATCATTATAAAGGATTAGAATAGAATTTGGATATGAATGACCTGGGGTAAATCTAAGGTGTCATAGATTAAAGAGGGTGTAACAAGTTAGACATCCTATAAGTGAATTTGTATTATTATGTAGTTCCTCATTTTTATAAGTGTTTCTTACACTATGATTTCTGGTTTTCGTAAATAGAGGTAACTGGAAGGAATTGGGATAACATTAAATCTGATGGACAAATTGGTGACTATGAGAAATTAAATTGTGTAATGATTGGAGATAAATATATTGCAATTACACAAAATCAGTTATCACGATATATGATTAACAAGGTCAACTTTAGTTGTATTCCTAAGTTATCAAATAAGAGGAAGATGGACTTCTATGCTTGTTCACATGGTGAGAAACATAGAATAAATAAGATTAAGATTACTATATATTAAGAAGAAGGAAAGAAGAACCTTGATCAATACCTCAAATAGAGGGGAATATATTATCTATGTTGGAAAAAGGGTCACAGAGTGATAGACTGACATGGAGTTCAATGTCTTGTCTGTGGAGAATAAGGGAATTACCCAACTAAATGCCTTGACTTTAGAATTTACTTCAAAATTGAGGAAGGGTATATTCCATGCCAATCATTGAAAAGGATGGATTAAAGTGTTTATGTATTTGGTTCAATAATTATGAAATATATAAGGATTGTTCTGTTTTTGAATTTTTTAATGTGGATTTCAATGAATATGTTGAATGGTTCTTATGGACAAGATAAGTGATGATGAAATTATGATTAAGGGAAAGATAACCATTAATATGTTCCTTATGTTAAGATAATGATGTTTAAATAAAAATATGTTTGATATGGAGAAGTAATTGGATGATACTGATTACCTTGGAACTAAATAAGGACTTGTTGACAGGGTAGTCTATGTTATCATAGATGATGTTTACAAATTATTGTATTTAAGGAATATTTTCAGTAACATTTGAAATAAGGAAGAATACATGTTTTAAAAAATTATTTAGGGTAATTCAGGTCATTACCATGTTTCAAGAGAATATATGATGAGGGTATTCACATGTTTGGAATGTGACAACCAAGAGATAATTTGAGATACACGGAGGATCAATATTAAGCTAATTATATGACCTTATTTATACTATTTTTTATTTTCATCTTTCAGAAGGGTTATAAGATTAACCATTCATGAAAAGTTAAGTTAAAAATTAGATGAAGTATATATTATGGAGTTTGTATTGATAACCTTAGTTAAAATTATATTTAGTGATTAACCTTATTTCAAGGATTTTCCTCCTAATTATTTTTGGAAATTATATTATTGAGGTTTTAGAAATAGAAATCATGTATGTCAGGTCAGAACCAATCAAGTCCAAAAAGTCTAACGTTCTTGAACCCATGACCTAATGGCAATAAGGGTTTCACGTCTACAAATGTCCTATGTGATGTCTTGGTTAATGTATATTTATTTTTAATGAATAATATTTATGATGAACTAATAGTATTACTTTTTATGTTTATAAATTAATGAATATTGATAGTCAGATATTTCATTATTTTTTGGGGTCTTAAGATCCATTAAAATTTTATTTCTAGACCTTCATTCCTTGAGGTAATGACTGTATTAGAAATTGATAAAATCACAAACAATGTATGAAATTATGTTTATATAAATATATTAAGAATTAATCAATGTTCTGAAAGTGGTCAAAAATTATATTCCTAATAGCTTAATTCTCATTGAGCTGATGGCATTTTAAATAATCACATATTTATGACTTCAGGGCCATATAATTTTCTTTGATCATTCACTTGTTTTTGATTGATGACATCAATCACTCCCTATAAATATTTATTATTTTCCTTCATTTCCAATCATCACTCCCAACCTATGTTCTCCTATGTGGAAACTAAGTTATATGTCACTTTGGGTAACTATTATGGTTCCAAAAATTTCTTTTTAAGGGAAGTTTCAGTTTACATTTTTATTATGTGAGTTTATATGAATGAAACTTTCAATTATTAAAACATTGAAAACCAAGATGAATTTCGAGGGAAAAATTCATTTTAAGGGGGTATAATGTAACACCCTAAAATTTTGGGGATTTTTTTTTGAATTAATTTAATATTTTGATATTTTTTACTTTACACAACACTAAAAATATATTTCCTTAAGTAAACTATTTATTTCAAACTAAACTAAATTATCATATGTTACACACAACATCTATTTGGCATACAACGCACACAACACTAAGTTGGCGTACGATACATGCAATACTGATTTTCTACAAAACATCTCTTTTTTAATATTATTATCTAAATGATATAATTATAAACTATCCATTAAAAATAGTTATACGAATAGTAATAACTACTATTAAAATATTGATAATAAATTATAAGATTCTTGGTAAAGTCCTTCTATGTTTAAAAATATCATTTTCTCAAATGAACCACTTTTAATGTCATTTTAATAAAGATAATTTCAGACACTAATGTAAAATTATTTTGGTGAAATAAACATCATTTTTAAATTTAGAATATGAAAATTATCTTAGGCTGAATTTTTGGTATTTTTATGAAAACTTTCAATTTTTGATGAATACTGAAAACAATTGCTTTATTGTTAAAAAATTAACTTTTTCATTTAAATAAATTTTTTTAAATTAAATTGATTTTAAATTAAAAATAGATAAATAATACATATATTAATCCAATGTAGTTCCGTGGAATTATTTTTACAATATAATTAGATATAAAAAAATTATCGAACTTTTGAACATCTCTTTTACCCACCTTCTAGCCACATTTTTAGGATTAGTAGTAAATGTAATATTATCACTTCTATGAATTGAATTTAAAAAACAATACATTCATGGTTGTAATTAGGGTAAAAAAATGTAATCTAATAGGATCAAAATATCTTTTTGTGAATAGTAACTTTTCATTTTTATTTACCACTGTTAAATGTAAATAGGGTAATTAAAGGTAAAAAAATATTATAATAATATAAAATTACCCTAAAACATGTCATAATTTCATTGGATATTTATTTTTAGAAAAAATAAATCTTAAGTAAAAAAGATATGATCCCCTTTAGCCACATTTGTTAGATTAAGATATTTGTAATAATTTATTTACAAAAGAGTTAAAAGTGTCATATTCAAATTTTAATAACTAAGCAATTTTTATATAGGGTTATAAAAAAAGATAAATTATACAGTAAATATTCATTATAAATATTATAAATATATCTACATTATTATAATTTATTTATAATTTTTATACATTGAATAATTAATTTTAATTATGACACAATGATGATGCAGTAATTTATTTATTAATGGAAAAATCAACTAAATGATATTAATTATATTAAAATAAATTTAATTTGACTTAATTACTGACATATAATAATTTTATAGACAAATTAGACATTTTATTAGCATATTGGAAGTATTGGTTTGAAGAGATCATGTTGGTTTGATATTTTTAAAAATTCAAATATTGAATATTATTAAAATTTACATCAATGATACTATAAAATAAATAATATTTTTTAAAAATTATATAAATTCATATAAATAAAAGGTTCATAAAAATTACTTTTATAGAGTTAAATTTTTCATAAACCATCCAATTGGGGTTAATTTTTCATTTTATAGTAACTATATAAACCCTATAGTTTAAAAATACAAGAATACACAGTAAAAATTAAATTGTTTAACTAACGGTTAAATCCAAAATATAAAGTCAGTTTTATGACCTAAACATGTCTAAAAGTAATTGGTTAAGGGTATTTAGACTCATCCTCATCTTAGACTTGAAATAAATTAATTTTTATCTATTTTAAACTGAAAATAAATTTATAATAAATTAATATGTTAAAATTTTCCTAAAGTTCCCTTCACCGCCGCCAAAATCCTTTTTTTTCATTTTCTAAAAATACGGTTTATGGGTTACCGGTAACCATAAAAACATAGATCCAAGATCCAACATCATCAACGGCGGTCATGGAACCCACATACCAGAGACCAATTCACAACATCATCAACGGCGGTCATGGAACCTGCATACCTGAGACCAAACCACAACATCAGCACAGTTCAAAATTCAAAATTCCAACAAACCCATCACCACACACAATCAACGAGCCACCTCGAGCTGCGTCCCCAAATTTACCACATCATCAACCGTCTGTAATTCCAATGAGAGCCCACCAACCCTCTCCACCGCAGTCGTAACCTCGAAACCCTTGAGAACACCATCCAGAGGCGTCACCATCACGCCCCCCCCCCCCCCCCACCAAAGAGGAACCAGATCACCAACGACGACATCGAGATCGCCGTCATCACATCCACAGCATCACCACCAACATCATAAATTGTAGGAAACAAACATAAAGGCTGGTAGGTGGCAACACCAGGCCTTTGAAAATCACAATCAACTAAAACACAAGCAGATTCAGAGTTCATCTCATCAAGACTAATAGGAAGCACCATAAACATTCCCAAGAAAATCACGAGCAGAACCAAGAGACCAAACCAGGATTCACCATGAATCAGAACAAACTGCAAAAGGAACACCATCTCCTTAAAAAACCCATCATTAAAACCTGAGAAACCATGAAGAAGAACACGAAACCTGAGCTTGAGTGAAAGAGCCACCATCCCTCATCTCAGCATTGGATCGGCGTCCTCTTTATCAGAAACCAAATCATCCGCCCACCGCATGAAAAACCACCAATTGAAGAACCATCCAAGATATCCAGTGTTGCACAGCATCTAGAAAAAAAACAGAGGAGGCGAAAAAGACAGAGTAAAGGAAGATCACCATTTCCATGGAGAGACGGCGGAAACCCTAGGAGATGGGACAAGAGCGAGACCGAGAGTGGTGCCCTTTACGGGCCCATGAGCCAGTTTCCTTATAAAAGGGAACTTCTCCTTATCTTTAATTCACACCTTCAAAGCCCTTTGGCATGAAAAAATTCCATCCATTTCCTCTATAAACTTCTCTTTGTACAACCTAAATTCCATATATTTGGAATGAATCAATTCTATGGAGTCATTTTGTGAAAATCAAAATGAGATACCTGAAAAAGAGGTAATTGTTTTATCACTTCTTTCAATGTTCTTTTATTATTATACTTACTCTTTATATGTTTTTTCCATACCAAATTAATAAATATAGAATCTAATATATTTTGAGATGTTTTTATGATTTTGGAACAACCATATTCTTACTTTTACTCATCATATAAATAACAATATCACTATGCCTGTGTACATATGGCTTACTATCTCCATGCCGTGGTGTAAACTCTTTTTCATGTATACTTTATTTCTATGAATATGACGAAGAATATAAAGGACGTAAATAATAAATATTAAATAATATTTTTTCTGTATAATTAATATTCCATCCAATTCCCTACCCTCTTTCAATATGGAATGATATCATCACTCGTGCATCCGTACGACTTACCATCTCCACAACACGATGAGATTCATCATCCACATTCACCATTATAGGATGATTATAAAAGTATATATATTATTAATATGTTTGAAATATATGATAAAATAATTTTTCTATAAAAATAAATATATATATATATACATATATTCTATTAACTTATTTCCATTCAATAATATAAGAAAACGAAAACAGCAATTATGCATACGTACGCCCTACCGTCTCAATGAATAGTGTATTCCATTCCATATATATCTATATTATATATATTTATACGATGAATATATATGATATATAAATCATTTTATTCATTCTTTATGTAATTAAATCATGACCTATTTAATACGATCATGAATAACAAGTCAAAACATGTATGATAAAGAAAGCAATTATTACCCAAAATATTACTTTAACATGGAAAATATTAATAAACGGGTAATATAAATCCCTAAAAGAATCATATATGATATAATAAATATTACTATTCTATTATAAGTTAAAAATATGTTTAAAACCATTATACATGATTTTCAGACACATACAGAGAGTATCAGACTTAAGGTAAGGAAATTTCATCTCACTTTTAATTTTTATGAGATATAGGCCATGTTCCCAACTATTTTCTTGTGTTTGGTGTATTTAATTCTCCTATTATATTTTATATCATGAATATGTATATTTTCATGGTATTTAAAGAATCATTTTAAGATATTGTTCATTTTATTTAAATGTTCAATGTGGAATGGGATGCTTTGAATGTTTAAAGAATTAGTCCTTTCTCAATTTAAATAATATTTTTTTTACCATAAATATTTATTTATAAGTATATAAAGGATTATAAAGAAAATTTTATGAAAATTTGTAATTTAATTCAAATGTTTTCAAAAGGAATATTTTTAAGGTTTTATATAGGGGATTTTTTTCACACCTTTATTTTTATGAGACAAATTCTTTATATGCTACTTTTTTCTTCTATGTGGTGTATATACTACCCATGAATTTATATTATGAGTATTATACAAAAGATTATGATATTTATATATTCATATTCCTTTATTTTTACATCATTCATAATATTCTATTGATTATTAAGTGATGAGTTTTGATTTCACAATCTCTTCCATATTCAGAATTGTTTTGTTTTATGTCTTAATTGGGAAATAATTATCATCCTTGTACATGTTTTATAAAAATGTTTTCAAAAAATGTTTTATTACAATATATATGTTTAAAGTAATTTTTACCCATTTTTACTTTTTACTACATGCTTTGAAAGGAATGTTTCTTTTATTTTCCAAATGAAGTATATTTTTTTAGTAAATGTACAATAATAATGTTCTATTTTAAATTATACAACATGAATGGATTTTTATGATTTCATAATACCTTATTTCCTTGATGATTATCTTAAAATTTTAAATATTTATTTTCAAATAAATTATTTTCTTTTAAAATTTTCCGGAATTTTAAGAAAAGAAAACTACTTCAACAAAAAAATTATATGTTCCTCAAGAACTGTTTTAAATGATTTTCATGATTCCTTTATATGTTTTCAAATTGTTATCAAATAAAATGGTTTTCAAAATTCATTTTGTTTTAAAAAGTTATTTTTAAGAAAAATTCATATTATAAGTGATCTATCAAAATCATTCCACACCAATGATGGCATACATTGTTATTTTTCAAGAATACCATTCATATTCTTTCTCTGAATGGTTTATGTTTTGATGTAATGATGTTTAAGAAACCCCACTTCTTTTATTGGGTTATGATTTTGATTAAATGATTATGAAACTTTTATCTTTTCCACAATTTATGATATGATTTTATGTTTTTTATTCCCATTTTATTCCTTGGGTTATGTTTATGATAAATATTTTATGTTTTTGTGGCACATGTATGTATTATTTCATTATTAGATGGGTGGGACCTATATCTCCTCCAATGTATTAGGTAAATTTTTATATCTCATGAGACAAACTAAGATGGTATTGGCAGTGAACCTTGACTACTAATATGGCCATGGGAGTTAACCATGACTACTAAGATGGTATGAGGAGTGAACTCATTCTACTAAGATGGTCATGGGAGTGAACCATGACTAGTAAGATGGGATGGGGAGTGAACCCATACTATTAATAGGGTCTTGGAAGTGATTCCTTGGATACTATGAAAATTAGATTATGGTTATGTGTCTACCATAATTCCATGTTTTATTCCTATGTTAGGATTTCTTGGCCAAATGATCTTTATTACATTATGATTCATGTCTTATGAATTGCCATTTATTTATGACATGTTTCTTTTATATGATATTTGATAAGTGGGGTATGATATTATATTTTTGTGATCATGTTCTTATACCCTTATGCTCATTATTATGCTTACATATCTCCCTTGTTTACCCTTACTGAGAATTTGATCTCACCCCTTTCTTATGTTTCCTTTTCCCATGTTAAAAAGAAAGGCTATATGTATAAGTAATAAGGATGGAGATATTTATGGGACATTTTGAAGATCTTTTACTAGGATAGAATATTTTTTTCCAAGCTTCCAATGATACTAAACTATTATGGTCCTTATGCATGTATTATTGTAATGTACTGAATATACATCTAAAATGATATAATATCCATATATGACAAGCCTGGGTCTCTATAGTTGGTATCAGAGGGAAGGTTTGTTAAATCGTTGGAAACTAGGATAATAAAATTTTATTGAAATCCCTAGGTATATTTCTAATGATAAGTCTATGGATATCCCTAAGGATAAGTCTAAGGATGAGTTATTGAATGGGAAAATATCCTGGAATTTTTTTAAATGATAGAGTAAGTTGTTTCCAATCATTACATCCTTTTATGGATACTACAAGTGTTTGTGGCTCTTGAAAAGATGTACCTAAGAATAACAACTCCATCAAGATGTTCCGAGCCTGACTCGGGGTAATCTAGTACACAACAACGGGCATTGTTGCACACCTACTTTGCACTCTCAGGGGATATTCTTTGGAAATTTACAAACTATTGATGTACTATTATGAAGTATTAGAATATAAGTTGGATATCAATAACCTAGGGTGAACCTAAGGTGTCATATATTAAATAGGGTGTCATAAGTTAGACATATTATAAGTGACTTTTTATTATTATGTGGTCCTCATTATTATAACTATTTCTTACACTATCATTCATGGTTTTAGTAAATGGAGGGACCTAGAAGGAATTGGGTTAACATTGAATCTCATGGAAAATTTGGTGACTATGAACAATGAAATTGTGTAATTATTGGAGATAAAGATATTTTGATTATACTAAATCAGTTATCATGATATATGATTAACAAGGTGAACTTTAGTGATATTCCTAAGTCATTAAATAAGAGGAATATGACTTTTATACTTGTTAATATGGTGAGAAACATAGAGGAAAAAATGTTTACCTTCCTATGTGTTAATAATAATGAAAGAAGAACCACGAGGAATACCTCAAATGGAGGGGAAGATGCTATCTCTGAGCGAAAAAGGGTCATAGAGTGACCAAATGTCATGGAGTTTGATGTCTTATCTATGGAGAACACATTAATTGCCCAAATCAATGCCCTGACCTAATAATTTACTTCTAAATCAGGGAAGGTCCTATTCCATGATAATAATTGAAAAGGATGGATTGAAGTGTTTTTGTATTTGGTTCAATAATTATAAAATATATAAGTATTTTTCAGCTTTTGTGGTTTTTATTGAGTATTTAAATGAATATGTTAAATGGTTCGGATGGACTAGATAAGTGATGTTGAAATTTTGATTAAGGGAAAGATAACCCTTAATATGTTCCTTATGTTAATATAATGATGTTTGGATAAAGATATGTCTGATATGAATAATTAGTTGGATGATACTGATTACCTTGGAACTAAATAAGGACTTGTTGACAAGGTTGTCTATGTTAGCATGGATGATGTTTACAAATTCTTGAATTTATGGAATATATTCAGTAACATTTGGAATAAGGAAGCATGCATGTTTTGCAAAAGTATTTATGGTAGTTCAAGTCATTAACTTATTTCAAGAGAATATATAAGGATCGTATTCACATGTTTGGAATTTGACAACCAGGATATAATTTGTGATACATGGTGGATCAATGTTAAGATGATTATGTGACCTTCTTTATACTATTTTGGATTTTCACCTTTCAAAAGGTTTATAAGGTTAACCATTCATGAAAAGTTAAATTTAAAAATTGGATGAAATATTTATGTATTATGTTTTTATTAATAACCATATTTAAAAGGATATTTAGTTATTAACCTTAATTCAAGGATGCCCGTCATAATTATTTTGGAAATTATATTTTTGTGGTTTTAAAAAAGGGAATCATGTATGTCGGGTGACAACTAATCAAGTCCAGCAAGGTCTAGGGTCTTAAACCCATGACCAAAGGATGGTAATGGTTTCATGACTACCACTGGCCTATGCGATGTCTTGGATAATGTATATTAATTTTTAATGAATAAATATTTTTGATGAACCAGTAGTTTTACTTTTTATATTTATAGATTATGGAATGTTGATAGTTAGACTTTTCATTATTTTGTGGGCCTTAAGATCCATTAAAAGTGTATTTATGGACATTAATTCCATGAGTTAATGGATGTATTATAAATTTATTGAAGCACAAACAATTTATTATATTTTGTTTATATAAATATATAAATAATTACTCAATGTTTTGAAAGTGACCAAAAATTGTTGTCCTAATAGATTAATTTTTATTGAGATGGTGGTCTTTTAAATCATCACAAATTTATGACTTTGAGGCCCTCAAATTTCCTTTGATTATTAACTTGTTTTTTATTAATGACCTCGATCAGTCCCTATAAATATTTACATTTTTTCTCCATGAACAATCTTCACTTACAACCTTTGTTCTCCTCTGTGGAAAATCAGTTATATGTCACTTTGGGTAAACATTATGGTTACAAATTTTCCTTTATAAGGGAAGTTTTTTTATAATGTTTTATGATGTGGGTTTCTATAAATGAAAATTTCAAGTATTAAATCTTTGATAACCTAGAAGAATTTCATGGGTAAAATTCATTTTAAGGGGGATAAAATGTAACACCCCGAGAGTTTGGTGAAATGTTTTTAGAATTATTTTTATATTTTTATATTTTTCACTTCACACAACACTTAAAATAGATTTTCACTAAGTCATATATTCTGTTCACACTAAACCAACCTGTCATATGTTGTACACAACACCGAGTTTGCGTATGATGCATGCAACACTGAGTTGGCCTACGATACATGCAACACTGAGTTTCTACAAAACATATCTTATTATTATTATTATCTAAATGATATAATTATAACCTAGACATTAAACCTAGGTATATTCATAGTAATAACTACATTTCAAATATTGATAATAAAATATTAGATTCTTGGTAAAGTCTTTTTATGTTTAAAAATACTATTTTCTCAAATGAACCACTTTTAATGTCCATTTAATAAAGAGAATTTTAGACAATCATGTAAATTTTTTTTGCTAAAATAAATATCATTTTTAAATTTAGAATATCTAAATTAGCATTGGGTGATTTTTTAGAAATTTTCTGAAAACTTTCAATTTTTGATGAATAGTGAAAACACTGCTTTTTTGTTAAAAACTGAATTTTTCATTTAAATAATAATGTTTGAATTAAATTTATTTTAAATTAAAAATGGATAAATAATAAATATATTAATCCAATTTAGGTTATTGGAAAAAAAATTACAATAGAATTAGATATAATTTTTTTGAACTTTTGAATGTCTCTTTTACCAGCCTTCTAGCCACATTTTCGGGATTAGCAGTAAACATAATTTTACCACTTCTATGAATTTAATTTCAAAAAATAGATATACATGGTTGTAATTAAGATGAAAATTTTTATCTAATAGAATCAGAATAATTTTTGGTCAATATTAACTTTTAAATTTTATTTACCACATTTAAAGGTAAAAAGGGTAATTAAAGGTAAAAATAAAATTATAATAATATAAAATTACCATAACACTCGAACTAATTTAATTGGATATGTTTTTTTGACCAAAATAAATCTTAGGTCAAAAATCAGATTTTTTTAAGCCCCTTCTGTTAGATTAAGATATTTATTATAATTTATTTAAAGAAAAGTTAAAGGTGTCATATTCAAATTTTAATAACTAAATAATTTTTAATATTAAGTTATACATAATATAAATTATAATAGAAATACTCATTAGAAATATAGGAAATTTATCTACATCATTATAATTTATTTATAATTTTTATATATCATATTATTAAAGTTAATTATGACACAATGATGATGAAATAATTTATTTATTAAAGGAAAAATCAAATAAATGATATTAATAATATTAAAATAATTTTAATTTTACTTAATTAATGAAATTAAATAATTTTATAGATACTGTAGACATGTTAGTGATAGTGTTAATGTATTTTTTGAATTTATCATGTTGGTTTGATATTTTTTTTAAATTCAAATATTGAACAGTATTAAAATTGAAAAAAACGATAATTTAAAATAAATAATGTATTATTAAATGATTTAAAAGTCATAAAAATCTAAGGTTCATCAAAATAAATTTTATAGTGTTAAATATTTCATAAATTATTCACTTGGGGTTATTTTTTCATTTTATTTTTACTATATTAACCCTATAGTGTAAAAATATAAGAAGACATTGTAAGAGTTAAACTATTTAACTAAGGGTTAAATCCAAATGATAAGGTTAATTTATAACCTAAACATGTATAAAATTCACTATTTTATGGGATTTAGAATCATAATCATCTTATACTTTAAATAAATCACTTTTTATCTATTTGAAACTAAAAATAAATTTATAATAAATTAATATTTTAAAATTTTCCTAAAGTGCCCCTCACTTCTCCTATAAAAGAGAACTTATCCTTACCTTCAATTAAAACCTCCAAATCCCATTGGATCTGCCAAAACCTACCCATTTAATCTCCAAACTTCCTTCAATACATCCTAGAGTCCATACTTTGGGAAGAAAATCATCCTATGGAGTCCTTTTTGTGCAAATCAAAAGGACATACCTGAAAAGGTGGTAATTTTTTTCTCATTTCTTTCAAAGTTATTTTATTCTTCTACTTATTCTTTCTATATTGTATACATAAAAAATTAATAACACCAGAATATAATATATTCTGATATGTTCTTGTGATTATGGTATAACCATATTCCTACTTTTACTCATCCAATGAAAAAACTTATCACCATGCGTGTGTGTGTACGACTTACCATCTCCACGTTGTATTGTAAACAATTTTTTTGTATTATTTATTTTTATGGGTATGAAGATTAATATGAATTATGTAATTAATAAATATGAAATAATATTGTATGTTTATAATTCATATTCCATACAATTCAATACCCTTTAAACATATGGAATGATATCATCTCTCGTGTGTACGTGCGGATTACCGTCTCCACAATGTGATGAGATTAATCTTCCACGTTCACCAATCTAGGATGATTATAAAAAATACATATATTATTAATAAGTTTAAAATATATGATATAATAATTCTAATGGAAAAATATATATATTTTTGTATGTATGTATGTATGTTTTCTTGTACAAACTAGAATGACTATCTTACATGATCTTCCCTCCTTAATCGATTTAATGTACCCTGAGGGAATAAAGCTCAATCACATATAGTCAATGAAGATTTTTGTGCATATCATAATATATTTCCAAACTTGTAAATAAATGTTAGGTCGCCCTATCCCACGGGATTGTATGTATCATGAAATGATATATAAAGGGTCGTGTCATAATTATATAATGAAATCCCATGACAAATACCAATCCAATTTTAGGAAGATATAGTCAAGATGGATCTTATTGAAAACAACACCTACATAATTTGATATATGTTCACATATATTTTTAACAATTAATTTAAAACATTAAAACACATTTAATTTTAAACATACCTTGACCCATAGATGCATATACCTCTCTTGAATGATATATATCTTGTTCCTATTTCCCTATCTTGTATTTATTCCTCTAAATAATTAGTAATTAAAAAAATATAGACTATATATCAAATTAAGATATTGTAAATAGTGTTTACACGTACGTACGACCTACAGTCTCTATGAACGTTGTTTACACATACGTACGACCTACAGTCTCTATGAACGGTGTTTTCCATTTCATATATCTCTCTATTATATATATTTTTATTATAAATATATATGATATATTTATTATTTTATAAAAATTTAAGTAAATCGTGATATATGAACGGTGATTTTATTCCATCCAATTCCCTACCCTCTTTCAATATGAAAATGGAAACAGTGTTTACGCGTACGTACGACCTACAGTCTCTATGAACGGTGTTCTCCATTTCATATATCTCTCTATTATATATATTTATATTCTAAATATATATGATATATTTATCATTTTATAAAAAAATTAAGTAAATCGTGATATATGTAATACGATCAAAAATTTCCAGTCAAAACATGTATGACAAAAAGAAATTATTACCTGAAATATTGCTTTAACGTGGAAATTATTAATAAATGGGTAATATAAAGACAAAAAAGAATAATATATTATATCATAAATATAATTATTATATTATATGTTAATAATATGCTTAAAACATCTATATATGAGTTTTGAACACATATAGAGAGTATCAGACTTAAGGTAATGGAATTTTGTCTCACTATTAATTTTTATGAGATATAAGACATGTTCACCACTAGTTATTTGTGTGTGGTGGATGTAATTATACTATTATATTTTATATCATGAATATGTTTATATTCATGGTATTTAAATATTCATTTAATATATTGGGAATATTATTTAAATGTTCAAAGTGGTATGGGACACTTTGAATGTTTAAAGAATTAATCCTTTCTCCATTTCAATATTATTGGTATTATCGTACATATTTATTTATATTTATATAAATTATTATATAGAAAATTTTATTAATATTTTTAATTTCATTCAAATGTTTTAAAAAGGAATATTTTTAAGTTTTTATATAGGTTAGTTTTGTCTCACCTTGATTTTTGTGAGACAAATGCTTCATACACTACTTTTTTCTTCTACGTGGTGTATATATTGCCCATGAATGTATTTTATGAGTCTTATATAGAATATTATGATATTTCTATGTTATTATAATTTTATTTTTTACATGGGTCATATGATTCTATTTATTATTAAGTTATGAGTGTTGATTTTATAATCCCTTCCATATTCGGGATTGTTTCTTTTTAAGTCTCTATTGGGTAATATTTATCATCCATGTCCATGTTTTCTAAAATTGTTCTCATAAAATGTTTTATTATCATATAGATGTTTAAATTCATTTTTCCCATTTTTGACATTTTACTACATGATTTGAAAGGAATATTTCTTTCATTTTCTAAATGAAGTACTTTTTGACTTTTCTAGTAAAAGTAAAAGACGAATGTTTTATTTTAACTTATATGACATGAAAGGATTTTTATGCTTTAATAATTCCTTATTTACATGAATCTTCAATTACATGTTTTCAAAGTTATTGTTAAATAAATTATTTTCTTTTAAAATTGTGCAACATTTTAATAAAACAAAACTATTTCAACAAAGAAATGATATTTTTGTCAAGAACTGTTTTAAATGATTTTCATGATTCCTTTATATGTTTACCAAGAGGATTCAAAGAAAATGGTTTTGAAAATTTTTTATGTTTTAAAAAGTTATTTTAAAGAAAATTCATGTTCTAAGTGATCTCTCAAAATCCTTCCCCGCCTATTATGACATACATTGTTATTTTTCAAGAATACCATTCATATTATTTCTCTAAATGGTTTAAATTTTAATGGAATAATTTTTAAGAAAATTTCTTTCTTTTCGTGGGTTATAATTTTTGTGAAATGATTATGAAACTTGTATCTTTTCCATAGGTTATGATATGATTACATGTTTATGATTCCCATTTTATTCCTTGGGTTATGTTTATTATAAATGTTTTTTGTTTTTGTTGCACATGTATGTATGCTTTCATTATGAGATGGGTGGAACCTATATCTCCCTTCATTGCATTGGGTAAAAATTAATATCTCATGAGATAAACTAATATGATCTTAGGAGTAAACCATGACTACTAAAATGGTCATGGGAGTGAAACATGACTACTAAAATGGTATGAGGAGTGAACTCCTGCTAATAAGTTGGCCATGGGAGTGATCCATGACTAATAAAATGGAAAGGGGAGTGAACCCATACTAATAATATGGTCTTGGATGTGATTCCTTGACTACTATGGAAATCATTATATGCTTATGTGTCAATAATAATTCCATGTTTTATTCCTATGCTAGGATTTCTTGGACTATGTTATTTATTACCTTATGATTCATGCCTTGTAAATTTCTATTATTTATGCCATGTTTCTTGTATATTCTCTTTGATATGCATGGTATGATATTATATTTTCATAATCATGTTCCCATACCCTTATGATTATGTTTATTCTTACATATCTCCCTTGTTTACCCTTACTGAGAATTTGAGACCACCCATTTCTTATGTTTCCTTTCCCCAGGTTAGGAAGAATGGTTATAGGTAGAAGTGATCAAGGTGGAGATCTTTATGGGATATGTTGAAGATCTTTCACTAGGATAAAAGATTTTGTTTCCATGTTTCCAAACACACTAAAATATCATGGTCCTCGGGAATGTATTATTGTAATGTACTAAATATACATCTAAAATGATTTAATATCCATTTATGTCAAGCCTGGGTTTCTATAAACCTTAAGAAACACACGATCACCCTCTGTAAACTCATGGGGTCAAAACATCTATCATCCAATGACTTCTGGATACACTAATATGTACCCATAATTTTCCAAATTAGCTAAACCTTCTCTGATGTCTCCTTCATGATACTTAGTCCCAAAAACTCTAACTCACATTCCTCCATCCATCATAAAGTTGATCTGCATGGCCTGCCATTAGGAGCCTCATATGGGCCTTCAAAATAGTTTCCTGATAACTATTGTTATAAGAGAACTCCATAAGTGATAGGTTCTTCTATAAAGACCCATCAAAGTATTGAACACATGTTCATATCATATCCTCAATCACCTATATAGTATGTTCTGACTACCCATCTATCTGTGGGTGGAATTTCATACACAATAAAACCTATGTACCAATTTCTTTCTATAATCCCTTCCAGAAGTGCGAAATAAAATATGAGTGACAGTATAAAACTATACTCTATGGTAACCCATGAAAATAGATTATCCCTCGAACATATATGTCTCCTAACTGATCCACTAATAATGTATCCCATATATGAAATAAATTAACTACTTTCATCATTCGTTCCACAACCACCCAAATAACATAATTTATACCCATACATTTCTGAATCAGCTAAACCTGCTCTAATGTCTCTTTCATGAGACTTGGTCCCAACAACTTTGACTCACATTGCTCCATCCATCATAGAGTTGATGTGTATGGACTGCTATAAAGAGCCTCATATGGAGACATCAAAATAGTTTCATTTTTTTAAAGGTTGGGTCAAAGACTCATTTATTATTTAAAGAAAGAACCTATTTCAAACTAGGTAGAGGGATAACCATTACATAGCTCGAAGTCCCAAGACCAGGTGGTCTGAAACAAGGCCCGAAAGCCTAATTTTTTTTTCAAAGGGCCCTTCAATGAATAGTAATTCTACAGTACCTGAACTGCAACTGTACCGTTGTCTCTATAGTTCCTACTATAGTGCCTCCATCACTACAGTGCCACCGCTTTTATAGTTCCTCCACTAATAAAATATTTCTACAATACCTGCTATAATGCTGCTACAATACTCGGAAATTTATCCCTACTCGGATTTGATCATGGGTCATTTGGATGCCAAACCTTTACCACTTGGGTATAGTCTCATTGTCCATCAAAATAGTTTCCTGACAACTATTTTTATAGGTAAAATCTATAATTTCTAGGTTCTTCTATCCGGACCCATTGAAGTCTTGAACACATTTTCCTATCATACCCTCAATCATATGTATAGTATGTTCCGACTACCCATATCTTTGTGGGTGGAATGTCATACTGAATAAAACCTATGTACCAATCGATTTCTGTAACCCCCACCTGATGAAATAAATAAAATGCAATTCACTTTCTGAAACTATAATCCTAGGTAACCCATGAAAATGGAATATCACCCGAACATAAATGTCTCCCTTCTAATCCAATGAGAAAGTATCTCATATAAGAAATAAATGCACTAATTTCATCAATTGGTGAAAAACCAACAAAATAAAATCATTCTTTTAAGGAATCATCAAGAGACCCACCACAATGTCCATATTAACATCATCTCACTTCTATTATGGAATGAGAAATGGTTGTAGTAAACCCCTAGGTCATTTATTCTCATCCTTCACCAATTGAAATGTGTTGCATCTAATCATAAACCCTATAATCTCCTTTTTCATTCTTGGCCACCAATATTGTCAATGTAGGTCATGATATATTTTGTTAAAACCCAGATATACCACCCACTTTGAGTTATGAAATTCATGCATCAACTCTTTCTGCATGCACAAATGCACAACAACCTGATTTATGACATAGATGATCTAATACTCATATATTCTATAATGTAAAGGTGACACCCACCTTCAAGGATTTCACATAAAGATAAACATTCTAGATCCTGATGCTTCCTCTCCCTGATCCGGTTCAAAATTGTAGACTCTACTAAAATTGATATGAGGTCCATCTACTCCTGACCCTCCTAAACCACATCATGCATATCATCTAGTAAATTTATCATCTTCTTACTTAGAACTAGACTCCAAAAATAAATGAGTCTGCATTTTTATTCTTATAGAATCAACAACAATGTTCCCCTTCCTAGGCCTATATACTAGATCAATGTTGAATGACTTCATATAATCAACCCATATCTACTATCTGAGATTCAAATATAACTGTGAAAATATATTCTTTATGCTCTTATGATTAGTATACATAGTTAACATTTCTTCTAATAGATAATGTCGCAAACACTTTAAATAATAAACCACTACAGCCAACTAGAGGTTTTGTGTAGGGTAATTTTGTTCATCTAGACTCGACTATTAAGAACCCTATGCCACAAATCGATATCGCTGCCTTATCACTACTCTAAGACTAGTCCCATATGAATCAAAAAACACTGTATACTCCCCCTGGATCAGGTAGTATTGATATTAGTGTGGTGTTCAAACTCTTATTTAACTCATTGAAAGTATTATCATGCTCTCTAGACCATTCAAAATTAACTCCCTTCTTGGTTAAGCCTAAATGTGCTTCTTCCAATTAGGAAAATTATTAGATGAACCTTTGATAATATCCTACTCACCACAAAAAATTATGGATATAAAATTCATTCTTGGGGTTTTCCTATGAAACCACTTCTTGTACCTTCTCTGGGTCCATTGAGACAGCTTCATCTGAAATGATATAGCCTAATAAGTGTACCTAATCAATCCATAATTAGCACTTAAAAAGCTTGGAATATAGCTGATGCACTCTTAGAATACTTAGAACAATGTTAATATGTTGGGAATGATCACCATGTGTCTGGGAGTACACCAAGATTTCATCCAAAATCACAAAATAAAACTGATCTAGGTACATATGGAAGATTATATTCATCAAGTCCATAAACATTGTTGGGGTGTTCATAATCCTGAACGACATAATGAATAAATCATATAGGCCATACCTACTTTTGAAAGTATACTAAGGTATGTTATAGTGTTATAATATCAACTGTTTATACACTAATTTCAAGTAGATCTTGGAGGAAATACAAGATCCTATCAATTGGTCAAATAGATCTTAGATACATGGAAATGACACCACTTCTTTATAATCATCTAGTTTAACTTCTTTTAATCAACACATAATTTCAAAGCTCCATAAACCATATTAGAAACAAATATAGGATAACCCCAAGGTGATGTACCTGAATAGATAAACCCCTTATCCATAAACTCTTCTGACTGAGTCTTGAGATCTTGATGATCTATTGGTGACATCTTCTATGGTGGAAGAGAAACTATCTTATCCCCAGGCATGAACTCAATTGTAAAAAACACATCTCTCTCAGGTTGAATCCCTGATAAGTCCTTAGGAAACACATCATAGAACTTATCCACTATTCATTGAAAGGCATAATCCTATACACCCCAATCATCCTACAATAGTATAGAAACTTGGGTAGTGAGCTCTCCTAGTTGATGAAGAACTGGCCATGTATGGACCACCTGGATATTTCAATCCCCATAGTGAGTATATTTTTCACCCTTATGAGATGTTAAAGTCACTCTCATGCAGTAAAAATCTATTTGGTATAAGTATGATACTAATCAGTCCATTAATATTATTAGGTCAAAGCCTAACATATCTAGAATGTAAATATACCAAAGGAAATGATACTCCCTAACCTCGATAGAATACCCCTTTCACAAACAGATGCCTCTCTAATATACTCCCAAAGGTGTATCTATTATCATAACCCCACTCACAAACTCCATTTTCAGTTTGAACCTATCCATGAGTTGTTAAAATATAGATTAATGAGAGGCAACAGTATCAAATAAGGCATTATAAAGTGTATAATCTTTAATAATAATACCTCTAAGTGTGGATGGTCTAGCATCACTATCCACAAGTGTTGGATAAAATGCATGCAACTATCCTTCCCATCTTTCCTATGATCTAGTCTGAGTCCCAAGAGCTACACCACTCTGCTGATATAAGAAATATTTCCCAGGTTCACCCCATATAGTACCTTGACCACCATGTCTAGTTGAACTATAACTGTCAGACTGGTACGGTGTAGAAGATTCCCTTCCCAAACTTTGGTTCTGCCTAGTTTCCCCATCATTTACTATCTGTTGTGTGTTCCTTCAGAATATATGTATATGTACCATCCTTCCATTGGCTCAACACTCTACCGGTGGTTGGGGAAACTATCTAAGAAAGTAACCCAATCTACCACACTAGTGACAAATCACTCGATTATGATCCTGAGTAATTGATCCCTCCCATTGGATGCTCTGACTTTCACTACTCTGGTCAAAACTCACATAATGATGCTTTTTTATCTCATAAGTCATACCTCTTGATCGTCTAGTAGATAACACATATCCTCCACTGAAATCTTCCTTCAGGTTTCATAAAAATTGAGTGCCCGATTCACCATTTTAGAAAAAAATTCTGCCGAAAGGTATTCTCACATGACATAATCTCACATTTAATCCCATAATGAAACCAATTTTGTATTTTCACCTCATATACTAGCAATTCTGAAGAAAAGTTCTTAAAATATATGAAGTTTCCAACATATTTCATCACATACAAGCTCTATTAAATCCCACGTCCTTCTCCTACCTAAGAATCTCAGGGTAAAAGTGCCCCCAAAAATTATCATGAAACACCATACACTATGTACTGTCTAGATATCCATTTTTAGTTTGTATGTCCCATCAAATCTTCACCTAACCATGTAAAATATAATTACCAAGTTTGAATCTTTTCTAATAAAGAGTCTTCATGTGGTAAAGAATCATTTGGAGATACTCAATCCCAAACTCATATGCCTCAGGTCCACCCTCTCCAGTAAATATTAGAGGGTTATGGAAATAAAACTATCATGTCAGGTAAAACAAACTCTTCAAAACCTAATCTGGGTCTCTTTTGATAACTACATTAATTGATCATATTTCTCATAGAACTTCTCTTTGGATCCTTCACTCGGCACTATCGGTGCCTCGTGTTCCACTACTTGAGCATTGTTTCCAGCCATAACCTCTTGTCGTCCTATCAGAAAATTTCATCAGGAAGGAATGTATCTACAATTCCAAACACACACATTAAGACACATTATGAAACATTATCACATTTAACAATATGTATTCACATATATCCATAACAATTTATCCCCCTTTCCCACCACACAGTCAAAATTGAGGCACTATCACTATACTTAACCATTATACATCTAGGTCATGGTTAAAAAAAGGTAAACACATTTTCACAACTCAATTTTATCATTAGACACCCATTTTTCACATTATTTTTTATCATTTTACAATTATCAATTCCATATTAGGCACTATTTTCAGTTCAAATACACAAGAAATTAATAACATTTCAATTTCAACAACTTACCCAAAACCTTATTTTTCACGCATGACTAGAAATGATGTATGTCTCAGGAATTTATAAGTTCCAATAATAAATCAAGAATACTAAACTCTTGTTCCATACTAGGCCTTGATTCAACTCTTAGAAAATCTCAAAAAACAATAATCACATCAAACAAAAAATGCATCACTCAAGATGAAATAAAATTCAACTATAACAAATAATAATAATTACAACAATCCCACCCAGGGTACTCGGGTTTTCCCCTGTACATGGGTTAACTAGTCTCATGCATGATCCCATGTCCAATGCTTCACTCTTTATACCCCCTATCTACCTTTCCCAAATAGTAAGACAAAAGAAAAGAAAAGAAAACGCATTTAATACCACTTTGTTACATCTAGACTGGGGTACCACATACTGGTCCCTTGAGCCAGTTGGTTATATGGCCTCAAGTGTACCTCCCTGTATTCCATAGGATTTTGAATAGAAACAAGGGTCTAATATACCAACATGGGGTGTATATACCATATATATCAAAGTAGCACAAAATCATATATAAATAATAAATAACCAATAACTAGAATAATAAGATAATAAGAATAAACTATTGTCACGTAATGAACCAACACTAAAAAAAATATTCAAAACTAAATAGTAGATATTTTATTCCAAATAAGTGTCAAGTATCAAAATGAAAACCCAAAATAAAGACACAGAAAAATCCCCCGAGTGGGTCCTGACACCAACTTCGGTTCCCTCATCCACGCTTCATCCCAACTCATCCATCCAACATATGGTTCTTTACCTTATCTTGTCCTACAAACATGATGTCTATTCTAGTACCGATTAGGAAGCCTGAGTATGGTATGAGAATAACTCATAAGACCACCACCAATGATTTCTAAAAAGATATACATTAAATAACATTGTATATAGTTGTATAAAAAATAAATTGTAAATTAATAAGTAAATAGTCACCACATTTCATTATTCTTTAATTAACAACATGTTTTCCTCGGGTTTATGAAGACACCCAACCCATTAATACTTACTTTGGCCCATGTGGGAGTTTGAACCATATCACATAAAGATTTAAAATTCATTATCACATGGACTTTAATTATTCATTAAATTTAAAATCATATCTTATCTAATTATAACCATGGTTCAGTGACAATAAGGCCTAGAATTCCATGGCTAGCACCCTGTGATTATTTAGAGAACCAGTCCCTATATCACACTCTCTTTATTAGTCAATCACATATGGGTATTTGGATCATCAGTCTATATATCACACTCATATATCAGTCAATCACATTTGGTTATTTGGAGCATCAGTCTTTATCCCACACTCATATATCAATAAATCACACATATATCAATATATCACATCAATAGAGGTTAATCAACATTAACCTTCTTTTTATCATTTAACGTCATGGATATTATTTCAATTATCTTGAAAAACATGGTTAAACACTTTAATAAAGTAAGTAATATAATAAATTCACCATTAAGGTATTTCTCAATATTTAAATCCTATAACCCATTAAACCATTATGGTTAATCCAACCATCTCATAATCCTCATTGTTAATTAATTCATATTAACATTAACTTACCAATTACACAGTCCCATTAATTAACTGATTTCATATTCCCCATATGCCATCAATTTCACAATCAATTCATTCCATTAATTAATTAATCCATTAATTAATCCAATTCATCCAATTTATAATTGACCCAAATTAAACCCATTATATTATCACATGGTAATTCAATTTAATCTAATTAAATTCTAGATGTAATTTCCCAATCATTGAAATTTAAATTTAAAAATTACATATACATAATTAAATCAAGACTTTGGTATTTTCAATTTAGACCACCTATCTCAAGATCGTTGAATAACGCTTGCCAAAAAATAAAAAAAAATTGAAGTGGAATGCTCAAAATCATGATTAAGAATGAGATCTAGATCACAAACCTAGATCTAATATCAAATATATTAGATCTACAAAAACCTTGATCCAGATCCATTAACAATGGAGGAAAACATCCCTTCAAAAACGAGAGAAAGATGGGAGAGAGGGAGGAAACCAATCAGATGATAATTTCCTATAGGGAGAGGTGAATAATATTCAATATAGTCATAGATTCAATAATAAAAGAGTTTTTAAGGCTTTGTAATATTTCCAACAGTCTTTAAAAATGAGATAAAATGTTTAGGGTTGAGTTGGGTTGAATTAGGGTGAATTATGGGGGGGGTAGGAATTTTAAATCTAATTTTCTGATGTTTAATTTTTCATACACATAGTTTCTTGTAAGTGGTGCATGGTTTCAACTAACCATGAACCTAACCATGCACCTCATACCAAGGGGTTTCATGATTACTACTATAAGGGTGCATGGTTTAAAAAACTATGTTCCATTCATGTGAATCCCCTCTGTTTGGGTTCGCATAGTTTTCTAGCTTGGGTTCACGGTTTGGGAACACCTTGTGTCAACCATGCATTTACCATATTCCTTCCATACTTTCCCAATTTCATCCCAAATTCTCCCAAGATAGAATCTAAAAAAGATATACTCAAAAAAAGATAATTATTACCTAAAAAAATCTTGAGGAATATCTAGTAAAAGTTTTTGATCTTACAATACAAAACCCATTGGCTGAAATATTTCAACATCATCTCTTATAGATTATAGAATGGTCCATTTTGAATCCATGTTTTATGTGAAAATGTGTGTACACATTTTTCTTTTATAAAATTACTAGTACACCACTCACCTCACTTATAAAAGGTCACCCCCTCTCCTCACCTCTTCATACTTCCAAAACCCTTTAGTACATTTATTACCTACCCAATTACTTCTTTAATTCATTCCTCTCATCCTAGAATCCTTATTTGGGTCATAAATCCAATATAAAAAGCCTTTTTGTGCAAACCAAAATAATGATTCTGAAGAATAGATATCATCTATAACCAATCATTTTACTTTATTTATTCCTCGATCTCATTCAATTATTATTAAACCAATATTATATAATAACCTTACTATCTTAAATATACTCATATGTTATTATGTTGATGTAATAACCTAAATTCTTCTACTCTTCCATAAAATGGGTTATGAAATCATCATTCATATCTACGACTGACTACCTCCTTGTGAACTGATTTTATTCATTTTTTATAACCACATATCACATATGGATATAATGATGTATTTATTTTCTATATATGATGGTTATGATATTATTATTCTTATTTAATCATAATATCACATGTTACTTCATACCTTCACTTCCGTGGGAATACATTAACATCGTTTGTGTGTATGGTAGACTACAGTCTCGTGAAGTGATGTGATTTATTCACCTTTTACATGGAAGGTAAAAAATATGGGTTGTATAGAGACCCAGGATTAACATAGATAGATATTAAATCATTTTATATTAATATTCAAAACATTAAAAAATTACATTCTGGAAGACAATAATAGTTTAGAGACTTTGGAAACTTGAAAAGCTCTCTTCTAACATGGTGAAAGATCTTCAATGTTTCCCATGAAGATCTTCCCATTTATTAATCCTACTCGAAAAATTCCTTTATAGCCTAGGAAAAAGATACATTAGAAAGGGTGATCTCAGATGCTCAATAAGGGTAAAATATATATATATAAGCATAATCATGAGAATAAGGGTATGAGAACAATATCGTATCATTATATGATCATACCCTACATATCAAAGATTATAAACATGAATCATATCCAAAAGATTAGATGTACATAATACATGAATAATAAGGAAGTCATGAGAATTATCCATGAAATAATAACATAGGAGTAAGACATGAAATTTTTCACAGACACATAGGCATATAAAATAATTACCTATAAGTCAAGGATCACTTCCAAAACTTATTAGGTCACTTCAGGGGGATTGTACCTACTAGGAGGGATAAACCACCAGCCCTAATTGCATTCCTTTTCGTATAGTGGATCAGGATACACATTATTCCCATAGTGGATGAGTTTTCCCCTTCTTCTCTTAGCAGATCAAGCATGTCAACTTATTTCCCATTATTATCTCATAAGATATAAATATTTACCCAACGCATTGTTGGGAGATATAGGTCTCACCCATCACATAAGGAAATAACACATACATGTTCCAAAATATCATAAACATTCATTATATTATAACCCATGATATAATATGGGTTTCATAAATATATCATCATATCATAACCTAGGGAAAAGAGATAGGTTTCAAAATCATTTCATCAAATCATAAACCCTGAAAATAATAAGGTTTCATAATCCTATTACCTATGAAATATAAATAGGTTTCATAAGCATATATCCCATGAAATAAAAATTATTTTCATAAGAATATAAAACATGAATGATAAATGGGTTTCATAAACATATACCTCATGCCGGGGAAACAATTTATAAGCATAAAACCCATGAAAGAGAAACATGTTTCACAAAAATAACACCATAAAATATAAACAATTCAGATAAATAATATCAATGGTACCCTAGGATAATATTCGTAGTAAGTCATGATTAACACCAATATAATTAATATAATATGGAAAAAAATATTGAATGATATTTTAAAAACATTTATTTAGAAAAATATCATTTCTTGGAAAAACAGTTTGAACATCATTTTCATTGAAAATAACATTTTAAAAACATATAAAAGAATATTTGAAAATCATTTAAAAACATCATGAAGATAAAACATTTTTTTAAACCTTTTTAAATCATTTTTTTTGAAAATAAACTTTTGAAAACATATAAATGAAACTTTGAAAATCTTTTAAAACACTTCTTGAATATAAAACCTTTAATAAAATCCTTGAAAATAGAATTGAAAACATATAAAAGAATATTTGAAATCATTGAAATTATTTTATTTAAAAAAAATATAACATATAAATTAGTCTTGAAAACCTTTTCTTTGGAAATATCTTTGAATACATATAAATGAATCTTGAAAACATTTTGAAAACCTTTTCTTTGAAAACATATTTGAAAATTTATAATGGGAGATTGAAAAAAAACTGAAAACATTTTTAAAACATAATACACTTTTAAAATAATTTTCCTTGAAAATGATCATAAAATATAGTTTAAAAACATTTTTGAAAACATTTTTAGGAAACATGGTTTTTGAATAGAATATATTTCTGACACAAGTGAGAAATAAAGTCAAGTTTTCATAAAAAATATTTATAAATTATCTTAAGTACCAAAGAGTGGTAAAATGTTACCATTAATTTAATATATCATGAATAAACAGAGTATAATAAAATTAAGAAAAATTCATGAGATATGGATCATAGAATTTCATCAATAAAATAATAATCATAAATAATCCCGATAAATGATGAGCTTGTAGCAATAAACTCTTACCACATTGGAAACTTTGAATCCTAATACCCATGAAATCATAAAATTACATGGAGATTACAATATCATTAAAGGAATTATATTAATTATATAACATTTCAAATAGTTGTATATACACCTTTTAAACTAATATAGGTTCATAACAAAACATATATCTCAAATAAAACAAATTGAGAAAAAATTACCTTACTGATTTGTGAATATGTCATAAGTCTTGGAGAAATAAAGGTGAGAATATAAATCCAATTACTAGTTGAGTATATTTTGAATCATGAGATCCATGAAAGAATAAAATAAATTGAAACAATTTTTAAAATTATATAAATTAAATTCATGATATAAAATTTCATATGACATTATATAAACCACACAATAATAATAAGTGGTGAATATAGCATATATCTCATAGAAATAAAAGTGATACGAGAAAACCCTTACCTTAAGTATTGAATTTATTCATAAACATTAAAAAAATATATAATAAATATAATTTTATTATACATATACCAAAAAATAATATTCTTATATATAATACTATATATGATTTTATTATGACTTTATATTACCTACTTATTAAAAATTTCATGTTAATGTTATGTTTCGGGTAATAATCGTTTTGTTTTTCATATATGTTTTCACTTGTAATTATTGATACTCTTATATATAACATGATTTAATTATTTATAGGATATAAAATATGATATAAATATCATATGTATTCATTATATAATTATTTATAATAATCTATGAAATATAAAAATATCAAATGGAATTCACTATTCCTAGAGACGGTAGGCCATACGTACCCATGAATGTTGTTTATATTTTCTTATCATATTGAAAGAATGAATGAAAATTATATATATATATATTATTAAAGTGTAATCATTATGTAATACATATCATATATGTTTACTAAACCCATCTTTAATACATTCCATATAGAGTGTGAAAGAATCACATCGCTTTGAGGAGGCGGTAGTCCATATGCCCACAAACAAAGTTATCGTATTGCTAAAAAATTGAAAGAATGAAGTTAGGAATTATATAATAATTAAATAATTATAAATAAATCATATATATCATATAAAAATAGAAATTATATCATTATTAACAACCTTTAAATGTGGAAATGGAATAATGAATGGCATTGGTTCGTGAGGCAGTAATCGGTCGTGCACACAAATGATGATTACATATCCCATTTGATGGAATTGTGTATAGGTGTAAGTTAAACCCTTAACATAAAAAAATATCAGTATATTTTTTATAATTAGGTTATTATATAACAATATAACAATAATAATTTATGGTGTGGATAATGAAATAAAACAAAAGTTCTTGTTGAAGGATGTTACCTCTTCTTTGGGTAACTTCTTTTGGTTTTCACCAAAGGGATTTCTTGGTTGGATTTATGCCCAAATAGAGAATTATAGGATGAATTTAGGAAATTTCATATTATATTTTGATAGTTTTTTATTATAAAAATTTCTTTATAGTTGTAATTAATTGATGGGGGTGAGTTTCCTTTTATAGTGGAGGAGGAGTGATATTCTTGTTAATATAAAAATGTAAACACTATTTTGAGGTCTCCCTTATATCATGTGACTACAATAATGGTACATTTTTTATAAAATTGAGTGTATGGTCTTAATAAGAGAATAAAATTGCTTTTGTACATGTTTCCTGGTTATTTTTCACCTCATTTTAAAGTTTAACCACTAAGTAAACTTGTTTTTATCTTAATCGCTGTAATTGATTTTTTACTTTCACAAATATTTTTGGTTAAAAACTAAGTTGAAATTACTATAAATTATATATTATGATTATGAAAATATTTAATCCATTTTTCCAAATTCTAAACATATAATTGGAATAAATTAATTTAAAATTAATCTGATACACTTGTCACAAAAGTGGGTTCTAAAAGTGAAAATGCTTGAAATTTTGAAATGTTTTTATATCCAATTTTAATGTGAAATTGATTCAAATGAACTAAATTATTTTAATTGATTTATAATTTATTTAATTAAACATTAAAACCAATTTAAATTATAACTTTACTATATAAATAAATTTCATGAAAAATCATTTTTCAATTAAAATTCATTATTTTTCATTATTCATCCAAAAATGAAACTTCTAAAAAAAATACTAAAAATTCACCCTCAGATAATTTTAATGTTACAATTTTAAAAAGAAAGTTTATTTTATCAAATTTAATTTATTAAATTTTCAAAAAATATATTTAAAATAGGCGCACCATTAAAAGGTGGTAAAATTAACTTTTTTAAAAATATATATCTTTCTGTGCAAAATTGGTTTTATTATTATATATTGTATAGAAAACACATAATATGAATATTAAATATTAAATTTAATATATATATATATATATATTTCTTTAAATTAATATATCAAAATTGTTTTAATTAATTTATTAAGGTAAAACATGTTTGATTGCATAAATATGGGTTTTCAGTAAAAGATTTTCTATATTTTCAAGAGGGTTTAATTTTCATTTCAAGTTAATTGGACACAAAATTAATCTTATTATATATATATTTAAAACCATTTTTTATAATTTAATTATTCCTATTCATAATCACTATTTTAATGGATAGCTGAAAACTATAATAAAATTTCAATAACAATATTAATAGTGCTTTGTAGTTTTGTAAAACTAGGTCTTATAAGTAATGCATATTATCGAATAAACTCAGAATTGTGTTCAACACAAGCCAAAAAAAATTTCTTATGTATCACAAGCTATTATAAGTGTTTTATATAGCACAATATTAAATTGGTGTTTCCTTCAACATAAACCAAGCTTAGTGCTGTCAGATAACACAAGCAATATTTAGTGTTGTGTGAAATATAGAATATCAAAAGGATTAAATTAATTCAAAAAAATATTTCAAAAAATGTCAAAGTGTACAATTTTACCCACCTTAAAATGAATTTCACCAAAAATATTCATATGGGTTATCAAAGTTTTAATACTTGAATGTTCCTTTCATAAAAACCCACATCAAAAAAATGAATACTAAAATTCCTTTTAAAAGGGAAAGTTATAAAAATAACTAATTAAAAAATTAACTCATAACCAGGTTTACACATATGAGAACATAAGTATCAAGCGAAAATATGGACATGGAAGATAAAGACAACTATCAAGTTCTTATGGACAGTGATAGAAAACATGGTTAGGAGAAATTTAATCACCATAATTACATAACCCAAAGAGGCTTGGAAATGGTCATTGATATCATAAAAAATAATGATGATTGGATAAAATTTTATTTATATACCCTTTTCCTCAAGTTGAAGAATTTTCATGAGAAGAAATACTAACATGATTTCATCACAATCTCACCCTTTGTTATTCCTTGATAAATTTCCACTTCATCTCTTATTCTAAGAAATGAAGGTGAATTTTTCATTCCTAAACCATTAAGATCCATAAATAGAATGATATTTCATTCTATCTATCTACAGGTATCATCAAAAAAATATAGTTAACAAATGTTATCCAATATGCATAAATCCTTATACGGGTTTATAATAATATGATCTCTAAAACATCATCTGATGTTTAACATAAACTTTCCATAAATGGTTAACATTATAACTATTCTATAATATGAAAATAAAAAACATTGAAAAGTATGTCACTAAATATTTCAAAAATACCTTAGCATTGATCCACTGTATATTATAAAGTATCTCTTATTTGTCACATACCAAATATTTGAATACCTTCGTCATGTATTATCTTGAAATATGGTAATTAGCATAAATCCTAATTAAAAAAATGCACGATTTCTTGTTCCCAATATCATTGGATATATTCCTCAAATCAAAAAAAATATTTTAAACTCTATCCATGATAACATAAACCAATTTGTCATAAAATTCTTAATCAGTTCCAAGGTAATCAGTACCATCTAATTTAATTATTCATATACAACATATCATTATTTAAAGATTATTATCTCGACATAAATAATATATTAAGTATTATCTTTTCCATAATTTGGTGTTTTCAATGAACATCACCTTTGCATTAAATCACTTTTCTAGTCCATCAAAACCGCTCAAAATAATATTGTAAATCCTTAGTGAAAAATATAAACTAAATAATAGTTATATATTTCACAATTAATATAACCTAATTCTTCAATCCAAATACATAAACACTTTTATTATTCCACTTTACCCTTAAGAAATTACTAAGGCTTACTCATCCTATTTCTTAATACCTCTTTCCTTCCACATTTCATCTTTAGTCTCTTCAGCATTAGAAATATAACCATTACTCATACCACCTTGATTATTCTCTTCATGACATTTCTACTTTGGACATTGATTTTCATAATTCCCATTATTTACACATTTAAACCATTCATCAATTGATAGTACCTTAGGGACGCAAACATTCTCATCCATTGTGTTAACTAAACTTTTCATTTTCCCTTTGTAGTTACTTTCTTTGTGTCCTATTTTTCCATAGACAAAACATCTTCATGTTCTTCTAAAAAATCTATTTGGTTGTTTATTCCCACATTATTGACTCAAAAGAAACTAAATATTCTTTCCTTTTTTGGTCTCCATTACCATAATTCTTAGTAAACTATTACCTTCTCTTCCTTGGTGGGTTTGACAGTTGATTAAGGTACACATTGTTAATCATGTTTCATAAAAACTTATTAGGTATGATCACAATGTCCTTCACTCCAATGATCACCCCATTTGACTTCTTATCAACATATATTTCATCAAATTAAATGTTAACTTAGTTCCATATAGTTATTACCATTTAATAAAAACCCGGAAATTATAACGTGATAAACACTTATCATACCAAAAAACCACATAATCATGAAAAATAACTTATATAATGTATAAGTTATAACACCATCATTATTCTATGATACCTTAGTCTTATCCTTAGATACATACCTAGATATATCCTTATAAATATCCCTAGGGAGTTCACAAAATTTTTTCCCTCCTAGATTCAAAATGTAGACTAAACATTTCCTTTGATTCCAAATATAGTGACCCAAGATTAAAATACATGGGTATTATATCATTTTAGATGAATATTCATAACATTACAAAAATACATGCCCGAGGACCGTAATAGTTTAGTGTCTTTGGAAACTTGAATCACAAAATTGTAACATGGTGAAGGATATTCAATGTTTATCAAAAATATATTCTCCTTTAGAACTACTATACAAAACCTTTTTTAAAACTTGGGGAAAGAAAACATAATAAAGGGTGAGATCAGATGATTAGTAAGGGTAAACGAGGGATATATATAAGCATGATCATGTGCACAAGGGTATGAGAAAAAGATCATATCATTATAAGGCCACACACTACATATCAAATATTATAAACATTAATCATGGAATAAATATTAGAAGGTCATAATACATGAATCATAAGGAAGTCAAGAGTATAATACATGTAATTATAACATAGTAATAAGATATGGATTTTTCAGCAAATACATAGGCATATAAAATAATTTTCTATTAGTCAGGGATTATTTCCAAAACTTATCAGGGCACTTCATGGGTGTTTCACCTACTGGGCGGGACACACCCCCATCCCCTGTCATAGTCATTTCCTTATAGTATATCAGGTTACACCTACTTCCCATTGTGTATTAGGTTTCCCCTCTTCCCATAGTGTATCAATCCATTAAACTTGTTTCCCATCATTATCTCATGAGAAATAAATCATTACCCAATGCATTGGAAGAAGATATAGGTACCACTTAGCACATAATGAAACTATACATACATTTTTTACATGATCATAAACATTCATCATATATTAACCAATTAAATGAACTGGGTAACATAAATATCTGATCATATCATAACCTGTGGTAAAGAGACAAGTTTCATTATTATTTCATCAAATAATAACCAGTGAAAAGAGGTGTGTTTCATAAGAATATTACCCACGAAATATAAACAACTTATAAGCATATAACCCATTAAATAGAAACTGGTTCCATAAGAATATAACCCATTAAAATGAAATTGTTTTAATAAATAGAATTCCATCAAAACATAAATCATTTAAAGAAATAATATTAATGTTACCCTTGGATTATATGCACAACAAGGAATGATTAACACCAAAATATGCCATCTTAGATGAAAAATAATTTTGAAACATATTCTAAAAACATTTCTTGACAAAAATATATTTTCATTGAAAAATAATTTTAACATAATTTTATTTGAAAATAAAATTTTTAAAACATATAAAGGAATCTTTGAAAATCAATTAAAACACTTCTTAAACAAAAAATATTTTTTTTAACTTTTTCTTTAAAAATATATTTAAAAACATATAAAAGAATCTTTGAAATCATTGAAATTATTTTATTTTTAAATAACCATAACTAATAATAAATAAATCATGAAAACCTTTTGAAAACTTTTTTTTTTAAATATATTGGAAAAAAAATAAAAAAATCTTTAAAACATATTGAAAACCTTTTCTTTGAAAATTTATTTGAAAACTTATAAAGAAAGATTGATACATTTAGAAAACCTTTTTAAAACATAACACACTTTTAAAATACTTTTCCATGAAAATTATCTTAAAATATAATTTAATAAGATTGAAACATTTTTAGGAAACGTGGTTTCTGAATTAAATAGATTTCTGAACGAAGATAGAAATAAATTCATATTTTCTTAAAAACATTTTGTTAATTATATTAAGTACAAAAGAGTGTGAAAATGGTACTAGTACCTGAATATATCATGAATAATAAGAGTATAATACATGTCATGAGAATTATTGAGATATGGATCATAATATTTCATTAATAGAGGCATAATTGTAAACAATCTTGATAAATGATGAGATTGTAGCAATAAACTCCTACCAGATTAGAAACTTTGAATCCTAATCCCCATGAAATAATAATATTAAATGGAGATTAAAATATCATTAATGTAATTATTTCACAATATAACACTTTAAATGGTAATATATACACCACATAAAAAAATATAGGTGCATAACAAAACATGTGTCTCAAAGAAGGTAAATTGAGACAAAATTACCTTATCGATTGGGTAACTTTTGAACAGAAAACACTATGAAATAGAGATCATCACATGGATATTTAAATAACAACAAATTTAATAATAATCTTCATACAATACATTCATTTCAAGTATATATACACCATGTATATGAGAGTAGTTAATATGGAATAAGTATCACTAAAATAAAAGTTAGATTAGAAATCACCTTACTACTTGAGTAAATTTTGAACCATGAGATCCATGAAGGAATAACATAAAATAAAACTTTTAATATAATGAAATAAATTTAATTCATGATATAACATTTCATATATCAGTATACACTCCAAAAAATAAGAATAAGTGGTAAATATATCATATATCTCAAAAATATAAAAGTGAGATGATAAAACCCTTACCTTAAGTCTTGAATTTCTCTATACACATTCAAAAATCTTTTATAATAAATATAAGTTTATTATAAAACCACCAAAAAACCATATTATTATATATAATACCATATATTATTTTATTATTATTTTATATTACCTATTTATTAACAATTCCATGTTAATGTTCTATTTTAGGTAATACCCGCTTTGTTTTTTCATATATGTTTTGACTTATTATTCTTGATCATATTACATAGATAATGATTTACTTATTTAAATAATATAAATAATGATATAAATATCATATATATTTAGTATATAAGTATTTATAGTAATCTATAAAATATATAAATATGAAATGGAGTACACTATTCTTGGAGATTGTAGGCCATATGTATGCATGAATAATGTTATTATTTTCTTTTCATATTGAAAAAAAAGTAAATGACATAAATGTATATATATATATATATATAATAATAATTATAATATAATTATTATTTCATACATATCATATAAATTTACTAAACCCATCCCTAATACTTTCCATATAAAGTGTGAACAAATCACATCATTTTGAGGAGGCAGTAGCTCACACATCCACAAAAGAAGTTATCGTATTCCAACAAAATGGAAATATGGTTGGTATGTGATATATAATAATTCCAGAAGAATAAATACATAAAAAATGTCATATAAAAATATAAATTACATAAATATTTCCAACCTTTAAATGTGGTAATGGAAAAAATAATGGCATTGGTTCGCAAGGCAGTAGTCTTCCATACACACGAATGATGATTGTGAATCCCATTTGATGGAGGTGTGTATAGGTGTATGTATAACCCTTAACATAACAAAATATTAGTATATTTATTATACTAAGGTTATTATATAATCATATAATTATACTAATTAAGGTTGTTACAAAATAATTAAAACAAACATGCATGTTCAAGGATGTTACCTCTTCTTTGGTTAAATTATTTTGGTTTGCACAAAAGAGATTATTTGGTTGGATTTATTCTCAAGGGAAGGATTATAATATGAAGGTATGGAATTTATGAGGATATTTGGATAGGTTTTGGATGATACAAAGTGATTTAGAGGTGTGAAGAACTGAGGGGTGGGTACCATTTTATAGTGGAGGAGGAGTGGCATTCTTGTAAATACAAAAAGACAAACACTATTGAGAGGTCTCCCTTACATAATGTGACTCAAATAATGTTAAATTATATATAAAATGGATGATATGTCGTAAATATTTCCATAAAATTTAATTTTTACATGGTTCTAGGTTATTTGGCCCCTTAGGTTAAAGTTAAACCACTTAGTAAACTCATTTTTACCGTAGTCGCTATAATTAATTTTAATTACATTCACTAATATTTTTGGTAAAAATATAATATGAAATTAATATAAATTATAAATTATTCTGATTATAAATATGGAATCCATTTTTCTAAACAATAAACATGAATTTTCAAAAATTACTATAATATTAATCTCGAATACGTGTCATGGAAGATGATTTTTTAGAGTGAAAAAGATAAAAATATTGAAATATTTTTATATCTAAATTCAATATGATGACCTAAATTATATTAATGGATGTATAATTTATATAAATAAATTTAAAACCAATTTAAAATATAACTTTGATATATAAATAAATTATATGAAAATTTACTTTTCAATTAAAATTCAGTATTTTTCACTATTCATTGAAAAATGAAACCTCTAAAAAACCCAAAAAAATTCACCCTAAGATAATTTTGATGTAAAAATATCAAAAATGAAGTTTATTTTATCAAATAGGTTTTATAAAATTTTCAAAAAAATGTATTTAAAATAGGTGTTCTATTAAAAGGCGGTAAAATTATTTTTTAGTAAAATATATATCTTTATGCGTAAAATTTGTTGTAATCTTATATTTTGTATATAAAACACATAATATGAATGTTAAATAGTTGATTGAATATAATATATTTATATATATTTAATTAAAATAATTTATCAAAATTGTTTTGACTAATTTTCTGGGGTAAACCACATTTGATTACATACATATGGCTTTTTAGTAAAAGATTTATTATATTTTCAAAAGGGTTTTATTTTCATTTCTTGTTAATTGGTCACCAAATAATTATTCTTATATAAATGTGTAAACCATATTTTCATAATTTAACTTTTTAAAATTCATAAGCACCATTCTGTTGGCAAGGTGAAAACTATAATAATATTTTAATAATATTATTAATAGTACATTGAAGTTTTGCTAAACAAGGTCTTGTGTGTAATTAAAGTTACTAAATAAACTCATAATTGTGTGTAACACAAGAAAACGTAGTTTTTTTAGTACTTAAATATAATATAAGTGTTTCATGTATAAAAATATTAACTTGGTGTGGTGTAAAATGAAAACAAAACTTATTGCTTTCATGTAACACAAACAATATTCAGTGTTGCCTGAAATGCAAAATATCAAAAAGATTACATCAATTTGAAAAAACATATTTCTAAAAATGTAAGGGGTTTAAAGGTTTAATGAAAATATGTTAAATAAATTATATAAAAATCATTATTTATTTCTAATATATTATCTACTTTTATTTATTTCTTTATATCATGAAAATTAAAACAACGTTCATGTATATGTATGAACTACCATCACCAGGGATGGTGTATTTCATTTTACATATTTAAAATTTATGGATCACTATAACTATATATATAATTAATATTTATTATATTTATATCATGATTAAAATTATTCATAGCATGTAACCATGATTAATATAGAACCAAAAATAATCAAAACATACATGAAAAACAATGTAGTTATTACCCGAAAGGTGGAATTATCATGGAATTGTTAATAAAAATATAATAAAAGGTCATAAGTAAACAATATATGGTATGATATATATATATATATATATGGTTATTTATAATATATGTAATAAACTTATTTTTATTATAAATGAGGTTTTAAAGAGTACGAAGGAAGTCGATAATTATGGTAAGTGATTTCTATCTCAATTTTATTTTTTGTGAGAAACATGCCATATTCACCACTTGTTTATTTTATGTGGTTCATATACTATGTATTAATTTCATTTATTATTATTATCCTAAAAATTATTGGGATTTAAATATCCATTTTGGGATCACTCTTTCATGGGGTTTATAGTACAAAAGATACCAATTTTGTGAGGGTTTTATGATACAATCTCATCATTTATTAGGATTTATTGTGTTTATGCTTCAAATGATGAGAAAATATGATAAAAATATCAAGTAACTCATGAAATTTATTATAATCTATTTTTATTATGATAAAAAAAATTCCATTTATTTTCCTCTCTTTATGTACTCAAGAGTTCAAAATAATGTATTTTAAAGACAAATGACTTTATTTATCTCTTTGGCTGAAAATACATTTTCTTTGGAAATCATGTTTTATAAAAATATTATAAAAACGTTTTTAAATACCCTAAAAGATTTATTAAATATTTTTTACCAATTTTTTAACTTTTTACAAAATTTCTTGAAAAGAATCTTCATGTTTTTTTCCAAATAATGAATATTTGGATTTCAATGAAAATGTGAAAGGGATATTTATATTAATGTGTATGAAATGAATAATATTTTCCACATTACTAAAAAAATAATTCTTTTAAATGATCTTTTATAATTTTAAAAGTTTATTTTCAAAGAAATTTATTTCTAAATGTTTTATGAATTTTTTATTTTAAAAAGTGATTTTCAAAATGGAAAGGATATTTTCCAAAAGAAATGTTTTAAATTATTATTAATGATATATTTATAAGTTTCCAATGTTATTTTAAAAAAAAGGATTTTGAAAATGTTTTATGTTTTATAAAGTTTTTTTCAAATTAGAGAGGCAATATTCCCCAAGAAATATTCCAGGTTATCCTTCATAATAATTTTCTATTTAAGATAACATCCTTTCATGTTAATTATTAATTTCTAGGTATAAAATTGAATGATATCATCCTTATTATTTATATGGATGGTTAATGTTTATATTAATGATATTTTTAAAAAACCCATTTATTTTTCATGGGTTATGCTATAGTGAATTGTTAAAATGTTTGTGAAACCCATTTTCTTTACACAAGTTATGATGTGATGATATGATGAATGTTTTAGGATATTATGAAACACATTACTATGGTTTTCATTATGATATTGGTGGTACCTATGTATCCCTAAAATTTATTGGGTAAAGGTTTATATATCATGAGACAAAAATGGGAAAAAATTCATTGGGCTTGATCCACTATGGAAAATCAATACATCCTGATCCACTATGGGAAATAAATGTGTCATGATTCATTATGGGAAACATGTGATAAGTCTTAGTCCTATATGCTAATGGTATTAGTAGTTAACAATTAGATATGAAATTATTTTTATACATTTATGATGGATCCACACTTTTATGAAATGATTTTATGGATAATGGTTGACTTATGATGATTTATCACTCTTATAGACCATGTTTTATGAAATGACAATGTTTTATACCATGATTCATGTTTGTGATCTATGTTAAGTTGGTTATATACATACTACATTATGTTTATGTTCACATAACCTTATGTTTATCTTTTGATTTCATATTATCATAGATTGATATAATTTTATTCTTATCCTTATTGAGCATCTGATATAACCCTTTTTTATATTTCCTTCACTAGGTTATAAAGAAAGTATTAGCTAGGGTATTCCTAAAAGGAATTCTATGTGATATTGTCATTATGGGATATGTTAAATATATTTCATGAACTAAAAATATTATTCTTGTAGTCTCTAAATACATGAAACTTATATTGTACTCAGGTGAGTGTTTAGGAAATGTATTGAATATTCATCTAAAAATTTGTGATATTTATGTATAAAATCCTAGGTCATTATAGTTGGTATTAGTGGGAGGTTGAGGAAAAATTTGGATATTAGGATTACAAAAGATTTAGTGATATCCATAGGTATATTATTAGGTATATTTCTAGGTAAATGTATAAATATATCACTAAGGATATATACAAGGACAATTATAAATATATGAAAATTTCTTAGAATTATGGTGAAGGATACAATAAGGGGTTTTGAATAAATTATATCCCTTTATAGATACTAAAAGTGGATGTGGCTATGAAACAGAGGTACCTTGGGGTAAGAACTCTAAAAAGGTAACAATGAGTTGGACTCAGTCATCACATGTTCCATGATAATGGGCCACTATACACACCTGGTTTGACACTCCTAGAGGATATGATTTTTAAATTCACAAACTCTTTATGAACCATCATAAAGGATTTGAATAATTACCATGAATGACTATGGAAAGGCCTATGGTTTCATATATTGAAGAAATATTTTTCATGATTTAGACATCCTATAAATTATTTTCATTATTATGTGGTTTTCCACTAAAATTAGTGTTTCTCATGCTATGATTTATGATTTTAGTCAATGGTTTGAATTAAAAATAACCATGTAAATGCTGAGTGAAATGGATAATGAAATGATTTTCCTCCTAATAAACAAAACATTATAGGACCTGGAATGAAAAATATTATTTCTATTATCACAAAACATTCTCAAGATATGAATCATATTAAAATTCTAAAAAAGAAAAGGAGGGAACGATGTTATATTGATTGCATCGTGATACAACATCCACCTTATTTTAGTGGTTAAAATGATCTCCTAGTTGCTAAGAAATGGATTAGTACCAATGAAAATATATTTTCTATTCATTAGTATTCAAATAATGATAAAGTATTTCTTTTTTCATTTAGTTGGTGAAACAGATTAGTGTTAGACTCTTATTAAGAACACTAGGGATCAAGAATAAATTAAATCTATGAAGTTGGATGATTTTAAGGGAATATTTCTTAGTAATCAATTCCCTCATATTATATAAAAGCTATGGAGAAGGAATTACTTAATTTTGAGAAACATTATGATGAATCTATTGGAAAATATGAAGCAAATCTTACAAGACTTTAAATTTATGATTCTATTTAAATCATAATTCCTGGAATAAAAATTGATCGATTATTTGGTGGTATAAAACAAAGACGTTAAAAGGCCTATGATATAAAAGACTTTAGAAGATACGAATAAGTAGTTTTATGTTCATTGAAGGTAGAAATGGAAATTAGATATTCCCACCATTCCTATGATTTTGATAAGAAAACGAAGAATGAGTCTCATGAAAAATCAAATTGTGGAAAGAAATTCTATCCATTTTCATGCCATAAATGTGGGAAGAAGCATCAAGGGAAATTATTGAATGAAACTATGAGGTGATTTATATGTTTAAAGTTAGGTCATGAATCCTTTTAATGGTGAAATGAGATTAATATTGTGATTAATTCAATGGAGGAGATCAGTACACCAACCAATTCACCACCCATACTCAATTTTTTCATGTGCAAGGAGTTTTGAAAATGATTCTAATCAATAACCCAATCAAAAGGATAATTTGTATGATAAGACATAGAAACCTATAAAGATAAAGGATAAAGGGAAATCTTATGAAATCACAACGGATGAATTGAATCATGATAATTAGGGTACACTTGTCCTCACCTCTTTATCTTGGAATTCCATGTTTAGTTTTGTATGAATGAGCCCTATGAAAATATTATTGTTCATACTTTAGTGAAATTTCATTTGATTATCTACCCCTACATGCATTATAGAATAATGAAGTCACATTTGATATTTTATAGAAGTAAGAATGACCCAAGATTCCAATGAAATTTATTTTTTATAATCTAAGAGCTTATATAAGGAATAAAGGGAGAACTAAATTTTGGAATTGTATATGTCTCTATGTAAGATTTAATTAAGAGTGACAGATACCATCATGGATTTATGAGTTTATGTTTTATCATATGTTCAAATACATTAACATATATTTTGAGGTTTTATTTTATGGAATTTTATCAATTTTATGAATATTTTAAGAGTCATTTATGGAAATATATACCTTTGGTTTTTTATATGTTTTAGTAACAAGATTATTTAAGGAGGAATGACTTTAAACTTTGTTGAAATATGACTAAAGGAACTTATAACCATTAAGGTTTATATTATCTATAACTTTAAGGTAATTATGGGTTATTATTGATTAACTTATGAAGTCATCACAATTCATTACTATCAAATAATATTTTTCTATATGGATCCTCTTTCCATAATATACATTGAGGAATTGGTAAGGTTTCATGGATTGACACATTAAATTGTATCAGAATGGGATCCAAATTTTATGTCAATGTTTTTGAAAAGTATTCATTAAGATCTTGATATAGATTTTATTTTCAAAATTGTGTACCATCCTCAGATATATGATCAATCTAATAGAATAATCAAAACCCTAGAGGATATGATAACATCTTTTTATATGGATTTCAAAGGTGGTTGGGATCAACACATTCCACTGATTGAGTTTTCTTACAAGAATAGATTTCACTCGAGAATTCAGATGGATCTTATAAAGTCTTTTTTTGAAAGATTTGTAAAAATTAAACATAATAAAATGAAGTTTCATAAATAAGGATATTGGGACATGATCAAGAAGATGATATGGTAGAGAAGGTTATATTCATTCAACAACACTTAAGGACATCACAAAGTTGACAGAAATGTTATATTGATAATTATTGATGTGATCTAAAATTTGAAGATATTGATAAGGTCTTTATATGAATTTATCCATGGAATAAATAAGGTAAAAATAATCCATATTTATATTGTTACCTTTTAAATATTTTATTATATCCTAATAGTATCTTATCATTGAGAGATTCCACTGAAACTCTGTTAGGTTTACAATGTGTTATATACACCTCCCTTATCGAATTACATACCTAATCCTTCACATGTACTGATCTCAAAGGTTATATCCCTAGACCATGATCTTCCATGTATGGAAAAACTGATTGAGATTTTGGATCATACAAATAAAGTGTAAAGAAAAAAGAGCACTCACTTGGAAAAAAATTTGTGACAAAACCACCTACATGACGATGCTATGTGGGAACATAAGGATGTGATGAGGAATAATTATACTCATTTGTTAGTACCAAATTGATTATTTTGAGGGATATATTTATTTTAATGGTTTATAATGTATTACCCCAAAGTTTTTTCAAAATTATTTTTTTCAAATAAATTTAATATTTTTCATATTTTCCATTACACACAACACGATGTTTATCTTGCGTTACACAAAACACATATTTTATATTATAATACATGAAACACTATGTTTAACTTTCATTACACATAACACTAAGGTTATCTTGGGTTACATGCAACTATATGTTTATCTTGTCTTACATGCAACACAAAATTTAAATGAAACATGACATACTATAGAAATGTTATTATTTAATATGATAGTTATCACCTAGACATTTAAATGGTGAGTATGAATATGATTAACTAAATTATGAAAATATATGGTTTACATATATATATATATATACTGTGTTTATTGGTGACAAATGAATTATAAATGAAAATAAAAACCATTTGAAAATAAAGGGAATATTTTTCTGAAAAACAATATTTATATGCACAAACATGTTTTATCACAATAAATTAAATAAATAAAATTTAGTGAATTATATTAATTAAATTTATATATAATATATTAAATAATACTTTTAAAATTTATCTTATGTTTTTTCTAGATCATAGATAAGAATAAATCCAATTGTATCCTTAAAACTGTATTTTTTCTAAAAAAAATATTTTTGTCACATTTTGTGCACATATTTTAAAATTAATTTTTTTTTTACTTTTATAACTTTTATTTGAAAAAATAAAATTAGTTTTTCAAAAAAAAAAATTCCTTAGGGTGTATTTTTGATAATTTTCTAATAAGATAATTTTTTGATGAATAGTAAAAATGATGGTTTTTATTAAGAATTATCATTTCTTTTAAGGCCTGAAATCCCAAAGGTCTTAAATTATTTTATTATTTTGGTTAATATAATTTTTAATTAGGTTTAATGGGAACCTTACATGACCCTTATTCTTATTAGGTGTAATCCCTAATATATGACCCTAAGGCCCTAAAGACCTAACACCACTAGGACAGACCCCCATCATATTTGATACAATTAAACTAGCTTCCAACCTTGAATGGTTGTACAACTAGAATTGAAACTTGAACAGTTGTACAATAATCGGTACTAATAGTAGATGACATACCCTCTCATTCTTCCAATCTGGTAGCCCTACAAATCTGGGTGCTATAGCTCTGAAGCCCCATCTGGATCTGCACTAGAGGTATACTGAGGCCCGATATATTTTTTCCCATTGTTGATAGCATTTATCCATGGCCCATTGGTCATCCCAATTCATTTAATAAACCATCAAAACTACCATCACTAACATCATCACCACCACCACTGAGGATCCTCCCTCCCATCATCATTTTCCCACTGTTGTGGCCATATGCCATACTCGCTCCTCTGCATATCACTCTAGACGTTCATCCAATAGCCGACCACCATCAACATTGTCAAGGATAGTGTCGAGACCACCCACCATAATGTCTGACTACCATGACTCCTAACAAGGATATCTCCCCATCATTTCTATATTCAGAGTATGATCCTGACTATCCCATCGAGACATCCTTCCTGATATCCTGTGCCCAAAATTCCAACTGCATCAAATATTGGGGTTCCACCAGGATTTGTTTGAAGGATTCTATATAGGTTTATGGGGTTAATTTAAAGGTAAAATTATTTTAATTATATATATATATATATATTAATACAATTTAGGTCATTGGAATCAATTTCATGTTTATTTTTTTATATAAAAATGTTTTAAACATTTGAAAATTTTCTATTTGGAAAATTTCTTTCTCGTTGCGTCTGCATGATTAATTTGAAATTATAATTTTCCAATTATGTGAATATAATATGGAAAAATGTATTTCATATTTTTAATTATAATAATTAATATTACATAATAATTTCAACTTAATTTTTCCCCTAATGAATAGTAAAAATAGTAAAAAATATTTACCATGGTTAAGGTAAAAATAGGTTTACCTATGGGGTTAAAATAAAAATATAAGAGTTAAAAATAACCTAAAAATGTCCAAAACACATTTTATATCCATTTTTTGAAATATTTTGTCTAGTTTAAAAACATATATATTTTGGAGCCTTGTGGCATGTGAAATATGATGGGACACCTTTTTCTTTTCAGAAATTACAAGTGCACCACTCAGCTGACTTATAAAAGGTCACCCCCTCTCCTATATTATAAAACATTCCAAAACCCTTTGTTTATTCAAATACCAACCCAAATGACTTACTTATTCACATATTATAATCCTATAATCCTTATTTTGTTAATAAATAAATCCTAATAATCCTTTTGGTGAAAACCAAAAGATGTTTTCTGAAAGAAAATGTAGCGTCCCTAACTGAGCATTTTATTTTGTTTCTTCCTAACCTCATTAAATTATTATTAAAAATACTTATATAAAACCAAATTATCTTCCATATACTGATATTTCAATATGTTAATGTCATAACTTAAATCCTTATCCTCTTCCATCAAATCGGTTATTAAATCATCATCCGTGTGTATGGCGAATTGCCACCTCGTGAATCATTATTATTTATCTTCAATAACCACCTATAATGGATGTATATAATTATGTGTTTATTATTTATATAGGATATTTATTATTTTATTATTCTTATTGAATCATTATATCTCAAATTACGTATTACTTTCCATTTTTTGGGAATATGATAATTTCATTCATGTGTGTGTTGGATTATCACCTCGCGAAACAATGTGATTTGTTCACACTTTACATGTATGGTAATAAAGATGGGTTTAATAGGAAAATTTGATATATATGAAATAAAAATTATTCTATAATATTAATATATTATTTTCCTTTATTTCATTCTTTTATTTGGTAAAATGTAAACATCATCCATGCGTATATATGACCTACGGTCTCTTTGAATAATGTATTTCATTTACGATATCTAACTTTTTTGGATCATTATAATTACATATATAATGCATATTTATGATATTTATATCATTTTTAATATTATGTTGATTAAGGAACCATGATCAAAGTAAGAGGACCAAAGATAAAAAATCAAAACATACATGAAAAACAAATCAGTTATTTCCCAATATGTGACTTTAACATTGAATTATTAATAAATAGGTGATAAAATGTGATAATGAAATCATATATTGTATGATATATATAATAATGGTTCAATAATATATTTATAATAAACTTATATTTATTATATAGGATTTTATGATGTGTACGAAGGATGATAAGACATATGGTAAGGGATTTTCATCCCAATTTTATTTTCTATGAGACACATTCCATATTCACTATATGTTTATTTTATATTGTCTATATAGTAAACATTATTTTTTTTATGATAATCATATTAAATATAATTTGTATTTATAAATCCATTTTAGGGTCTCTCTTTCATGGGTTTTACTATATAAAAGTTACCAATGTGGTAAGGATTTTATGATATAATCTCAACATTTATTAGGATTGTTTATATTTATACTTCTAATGATGTAATATTATGATCCATATCCCTAGAAAATCATTAAATTTATTATCCACTTGTTATATCTCTATAATACATGGTTACCCTTTATTTTCCTCTCATTCGGAACTTAAGAGTTCAAAATAATGTTTTTTTAAAGAAAATCGACTTTATTTCTCTCTGGATGAAAATACCACTTCCTCCAAAATAATGTTTTATAAAAATGTTATCAAAAATGTTATTAAATACTCAAAATGATTTATTAAATAAATTTACCCTTGTTTTACATTTGTAATTTTTATTATTGAAATGAATCTTCATGTCATTTTCTAAACAATTTCCCTTACAATTTTAATGAAAATGTGAAAAGAATCATTATTTTAATGTGTAAAACATGAATTTTATTTTCTATCATCATGAACAAATAATTTTTTAAATATTTATTTATATATTTCAATGTTTATTTTCAAACAAAAAAATTTCTGAATTTTTTTATGAATTTTTAGTTTAAAAAAATCATTTTCAAAATGGAAAGGATATTTTTATAAAGAAATGTTTTAAAAAAAATTTAAAGATTCCTTTATAAGTTTTTGAGTATATTTTTAAAGAAAAGTATTTTGAAAATTATTTATGTTTTCAAAAGTGTTTTTCAAAGTGGGAAGGCTATATTACTCAAGAAAAGTTTCATGTGATCTTTCAAATTCATTTTCCATCTATGATGACATCATTTAATGTTAATTATAATTTACTATGGATAAGACTAAATGATTCCATCCTTATTATTTATCTATATATTTAATTTTTATGTTGATGAAATTTTTATAAACCCCATTTATTTTTCATGCGTTATGATATAGTAAATTGAATAATTTTTTATGAAACATGTTTTATTTACATAGTTTATAATGTGATGATATGATGAATGATTTATTATATTATGGAAAACATAAGTATGGTTTTTATTATGATATGGGTGGGACCAATATCACCATACAATTAATTGGGTAAATATTTATATCTCATGATATAATAATAGGAAAGAATTAAATTATCATTCTATACTATGGGAAATAGGTGTGTACTGATCCACAATGGGAAGAAGATGATAAGTTATGATCTAATATGATGATGTTCATGGTAGTTAACCTTGAAATATGATTTTTTCTATATTTATATAATGAAACACTTTAATGAAATGATATTATAGTTAATGATTGATTTATGATTATTTCTTACTCTATGGGCCATCTTTTCTAAAATGATAATGTTTTATGTTGGGAATCATGTTTATGATCTATGAAAGGTTGGTTATAAACTTCCTAAGTTATTTTTATGATCGCATACATTTATGATAATATTATTATTTCATATGATCATTGATTGATATCTCTTATTTTTACCCTTACTAGACATCTAAATTCATCCTTTATTAAGTTTCATTCCACATGTTATGAAAAATGGTTTAGGTAGGGTATGCATAAGAGGAATATGTGAGAAGATCTTTGAAGGAGATGTTGATGATATTTCATGAAATAAGAATATTTTTTTATACTCCAAAGACACTAAACTATTATGTTCCTCAGGCATGGTTTTATGAAATTTATTTAATATTCATCTAAAAAGAATTGAAGTTTCTATATAAAAATCGGGTCTCTATATTTTTTAACAATTAATTAAAATTACTCTAAATAGTAAAAAAATTTATTAAAAAATGGTAAGTAGTTAAAGAAATGTCAATCAGTGATTTACCCCACTTAGCAATTTCATTAATACTGTGGATAAATTTTTAGGAAATGTGAAATTCTAATATTATAAACCTTTATTAATTAATATATTAGAGATCCACTTCAATTCTCAGAATAATTTAAAATGAAATTTTTTATGTATATAGATAAAAATTTTTGATTCAAAAACTATATATAATACATAACTTAAATAGTAAAAAAGATTTCATTTAATGACGAATGTACCTGAATATACACCATTCTTATTCACTAATTTTGAGTTATTCATCGAGTATAATTTCTTACAACATGACAAACAAATAGCTTCTTTCTTATTGTTATTCATATGAATCATTTGTTTCTTAGAATAATGTCACTTAAGCCCCTTTGACACTGACTCTTTCATTAGTCTCTTAACCATTCCATTAAACATGTTCCATTGAGAAGTTAATGAATTATATTTCTTAATGTCCTTGTAATTATAGTGATTCATTCATAAAATATTTTTAATTTATTTCTTTAAGTTGTTAATTTTACAATTAAAATAAAACTTGAAGAACTTAGAGGTAGAGATGAGATAATGAGAAATTTTAAAAAATACTTGTCCTTCTTGTGTATAAAATTCAATAAATACTCAATTTACCCTATCCTCATGATGATATGAGGTCTCTCAGAGATTCCCTCAAATAACTATCACATGAAGAGTACTTTAGAGATTTTTATCGCTCTTTTCTAGCCATTTATTAGTAAAAATCCACGATATGAGACATCATGAAGTATGTGTAATTGTTTTCATGTAACTATTGTAGTTTATTTTACATCAATAATAGTTTTATAAATTGTGAATATAATTATTTATCTACATATATCTAATAGATACCATTCTAATCCTAATTGGATTCCTATATAGATTGAATACAATGTTAGGATTTTAGAATTTAATATTTCTTTTCTTGTCATGGTATAATGAATAAATGCCTATACCATAGTAGAAAATTTGTACCAGTTAAGACATTATATTTTTTGAAAATGGATCATGCTGATAGTGAGTTTGTGAGATTATTTTCTCTTTTTTACAAAAAAAATATAATCTGAGCTAATTCATACGTTATCATGAGTACCAATTATGTCATTATTGATTAATAAATAATTTATTCCTCCCATGACTTTATTAAATCACAAAAACCCTCATTATTAGATTAAAAATATTCAGTTTCTTAGATATTTTACTCAGAAGGATTTAAATTTACCTTATTATAATAGAAATGATGCTTTGTCAAATTTACTTGTTGGTATAAGGTAGGATTTTCACTTATCAATAGTATTAACTATGAATTCCATGAACTATTTAGTGTACTCTCAAATACAAAAATATATTAATCAAATTTTTCTCAACTCTTTCCATCAAATTACACCAAGAATGTGAGGGAAAATTATCTTGATGTAATATGATTAAGTAGAACCTTATTATAACTCCTCAATAAGTGAAATTAGACTGAAGAGGGCCAGATAAGAATATTTGACTATTGTTGTATTGTAACTCGTGTAATAGAAGGTGTATACTAACATGGTATCTTTTTTGAGGTAATATTTTGTTTTATAGTTTCATAAAATATAAAATTTCATCTTTATGTTCATGTTAACTATCTTATGAGCGAACTTTTGAAAATAATTAATTATACCTAATAAAATAAATATTATGAAATTTTATTTCTTTTTATATAAGGACACTCATAAATTAATTTATATGATTACAGTTAATCATCAAATAAACCTTGTCTCGCAAAAATAAATAATTAACAATAGATCGGTAAAACAAATAAGAAACATGATATGGTCATGATATTTAACTACATGTTTTCTTATTGAGTGATAATAAACCCACTTATACCCTATAATGAATAACCCCCTATGTATAGTTCAAATCTAGTATTAACATCCTATGTTCTCTTATGTGTTTACTTTTTTTGAATTACACCTTTATTTATATTTGAATTTGGTTCATTACTTGAACCACCTCATCGAGTAAACTTAATATTTATAATTGTATACTCACACATAGTTGAGAGGATCATAAGTAGAATAAATTATATTTAATAATTAAATATGTACATGGATACCCTTATACAATGTGACTAAGAAAAGATTGTATATAGATCATAATATTAATTTGATAACAATTATTACCAATTTAAACATTAAAATATTTAAAGTAAATAAAATAAAAAAAACAACCATATATAGCTTAGTCCAACTGATGATCACTCACAATGTAATGAATTTTTAAATGAAAATTACTTTAAAATATATCTTGAGGATAATTATGTAATTTTAAATTAATATATATTAATAAATTATTTCAATTGTTATGTTTCAAATTCCACTTAGGGGTTTTGAGTCTCCTTAAAAAATTCTAAAAAATATTTCATTATTTTAGGAATTTTTATCAATATATATATATATACATATATTTATATAAAATTTAATATATATTTAAAAAATATAATACATAGTATGTATAAATTTATACAAAAAGAGAAGATATGGGATTTTTTGTGCCTCCCCAAGTTTTTAAAATTTTTAAATGTGATTAAAGCTTCCCCAGACCCTGGGGACATGTTTGAAAGTTGGGGGGATTATAAGGCTTAATTTTTTATTATAATTTTATAAATATATAAATATATTATATATTATTGTAACATATTTTTATATATGTTAATATATGTGACTCTCTGTGTGTGTAAAAACATAATATACATATATATATATATATCACATATAATATTAAATTAAAAATAATTAAAACCACATTAAGGCCAGGACAAACACTCTCTATAAATTTTATTTTATTTATTTAATTAAATATCAATAAAATAAATAAATAAAATAATTAAATGTGTTATTTTCAAACAAATATTTTCCAATTTTCTTTGTTTTTTTCATATAAAATATGATTTATACATGGTCTTGTCTATCAGAACCAAAAATAAAATCTTGATTTAAATTTTAATAAATAAAACACAAATTATTATTATAAATTAGTGTAACCACTTTGATACTACTTAAAGGATTTGTATGTGGTATAAAAAATAAGACATGATGACTGTTTAAAATTATTCCACATAAACTTGATGGAATTGTCCTGAATATTCTAATAGGATCATCACACATAATTAATGATTAATTATATTAATAAAATAAATACTTTATTTTTTATGATTTTATTTATTCTCCTTGTTTACACGTCTAACTTGATTATAGATCACCTTCACATTTTCATTGTTTCATGAATATAAACTAGAATTCACACAGTAATGTCCACACTAGTTTAATGAAAATTCAAATGTTGGTCTTGATATCTTGAGTGCTAGCATGAGGGAAGGAAGAGTTTTAAATCATTCACTCTTGAGTTTATAAAGAAATATCCTAATTTTCCTCTATAGAAACATGAGAGATTAGGGAGGATTCTATCTGATTCTATATCTTGGTCTTGATATTAGAATTAAACAAAGTGTGATTCACATGTTCAAAACTGATATATCTTTGTTTTTTATAATATGGATAAAAATTAAAAGACTTATATTTAATTCCATTTTTTTAATTTTACTCTTATCAAAATCCCATATCACTACTCCTAAAATAATAATAAAACTATTATTATTTTAGGTGAAATGAATTATTTTAATATCATTAATTCAATAAATATATATTATTTATTTCAATGATATTAATGTATATTTGTTGAAAAATTTCATTTATCTGAATCCACCCTTAAATATTATTGAATCTTGACCAATAAAATTATGTTTGTTCAATAAAATAAATATCATATTCACATAGTGAATAAATATTTATTTTATTAACTTAACCTACAAATAAATTAATATTATATATATATATATATATATTGTTAATAAATTTTATATTCATTTATCTTATGAATAAATAAGAGATAAAATCCAGATCACTTATTATGATCTTTAATAACATTATGATTTAATTTATAATAAATATAACATGAATAAATATAATTCCATTAAATCGAAGTAATTTTTTCCTAAACCTAGATTCAATTTAATCTAATGGGATTATATATAAAATTAGTGTGTGATCCCTTGGGATCTTTTCTTAATAGAAGTAAGTCCAACCCAAAAACTAAGATTAGTATCTAGAACACTAGGAAATTTGAAAAATATATAATTTGTCACAGTAAAAACATTCTATTAATGGTATTATGTAATATAGTCTCTTTTTCATCCCATATGATATCAATCACAATGTATACACGTGTCCCCATATTATTTGGTTATTCTATCTTTATTTTAATTTCTAAAATGATTATTTTGAGATCACCATAACCATAAAAGTTATTTAAAACCTTTCATTTCATCAAATGAATAGAAATATCTTCGTTCATTAACTCAGAATTGAAAAATATTCCCTTTACCATTCAATTAATGTCATATCACTCATGATATGAAAAATGTATACTACCTCATAGTGAGAACGTGTCATCATGTTTATTTACACACATAAATATATGTGATTCATGAAATATGATAATAATGATATCATGTTTAAATACCACTGTACATGATCAAAAAAAGGAATTATAATGACATACATAATACTTTAAATTCCCATTAGTGGGTGTGTCCTCATGAAATACCATCTTAGAAATCATGAAGTGATAATTTCATGAGAATAATTGTTACAACCCAAAGTTTTATAAATAAATAGAAATATATGGAACGTTTTTTATCTACATAATGAATCTTTTTTTAAGGAGATAGTAGTAAACTAGCCGTTAAACTTAATTTTGCCGCTTCTATGATTTGAATTTTGAAAAACAGACATCTACAGTTGTGGTCAGTAAGTTATTTGTTATATAATATAACCAAATTGATTTTTTGGTGAATAGTAACATACCCTTATGAATATTAATATGAACCTTATGAATAGTAAACCATATAATTATTTTATTTTCTTAAGGTTATAAAATAACGAGATCTTGATTAATTTTTCAAGGTGATATAAAATCAATTATAGTTTTAACATTGTTATTTTTGGAATAAAATATGACTTCATTTAAAAAATTGAATTAATAATATTTAGAAAATTATTTTCAAAAAATTGATTTCATTTTTGAATTATAAATGTCAAAAAATGGTTAGGGGGAATTTTTGATATTTTCTGAAATACTTGAATTTGTTTGAATAGTGAAATTTGATAATTACGAAATATGATAAATAGATGAATTTATGCATCATTTTTGAGTCATGGAAGAAGTAAATGGACTTTGCTTTGAACTCACATGCACTTATTACTATTTTGGATCATATGAATCAAGACTATTCAAAGTCCTGAGAAAAAATATTAAACTAATGATTAAAATAATGTAAAACCCCTCCTCTCCTCCACTATAAATACCACCCTCACCCCTCTCTTCCTCTCACACCTCTCAAGATCTGTGCATTGTATAAGTTATAAAAAATATTCTTTCCAAGTCTCTTACCCACATCAAATACCTACGAATCTCACAAAAAGGAAAAAACCAAAGGCCTTAAGGAGGATCTCAGGGGAAAGAGATCAAGAGGCAAGAATCCTTTTTCATTTTCTTATGTTTTCTTTTTCAATTCTTCTTCTTTTCATATACTGCCATCCCCTCCCCTTATCCAAGAGATATGAAAGCTCTATAATCTTATATATTCTAGATATAATCATGTTTATAGAAAAAAAATCATAATCATTCTTCCTCTCCTCCTCCTCTTGTTCTAAAAATAAAAACATCATTCGTGATGTGCCGATTTACCAAAATCATGGATGATGTGTTTTCAATTTTCATTAATTCATTAAAAAATGGTTATAAAAGAATTTTAATGGTTTAAACATATTATAAATTTTATGATATATTATCTTTAATGTTTTTTATTTAACAGATATATATAATATTATGTTATATAATGAAACTAGTTCGTAATAATCAAAGAACCGCCAAAATGATCTAAACGAGTATCACTAAAGCTTTATCTAATGATTCATCCTCATTCCATATAAATAAAATTATTTATGGAATAATTTAATATTATTAAAAAATATGAGTACCATTTCATTCCAATTATTTAATTTCATTTCCATATGATAAGGAAATCAAACACAAAACCGGCCATAGAAATCATGTAAAGAACACAATCGGAGAAATAGAAGGAACAAAATACTAATAATTAAAGGGTAAAATGATGTTATGAAATGATTATATAATATTTTATAAACATTAATATGAGTCTTTAAGATATTAATAACACTCTTTTAACCCTTATACATGAGGTTTAAACACATTTTATTTAAGACAGACCCGAGGTAAGGGAATTCTTAACTCAATTTCATATCGTTGGGTTAACCTTCTACTTCATTAATTATGTGGTATTGAAATTGTTTGTGTGATGAATTTTGTTTATATTATGTTTAATTATGTGTATTTACAATTTATGTACATATTATATCCACTCTTTTAAGTCTCACTTCAATTATATGATATTTTTATGGGGGTTTTCTTTTAAAAACCTCTTTTAAAATTTTATTTTACAAAATTCAAAAGAAATATTTTTATGCAATTATTCATGTTGTATGATTATGTTATAGTTATAGGTAATTATTTATGATGAAGGGTGGGACCTATATCTCCCTAAAATTCATTTGGTATATGTATGTTGGAGTTTCAGTGTATGGTTACTCTACCATGAGGTAGTTATAAGGGTTACATTGTAATGTAGCAATGAGGGTTACAAATCATAAGGTAGTTGGGAGGGTTAAAAAATTATGTAATTAATTCACCAATATATCCTTATAGTTTTATTTATGTTCTTTATGATTTTTTAAAAATCTCATTTAAATCTCAGGTTTCACAATCTAAATATATATGGGTGTCAAGTAAGTCTTTTTTAAATTGATTGCATATGTTTACAAGTATTCATAGACTCATGTTTTATTTCCTTATTTTTATATCCCTTACTAAGATTTTTGTGAACATACCAAGTTTTTAAATGATTTTAATAGGTTATAAGGATTTGTAAGATAAATAATGAAGTCAAGTTAAATGTTATGAATATATTTTAAAGAAATCATGTTGTTGTTTTGTGTTTAAAATTTTATGTTTTAGAAGAAATGGATATTGTTTTAATGGTGCCAAATTTTTATGCTTGTTGGATTATATGTATGAGATATGTCCTAAATTTCTAAAAATATAAACTAAAAAGATCATTGGGAATTTAAATAAGTTAAATCTAGTTTAAATGACTAGAATATGTAAGGTTTATAGTCAGGACCTTATAATAAGTCTCAATGCTAAGGATCCCTCAACACCTAATAGTCATATATAATCAATGTCTAGTCTATATGGTGTATATAGACCATTTAAAATAGTAATAATAATATAAACATGGAATCTATAGGTTCTCAGTATATTTTATTATTTCTATTAATAATTTATGTGATGAATACACTTGGAAAATTATCACATAAATCATGTAGAAGAAAACTCTATATGTGATAAGAATATGGTCTAGTAATAGAAAGTATAGGATAAAGTAGGTTCTAGGGGAAAAAATCCATTATATGTATCCAAATAATATAACAATGGAATATTAATAATACATAACCATTAACCATTCCAATATTAGAACAAAAAATTGTAATGAAAAGTGATCTTTCTTTCTGAAATGGTTAAGCTTATAGTAGTTTATACAAAATATCCAACTATTTTATACTTGAGTTGGAAGAAATTAATTATAATCCTTATAATAGATTTTTAAATTAAAAAAAGATAAAGATAAATATATCTTTCCCTCTATGTACTCTCTCATTTATCAGTTATGGAACCCCAATCTTGTATGATGGATCTTGGGCCCTTCGCCCACCTTTAAGAGAGGGAAATCTTTATCTTCTTCTAATGATTTATCCCCCAACAACCCTAAGGAATATAAATTCAATATATACCTGAAATGTCATTTTATTGTATATTTTATAAGTGTTTAGGTTATTCTAAAGGTTACAGGCCTACACATTGATCAATGGGGAGTTTCAATCTCCCCCATGGAGTTCTCCACTACATGTTCTTAATTAATCCTTGAAATGGTGGTGTTGTTGTCGCACCACAAACTAATGGTTTAATTTTTTATAATCATGTCATCAATTTATGGACCTCGACCAAAGGGATTTATTCAGACTTATTAATACTTGTTAGATCATGATGGATTTTGAAAATGAATAATATTCAGTTAACGATTGGTCTGTAGAGGATATATCTTAAAGTTAATTTATATTTCAATTTTTTGTGGTCTTTTGACCTTCAATTGATAGGGATCCTTCCTCTATAGTGATTTGGGTTCTCCCACCTAGTATCCCAATCCCTATCCAAAATCCCATGATTATTTAGATTGATATATTTCCACCATAAATAACCCTGTTGATTCTTAATTATACATAGATATGGATATATCAAAACGTCCACAAGAATTAGTTTGGATATTCCTTGAGAGAGAATATATATATATATATATAAACAATCATTCATCTTAGAGCCATGAACTAAGGATTGTTTGAACTATTTTAGGCTTCGATACTGTATTCTTTTTATTCATCAGTGATGTATTTTGGTGCATGGTTTGGGCTCTTTATAACCCCAAATAGTTGGTTTCATGGAGGTGGAATGCATCCAGAATATGGTATGTATCACATTATTGGTAGTAGAAAGCTTGAATAAAGGTAATATAAGGGTGAAAGTGAACGATTTTTTTTTGAATCATTTTATATGAGTAGGAAACACCTACTGGTAAATTTAGCATTCAGATAGTACACTAGAGCTATCATAATGAAACCAAGGTCGTGAAGGAAGGTGTTATCGATATAATTATTTCTATGTTGATAGCATTTAGGATCATCGATCCTATTAATATTATAAGTGTTGATATAGTTTTTAATTCTATTAGGATTTGGATGTTTGGAAGGGGTAACCATGTAAAGAGGATCATGTGATGATGTGGGATATAGTATCTAAAAATCTCCTTATAAAGAATTTGTTTTCTTCCTCAATTTATAAGAACATGATACTGAAGGGGGTATAATATATCCTAAATAATGTAAATACAGTTATCTTTGATATTGAATTATGGCACTAGTTTAAACAAATAAAATATATTGGGGAGTAAATTGAAAAACAGAATGGGTTTAAATTTATTGGCTCAAAGAAGAATAAGAACCAAAATAAAGTTATAAATTCAATAGAAGTCTAATGCCATGATTTTTATGGATCAAAATTTTATTTTTAAATATATTTTTACAGTTAGAGTAGATTTGGAAGAGAATTTTGTGGTCACATTGACTTTTTTAAAGAGTAAAATTATATTTATATGTCTTTGATAGAGAATGGGTAAGGCCTTAAGGAAGATAATTATTTTAACTAAGGCGGAAAAAAGGAAAAAGGTCATCATTGAAATATAGAGCCACACATTAACTTTATGGAAGAATATATAATGTCTCAAGTATTTCTAAAAACTTCGCAAGTTATTTATGACAAGGTCAATAAGAGATTTCATTGAGGAAAAGGAATCTTTTTAGGAGGATTTCCAAAAATTCATAAAATAAGAAGATGGTTCAATGATGGTTTGGGATCCCCAACAAGGGGTAAATTTTTACCCTTAAAACATCATAGAAATAATGAAATATATCTATGAATTTTTTTGAAATGGTTTATATGGAGATTTATTTAGAGAATACTCTATGAAAAAACTGAAGAATTAGTCTAGAATAGAATATTAGAGATTTACTCCAAGGATTTATAAAAAACTATTTAACTTTTTAAAATTTTAGTTTTTTTCTCTTTATATATACTGAAATAAGTATTGGATTAATTTTATGATTATCCAAAGGATTTGGATTTTATTTAATCTTGGTTTCAAGATACTCTTCATATTAATTTAAAATTTTATATTAGGAAATTATCTTTGAATTATTTACCATATCCTCCTAGCCTTGAATTATGGAGTAACAAAGATCATGAGGATAATGTTAGTAAAGATTAACCATTTTTTTAGAAAAATAAGTTGTTTAAACATCAGGAAAATAACCATTCAAATTCCTTAAAGGGATTTAATTTATAAATTACAGGTCCATGTGTTGTTGTTTTTCAGTTCATATGGAATATTCCAATGGAAAAGATTTTATTTATTCAATTATATCCATAAAAATACTTATATTTTATTCAATACTTCTCTAATAATGGTTAACTATCATTTTAGATTGGCCCAAAGTATTTCTAGGTGTGACTCGAGATGAAAAAATATTTTTTCATTTCACATGATAAAGGAAGTATGCAAGTATTTCTAAGATGTAATTCACTTCCTGAAGGTATTTTTAATCTTAATATATGTCTTATTTTTGTGTTTTCCTTTTAGGGTGTTTTTATCATGTAGTTGTTTATCTCATTATTCTTCTTCTTTTTTGTGATTTTTATTTTGGATTCGATATGTGGCATATTCTTGGTTATCAATTAACATAAAATATGTTTACTAAAATATAAAAAATATTAATTAGTAAAAAACACAAATATTATTAGGTATACATTTTAGTATACTAATCCATTTAATATCAAAGATATAATACTTGATCCTTGATGTTAATTGTTTTTATAAGGACCTAAACTTAAACAATCTATAAATTATATCTTTAGATAATAATTAATTTCTTCTTTTTTTAATGATATTTTAGGTTTAGAGTTTTAGAGAATTAGGTCATCACTCTTACATAAATAAATATTACATCATACAATGAAAACTTTAAATTAGTATTAACTTATTCCACAATAAAAAATAAGTATGATATAAATTTTTTTATTTTTATCAATTATCTTAACAATTTTTATCTTGGGTTCATCATTGTTGTTACTCATCCTTAAAAACCTACCAAAAAAATTAAAAAATAAGGTATAAAAAAATATATCTCAGTAAAGGAAAAATAAAAATAAATAAAGAATCTCATTAGACCATTTTAAAACCATATGATTATAAAATAATGTTTTCCATTAACATAACTACTATTTTTCTCAAATAATCCTTTACATACACATGAAATCAGTTTTGATGCCCAATGTTTTCCCTAAAACACTTAATAAGAGATCACAAAGGTAGAATAATTATCCTGAGTATATCTTTAAAAAACATGAGAATCCTTGAAAAAAATTTCTTAAAACCATACTTTTTTAACCAAAAATAGAATAATTGGTCCTTTAAAACAAATGAACCTTAGCTTACCTTATGAAATAAAAATATTTCTATGAAAAATCATTATAAAGAAAAGTAAATTCATGTAGGTAACATTAGAAATCATTTTCATATAACTGTTATAATAAATATTATATATTGAATAACCTACCTAGTAAATTAAAATAATCTATTAAGAGAAACCTATAACCAGTAAGGTTTGTTCCTTTATCCAATGCATTAGAGAGCCATATTGGGATCAACTATTAATTGTTTAAAATGGAACCACCTATCTTTGGTTTATAAAGAAAACATGCATCATTATAAAAAATTCTCAAGAACCATTACATAATCATAAAAAATATAATATTTCCTTAAAATATTCTTTGTACCCATAATAAAAACAGTTTGGGATATCTAAATATTCATTCTATTTAAACACAATTTTGAAAATAATATTAAAAAAAGGAAAGAGGGGTTTTATTTGAAGAAAAAATGAAATATTTAAATGAATACTAACATAAAATAATATCTATGATATATGTAAAAATTATTTGACACCATATATGTTAAAATAGAATATTCCTTTGGCCTTTTCTCAAAACAATTTGTATAAAATACGTAAAAATATTCCTTTTAAAAAATTAAAATAAGTAAAAAGACTAATAAAATTATATTTATATTTAATATATGCGTATATAAATACATATATAAAATAATTTTACGAATATTTTCATGGAATTTTTTTTTATAAAATAAATCCTTAAAACATTTAAAATCATTCTTTTATGGTAAATTTTCCCTTATACCAAGGTTAAATCCTCATGTATGTTCCTTATCTTCCTAAATAATAACATTATGTTCTTATTTCCATTATTAAGAACAATTTTCAATTTAATTAATCATTTTATTTCATATATTATTAGTTTGTATACAATTTCTTGACCAATTAAGTTTAGGTCAGATGCTTTGATGATATTTTTCTCATATATTCAAAATAAATTTGGTAAGTCAGATATGATAAAATTGGTCTTTATACCATCATCTATAGAATAATTATCATGAAATAATTATCATTTTTATACATTAATTATACTTTTAAAACCATTTATGAAATATGGTTGTGAATATGAATTGTGTTACAATCATGGAGACAGTAGGTCGTACATATGCATAATTAATGTTTTCATTTTTCAATAAACTTGATAGAAATAAATTAATTATTATTTTATCATTATAGAATAATTATTATATCATAAATATAACATTATTTATTTAAATATACTTATATATGGTATCTATGTTATATGGTCTTGAAAATCGAATCACATTGCTTCGTGGAGGTGGTAATTCACACGTATGCATGAACAACATTATCATTTTTCAATGGATTGAAATTTAAGAAAATAGAAAATATATTATATTTAAATAATTATAAATATGTCTAGAATATCATATATTTATATTAAATCTATCATTATAACCATACACAGGAGGCTATGGTGGAAAACGAATTACATCAGCTCATGAGACGGTAGCTCGTCGTACACAGGGACAATGGTTTTGTTTCCCATTTAATGAAATGGGAGGTGGATATATATTATTATATTAAAATAATAACATGTAACTATATATAATATACTAATTTTATTATTCTATCATGGTTGAATAACATCTGAAGAATTTAGAAGAATAAATAAAATGAAAATGCTTGGTTAATATGTATACCTCTTCTTCATACAACCTCTTTAGGTGTACACGTAAAACCTTTCAATGTTGGTTTTATAGTAAGAAAAGGACTCTATGAAGTGGGGAGGGAATTTAGGAAGATATTTTTATAGGGATTTACTAAGATAAAGTGATAAAAAGGTGCGAGGAAGAGAGGAGAGGAATCCCCCTTTTATAAGTGAGGGTAGGGGCACTGTTAGAATTTATTAAAGTATTAACTTAACATAAATAAACATTCATGGAATAATGAGAGAAACTGATATATTTAGAAGTTATGATGATTATGGATCTAAATAATTTCATTAAATAAAGGTTGGAAAAAGTTTATATAAGTTTTCCACCATTATTTATTTGTTTTAACTCTGATTAACGGTTTTGGAAATTACTGTGATATCAAAGTTTTTTAATCTTTATGGATCATAAAAGTTACTATAAAAGGAAAAAACCAAAAAAATGAAAAAGTTTTATATTATCAAAAATACCCCATTCATATGGTCGATGATTGGATTTTTATAAATTTAAAATATTTTAATAAAATTATTTTTATTATAAAATTTTATTAATATAATTTTTGGAACTATTCAATTAATTTGAATTTGAAAACAACATGAAAATAATTGAATTTGAATAAAAGAATTTAAAATATCCCTAGCATTTTTTTTCTATAAATTCATTGGAAAACTATTACTCAGGGACATAATATTATTTTTAGAGTTTTTAAAATCATTGGAATGATTTTTCTACTACATGCATAAGCACCGATTCAACATTGTATAAGTGATTAAAGTAATAACTTAATCAATAAAAAATAAAAAAAATTACCAAAAAATATTATCCACATTTAAAATAACCATTTATAACCAAACATATATTTTTTATCTCAGTCAACAAATATTATATATATTAAACGAAAAAGAGTGAAACTTTTGATTTTATCCATTACTTAAGTATTATAAAGGTCAACATCAAATATAAATGGAAACAAAAGGAAATATTTTACATGTTTGGAAGATTATGGATGAAATATCCTCATCCATTAAAATTAATCAAAATGTTTGAATGAATATAAAGCCTTATCACAATAGTTTTAACCCTAATTAACCCATTTTACCTTTACCATGGTAACAAAAATATAATATGATTATTATTCAAAATGAAAAAAATAAAAGGGAAATATTTACCAGATTTAGACCTCTTGAATGAAAATATGGAATCTGATGTGGCACTAAATTCATAATTTTTTTAACTTCATTTATTTATGTTTTCAATGTTTTAATCAATTAATTTTATACTTTTTCTTAATTAAGTTCACTTTTGTAATTTAACAACTAAATTCATTAATTAATATGTTTTTATAATTAATTTTGTATTAATGGACTTTAAAATATTTAATTTTGTCCATTTTTGTTTTTAGGATCTAGATTTTTTCTAATTAATGTTTATAATATATTTTTATGCCTTACTTAATAACTACGGTCCTTTTTCTATTAATTAATTAATTAATTAATCAATTTACTTTATCTAATAAACTTAATATTTAATCTTCTAAATTTTTTACTTGAAATCTCAATAATTGATTTACTTAACTAAATTTAATGCCTTAAATTATTTTATATTTCTTATATCAAATTAATTATTTTTACTTGTATTTAATTTTGGTTATCTTTTAATTTAAGGTTTGTTTTAGTATTTATTTTTTGTTTAAGAACTAATTAATTATCTAAAAATTTTAATTAATTTTATATTTTCTTTAAGTTTCATTAACTTAATTAATTGTTTTAAGTTTATATTTTCAGATAAAATTTTAAACCACCCTCACTTTTTTGACTTAATGATGAGTCATCGGTGACTACGAGCCTTATTTGTAATAGTGAGACCTTTACTCATTGTTGGAACCTGCAGTCAATAACACCACTATAATTATTTTATTAAGTATTTAATTTGAATCCATTTATGAAATTAAATCATTTTTATTTAAAATTTTCATTCAATTTTATAATCTATTTTCAATTCAGTTAATTGATCAACCTAATAGTTTAGTTATATTTTAATTTAATTTAAATTTATGTTTCCAATTTATTAATGTGAAAATTGATTTAATTAATTTACTTTTTTTAGTTTAAGTTTCATTAGTTTAGATAATTGAATTATGTTTTCAAAATTATTTTTATTCATTCTTAATTGTTTTAATTATTTAAATTTATTAAATGTTTTATGTTTATATTTGTAGTGAAATTTTAAGTCACCGGCGGTACGAGCTACCAACTCATTTTTCCCTTTGCTAATTTTTGATGTTCTACCAACACTATCACACCCTCCTTCAACACATTTGTCTTACTAATAGATTCCTTATCCACGATTCACTAACACCTTTATCAACCAGTCAGTAACTTAAGCTACTTATGCACCTATCTTCTTCGGTCTCTCACACCACTCATTGTTTCTCCTTTCAGTGATCAACTAACACTCTCTTCACTCATATTGATAATCTTTAACCAATGCTCCATCTCCTCAGCTTTGGTCCACTAATGCCATCACCCCTACAACTCTTGACCATGAACAACGTGTCTCAAACCACATATTCAAATCAGACTCGAACCAGATTCATTGACATATTAGAAAACTCCATTTCTATAAATTCAAACAATTGAACCATCAAGCCAGTAATTCATCAGATCTACTGGAGAATCACCTTTGGGTGAAAAAAGATCTACTCATTCTTAAAGAGGAGGACCTATGATCGCCATCCAAACTAGCCTCGAAGGGAGTCGTATGAGTTCTTGTCATCGTTCGCTAGTCACAAGCCTCTGGCCCTCTGGCATAGATCTGATATGTCGTAGCCACCTGTTGTCGAGTAGAACTGAGAAGCTTCTATTATGGTGTGTCACTACTTAAGGAGGAGGAGCTGGTACACAATGAGCCACTAGAAGACTGAGGAGCCGTCAGAGCTCCTCTATGAAAAAACTGACCTTCGTGCACCGTGGTGAAAAAGGGGGAGATTCAATTAAGTTAAATAATAATAATAATAATATAATTATGATTATTATTATAAATAAATAAATTATATTAATAAAATAAAATATAAAATAAATTAATTAATTATAATATTTAAAACTAAAATATTAATAATATTAATTTATAAATAAAATTAAATATTAATCTAAACTAATTTAATCAAATAAAATAATAATTTAATATTTACTTTAATTAACTTAATAATTATAATCTTAAATAAAATAATTAAAATTAAAATTCAAAAAGTAATAATTAAAATAACGAAATTAATTAAATAAATAATCTAATTTAAAAATATAATAACTAATTAATAATAATAATAATTTAATAAAATAATCAAATAAATAATTATTAAATTAGAAACTTAATAGTTTTATCTAATTATAAATTAAAAAATTAATAAATAAATTAATAACTTTTATAATAATATCAAATAAATTTAATAATTATAAATAATAACATAAAAAAATATTAAATAAAATAAATAAAATAATCAATTAAAATATCTATTAACAAATAAAAAATTATCATAAAATAATAAAATTATAATTTCATCTAATTAATTATATAAGTAAATATTTATTAAAACTTTTCTTATTACTTTACAAACTATTTTTAGCTATTCTCTGTTTCTGCACTACTGATTTCAGTGATGCCAGAATGTCATCCTGATTTAGCTAAACTACCTAGAGTAGAGTTAGTTTCATGGGTCATGATAGTATGAGATTCATCTCAAGAAAAAATACACGTGTACAGAAACATAGTAAAGGATAATTTAATGTCGGTGGAAAACATTGGTGATTTACAATAGATAATAGTTGATTTAAAATAGAGTAGCATTACGAGGAAAAGTGGAACTATAATTCATTCACCATTCAACAATTCTCATTCTGAGGAGACCAAGAGAGCAGAATCACTTCTATAGGATTCCTCAAATACAGACATATGAAGACTGAGGAGTCCAGGATCAGAGCCACACGGGATGGAGTTTCTTCTCCATCTTTTGATTTAAATTCTATACTCTGTAATTAGATGATTTCAATATTAGTAATCAACATGATCATAGGATAAACCGATTAGCTTATAAATTTTAAATTTTACTGGTTTAGTATTTAGATCTCTTCACGCTCTTTTCTTTTTATGAAATCACAATCAATCAGTGAGATTGATTATGATTATCTTTTAATCATTCACATATTAACCTTTTAAAATTTAAAACATTAATATCAATTGGTAAGATTGATATATAATGAATTAATTGAATATTTAATGTCATAAACATTGGAATTTTATGACGAGTTTTATTCCAACAGTTTTCTTTATCAAATTGTTAATTAGTTCGAGATATTGTTGGACTGGTGAACTCCAAGATTAAATCTTCTGTCTATTGAATTTCCTGGTGAGGGTGACCCTTTAACTTTTCTTTGAGGTATGATTCAATATATAGTAGTGAATAAGTCATCCTATTTAACTAGTAGTTTTAGAATTCTCGAGATAATTCCTAATATGGTTCTATGTTATAAGTTCTCAGTTATTCATATAGTTTAATTGTCTTACTAGTTTAAAACCTATAATATTAGTTCAACCTAGTTCTCATACTATCTAAAGAATAAAAAAAATATAAAAAATAATAATAATAACTTAAAAAAAAATAAATTCACTCATTACTTACAGCAGTGGGATGTTTAGAAAAGATATTCAGTTGCACTACCTTCTCTGTGGGTTCGACCCTACTCTCCACTAAACTGTAGTTAGAAGGAAGATAAAAATTTTAAAATTTGAATCATTTTAAATGATGTTAATGCCAATATTTTCAATATGTTTTTAGGGAGGGCTTCTAGGGACCTCTTTTCTTTAAAAAAATTAAAAAATATCACATAAAAAATCTCAAAAAAATTGTAAATTGAAAACTGTGTTAAAACAAATTCTACTTTTTTTATACTATTATCACCTATTTTTTGTACTATTACTCCTCATGTACTACTTTGTACTACTTTAACCTTGTTTTTATTGAAATTAGTTTTTTTATATCTATTTTATGAACACTAGATCATCCACTATTATACTATATCCCCTAAACCCATAGCTAAACAAACATCTTAGTGCTCTAAAAAGGAAAATCAAAATGGAAATGGAAAATTTAAATGATAGAGTTAATATACATAAAAATAAACAACATTTTCACTATTAACTCTTAGAATATAATGATAGTCCTTTGATGGGGGATTTCGTACTCCCTCAAGTGTCAAGTAATTCTGTATCCATTATACATTCATCTACAGAAAGAAACTACGAGTTGAAACAGTCTCACATTTCTTTACTTTCTACTTTCAATAAGCTCTCTAATGATAACTCTTTAGCCTTCATTAAAGTCTTCTATAATATTGTGCAGCAATTACCTCTTCTATGATTTATATAAAATGATCTAAAAATGTGAGTGTTTCTCTTTTTCCTTAAAGGGAATTCTTGGAATTGGTTCTTGATTCTAGATGAGAACATATTTGAAAATTGCAACCAAGTGTATATTTAATTCATAATGAAATTTTATCCCCAAATACATAAAGGAGAAATTAGAACCAAAATCATAGGTTTTTTTCAATAGGATAGATAATCCTTTCATGATTTTTGGGACAGATTGAGGTACTTTCTTAGGTAGTGTCCTCATCACAAACTCTTATCCCACCTTCTCATGGACAACTTATATGAATTGTTGTCCTCCTCTAGTCAGAACATAGTTGATCAAGCCGCTAAAGGTAATTACAATAATAAAACTAATGAAGATTTAAGGAATATTTTAAAAAATCATTCCCTTAATTCACAACATAAAAATTCAAGAAAGAAAATAGTGAATAGAAATCCAAACACTGGTAATGGTTTTGGAAATTATACTTAAGCCCAACTTGTTGAAATCACAAATCAACTTCAAAACTTAATGAATCGGGATTATAAACAATCTGTAAATAAATTGGGTTGTCAAAACTCTAACCAATATCTTATGGAACATTTTTCCTAGTGTGGAATATTTGGGCATACTAAAAATTTATATCCCATATTTGATATTTCATCCCAACAAGAGAATTCAAATATTTTTTACTATGGTCTTAGGATTCCTGCTAAAGAAGATCCATTTTCTTGAAATTTAAACTAAGGATATATTAACCATACAAATTTGTTATGGAAAGATCAAGAAATGATTAAAGAACACACTATCAATTCTTATCAAAATCAACTTAGAAAAAACTATCAAAATCGACAGAGGGGTGAGTCTTCCAATGATCAGGTAATTACGATGGCCAAGTGTCTTCAAAATTGGATCAGATTTCAAATAGAAAGGACTCTCTAGAGGAAAGGTTCAAAACTCAACTGAATAAAAATTAATCCTAATAAGAATCTGATAAAATTAAAAATTATGTTAGAATACAGAATTTACAAACTCAATTATGCCAAATAGCTAAATTCTTTCTTCTAGGGATAAAGGAAGGCTACCTTATAAGGACCCGGCCTTAAACAATACTTATTATTGAATTAAATGAATAATTCACATTGAGGATCTTTTCGGGTTTAGAGTTTTATATAATTAGGACACAACTATTACATCTCAAAGATTACAAAGTAGACACATCTACTCACCTTCCATTTTTTTCACAAAAATAAAAACTCTTGAACAAAAGAGTCATGTCTAATTCCTTGTTTTAGACAGCATGACATTTCCTTGATCCCATCCTTGACCCTATTCAACTTTATGTCATATGAAAAACATTTCAAAAAAACATAGGATGAGCATAAAAAACTTAGTAAGGGTTATAACCATATATAAAGAAAACATTAGTCCATGTATATATAAGAATCAATGAAATCATACTTTACTCATAAAACATAAGCAATTTAACATACCTCATGAAATCATAAGATTTACGAATAACTCATAGAAATCATAAGACATAAAGATAACATGAGGCATTCATAACATAATTACATAGAGAGTAACCCTCATGGTCACGTTTGCAATACCCATCACAGTATATTCCCTAAATCTCTTTAGAGAAACCTTAACGTTTAACTCCTTCGCGTTACCCAATGCATTGGAGAGCTATATCGGGCTCACCCGCCCATAGTTTATCACGGAACCACCCGTCTTCATAAACAATGCCCAAGAACCATAACATAATCATATCACATAACTTAATCATAAAGGAAAGATAAAATTCCCACATTTCAATAACAATATAACATTTTAAGATAATGAATCCATTCTAAAAACCACTTTCAATACCATTTAAAGAATTTGATAAAGAGATTTTTGAATCAAAGTGTCCCATAACACCTTGAAGATTTTAAAATTTTAAACCACTAATATCCATATAAATAAATCCTTAAAACCATTCTAAAAAACTGGATATTAATAAGAACAAATCATTAAAACATTTAAAGTGATATTTTAGTTAAAGGGTTTTTACCAAAATTAGAGACACTTGAATACAATAATTGAGGAATAAAATTTAATCAGTACTTTATAATATCATGAGAATAAAAGGGTTCATGATATAATATTCCAACGGACATTATATACACCATATATGAGTGAATTGGTGCATAACAATAATGAAGTCTCAATAGAAATGTAAAATGAGATGAAATCCCTTATAAAGAAGGTATCCTTAAATTAAGGATAAATCAATCTCAAAATTATGTGTGAAAAATATAAATACACCCAATATAAGTGGATATTAAGTGTAAAACAATAAAATTTCATTCACACATATTCAAAAGATGACATATTCAATAACTAGATGTTTAACCCAAAGAAATCGAAATTGGGTTAAAAAGTTCCCTTGTAAAATTTCGACAGCCTAACGGCATCACTTTAAAATTCAGAAAATGAGTTGATGATACAAAAAGGGTATCTCATAACTTGTAAATAAATTTTACATCCATAAGGATATATAAGAAAATATCCCTACATAATAATATGTAAATTAAAAGACATAATGAAAGAAGTCTTTTAAAAAGAGGAGGGTGAAAGGTCCCCTTACCGATTTGGGTAACTTTCAAAACGTAAACCCCATGGAAGAAGGGTCATTCAATGAAGATGTAAATAACCATAAATGAAATTTTATTACACAAAGAGTATAATAATGGGCAGTACATACACCACTCAAATGAAATGGTGGAAAATGTAGCATAAATCTCACGGGAATAAAAGTGAGATGAAAAATCCTTTACGAAAACTCGGCAGCCTAACGACGCCACTTAAAACTTCCAAAAATGGATTTATTAGATCAAATAGGGTCTCTCATAATATAAACATAAATATTACAGTATGAGAAATATAAAATAACAACCCCAAACATAAGAAGGATGAGCTTAAAAGAAATGACATAAAAGAGAGTACTTAAAAAGAAAGAGAGAGGTAGGATCCTTTACCACAAGTCCGACTTGTCTTGTTCGTTTATTTATATTCCTGAATAATAAAATTTGGTCAATTTATATTTTATTCAGTTCCTCCTTTAAATATTATTATTCAGTTCATATCAAATATTATAATTTTATAATAATTGGTTAATAATGTGAGTTCATATCAGACGTTTTTGTCGATGTTTGGTACATGAGTCAAAAATGAACTGGTTTGAAAATGATTGTCCATGTAGTTATAATTAAATTATATAAAGAATATTATTGATGATTTAAATATAATATATATCCAGTACATATTCATTTTAAACTATTCCATAACATTTGGAGATAAAAATAAATGAAATGCACCATTCATGGAGACAGTAGGTCGTACGTACGCATGAACGCTACTTTCATTTCTTTGACATATTAATGGAATTAAAAGAATAATTGAGATATATATATATATATTATAATTAAATTATAATATATATGTTTTATAGGTCACATAATTTCATTAATTTTATTCTGTATACATTCCATGTATTGCATGAACGAGTCACATAACTTGAGGGGGCAGTAGTCCACACTTCCTCGTATGAAATTATCACATTTTCACAATATGAAAAGCATAAAGGTATGTTTTAAATATAAAACCCAGAAGCATATGGAAAATATAAATACCATATATATCATATATGAAATACAGTGACATCATAATGGCCACCATGAAAGGTGTTAAGAGAAGATTGAACAATCATCGTTTCGTGAGGCAGTAATTCATCATCCACAGAAACAGTATGTTCTTTAACCATTAGACAGAGGTGTGTGTAAGTGTAGCTAGAATACTTCACATAAAAACATCCTAGTATATTTAAGATACTGTTTTTGTTACAAAATAAAGGAATAAAAAGAGTTTAGGGGGTTGGAGAAGCAAAATAAAACAAAAGAACACAACTGAAGACATTACCTTTAAATCGGGTAACTCCTCTTGGTTTGAACCAAAAGGGTTTCTTGAAGAGAATTATGACAAAGGTGAGGATTAAATGACGAATAGAGGGATGTGGAGAGATGAAATGGGCCAGGTTTGGCTGATCAAAATGCTTGAGAGGTGTGGGTAAGGTGCTAGAGGTGGGGGCATTTTATAAGAGGAGAGGAGGGGCACTCTTGGAAAGATATAAAATATTACTTTATTATAAAATTATTTTCAGATTTTAAAGGTCCCAAAAGGAAATATTTTGAGTCTTATGTGATAAGGTTTTGAAATCCACCCATAAAATAGGTTTGTGATAAGTGTAAGACTTAGATTTTACCCTATCTTCTCATTTTATTTAAATCTTTCATTTATGAGGTAATCACTACATCATCACGATGTAATAATGAAAATAATTTATTTAATGTATAAAAATTATAAAACAACTATCATGATGTAGTAAATCTCTTTAGATTTCTAATTAATATTTATAGTCAAAAATATGACTTGTATAACCCCATGTAAAAATTGTTTTAGTAAAACAATACATGTTTGTGACATTTTAATTTTAACTTTAAATAGAAAGTTATTAATGTCATTTTCCAACCAAAGTGGCTCCATGTGATCCCCAAGTTGACCAATGTATTTTCTTGGTCGTCCATGACTCATCAAATCAGGGTAGGACATGTTTCAAGGTAATTTCATATTATTATAACATTATCTTTACCTTAAATTACACTAATTACCTCTAATCGCGATAAATAAAACTTAAATGTTACTATTCACCAAAAAATTATTTTAATCTCATTGAACCACATTTTAGTTCCTAATGACGACCATATATGTCAGATTTTTGAAAATAAAATCACATAAGTGGTAAAGTTTCATTTAAACAAAAAATCAGTTTCTTTAACTACCACTTAGTGGTTTCACTATTCGTCAAAAATTGAAGTTTTTCAGAAAAATACCAAAAATTCACCCTAAGATATATTTGATATTCCAAATTCAAAAATGATTTATATTTTACAAAATTATAAATATATAAGTTTCATTAATTAATTTAATAATTCATTCCCGTTGTCAAAACAAATAACATGTTTTTAAGAAACAATACCTATTAAAAGATTGACACTAGTTTAAGTCCAATTTCAAAGTGAAACTAATTCCAATGACCACCATTGGATTAAATGGTAAAAATATACTCTAAATAAAATTTAATCTCAATTAAAAATATAATCTATCCATATAAATAAATCATATTAAAAGGAGGTTTCGAATTAAAATGCAACATTTTCACTAAAAATGATCTTTATCGGAAAAATAACAAAAATTTACACAAAGTAAATTTTGATGTCCAGATTCTAAAGAAGGATTTTATTTTGTCAAATAAAATATATAAAATGATAAATAAATGAAAGTAGTGTTCATGCGTACGTACGGCCTACCGTCTCCATGAATGGTGCATTTCATTTCTTTTTATCTCCAAATGTTATGGAATAGTATAAAATGAATATGTACTGGATATATATGATATTTAAATCATTAATTCTATTCTGGAGATGATGTACTTATAACTACATGGATGATTCTTTTCAAACAATTTCATTTTTTACTCATATACCAAACAACGACAAAAACATTTGATATGAAATCATATAATTAACTAATTATTATAACATTATAATATGTGATATGAATTGAATAATAAACTTTAAAGGAGTTCCTTAAGAAATTATAAATTGAAAAAAGCTTATTATTCAGGAATATAAAGAAATGAACAAGACAAGTCGGACTTCAGGCAAGGGATCCTACCTCTCTCTTTCTTTTTAATTACTATTTTTATGTAACTTACTTTAAGCTCTTCTTTCTTATGTTGAGGGATGTTATTTTATATTCCTACTTCTGTAAATTTTATGTTAATATGATGATAGACCCTATTTTATCTCATCAATCCATTTTTGGAAGTTTTATGTGGCGCCGTTAGGCTGCCAAATTTTCATAAGGGGATTTTCATCTCACTTTTTATTCCCATGAGATTCATGCTACATTGGCCACTATTTACTTTTTTGTGGAGTATTTACTGCCCATTATTTTACTATTTTTATAATATAATATCATTTATGGGTAGTTACATCTTCATTGTACAACCCTTCTTTCATGGGGTGTACGTTTCGAAAGTTTCCCAAATCGGTAAGGGAACCTTTCACACTCCTCTTTTAAAAAGACTTATTTTGTTATGTCTTTTAATTTATATTTTTTTATATTGGGATATGTTCTTATATATCCTTATTGATGTAAATTTTATTTCCAAGTGATGAGATACCATTTTCTCTCTCATCAACTAATGTTATGAATTTTAAAGTGACGCCGTTAGGCTGTCGAATTTTACCAATGGAACTTCTTAACCCAATTTCGATTTTTTTGGGATCAACTTGTAGTTATTGAATATGTCATCCTATGAATATGTGTGAATGACCTATGGTTTTTTACACTTAATATCCACTTATATTGAGTGTATTTATATTTTTCACACATAATTATGAGATTGATTTATACTTAATTTAGGGATACCTTCTTTATTAGGGATTTCATCTCATTTTAAAATTCTATTGAGACTTCATTGTTGTTATGTACCAATTCACTCTTATATGGTGTATATACTGTACTTGGGAATAATATATCATGAATCCCTTTATTCTCATGATATTATAAAGTTCTGATTAAATGTTATTTCTCAATTATTGTATTCAAGTGTCTCTCATTTTGTTAAAAACCCTTTAACTAAAATATCGTTTTAAATGTTTTAATGATTTATTCTTATAAATATTTCTCATTAATATCAATGTTTTAAAAATGGTTTTAAGGATTTATTTATATGGATATTAATGGTTTAAAATGTTAAAATCTTCAAAGTGGTATGGGACACTTATATTCAAAAATCTCTTTATTAAATGTTTTTAAATGGTTCTGAAATGGTTTTTAGAATGGATTCATTATTTCAATATCTTAAAATGTTATATTGTTATTAAAATTTGTGAATGTTATCTTTCCTTTGTGCTTAAGTTATAATCTATGATTATGTTATGGTTCTTGGGCATTGTTAATGAATACGGGTGGTTCTATGATAAACTAAGGGCGGGTGAGCCCGATATAGCTCTCCAATGCATTGGGTAACGCGAAGGAGTTAAACGTTAAGGTTTCTCCGAAGAGATTTAGGGAATATACTGTGATGGGTATTCCAACTGTAACCATGAGGGTTACTCCCTACGTAAGAATGTTATGAATGCCTCAAGTTACCTTTATGACTTATGATTTCTATTGAGTTATGCATAAATCTTTTGATTTCATGAGGTATGTTAAATTGATTATGTTTTATGAGTAAAGTATGATTTCATTGATTCTTATGTATATATAGATTGATGTTTTCTTTCCATACTGTTATAACCCTTACTGAGCTTTTTATTCTCATCCCATGTTTTTTGAAATGTTTTCACAGGACATAAAGTTGAATAGGGTCAAGGATGGGATCAAGGAAATGTCAGGCTGTCTAAAACAAGGAACTAGACAAGACTCTTTTGTTCAAGAGTTTTTATTTTTGTGAAAAAAAATAGAAGGTGAGTAGATGTGACTACTTTGTAATCTTTGAGATGTAATAGTTATGTCCTAATTCTCTAAAACTCTAAACATGAAAAGATCCTCAATGTGAATTATTCTTTTAATTCAATAATAAGTAATGTTTAAGGTTGGGTCCTTATAGTTGGTATCAAAGGTCGGTTTAGATAACTTTAGAGGTTAGAGTGTTCTTTAAGAAAAAGTGACAAGTTGTGTATAACCACAATGGTTAGTATATTAGATGGAGTCATTGTTTTTTTTTTAAAGTTAGAATGAGTTTGAGATAACTTGGATAAGTATATCTTGGTGTTTATCTTCATCTTTATTATATGATGATTTTACTGATATACTCACACTGACCTTTTTGGTTTTAGTAAATGGTTGGATCTAGCTGGCACCAATGTAATAGTGGATTTGAAGAAAACTGTGATGGTTTTATAAAAGAACAACTGAATGATATGGGAGCTGCAATGAGAACTCTTGTGGTTATCCTCAACCAACTATCTAGAGTCATGATTGACCACCTTAACCTTAGTGATTTTTATAAGGCATCGTATATGTGAGAAACAAATCCCTACGGAAGTTCAGGTAATAATCATAAAGGTAAGTATGTTCAAAAACCTATGTGTCAAATATGTGGAAAGAAACACATAGAAAAATGTTTCAAAGGGGCAGAAAGATTCTATAGATGTGGAAATGAAGGTCATAAAGCAAGAACCTGCCATGGAAAAAGGAAACATCTAGTTGACTCTAGGAAAGGGAAATAAGTTCTTTCTGAAGGATCAATTGAATGTTTTAAATGTGGTGTGCATGGTCATAATGCAAACACATGTCCTATGAAGAATTTTCGGTAATGGGGTCACCAAGATCGTACAAATATTCATTTACCAATACCTAATGCCATTCTGATTGAGGATGAAGAAACTAAAAATGACCAATGAAAGGTATGGATTATTTATTAACATATGTTTTCCAATTATTGGAATCTTAGGATATGATTCATGATTTTGTTTGTAGGAAAGAAGTATTTCAGAATAAGTTGAAAAGGAAAGGATAATGGATCATGAAGAATGTTTAATGAGTAAGAAGTCAACATATAAGGGATTCAAGAGTTATGGTAGATTTTAGGATGGTGAAATTCATAGATGTATTAAGTCTATTTGGATGATGGGGTTACATTAGAAGACTTTTTATAGTAACCCTGATGTTTGATATATGAAAATTTTATTCAAGGAATAATTATCCTTTCTTTTTTGGATATAGTTATAAAGAACCATTTGGGTTTATATGGTCCTTGAATTTGTGGCAATTACTAGTTAATACATTTTGGGTTGCAAAATGAAAGTTATTAGATAACCTTTGTGGTTAAAATATGTTATGGATATTTTTGAATATTTTATCTCTTTTTGGGCGGATGTTTTAATAATTATATAGTTTTGGAAAAAGGACAACACGCAGGCCGTGTGACAACCCGTCATGTCGGACAAAGCTGTGGGAATCGAACCCACAACCAAAGTGCAACTGGTATTTATCACCTACCACTGGACTACGTGAAGTCCCTGGTTAGTTTGAATGATTATTTTTAGTTAGATGATTGTATGAATTAAGAGTGAGTTGATTTTGGTTTATCAATGGAAATTATTAGACTATCATAGAGGATATGTGATTAGGTTAATTACTTTTCAGTATGAGACTGTAAGAGTAACTGATGTTAATTTGGTGAAAAATGTTAAGATTTATCTTAGGAGACTATGGGATTAAATCCTTCAGAGATTTGGGTTTCAATCTTATTTTGGTTTACTTTGATGAATTTTATAGATAGATGTTTATTGAATGGTCTTTTTTAAACTTTGGGTTTTTTTTTGACAACTTTTGGAGATTAGGAGTAGTTTTTCTTTTTGTAAAACAAAATATCATTTTTGGGTATTATCTGATCTCGTACTAAACTTTTGGTTTGGTTTTGTTTGAGATCTAAAGACATGGGAAATATATAATTCTCATTTGTGGATTAGTTAATTCTCAAGAAGTTTATTATAGTACTCTTAATGCGAACAAATCTTCCTAAATACTCATCTTTTGGAGAAAATATGAGTTTGATTGAGGAATCTAGTAAAAGTTAAAAGTCTACGTGACAAGTAAGTATGTTTCTTTATGATTTAGTTAAGCTCAAAAATAAATTCCTCAATGAAAAGTAAATTAAAACAAAAATGTTTCCTGGTAACATTTCTTACTGGGGAATCGAATACCGTTTAACCCATCACAAGTTTGTGATTTTCTTGTGGTTAAGTTTCTCCTAGAAATGTTTACTATCACTCTCCATCAGAACATGACCCTTTGTTTTCTCCTCCATATCCATATTTTCCTACTTTGAATCCTAGTATGGTTTAACTCAGGTGACCTTTGTACTTCTCTCCCTTTCTATTAAAGTGATAGTTTTACTGACTCTTATTCCGATGTGGGACTTTCAATGAAGTTTCCAAGCCCAATTTTGAAATTTCGAGGATGCAATTCCCAAAAGGGGGGAAGGATGTAACATCCCAGGTAAATAAATAATATTAAATTCTAAGGTTTATCAATATTTGCGAATAAAATGTTAATATTACTTTAAAGGAAATTCTATGCTCGATGGCGTACCCAATACGCAACAACGAGTTTCTTTGAAATCTTACGTTGCACACTAATAATATAATAATATTATAATAGTTAACGTCTAACCATTTTAATGGAGGGAATGAATAGAAATAACTAAAAAATTATTACTTATGTCTGTTAAATATTTTTACATTTATCCAATAAATGTTAGAGGCTTAAAATCCAAATGAATCCAATTTTAAGAATAAATACTCTAATATTTTTAAAACATTGTTTTACCGCCTTTTGATGGCGAACCATTTTTAAATCTAACTTTTTAAAATTTTATAAGCTCTATTTTTCAAAATAAACTTATTCTTTATGATTGGGACATTGAAATTTACTTTGGATAAATTTTTTGTATGTTTCTGACAATGTTCATTTTTTAATGAATAGTGAAAAATACCGCATTTTACATCAAAACTGCTTTTTCATCTAATTTAAATATATGGTTAGATTATCTTTTTAATTGGTTTTAAAGTTTAATTAGAATATATTTTTACAATTTAATTCAATGGTGTTCATTAGAATTAATTTCACATTGAAAATGGACATAAACAAGTGCCAAACTTTTCATAGATATTGCTTCTAAAAAACCCGCTATTTGTTTTGACAGTGGGGATTAACTATATGATTTATTAATGAAACTTCTATGTTTTGAATTTGGTAAAATGGAAATCATTTCTGAATTTTAAATATCAAATATAGCTTAGGGCTAATTTTTGGTATTTTTCTGATAATGTTTTTAATGAATAGTGAAAAATATAGTTTTTAATTAAAAACTGCCTTTTCATCCAATTTTATTTATATATTTAGATTGTAATTTTAATTGTTTTGAAATTATAATTGAATTTTTTTTATCACTTAATACAATGTTGTTCATTGGAAGTAATTTCACTTTTCAATTAGATGTAAAACAAGTCAATCTTTTAATAAATTTTACTTCTAAAAAACTCGTCTTTTGTTTTGACAACGGGATTTACTTTTAAATTAATTAATACAATTTATGTGTTTTCAGTTTGATAAAATGGATTCCATATTTTGAATCATAAGGTCCAAATTATGTAATTAAGACTCTTTTGTTTTTGGACATTATGAATAGTAATGACGGTAATTATCTTTAATTATCGTGTTTAATTAGTAATAGGGTAATTAAGGGTAAGAAAATAATATCATAAAAATATAAAATGACCCCAAAATGTGTCCTAATTCTATTTTTGGTGTCATGGTAGACCATGGGATACCTTGTTCCAACCTTGTGACCCCATGGAATCACTTTAGTGTGATAGTCACTTTTTATCATATTTTTTTAAAGAAAGGAAAATGTAACCAAAGTATGTAACACCTAAGTAAAATAATTTTAATTTGGTCTAAATAAATGATCTATTATACTATAAATAGTAATTGAAAATATAAAGAGATTTCCTATATCATAGTGTTTTCTTTATAATTTTTAGACATTAAATAAACTAAATTATTTATGACATCATGATGATGCAGCGATTACCACATAAATGAACAATTTAAATAAAATGAGAATATAGGGTGAAATATAAGTCTTAAACTTGTCAAAAACTTATTGGATGGGTTTATTTAGAAATATTATCACCTTATCCTCGAAATATATCCTTTTGGGACCTTTAAAATCCGAAAAACATTTTATAATAAAGTAATATTTTATAACTTTCCAAGAGTTCCCCTCCTCTCCTCTTATAAAAGGCCCCCACCTCTACCTCCTTACCCACACCTCTCAAGCCTTTGTCTTGGAAAAAACCTACCCATTTCATCTCTAAAAATCCCTATGTTCATCATTAATTCCTCACCTCAGGCAGAAAGCTCTTCAAGGAACCCTTTTGGTTCAAACCAAAGGGAGTTACCCGATTTAAAGGTAATGTCTTCTCTTATGTTCTTCTGTTTTATTTTGCTTCTTCAACCCCCTAAAATCTTTTTATTCCTTTATTTTGTAACAAAACCAGTATCTTAAATATACTAGGATGTTTTTATAGAAGTATTTGAGATAAAATTACACACACATCCATCTAATGGTTAAAGAACATACTGTTTCTATGGATGGAGAATTACTGCGTCACGAAACGATGATTGTTCAATATTCTTTTAACACCTTTAAAGGTGGCCATTATGATGTAACTGTATTTTATATATGATATATATGGTATTTATGTTTTCCATATGCTTCTGAATTTTATATTTAAAACATACCTTTATGTTTTTTATGTTGTGTAAATGCGATAATTTCATACGAGAAAGTGTGGACTACCGCCCCCTCAAGTGATGTGACTCGTTCATGCAATACATGGAATGTATAAAGAATGAAATTAATGAACTTATGTGACCTATATAACATATATATTATACTGTAATTATAATATATATATATATATATCAATTATTTTTAATTCCATTAATATGACAAAGAAATGAAAGTAGCGTTCATGCGTACGTACGGCCTACCGTCTCCATGAACGGTGAATTTCATTTATTTTTATCTCCAAATGTTATGGAATAGTATAAAATGAATATTTACTGGATATATATGATATTTAAATCATTAATACTATTCTGGAGATTATGTACTTATAACTACATGGACGATTCTTTTCAAACAAGGTCATTTTTGACTCATATAACGAACATCGACAAAAACATTTGATATGAACTCACATAATTAAATAATTATTATAACATTATAATATGTGATATTAATTGAATAATAAACTTTAAAGGAGGTCCTTAAGAAATTATAAATTGAAAAAAGTTTATTATTCAGGAATATAAAGAAACGAACAAGACAAGTCGGACTTGAGGTAAGGGATCCTACCTCTCTCTTTCTTTTTAAGTACTCTTTTTTATGTAACTTACTTTAAGATCCTCTTTATTAGGTTGGGGGATGTTCTTTTATATTCCTATTTCTGTAAATTTTATGGCAATATAATTAAAGACCCTATTTTATCTCAACAATCCATTTTTGGAGGTTTTATGAGGCGTCGTTAGGCTGCCGAATTTTCATAAGGGGATTTTCATCTCACTTTTTATTACCATGAGATTTATGCTACATTGGCCACTATTTTCTTTTTTTTGGTGTATTTACTGCCCATTATTTTACTATTTTTATGATATACTCTCATTTATGGGTAGTTACATCTTCATTGTATGACCATTCTTTCATGGGGTGTACGTTTCGAAAGTTGCCCAAATCGGTAAGGGAACCTTTCACACTCCTATTTTAAAAAGACTTATTTTGTTATGTATTTTAATTTACCTATTTTTATGTTGGGATATGTTATTATATATCCTTATTGATGTAAATTTTATGTCCAAGTTATGAGATACCATTTTCTCTCCCATCAACTAATGTTATGAATTTTAAAGTGACGTCGTTAGGCTGTCGAATTTTACCAAGGGAACTTCTTAACCCAATTTCGATTTCTTTGGGTTCAACTTGTAGTTATTGAATATGTCATCATATGAATATGTTTGAATGACCTCTAGTTGTTTTACACTTAATATCCACTTATATTTGGTGTATTTATATTTTTCACACATAATTGTGAGATTGATTTATCCTTAATTTAAGGATACCTTCTTTATAAGGGATTTCATCTCATTTTAAAATTCTATTGAGACTTCATTGTTGTTATGCACAAATTCACTTTTATATGGTGTATATACTGTCCTTGGGAATAATATATCATGAATCCTTTTATTCTCATGATATTATAAAGTTCTGATTAAATGTTATTCCTCAATTATTGTATTCAAGTGTCTCTCATTTTGTTAAAAAACCTTTAACTAAAATATCGTTTTAAATGTTTTAATGATTTATTCTTATAAATATTTCTCATTAATATCCATGTTTTCAAAATGGTTTTGAGGATTTATTTATATGGATATTAATGGTTTAAAATGTTAAAATCTTCAAAGTGTTATAGGACACTTTGATTCAAATATCTATTTATTAAATGTTTTAAATGGTTTTGAAATGGTTTTTAGAATGGATTTATTATTTAAATATCTTAAAATGTTATATTGTTATTAAAATGTGGGAATGTTATCATTCCTTTGTGTTTAAGTTATGTTCTATGATTATGTTATGGTTCTTGGGCATTGTTTATGAATATGGGTGGTTCCATGATAAACTAAGGGTGGGTGAGCCCGATATAGCTCTCCAATGCATTGGGTAACGTGAAGGAGTTAAACGTTAAGGTTTCTCCGAAGAGATTTAGGGAATATACTATGATGGGTATTCCAAACGTAACCATGAGAGTTACTCCCTACGTAAGAATGTTATGAATGCCTCAAGTTACCTTTATTCCTTATGATTTCTATTGAGTTATGCATAAATATTTTGATTTCATGAGGTATGTTAAATTGTTTATGTTTTATGAGTAAAGTATGATTTCATTGATTCTTATGTATACATGGAATGATGTTTTCTTTCCGTACTATTATAACCCTTACTGAGCTTTTTATGCTCATCCCAAGTTTTTTTAAATGTTTTCACAGGACATAAAGTTGAATAGGATCAAGGATGGGATCAAGGAAATGTCAGGCTGTCTAAAACAAGGAACTAGACATGACTCTTTTGTTCAAGAGTTTTTATTTTTGTGAAAAAAAATGGAATCTGAGTAGATGTGTCTACTTTGTAATCTTTGAGATGTAATAGTTATGTCCCAATTCTCTAAAACTCTAATCCTGAAAAGATCCTCAATTTGAATTATTCATTTAATTCAATAATAAGTAATGATTAAGGTCAGGTCCTTATAAACATTTTTTCCATAAAATTATTCAATGTAAACCCAAATATGATTGAAACCCAAATATTTGAAGGATTTAATCACATAGTCTCCCAAGGTACAAATTAACATTTATCTCCAAATAACATCAGTTTCTCCTAAAGTCTCATACTGAAAAGTAATTAACCTAATCACATATCCTCCATGATAGGTTAATAATTTCCATAGATAACCCAAAATCAACTTACTCTTGATTCATAAAATCTTATAACTAAAAAATAATTAGTCAAACTAATGAGGGACTTCACGTAGTTCAGTGGTAGGTGATAAATACCAGTCGCACATTGTTTGTGGGTTCGATTCCTGCAGCTTTTTCCGATGCGATAGGTTGTCACACAGTCTGCGTGTTGTCCTTTTTTCCAAAACTATATAATTCTTAAAACATTCCCAAAAAAGAGATAAAATCTTCAAAAATAACCATAACATAATTTAACCTCTAGTTTATCTCATGTAATTCATATTCCATCATAACGTATAGTAACCCATAATTACCTCAAAAGTAAGGATCATATAAACCCTAATAATTACCTTTATAATTATTACCGGAACTTCCATGTCGAGTTGGTTCTCTCATACATGATTCATTAGAGAACTCACCAAGGTTCAAGTGGTTGATCATGACTCCTGATAGTTGGTTTAGAATAACCACGAGATTTCTCATTGAATCCCACATTTCATCCAGTCTCTTAATCAGAGAACCACCACAGTTTCGTTCAAACCCATTGTCACTTTAGTGCCTGCTAGATCCATCCATTTACTAAAACCAGAAATGTCTGTGTGAGTATATCAACAAAATCATTATGTACAAAATAGGAAGATAAACACTAATATATACTTATCCAAGTTATCTCAAACTCATTCCAACCTTCAAAAATAATAATGACTCTATCTAATATAATAACCACTATGGTTATACACAAAATGTCACTTAACACTCTAACCTCTAAAGTTATCTAAACCGTCCTTTGATACCAACTATAAGGACCCGGCCTTAAACATTACTTATTATTGAATTAAATGAATAATTCACATTGAGGATCTTTTCAGGTTTAGAGTTTTAGAGAATTAGGACATAACTATTACATCTCAAAGATTACAAAGTAGACATATCTATTCAGCTTCCATTTTTTCACAAAAATAAAAACTCTTGAAAAAAAGAGTCATGTCTAGTTCCTTGTTTTAGATAGCCTGACATTTCCTTGATCCCATCCTTGACCCTATTCAACTTTATGTCCTATGAAAAACATTTCAAAAAAACTTGGGATGGGCATAAAAAGATCAGTAAGGGTTATAACAATACGAAAAGAAAACATTAGTCCATGTATACATAAGAATCAATGAAATCATACTTTACTCATAAAACATAAGCAATTTACCATACCTCATGAAATCATAACATTTACGAATAACTCATGGAAATCATAAGACATAAAGGTAACTTGAGGCATTCATAACATTATTACGTAGGGAGTAACCCTCGTGGTTACGTTTGGAATACCCATCACAGTATATTCCCTAAATCTCTTCGGAGAAACCTTAATTTTTGACTCCTTCGTGTTACCCAATGCATTGGAGAGATATATCGGGCTCACCCGCCCTTAGTTTATCACAGAACCACCAATATTCATAAACAATTACCAAGAACCATAACATAATCATAAAACATAACTTAAGCATAAATGAAAGATAACATTCCCACATTGCAATAACAATATAACATTTTAAGATAATGAACCCATTCTAAAAACCATTTTCAATACCATTTAAAACATTTAATAAAGAGATTTTTGAATCAAAGTGTCCCATACCACCTTGAAGCTTTTAACATTTCAAACCATTAATATCCATATAAATAAATCCTTAAAACTATTTTTAATACATGGATATTAATAAGAACAAATCATTAAAACATTTAAAGCAATATTTTAGTTAAAGGGTTTTTACAAAAATTAGAGACACTTGAATACAATAATTGAGGAATAACATTCAATCAGAACATTATAATATCATGAGAATAAATGGATTCATGATATAATATTCAAAAGGATAGTATATACACCATATAATAGTGAATTGGTGCATAACAACAATGAAGTCACGATAGAAATGTAAAATGAGATGAAATCCCTTATAAAGAAGGTATCATTCAATTAAGGATAAATCAATCTCAAAATTATGTGTGAAAAATATAAATACACCCAATATAAGTGGATATTAAGTGTAAAACAATCAAAGGTCATTCACAGATATTCAAAGGATGAAATATTCAATAACTACATGTTGAACCCAAAGAAATCGAAATTGGGTTAAAAAGTTCCCTTGTAAAATTTCGAGAGCCTAACGGCGTCACTTTAAAATTCATAAAATGAGTTGATGAGACAAAAAGGGTATATCATCACTTGGAAATAAATTTTTCATCCATAAGGATATATAATAACATATCCTTACATAATAAGATGTAAATTAAAAGACATAACAAAAGAAGTCTTTTAAAAAAGGAGGGTGAAAGGTCCGCTTACCGATTTGGGTAACTTTCGAAACGTAAACCCCATGGAAGAAGAGTCATACAATGAAGATGTAAATACCCATAAATGAAATTGTATTACACAAAGAGTATAATAATGGGTATTAAATACACCACTCAAAGGAAATTGTGGAAAATTTAGCATAAATCTCACGGGAATAAAAGTGAGATGAAAAATCTCTTACGAAAACTCGGCAGCCTAACGGTGCCACTTAAAACTTCCAAAAATGGATTTATGAGATAAAATAGGGTCTCTCATAATATAAACATAAAAATTAAAGTATTATGAATATAAAATAACATCCCAAAACATAATAATGATGATCTTAAAAGAAATGACATAAAAGAGAGTACTTAAAAAGAAAGAGAGAGGTAGGATCCCTTACCTCAAGTCTGACTTGTCTTGTTAGTTTCTTTATATTACTGAATAATAAACATTGGTCAATTTATAATTTCATAAGTTACTGCTTTAAATATAATTATTCAGTTCATATCACATATTATAATGTTATAATAATTGGGTAATAATGTGAGTTCATATCAGACGTTTTTTTCGATGTTTGGTACATGAGTCAAAAATGAACTTGTTTGAAAATGATTGTCCATGTAGTTATAATTAAATCATATCCATAATAGTATTAATGATTTAAATATCATATATATCCATTAAATATTCATTTTATACTATTCCATAACATTTGGAGATAAAAATAAATGAAATTCACCGTTCATGGAGACGGTAGGCCGTACGTACGCATGAACGCTACTTTCATTTCTTTGACATATTAATGGAATTAAAAAAATAATTGAGAGATATATATATTATAATTCCAGTATAATATATATGTTTTATAGGTCACATAAGTTCATTAATTTTATTCTTTATACATTCCATGTTTTTCATGAACGAGTCACATCACTTGAGGGGGCAGTAGTCCACACTTCCTCGTATGAAATTATCACATTTTCACAACATGCAAAGAATAAAGGTATGTTTTAAATATAAAATACAGAAGCATATGGAAAACATAAATACCATATATATAATATATAAAATACCGTGACATCATAATGACCACCATGAAAGGTGTTAAGAGAAGATTGATCAATCATCGTTTCGTGAGGCAGTAATTCGCCATCCACAGAAACAGTATGTTCTTTAACCATTAGACGGAGGTGTGTGTAAGTGTAGCTCGAATAATTCACATAAAAACATCCTAGTATATTTAAGATACTGGTTTTGTTACAAAAGAAATGAATAAAAAGATTTTATGTGGTTGGAGAATCAAAATAAAACCAAAGAACATAAGTGAAGACATTACCTTTAAATCGGGTAACTCCTCTTGGTTTGAAGCAAAAGGGTTTCTTGAAGAGAATTCTGAAAAATTTGAGGATTCAATGATGAATAGAGGGATGTGTAGAGATGAAATGGGAAGGGTTTATCAAAGCCAAAGGCTTGAGATTTGTGGGTAAGGTGGTAGATGTGCGGGCCTTTTATAAGAGAAGAGGAGGGGCACTCTTGGAAAGTTATAAGATATTACTTTATTATAAAATGATTTTCGGATTTTAAAGGTCCCAAAAGGAAATATTTAGAGGATAATATCATAAGGTTTCGAAATCCACCCATCCAATAGGTTTTTTACAAGTGTATGACTTATATTTCACCCTATCTTCTCATTTTATTTAAATCTTTCATCTATGAGGTAATCACTGCATCATCACGATGTCATAAATAAAGTAATTTATTTAATGTCTAAAAAATATAAAAAAAATATCATTATGTAGGAAATATTTTTAAATTTCTAATTAATATTTATAGTAAAAAATATGACTTGTATAACCCCATGTAAAAAGTTTTTTAGTAAAATAATACATGTTTGTGACATTTTAATTTTAACTTTAAATAAAAAGTTGTTAATGACTTTTTCCAACCAAAGTGGCTCCATGGGGTCCCCAAGTTGACCCATGGATTGTCTTGGTCGGAAATAACTCATCCAATAATGGTAGGATATGTTTCAAGGTCATTTCATATTATTATAACATTATCTTTACCTTAAATTACACTAATTAACTCTAATCGCGATTAATAAAACTTAAAAGTTAGTATTCACCAAAAAATTATTTTAATCTCATTGAACCACATTTTACTTCCTAATGACAACCATGTGTGTCGGATTTTTGAAAATAAAATCACAGAAGTGTTAAAGTTTCATTTAAACGAAAAATCAGTTTCTTTAACTACCACTTAGTGGTTTCACTATTCATCAAAAATTGAAGTTTTTCATACAAATACCAAAAATTCACCCTAAGCTATATTTGATATTCCGAATTCAAAAATTATGTCTATTTTAAAAAATTATAAATATATAAGTTGAATTAATTAATTTAATAATTCATTCCCGCTGTCAAAACAAATAGCGTGTTTTTAAGAAACAATATCTTTTAAAAGATTGACACTAGTTTAAGTCCAATTTCAAATTGAAATTAATTCCAATGACCACCATTGGATTAAATGGTAATAATATATTCTAAATAAACTTTAATATCAATTAAAAAGATAATCTATCCATATAAATAAATCATATTAAAATAATGTTTTTAATTAAAATGCAACATTTTCACTAAAAATGATCTTTATCAGAAAAATAACAAAAATTTACACAAAGTAAATTTTTATGTCCATATTCTAAAGAAGGATTTTATTATGTCAAATAAAACATATAAAATTGTCAAAAGTATATTTAAAAATGGTTCTCCATCAAAAGGTGGTTAATCGACCTTTTAAAGAATATTAGAAGATTTGTGCTTAAAATTGGATTCATTTGGATTTTAAGCCTCTAAAATTTATTGGATAAATGTTAAAATATTTAACAAACATATGTAATCATTTTGTAGTTATTTCTGTTCATTCCCGCCATTACAATGGCTAGGAATTAACTATTATAATATTATTATATTATTAGTGTGCAACGTAAGATTTCAAAGAAACTCATTGTTGCATATTTGGTATTCCATCGAGCATAGCATTCCCTTTAAAGTAGTATTAACATTTTATTCACAAATATTAATAAAAATTAGAATGTAATATGATTTATTTACCTGGGATGTTACATACCTAGCATAACTGAATAAAACCCTAGAGATAATTTCATGGATGTTTTCTCTATAACTTGGAAAAATACTCAAAATATAGCGTAAAAAGTTTTTGAAAATTACCTAACTAGAAAATTTAAAGAATATAGAAATAAAAAATTTGCTTTGGACACAATTTAGAAATCAATAAAAAAGTCATGTAAATGCAGAAAATTTGAATTTGAAACCTAAAATTCAAGCTGAAAATGTTTCTAAAAATAAAAATGACAGCAGGTAGTAGAAAACTGATGAAGAATTGAGAGATATGCCTATTGTTCTTAAGAATTATTCCCCACACATCCCATTCCCTAAAAATTAAAACCTCAAAGTAACACTAAGGATAAGCTTATTTAGCTCCTTGGGATTTTAACCAAGCTCCAAGTAAACATCCCTTTCATTCAATATTTGATTCAAATCCAATATTACATGAAATCTATTAAAAATATTGTTTTAAACAAAAAAACAATTGAATAATTTTCTACCTACAACCTCACTAAAGAGTGCAGTGTTGTCCTCTAAAAACAAATATCTCCCAAACTCAATGACCCAGGTAGATTTTTTATACCATGTACCTTAAGAAATTATAGTAAAATCAACTCCTTGTGTGAATTAGGTTCTAGTATCAACATTCTCCCATAATCACTTTTTCAGCAGTTGAGATAGGGTGATCTTCATCCCACCACAATCATACTACATTTGGATGATTATTCTTTCACTCATCCTATTGGGATGGTAGATGACTTACTAGTTAGAGTTGGGATGTCGTTTCTACCTACTGACTTCTTAGTACTTAATATAAAGTGTAACCAAGAGGTTCCCATCATATTGGGTAGTCCCTTATTTTCCACTGGGGTAGTATTCATAGATGTGTCTAAGGTTTAGTTGATCTTTAAGATTGGGAATCAATAAGAAGAGATCAATGTTTTTATAAATAAAAAAGACCAATATTTTATAAAAAATACTCTAAGATAGAATTACTTGGAGATGGAAATTCAATTGAAAAATTTTAAGAGTATATAAATTAATAAATTTCTAAAGAAATAAATTTGGAATCTAAAAATCACGTTTCATATTCTGATCAATCCATTCAAACTGAAAATCTGGAAAAAAATTCAAAACTGGACAACAATCCAATTTCTTCTGTAGTTGGATAATTTCTATCTCCTTTTGAACTTAAAGACTTCTCTTTTAATATTGAAGTTTTTTTTACTATTAATGAATCTTATAAAAAATAGATAAAGTATAAAGAGATCTTATTGAACAAATTGATTATTCTTCTTTATTGAATTTTGAAAATTCTGAACTAGAATGCTTTGACAGTGAGCTATCCACTTTGGACAGTAGTGAGGAGAACTTTAAATTTTGTCATGTAATTGAAATCATTCAATATTTCAAACACCTTATAAGTGATATGTTGAATATTTTGGTCCTCTTAGTCCCAAGATTCTTCCTTCTATTAAAAAACAACCCATCCTTGAACTTAAATCACTTCCTATATATCTAAAATATTCATTTTTGGGTGAGAATTCCACAATTCATGTTCTAATTTCTAATGATATGAATATTAATAAAGAGAAAATATTATTTCATGTTATGGAAAACAAATAAAAATCTACCATAGTATGGACTATATCTAACATTAAGGGAATTATTCCTTCATTTTGTATGCATAAAACTCATATGGATACATACCATAATCCTAGAGTTAAATGTCAAAGAAGATTGAACCCTAACATGAAATAAGTAATGAGAGAATAAGTAATCGAAATAATAGACACTAGAATAAAATATCCTATTTTTATAGTACTTGGGTTAGTCTAGTCTAAGTAGTCCCTAAGAAATGAGGTTTCACTGTTGTAACTAATGATAAGAATGAAGAAATTCAAGTTATGAAATCCATAAAATGGAGAGTCTATATAGACTATAAGAAGCTTAATTTATCCACTAAGAATGACCATTTTCCAATGACCTTCCTTTATCAAATGCTTGAGAGGCTTGATGGTAATGAATTCTTTGATTTTTTGGATGATTATTTTGGTTACAACCAAATTCCAATTGCTCTATAGGATCAGGAGAAAAATAACTTTACATACCACTTTTGGACATTTGCCTACCGGAAAATTCCCTTTGGGGTGTGTGGAGACCATGACACCTTTCAAAGGTGCGTGATGTTTTTATTTTCTGATATGATTGAGAGAATAATTGAGGATTTCATTGATTATTTATCCATTGTGGATATAACATTTGATACTTAGAAAATTTGGAGTTAGTGCTTGAGAGATATTTAGAGGCCAACCAAGTTATTAATTAGGAAAAATGTCAATTTATGGTCATTGAGGGGATTCTATTAGGACATAAATTGTATAAGAGGTATATGGATGTTTACACTGCTAATATTGAAATTATTCAAAAACTATCCCCTTTTAAAAATGTTAAAGGTGTTAGATGTTTTCTAGGTAATGTCAATTTCTATTGGAGGTTTATAAAAGAATTTTCAAAAATCACTAGGACCTTATGTTATTTATTGGTTAAGGATGAACCCTTTTTATTTGACCAAAACTATTTGGATTCTTTTAATCTTCTTAAAGAAAAACTCACTACTTAACTTATTATCAGTTCACCTGATTGGAAACTTCCTTTTGAGTTAATGTGTGATGCTAGTGATATGGTTGTTGGAGTTTTCATAGCATAGAGGACATGTGGTATATTATTTTATCAGGCTGCAAGATGAGGCACAAAGAAACTATACCACTACTAAAAAATATTTGTTATCTATTGTGTTTGATCTTGATAAGTTTAGGTAATATATTTTAGGTTCAAAAGTCATTAATTTAACTGAACATTCCAATTTGAAATATTTATTGTCTAAGAAGTAGGATAATCCCTATATTATTATATGGATTCTATTATTAAAAGAATTTGACAAGAAATTAAAGATAAGAAGAGAGATGAAAACATAGTTACCGACCATCATTTTAGGCTTCCTCACACTCATTTTGAAGATCCAAGGGAGATAAAATCATCCTTTCTTATTGAAATATTACTCACTGTATCATTAGATAGTCTACATGGTTTACATATTTTAAAAATTTTATAGTATATAGTGTCTTTCTTAAATACTTTTCTAAAAACCAAAGGAAGAAATTCATTTTAGAACTTAAGTATTATCATTGGGATGACTCATTGCAGTTTAGGAGTTGTGATGATTGTATTTTAAGAATCTGTGTGATAAAAGAAGATATGCTTCTCATATTAGAGATTTTTCACTCCTCACCTTAGGGAGGACACCATGGTGGTTAGATGACAGCTCAGAAGGCCCTTCATTTAGGTTTTTATAGGCCCACTCAATTCAAGGATGCTAGGATCTATGTTGTTTGTTGTGATGGATTACAAAGGTTAAAAAATATTGATAGGAAGTTGGATTTATCCTAGAAAGTTATTCTAGAGGTTGAGATTTTTAATGTTTGGGATTAAGATTTCATGGGTCCATTTCAATTATCTCATGCTAATGTGTACATTCTAATGGTTGTAGATTATGTGTCTAAATGGGTAGAGGCAGTAGCGCTACCCAATAATCAGGCCAATGATGTTATTAAATTTCTAAAAAATAATATCTTTTCATGATTTTGAGTTCCAAAATCCTTTATAATTAATAATGGAACACATTTTAAAAATTTCAAGATTATGGATTTAATGGGAAAATATGGATGCACACATAAAACTGCTACTTATTACCATCCATAGTCTAGTGGAGAGGTGAAAAATAAAATATGGAGCTAAAATAGATCTTAGAGAAAAAAATCTCAAATTCTAGAAAGGGATTGTCTCTTAAGTTATATGAGGATTTTTTGTCATAAAGAATTGATTTTAAGACCCCAATAGGTATGTTTCCATATAGTCTATTTTTTCGGGAAATGTTGTCATTTACCTGTGGAGTTACAACACAAGTCATATTGGGTAGTTAAGGACTTAAATTTTTATTTTAAGGGTACCAGAGAGAGGATTTTTCTTGAGTCTAGTGATTTAGAAGAGATAAGGTGAGAGTCATATGAAAATTCTAGAATATGCAAAGAGAGGTCAAAAATCATTCACGATTCTATCATATAGGACAAATAATTTAAACCTAGATAGAACATCCATCACTTTAATTCAAGACTTAATACCTTTATTATAATATTAAAATCTAAATGGTATGGTCCTTTTACAGTAGTTATACTACTTAATAATGGTGTTGTCAAGATCGTAGGATGGGAAAACAATATTATTCTTGTTAATGGCCAGAGAGTAAAAATCTATTTTGAAGGAAAACTGAAGGGATTTTCTACCTTCACTGTGCTTGAAAACCAATTTTGAATAAATTATAACTGAAGATTTTAAACTCAGTGCTTTATGGGAGTCAACCCAGGGTCCATGATTTGTCTTCATTCTTTACATTTCTCATGTTCTTTTTTGAATAAAGTGTTGTTTGCTGATGTGGTTGTACTATATTTCTACTGGATTTGTGCTCCTAGTTCGTCTTTTTTAGTAAAATAAGTATGTTGGTATTGGTGTCAATGTGAAGTATAATTCCTAAATTTTTTCAATTCATATGGAATTTCATGATTGAATATTAATGGATTAAACTTTATCAGGGAAGTTCTTTACTTTTTATTTCTGCTTTTCTTTTTTTCCTTCACTTTTACTTTAAAATATTCATTACTAAGTCACCATTAAATTGTATATTGGTGAGTATCTTACTAACTAACGCACCTAAGTCACTGTTACACTACTTTCGATATGTCACTCAATGGTGACTCACTGGTGGTAGTGTCGATGAGTCACTAATTTTATACTACTGTTGATAATTTTTCTTCATATACCTCTGTTGGAAAAATTTGGTTGCATGTCTTGGTTGTTAGAAATTCTTTTATTTATGTGTTTTTATGATGAAAAATTCTTCTATATGTCACTTTGTTAAAAAAAACTATTGCATGTGCTGGTATTCTAAAAAAATTTCTGCACATGCCTCTATGTTGGAAATTTTTCTACATATACTAGTTTTTTGGAAATCAAATTTTATTAGTTTAAAATATTTTAACCATTTGGAATTAAGTATGGGGAAATTTACCCATGGCTTGTTAATCATTTTTTGGGTGTTTAGAAATAATTTTTTCTTCTATATTGTAAAGCTTTTTGAAATAAATCATTCAAATTTTCTTATAGAATTTTCACTGTGCACCCATATGTTTATATGCAACTATTGTAATTTAATTTTCAAAAATTCTTTTCACTGGATTTAATTTATGTGCATGTAAACCTCTTGTAAAGTAATTTTTGGGGAAAAAATAAACTTTTGAACTTTAATGAGACCCTTAATCATGTAGTTAATTTTTTAAACTGAAAATCTTCTATGAAATTTATTTTTCTAATTGTTCTTCTCCACATTTTAATTCTTCTTTGGGAACAAAGTTGGGTTTTTTAAGTGTGGAGGAGTGTTTTAACATACTTTGAGCTAAAATGTGATTAATGGAAGCCCATCAATTACCACTACTCTTCAAATGTTTTGTAAAAAAATGGTTAAAAATTTCAAAATCATTTCACATTTTAGTTTCTTTGTGCTTTACATTGTACTTAAGGTCTGTCTTTCCAAAGAATAATACTTTATGAGTAGTTAATAGTTACTTTGAATATGAAACTTATGAGGGTGAATGATTTTTGAAGGATTTTTCTTAGTGAATTTATGAATGTTCTATTTTGTGAATATATTTGTGGATCATATATGATACTTGTTTTTTGATTTTAGATCATAAATTTAAGCATTAGAAGTTCAAAATTTTACCTAGGGGACACACTTTTTTATTTTTTTTTAAAAATCACTTTGGTGAGAAAATTAAATTGTTTTCATATGAATCTTTTGAAACTGGAGTAAAATGGGAATTTGGGAACTCTAATTGAACCTTTGTGACACTAGTTACTGGGTGTGTTTCTGTTAACAAAATCCCTCTCTACAATATTTAATAAGTTCACATGCATAGTGCTTAGAACAAGATACATGTCTTGGGAAAAAGTAAAAAATGTTCCTAGTGTCAAAAATGAGTTCATTAAGGTAAGGGGAATGATGAACACCAAATGAAGAAGGGGAAATTATATTTGTATGAAATCATTTAAGTTGTATCAATAAGGTGATTCAATAGATATATATATATATATTTGGAACTTATGTGAAATTCAAAGTACAAAGTTCCATTTGTTATGTTTTTAATTCCATTTACTTTTAACCATCTATCACTCTTGTATATATAACTTGGATATAAATTGTAGTAAGTCATTAGGTAGTCTAATATATAAAGAAATACATCCTCAACAATGGATGATTCTTTGTCCTTTAAATTACCCAGTGAGTATTTGAAGCTAGGAAACATTTCATTTGAAACATTAAATTTAAAAATCCTCACTTACAGTTTCTTATCCTCTACTTTTAAAGTGATTAAAATTTTACATTTTTAGTTGATTAATAAAAACACACTTCTATTTTCCAAAGTTAATAAAACAAGGAATTGATTGAAGAAAATCAATGCTTAAGTGTGTGGGAATTTGATGTGGCTTTAAACTCTTGATTTTTTCAACGTCTTTTATTTAAGTTGTTAATTTTTTAATAAATTATTTTTACATTTTTGTTAATTAAGTTCAATTTTATAATTTAATAACTAAATTCATTAATTAATAATTTTTTATAATTAATTTTGTATTAATATCCTTAAAAATATTTAATTATATCTTGTTTTGTTTTCAAGATCATGATTTTTTCTAATTAATCTTTATGAGATATTTTTATAGCTTACTTAATAACTATAGGCCTATTTTTTATTTATTAATTAAATAATCAATTTAATTCATTTAATTAACTTAATTTTTAATCTTTTAATTGTTTTTACATGATATAACAATAATTTATTTATTTATCTAAATTTAATTTCTTAAATTAATTTATATTTTCTGTATCAAATTAATTAATTGTTCTTGTTTTTAATTTTTTTTATCTTTTAATTTAAGTCCTGTTTTAGTATTTAGTTTTATTTTTAACAACTAATTAATTAGTTAAATTTTTTAATTAATTCTAGATTTTGTTTAAGTTTCATTCACTTAATTAATTTCTTAAGTTTATACTTGATGATAAAATTTTTATCCACTGACACTTTTGTGACTTACCGATGAGTCATCGGTGACTATAAGCCTTATTTGCCACAGGGAGTCCTTTACTCACTATTGGAACCCACAGTCACTGATGCCGTATTAATTATTTTATTAAGTATTTAATTTAATTCCATTTATTAAATTAAATCGTTTTAATATAATATTTTAGTTCAATTTTATACTCTAATTTCAATTCAGTTAATTGCTCAACCTAATGGTTTAGTTATATTTTAATTTAATTTAAGCTTTATGTTTCCAATTTATTAATGTGATAATTGATTAAATTAATTAATTCTTTTCAGTTCAGTTTCATTTGTTTAAATAATTGAATTATTTTTTCAAAATTATTTTTATTCGTTATTAATTATTTTAATTATTTTAATTTATTAATTGTTTTAAGATTATATTTCCAGTGAAATTTTAAGTCACTGATGGTACGAGCTACCGAATCATTTTTTGCCTTTACCAATTTTTGGTGTTCTATTGACACATTCACACCCTCCATAAACGCATCTATGTCACCGAAATTTCCATTATCTGGTCGTCACCAACACCTTTATCAACATGTTAGTAGCTTAAGGTACTTATGCACCTACCCTCATCGGTCTCTCGCACTACTCATCATTGCCCCTTGCATCGACCTACCAACACTCCCCTCACTTCTGTTACTGATACTCTTCCACCATTGTGTTATATCCTCACCATTAATCCACAGATGTCATCACCCCTCCAACTGTTGACCATGAACCACCAGACTCAAACCACATATCTGAATCAGACTCGAACCAGACTCATTCCCAGATCTGAAAACTCCATTTCTCCTAGATTCAAACAAATGAAGAATCAATCCACTGATTCATCAAATCTATTAAAGAATTGTTTCTAGGTGAAGGAAGATCTACTGGTAATTAAGGAGGACACACGATCGCCATTTGAACCAGTCCTGAAGGGAGCCGAATGAGGTTGTGTCATCGTTCACCGGTCACAAGCTACTTATGTAGATCTGAGATGTCGCAACTGCTTATTGTCGAGGAGAACCAAAAATTTTCCACTATTTTGCTGCTTACGGAGGAGGAGCTGGTGCACTATGATCCGATGGAGGACCGAGGAGGAGTCGTCAGGTCTCCTCTATGAAGAAACCATACCCCCTGTATATCATCGAGAGGAAGGGTGGGGTGGAGATTTAATTAAAATAAAAATTCATTAAAATAACAATAATACTAATAATAAAATAATAATACTAATACTAATAAATAAATAAATAAATAACATTAATGAAATAAAATATAAAATAAATAAATTAACTAAAATATTTAAAACTAAAATATTAATAATAATAATTTATAAATAAAATTAATTATTAATTTAAACTAATTTAATCAAATAAAATAATACTTTAATGTTTACTTTAATAAATTTAGTATTTATAACTGAAATTTTTAAATAAAATAATTATAATTATAATAAAAAATTAATAATTAAAATAAAGTAATTAATTAAATAAATAAGAATGAAATTTTAAAATATAATAAATAATTACTAATAATATTAAATATATAAAATAATTAAATAAATAAATATTAAATTATAAACTTAATAATTTTATCTAATTATAAATTAGAGACTTCATAAATAAATTAATAACTCTTATAATAATATTAAATAAATTAAATAATTATAAATAATAACATATATCAACATTAAATTAAGTAAATAAAATAATCAATTAAAATATCTATTTACAAATTAAGAAATATCTTAAAATAATAAAATTATAATTTAATCTAATTAATTATATAAGTAAAAATTTATTAAAACTTTTCTTATTACTTTACAAACTGTTTTTAACTATTCTCTAATTTTTATTTAAGATTCATGTAAGGCCAGAATCTCATTTAGATTCATCTCGACCACCTAGAGTGGTGTTAGTTACATGGGTTATGATAGTATGACATTCATCTCACAAAAAAATGACCATGTGTGGATGTGTAATGAAGGAAAATTTAATGTCAGTGGAAAACATGGGTGACGTGCAATAGATGATAGTTGATTTAAAATAGATCAATAGTATGAGGTAAAGGGGACGTATCATTAGTCACCCTTAAACAATTCTCATTATTACGATACTATGAGAGTAGGATCACTTCAATGTTATTCCTTAGAGATAGACATTTGGAGACGGAGGAGCCGGAGAGTAGAGTAGTACGGGAGGGAGTTTCTTCTTCATCATTTTTTAAAAATATATAATATGTAATTAGATGATTTAAATCTCAGTAATTGATATGATCATAGTCTAAAACTCTTGACTTAGAAATTTTAAATTCTATTAGTTTATTTTTAGATCTCTTCACACTCTTTCCTTTTTGAAAAATCAAAATCATTTAATGAGAATGATTAGGATTATATTTTAATTATTCAAATATCAACATTTTCAAATTCAAAACGTCAAGATAAATCAGCATTATTTATCTTTAATGCATTTATTGAAGCTTTAATGTCCTAAAAATTGTAATTTTATGGTGAGTTTTATTCCAACTATTTTCTATATCAAATTGTTAAGTAGTTCGATTGATTTTTGGAGTGTTGAACTCCAAGATTTAATCCTATATTTATTGAATTTTCTAGTGAGGGAGATTATTCAACTTTTATTTTAGGTGTTATTCAATAAAGATTATTTAATAATTAATCCTTTTTAGCCAATATTTTTAGAATTCTCAAGAGCATTCATGGTCTGTTTATGTGTAATAAGTTCTATGTTATTCCTATAGTTTCATTATCTCACTAGTTTAAAACATAGAATCTTAGTTCAACCTAGTTATCGAAATTTATATAAAATAAAAAAAAATAAAAAAAATAAAAAAATAAATATAACTTTAAATAATATAAATTCACCCATTACTGACAATAGTGGGATGTTTATAAAATAAATTTGGTTTCACTGTCTTCCCTATGGGTTCATCCCTACTCCCCACTAAACTGTAGTTAGTAGGAATATAAAAATTTAAAATTTGACTCATTTTCAACGATGATAATTTCATAATACATTTTTCAATATTTAATTTATTTAACTGGTTTAATTTAATTTAAAATTAAACCTTCAAAAGGTGATGAAAAACTGTTTTTCAAAAAAATTCCTTTTAGGTATAAAAAATGGTTTTCTACCAAATTAAAGTATAAAAGTCATTTTAAAGAAAATATTTAGGTTATTTTTAATCAAAATTAACTAATTAAATTTTAAAACTAATCCTAAATATAATTTTACTTTTTAAATGCTTGAAATAAAAATAGAGATTCCAATAAAAAGAAGCATTTTTCACAATTCATTGAAAAATAAATATTTTTGGAAAATTATTAAAAAATTCTCTAAAAACTAAATTTTATATTCTTATTTCAAAAATGAAATTTATTTTTTAAATTTATAATTCTAAAATTTTTCAATCAAAACATTAAATAAAAACATATAATATATGTTAACAAATTTAGTAAGAATAAAACAATTTCCTTTTTTATATAAAATTACTTAATATTGGTATAGTGAATATATATCTATAAAATGTAATAAATGAATTAAAATGATTTATTCTAAGATTACATATGTTTTTAAAATATTCCCCCTTTTGAAAATTATATCCTCGCAATTTTATTCATTACTTTAACAAGTGGGGATATTTTTCCTTCATATAATTTTCTAATCCAGATGATTCTTCTTCAACCATATTATCTTTACATAAAGCCTTAACATAATGAATTAACTTTTTCTAAAACAATTTCTATTTGTGTTCAAGACTTTGTACTATTTTTTAATCATATGAAATTTTTACTTCCAACTAAACAGATTCAGTGGTGAAAATATGGAATGCATCCAACATATATTTCCTTAGCAACATAACATGAAATGCATCACATACCTAAGATAAAATTCAAGGCCACTTGATAAGAAATTGATCAATATTTCTCTAAAAAATATTATGTTCTAATGAAACTCATACATATATTTACCATTTTACCAAAAATTAGAACACTTTTCTATATATAGTCTTTAAGAAAAACATGATCACAAACCTCAAAATAAATATGAAGAAACTTTGTGATGTTTTCTCTTAATTTTTTTTATTTGTTGAAGACTAATATTTTAAAAAATAATGTTTTTGAGAATTAGGTGAAAGTTTCTAAGGGGATTTACCATTGAATAATTATCATATTAATGGGAAATTCTATCTTAATCAATTTCAATATGATTGAATCTAAGAATTAAGATAGAAATAATTTTGAGAAGGAAAATTGAATAGAATATGAGAAGGGAAATCCGACTGAACGTGAGAAAGATAATCATACTAAATCTAAGCAAGATAATCAGACTGAAGTTGAGCAAGATAATCATACTGAAATTGGTTAAGATAATTAAAATAATGTTGATCAAGATAGTCGGACTATACCTGAGCATGATTGTAAGAACTCGGTTCTTATCTTTGAGGTACGAGCTTCTTGTTTTCTCTTTTCCTTAAGTGTTCTTAATAAAATATGGAAAATGGGGAAAAATCCTAAATTTTGGAAGTACACGTCGTGTACTTTTTCCAAAAGCCGTGTACTTCTGGCCGTGTAGGGATGAGTACATGGGGCGTGTAGCCATGTCGGCAACAAATGGTGTAGGAACCTATTACACGCTGTGTAGTGGTCCTGTACATGCCATGTAGTCAGTCAGCAGGCCAAAACAGTAAGGCGGTGGAGTATCCGCCAACTGGGCGACAGTACACGTTGTGTACTCAAGATTACATGTCGTGTACTCATGTCGACGGGTGAATAGTATGGCGGTGCTGCCAGAGGAACAATTAAATGAAGGGATTACATGTCGTGTGCTTGGAAGTACACACCGTGTACTTTGTTTTTTTCTCTTAAAACGGGAAGTAGCCTCCCCTGTTCACAGGGAAGGCTTAGAACTGGAGGAAGGAGCAGGAGGGGACGACCGAACCTTCGAAGATCCGCCGGGTGTTTTTCCGGAATCTGTTTCTGCCTCGGACGATCTCGTTGGAACCGCACAGCTAATCCCTATCTTCTCCTGGAGTGTTTCTTACGAATTCTTTCCCTAGTGGAAGTTATTTGAGGTTGAATGAAACTTTCCTTACCTAAGATCTGCGTTGTTCTTGGACGTTTCTGGAACTGACGTTCGTGTATAGCGCTCGTTGGTGTATGAGGTAAATGGATTTGTGTTTAGTTTTCCAACTGCCATGTGTTTTGTGTGTTTTTTTACCACAAACCCATGTTGGGGTGTCGTGTGGCTGAGGTCGTGGATATTTTTTTAACGACCTAGAACTGTATAGGTAATTGAATAAATTGTAAATCTACTATTTGTGATCGTTGCTTGTATCTGGAAGCACCCCGGGTGTGTGTTCCACTGTTTATCCATTTGGCCAGGATACCCGAGGGTATGCCTTTAAAGTAGTAATTGTAGAATTGCCTTAAGAGGAATTTCTTGTTATTGCTTGTTTACCTGTTGGGCATGGCATGATTACATGTTTTCCTTGAGGGTGTTGTTGTGATTTTCCTGTGGGAACTACACTATTTAGCCTGAGGGTTGTAGTTATTTCTCCTGAGGGCAACATTTCGTGCCTGGGGGCTTGACTTCTATGCCTGAGGGCGACACGTACTACGCCTGAGGGTAAATTTTGTTATGCCTGAGGGCTATACCTGCGGGTTAGATTCTGGTTACCTGAGGGTAAGGTTTTTCTTGTCTGAGGACGTGGACTGGTTACATAGAAATGCATTGTGGTGATTTCTAATATTTAATAGATTAAATGAATAATAAAATGGAAATTTAATTGTTAAGTTAGTTACTTTTTAGAACTTCTTACTTTATTTCATTTTACTATTGCACACTACTGTTGCATGCTTACACGCAGTTGGGCACGGGCCTTTGGTGGGTGCCTAATGAGATATATTTCTCACATCTTATTTGGTTCACGCTTTTCATCCCAAACAGATTATGTTTCTGTAGGTGTAGATAGGGGCAAGAGTCCCTATACAGGTACATGATTGTTGCTGAGGAGTAGGAGGGCATGGGACCGAGCCTAGGCTCGCGATGCCGCTGCCAGCTGTTTTGTTTTGTATTGTTGTACTCTGCTTTTGTTGTACTGTATTGATGTATAACATGTTTTGGTTGTTTTCTTAGAACTTAAGAAATGTAGCATTATTATTTATATACTGTTGGTTGTATCCACTGCAGTTGTTTATTTCAGTTGTGTATGTTTTACTACTTCAGCTGTTCGTTGTATGTTTTATTCTATATTCCGCTGCACTACACTTTGACAAATGAGGGAATAGTTTCCCCAATATCAGACCTGGGCCCTCGCTGCTAGTCGGAAGCCTCTAGAGTTTGGGGAAATGTGCTTGAGGTCATGTGGCGAACCGGGTTCGGGGCACCCGTTGAGTGGCACCCGGAACCGGGATGTTACAAAGTGGTATCAAAGGAGTTCTTTTATTTGACTTACTATTTGGAGCCATAGTCAGGGATAGGATGAAGGTAGTTGGTAATAAGCTGTGCCCAGGCATAGCTAACCCGTGTACAAGGGAAAAGCCAGTCTACCTCGTATTTTTTAATTATTCTGATTTTTTAAATGTTACATTTGATTTGATTTCACTATTGGGTGATGCACTTGAGATTGTGATGTTATCATTTATTTGTGGGTTTATTTTAGTTGCAACCTGATGAGATGAGGTTATGTCATCTCATGCATCATATAGGCACATGCTATATATCACCTACCATGCATAGTTTCCATACCATGAAGGTGCATTAGAAATTGCATGTTGTTGTGATTGTTGTTGTACTAGTAAAGCATGTTGTCGGGATAGCTGCTCTGATAAAATATATGCCTTGTGATAGGGTAATTTTTGTGTGAGTTGTTCACCAAATGGACACCAAACTTTGTTTTTTGGGGAGTATGGGCCCACATTGACCAGCATTTGGTGGATCATTGGCTATTTATTTTGTTATAACATAGATAAGATGTCAAAATTTTATTCGTGGGGAGTATGGGCCCTCACGGGTCGGAATTTGACACTTAAGCGTGGGTTTTCGATATTTTTGGGGTTTCGGGGAAGTTTCTGAGGCATACTATCCGAAAACCCTGTATACACGCCGTGTATTATTTTTCCACACACCGTGTATGGCCTTCTGTTTGGTAAGAAAAATGAAATTTTTTAGTACACGCCATGTAGTCTCTTCCCGTGTCACAAACTGTGTGGGCGGCGACACGGGGTAGGGAAGTTCTTGGGAAAAACATGTCGTGTACCATATTTACATGTCGTGTAGTGTTGACCCAGAGTCCGGTCGTGTAACTAACAACACGGGTCAGTGAACTCCTTACAAAACACACCCTGTCAATTATGAACACGCCGTGTAGTGTGACCTGGGGACTCGGCCGTGTAATTAACAACACGGGTCGATGTCACCATTCCTTGAACACACCGTGTACCTTTGGGGACATGATGTGTGGTCTTGTACGAGGACAGACCGTGTGGATTTAGTCGTGTGGCTGGGAAACGGGGTTGTGTACACACCGTGTAGTGTCAAGCCGAGTGGTCGGCCGTGTCCCAAATGACACAGGAAGTTGGAAAATAACACCATACACGCCATGTAGATTATATACACACCGTGTAGTTTTGTTTAATGGGAGTTGTGTGGCTTATCCGTGTCGAAGGACCCGAGCAAGGGAAGGGAAGTCAAGTACACGCCGTGTAGTAAGTATACACGCCATGTAGTCTTGTTTTGTAAATTTTTAAAATACCTTCTTCTTCTTGTTACCTTTTTGGTTACTTCGTTTCATCCTTAATAATCTTGAATCTAAGGTGTAATTTTGACCTTGTAGTATCATACCGCCTAGACGACTGCGCGTTGTTCTCTCGGAGAGCGAAGATGAATATAATCCGTAGATGGTGGGCCATGGGATACCAGTTGATCCTCTAGCAGAGCCAGATGCGGTTTCGGCTGCTATACCGGACACAGGCGCGGAGGCACAGTTTCATGAAGGCTTTATGCGGTTCATGCAGACCTTTCAGGGAGCACCGCAGGCTGCCACATCTATGGCTGAGCTGACACGTATCTTCCAATAGCAGCATCCTCCTATGTTTTCATGGGATGGCGGACCACAGGTTGTGGGGTCTTGGATGGGGTCGATGCAGACTATTTTCGAGCAACTTGAGATGCCTCCAAGGCGGAGGGTCAAGCTCGCGACATACATGTTGCGTGATTCCGCCAATAGGTGGTGGGATGTTACCACCCAATTAGAGCATCACAGGGACATGGAGTGGGAGGATTTTTAGACAGTCTTCTATGAATTCTTCTTTCCCGAGATGCTGAGATAAGATAGAGCCTAAGAGTTCATGAATCTACAGCAGGGCTCTATGTTAGTGACGGACTATTCTGCTCGTTTCACCAAGCTTCAGCGCTTTGCACCCATGTTGGTGGGTGATGAGACGTTGAGAGCCAGATGTTTTGAGGATGGTCTTCAGTATGACATTCGTGCGCTGGTGAATGTCTTCAGGTTGCCTATTGTACACACTATTGTGAACTCGGATCTGATTACATAGTGGAACCTTCAATAATATAGTGGTGTGGGCTTGGGCGGTTCAGCACCATTTACTGGTACTATTTCTACTGGCAAGAGGAAGAGACAGATGGAATTCTCTCAGGTTGGCAGTACCATCAAGGCAGCTTCTTCAGGTGGCCTGATTAGGTGCTACCAGTGTGGAAGAGGGGGACACAAGAGATGACAGTGTCCACGAGACCCAGTGGAGTGTCGAGCATGCGGCAAGATGGGTCATCTGCAGCGCTTCTGCAGGTCGTTTCCACCGATGGCTAGTGAGAGGGGTTCTGTGCAGACTCCGCGTGCGGGAGCAGGACCATTGGCTTCTTACTAGTCAGGGAACTGGAATACATCAGAGCGTGCAGGCAGAGATGGTGGTTGTGGTCGTGGTAGCCAGACACCAGGATCTCAGAGGCAGTAGGGCAGGATAACTCAGGGTAGCCAGGCTGTGTCGCAGGGCCGCAGCACTAGGTAGGCATATGCAGTGCAACAGACCCAGCATGAGTTGGATCCTGGACCTTCTATAGTCAGAGGTAATATTTTAGTAGCTTCTGTCTTATCTTCAGTACTTTGTGATATGGGTGCTACACATAGTTTTATATTTGTGCCCATTGTGAAGAGCCTTGGGCTCTGTGTTTCTACTTCTTCTGATATCATGAGCATAGACACTCTGTTGGGTACTAGGATGGCTGGTGTACGTCAATGCAAGGAGTGCCCCCTTGAGGTTGGTGGGTGTCACTTCCTTTGGGACCTCTATGTCTTAGAGATGACAAGCTATAACGTCCTTCTTGGGATGGAATGGTTGGTTCCCTTTTATACCATTGTAGACTGCTATCGTCGCAGGGTGAGTTTCACGTCACTAGAGGGCAGAGAGTTTCTATACAAGGGTGAGTGGGATGTTTAGGCAATTCAATCTAGACCAGAGCATCATGGGCGAGGTGGAGTCACAGCCCAGATTGCGAGTTTATATCTGGATGACCAGGGGACTTGTCAGACGGATTTCCCTCCAGTTGTTGAACATTTCAAGGATGCCTTCCCGGATGACTTTTCAGGTCTTCCTCCGGAGCGAGAGGTGGATTTCTCTATCGAGCTTGTACCAGGAGCAGCACTGGTGTCCATTCCTCCTTATATGATGGCTACACCTGAGCTTCAGGAGCTCAAGAGGCAGTTAGAGGAGTTACAGGAAAAGGGTTTCATCTGACCCAGTACTTCTCTATGGGGATCACCAGTCCTTTTTGTGAAAATGGCAGACGGTACCCTTAGACTCTATGTGGATTATCTGAAGCTGAACCAGTTGACGGTTAAGAACCGATATCCCTTTCCAAGGATTGATGATCTTTTTGATAAACTTCATGGAACATGAGTGTTCTAGAAGAATAATTTGAGATCGGGATATCATCAGCTGCGTGTTAGACCATCTGATATACCTCTCCTAGATTTTAGAAGCAGGTATGGTCTATATGAGTATACTGTTATGCTGTTCGGACTCACGAACGTGCCATCAGTTTTCATGGCTTTGATGAATCGTGCGTTCCATCCTTATCTGGACTCTTTTGTGGTAGTATTTGTGGATGACATCTTAGTTTACTCTCACACTCGACACGACCATTCCACCCATCTTGAGATCGTATTGAGTACACTAAGAGAGCATCGGTTATATGCTAAGCTCTCAAAGTGCCACTTTTGGATGGACTAGATTCACTTCCTAGGTCATATCATCTCAGAGTCAGGAGTTTCAGTAGACCCGGAGAAGGTGAGAGTAGTAGTTTCCTGGGAGCATCCTAAGAACACGTTTGAGATACAGATTTTCTTAGGGTCGGCTGGTTACTACATACATTTCATATAGGACTTCTCCCGATTAGCAACACTGTTGATGGGTTTGACTAAGAAGGGTGTGAAGTTTGTATGGTCGGAAGCTTGCGAGGCAGCCTTTCAGGACCTGAAAGGAAGGTTGACATCTGCACCGATCCTGATACTCCCAGAGCAGGGGCAGAGCTGTATAGTTTACTATGATGCATCAGGTATTAGGTTGGGAGCATTGTTGATGCATGGTGATCGAGTTGTTGCGTACGGGTCTTGGCAGTTGAGGCCACATGAGAGGAATTACCCAACGCATGATCTCGAGTTAGCAGCAGTTGTTCATGCATTGCGATTTTGGAGACAATATCTATTGGGAGAAAATTTTGTGGTTTTCACCAACCACAAAAGTCTCAAGTATATATTTACTCAGCATGACATGAATCTGAGACAGCGAAGGTGGGTTGAATACCTTCAGTACTTTGATTTTGAGCTTGCCTATACACCTGGTAGAGGAAATGCAGTAGCTGATGCACTGAGCAGGAAGACTCAGATACATGCAGTGCAGGAGGCCAGTGGTGAGTGGAAGCTCATGGCTTTGTTCTTTGAGAAGCATCTGGAGGTGCACGATAGTGTGGAGCAGACTTATCTTTCTTCTTTAGTTGTGACTTCTACCCTCTTGGATAGAGTGAGGATGAGACAACTATCTGATTCAGAAGGCCTAGTTCTACGAGAGTCGGTGGAAAGTGAGGACCCTCCTTCTAGTGGGATGATAGGTGATGATGAGGTTTTGCGTTTCCAAGGATGAGTGTGGGTTCCATGGGATATACGCGAGGAGATGATGCGAGAGTTTCATGCTTTAGCTTGGGCAGTTCATCCCGGGGTTTCCAAGATGTACCGAGACTTGAGACGTCAGTACTGGTGGCCGGGTATGAAGAGAGATGTAGCTGGTTATGTTATGAGATGTTCCACCTATCAACAGGTAAAGGTAGAGCATCAGAGACCAGCTGGACTGTTACAGCAGTTACCCATTCCCGAGTGGAAATGGGATAATGTCACGATGTATTTCGTGACAGGGTTGCGGGGTTCACCTAGGGGAAATGATTCCATGTGGGTTGTTGTGGGAAGACTCACAAAGGTAGCTCACTTCTTGCCGATCAAGGAGACCTTCGGTGTTGACGAGATCGGAAGGCTGTATATCCGAGAGATCACGCGTCTTCATGGGGCCCCTCGTTCTATCATTTCAGATAGGGACGCCCACTTCACATCTCGTTTCTGGCAGAGTTTCCAGAGGGCACTGGGTACACAGGTGCTTCTAAGCACAGCATACCACCCTCAGACTGTTGTCCAGTCAGAGTGTATGATACAGGTGCTTGAGGACATGCTGCGTGCATGCGTCCTAGAATTTGGGGGCTCTTGGGAGAAGCATATACCCTTAGTCGAGTTTTCTTATAACAGTATCTTCCAGGCAACTATTGAGATGGCACCATATGAGGATTTATACAGTAGGTCATGTCGATCACCTTTGTGCTGGTTAGAGGCAGGTGAGGCAGCTTTACTGGGACCACGTCTCGTGCAGGAGACTTCTGAGCAGGTCTAGTTGATTCAGAAGCAGATGGCTATCGCACAGTCTCGTCAGAAGTATTATGCTGATCGTTGTAGATGGCCTTTGGAGTTCATGGTTGGGGATTAGGTTTTTCTACGTGTTTCGCCGAGGCTGGGACACAAGAGGATCAGGAGACCGGGTAAACTTTCATCACGGTATATGAGTCCATTCGAGATTATGGAGAGTGTCGGGCTGGTTACCTATCAGTTGCGGTTACCGCAGCGGTACTGAGCCCTGCATGATGTCTTCCACGTATCTCAGTTGCATAACTATCATTCAGACCCATCTCACATCTTTTAGCCCGAGGAGTTTGAGCTGGAGGCAGATGCGTCCTTTGGGGAGCATCTGATCCGTATCGTTGACAGGGGCACGAAGGTTCTCCGAGGCCGGTCAGTTCCTCTCGTATGGGTGCTATGGCAGCATGGCTGAGTGAAGGATGAAACTTGGGAGTGGGAAACTGATGTACGTTCTTAGTGGCTAGATTTGTTCATGGATATATCTTCACCACCCTTGGAAGGGAAATTCGGGGATGAATTTCTATAAGGGGGGAAGTTTGTAAGAACCCGGTTTTTATCTTTGAGGTATGGGCTTCTTCTTTTCTCTTTTCCTTAAGTGCTTTTAATAAAATATGGAAAATGGGGAAAAATCCTATATTTTGGAAGTACACGCTGTGTACTTTTTCCATAGGCCTTGTACTTCTAGCCGTGTAGGGATGAGTACACGGGGCGTGTAGCCATGTCGGCGACAAAGGGTGTAGGAACCGACTACATGCCGTGTAGTGGTCCTGTACACGCCATGTAGTCAGTCGGCAGGCCAAAACAACAAGGCGGTGGAGTAGCCGCCAGCTGGACGACAGTACACGCTGTGTACTCAGGAGTACATGTCGTGTACTCATGTCGACCAGTGAACAGTATGGCGGTGCCGCCAGAGGAACAGTAAATGAAGGGAGTACATGTTGTGTACTTGGAAGTAAACAGTGTGTACTTTGTTTTTTCGCTTAAAATGGGCAGTAGCCTCCCCTGTTCATAGGGAAGTCTTAGAACCGGAGGAAGGAGTGGGAGGGGACGGCCGAACCTTCAATGATCCGCTGGGTGTTTGTCTGGAACCCGTTTCCGCCTTAGTTGATCTCATTGGAACCGCATGGGTAAGACCTCTCTTCTCCTGAAGTGTTTCTTACCAATTATTTTCCTAACAGAAGTTATTTGAGGTTGAATGAAAGTTTTCTTACCTCAGATATGCGTCGTTCTTGGGCGTTTTTGGAATCGATGTTCGTGTATAGCGCTCATTGGAATATAAGGTATGTGGATTGGTTTTTAGTTTTCCAACTGTCGTGTGTTTTGTGCATTTTTTTTTTCACGAACCCTTGTTGGGGTGTTGTGTGGCTAAGGTCGTGGCTTTTTTTTAACAACCTAGAACTGTATAGGTAATTGAATAAATTGTAAAACTGTTGTTTGGGATTATTGATTGGATCCGGAACTACCCCAGGGGTGTGTTCCACTGTTTAGCCATTTGGCCAGGATACTCGAGGGTATGCCTTTAATGTAGTAATTATAGAACTTCCTTGAGAGGAATTACTTGTTACTGCTTGTTTACCTTTTGGGCATGGCCCAGTTACCTGTTTGTCCTGAGGGCATTGTTGTGATTAGCCTGTGGGCAGTACACTGTTTAGCATGAGGGTTGTAGTTATTTCTCATGAGGGAAACCTTTCATGCCTGAGGCCTTGACCTCTGTGCATGAGGGATACACGTACTACACCTAAGGAAAAATTCTGTTATGCCTGAGGTCTATACCTGCAGGTTAGATTCTGGTTACCTAAGGGTAAGGTTTTTCTTGTCTGAGGATGTGGACTGGTTACATAGAAATGCACTGTGGTGATTTATAATATTTAATGGATTAAATGAATAATAAAATGGAAATGTAATTGTTAAGTTAGTTACTTTGCAGTACTGCTTACTTTATTGCATTTTTCTATTGCACACTGTTGTTGCTTGCTTACACGCAGTTGGGCACGGGCCTTTGGGGGGTGCCTACTGAGATATATTTCTCACACCGTGTTTGGGTCACGCTTTTCGGTCCAAACATATTATGTTGCTATAGGTGTAGATAGGGGCAAGAGTCCCTATACAGGTACATGATTGTTGCTAAGGAGTAGGAGGGCATGGGACCGAGCCTAGGCTCGCGATGCCGCTGCCAGCTGTTTTGATTTATATTGTTGTACTCTACTTATGTTGTAATGTATTGATGTATAACATGTTCTGGCTGTTTTCTTAGAACTTGATACATATAGCATCATTATTTATATATTGTTTTTTGTATCCACTGCAGTTGTTTATTTCAATTGTGTCTGTTTTACTGCTTCCGCTGTTCTTTGTATGTTTTATTTCATATTCCGCTGCGCTACACTTTTAAAAATGAGGTCATAGTTTCCCCACTATCAGACCTAGGCCCTCGCTGCTAGTCGGCAACCTATGGCGTTTGGGAAAATGTACTTGAGGTCACGTGGCGAACCGGGTTCGGGGCACCCATTGAGTGGCACCCGGAACCGGAACATTATAAAGTGGTATCAAAGGAGTTCTTTTCTTTGACTTACTATTTGGAGCCGTAGTCAGGGATAGGACGAAGTTAGTTGGTAATAAGTTGTTCCTGGGCGTAGATAACCTGTGTACTGAGGAAAATCTAGTCTACCTCATATTTTTCAATTCTTCTGATTTTGCAAATGTTACAGTTGATTTGATTTCACTGTTGGGTGATGCACTTGAGATTGTGTTGTTATCATTTATTTGTGGGTTCTATTTAGTTGCAACCCGATGAGATGATGGTATGCCATCTCATGCATCATATAGGCATATTCTAGATATCACCTACCATGCATAGTTTCCATTCCATGTAAGTTCATTAAAAATTGAAGGTTGTTGTGATAGTTGTTGTACTAGTAAATCATGCTATCGTGATAGCTTCTCTGATAAAATACATGCCTTGTGATAGGGTAATTTTTGTGTGATATGTTCACCGAATGGACTCCAAACTTTTGTTTTTAGGGAGTATGGGCCCACATTGACCTGAATTTGGTGGATCATTGTCTGTTTATTTTGTTATAACACAGATAAGATGTCAAACATTGATTTGTGGGGAGTATGGGACCTCACGGGTCTGAATTTGACACTTAGGTGTGGGTTTTCGATATTTTCTAGGTTACAGGGAAGTTTCTGAGGTATACTGTCCAGAAACCCAATATACATGCCCTGTAGTATTTTTACACACACCCTGTATGTCCTTCTGTTCAAAATGAAAAATGAACTTTTTAAGTACACAACGTATAGTCTCTTCCCGTGTCACAAAACGTGTGGGCGGAGAAATAGGGTAGGGAAGTGCTTGGAAAAAACACATCATGTACCAGATTTGAAAGTCGTGTAGTGTTGACCCGGAGTCCGGTCGTGAAACTATCAACATGGGTCGGTAAACTCCTTACAGAACACGCCGTGTCAATTATGAACACCCCCTGTAGTGTGACCTGGGGACTCATCCATGTAACTAACAACACGGGTCGATTTCACTGTTCTTTGAACACGCCATGTACCTTTGGGGACATGTTGTGTAGTCTTGTATGAGGACAGACCGTGTGGAGTTAGCCGTGTGGCTGGGAAACGGGGCGGTGTACACACCGTGTGCGGGTGTAACACGCCATGTAGTGTCAAGCTGAGTAGTCAGTCGTGTCACAAACGATGAGAGCAGTTGGAAAATAACACCATACACGCCGTTTAGATTATATACACGCCGTGTAGTTTTGTTTAATTAGATCCGTGTGGCTTAGCCGTGTCGAAAGACCTGGGCAGGGGAAGGGAAGTCAAGTACATGTCATGTAGTCAGTATACACGCCGTGTAGTCTTGTTTTGTAAATTTTGAAAATACCTTCTTCTTCTTGTTCCCTTTGTGGTTTCTTCGTTTCAGCCTTAATGATCTTGAATCTAAGGCATGCTTTTGACCTTGTAGTGTCATGTTGCCTAGACGACTGCACGTTGTTCTCCAGGAGAGCTACGACGACTATACTCCGGAGATGGTGGGCCATGGGCTTCCATTTGATCCTCCAGTAGAGCCAGATGTGGCACCGTCTACTATAATAGACACGGGCGCGGAGGCACAGTTCCGTGAAGGCTTTATGCGGTTCATGTGGACCTTTTAGGGAGCACTGCAGGCTGCCACATCTATGGTTGAGCTGACATGTATCTTCCAGCAGCAGCATCCGCCTACGTTTTCAAGGGATGGCGGACCACAGGCTGTGGAGTCTTGGTTCAGGTCGATGCAGACTATTTTCGAGCATCTTGAGATGCCTCCAGGGCAGAGGGTCAATCTCGCGACATACATGTTGTGTGATTCTTCCAAGAGGTGGTGGGATGGTACCACCCAGTCAGAGCATCACAGGGACATGGCATGGAAGGATTTTCAGGTAGTCTTCTATTAATTCTTCTTTCCAGAGACGCTGAGAGCAGATAGAGCTCGAGAGTTCAAGAATTTGTATCAGGGCGCTATGTCGGTGATGGCATATTCTTCTTATTTCACCTATCATTAGATCTTTGCACCCGTGTTGGTGGGTGATGATACGTTGAGAGCCAGACGTTTTGAGTATGGTCTTCGGTATGACATCCGAGTGCTGGTGAATGTCTTCAGGTTTCCTATTGTAGAAACTATTGTGAACCAGACACTGATTATAGAGAGGAACCTTCAAGAATATAGTGGTGTGGGCCAGGGCGGTTCAGCACCAGTTACTGGTACTATTTCTACTAGAAAGAGGAAGAGACGGATGGACTTCTCTCAGGGTGGCAGTACCAGCCATGCAGCTTCTTCAGGTGGCCTGATCAGGTGAAACCAGTGTGGAAGAGAGGGACACAAGAGACCGCAATGTCCATGAGACATAGTGGAGTGCCGAGCTTGCGGAAAGATGGGTCATCTGTAGCGCTTTTGCATGGCGTTTCCACTGATGGCTAGTGAGAGGGGTTCTGTGCAGACTCTGCGTGCGGGAGCAGGACTAGTGGCTTCTTACCAATTAGGGAACTGGAATACATCAGGGCATGCAAGTAGAGATGGTGGTCATGGCCATGGTAGACAGACACCAGGATCTCAGAGGCAGCAGGGTGGGACAACTCAGGGTAGCCAGGCTGTGTCGCAGGGCCGTGGTACTGGGCAGACATATGCAGTGCAATAGACCCAGCATGAGTAGGATCCCGGACCTTCTATAGTCAGAGGTACTATTTTAGTAGCTTCTGTCTTATCTTCAGTACTTTTCGATACAGGTTCTACACATAGTTTTATATTTGTGCCCTTTTTGGAGAGCATGGGCTCTGTGTTTCTACTTATTTCAATATCATGACGCTAGACACTCTGTTGGGTACTAGGACGGCTGGTGTGCGTCAGTGCAAGGAGTGCCCCCTTGAGGTTGGTGGGTGTCACTTCCTTTAGGACCTCTATGTCTTAGAGATGACAAGATATGACATCATTCTCAGGATGGAGTGGTTGGTTCCCTTTCATGAATATGTAGACTACTATCGTCGCAGGGTGAGTTTCACATCACCAGAGGGCGAAGGGTTTCTATACAAGGGTGAGTGGGATGTTCAGGCGATTCGAGCTGGACCAGGGCATCATATGCGAGGTGGAGTCATAGCCCAAATTGCGAGTTTATATCTAGATGATCAGGGGACTTTTCAGACGAATTTCCCTCCAGTGGTTGATCGTTTTAGGGATTTATTCCCGGATGACTTTTCAGGTATTCCTCCGGAGCGAGAGGTGGATTTCTCTATTGAGCTTGTGCTAGGATCAGCACCGGTGTCCATTCCTCCTTATAGGATGGCTACACCTGAGCTGTAGGAGCTCAAGAAGAAGTTAGAGGAGTTACAGGCAAGGGTTTTTATCTGACCCAGTACTTCTCCATGGGGATCGCCAGTTCTTTTTGCGAAAAAGGAAGACAGTACCCTCAGACTCTATGTGGATTATCGGAAGATGAACCAGTTGACGTTTAAGAACCGATATCCCTTGCCAAGGATTGATGATCTTTTTGATCAACTTCATGGAGCACGAGTGTTCTCGAAGATTTATTTTAGATTAGGATATCATCAGTTGTGCATTAGACCATCTGATATACCTCTCACAGCTTTTAGGAGCAGGTATGTTCTATATGAGTATATGGTTATGTCATTCGGACTCATGAACGCGCCAGCAGTTTTCATGGCTCTTATGAATCGTGTGTTCCATCCTTATCTGGACTCTTTTGTGGTAGTATTCTTGGACGACATCTTGGTGTACTCTCACACTCAACACGACCATGCCACCCATCTTGAGATCATATTGAGTACACTGAGAGAGCATCAGCTATATTCTAAGATCTCAAAGTGCCACTTTTGGATGGACCAGATTCACTTCCTGGGTCATATCATCTCAGAGGCAAGAGTTTTAGTAGACCTAGAGAAGGTGAGAGCAATAGTTTCCTGGGAGTAGCCTAAGAATGTGTTTGAGATATAGAGTTTCTTATGGCTGGCTGGTTACTACAGATGTTTCATATAGGACTTCTCCCACATAGCAGCGTCGTTGACGGGTTTGACTAGGAAGGGTGTGAAGTTCATATGGTCGGAAGCTTGCGAGGCAGCCTTTCAGGACCTGAATGGAAGGTTGACATTAGCATCGATCCTGATATTCCCAGAGCAAGGGTAGAGTTATACAGTTTACTGTGATGCATCGAGTATTTGGTTGGGAGCAGTGTTGATGCAGGGTGATCGAGTCGTTGCATACGGGTCTCGGCAGTTGAGGCCACATTAGAGTAATTACCCTATGCATGATCTCAAGTTAGCTACAGTTGTTCATGTGTTGCGCTGTTGGAGACACTATCTACCAGGAGAAGATTTTGTGGTTTTCACCGACCACAAAAGTATCAAGTATATCTTTACGCAACGTGAATTGAATCTGAGACAGCGAAGGTGGGTTGAATACCTTCAGTCCTTTGATTTTGAGCTTGCCTATACACCTGGTAGATGTAATGCAGTAGCTGATGCAATGAGCAGGAAGACTCGGATACAGGCAGTGCAGGAGGCCAATGGTGAGTGGCAACTCATGGATTCTTTCTCTGAGATGCATCTGGAGGTGGATGACAGTCAGGGACAGACTTATCTTTCCTCTTTAGATGTGACTTCTACCCTCCTAGATAGAGTGAGGATGAGATAGCTATCTGATTCAGAAGTCCTAGTTCTACGGGAGTCGGTGGCAAGTGAGGACCCTCCTCTTGGTGGGACGATAGGTGATGATGAGGTTTTGTGTTTCCATGGATGAGTGTGGGTTCCAGGGGATATACGTGAGGAGCTGATGTGAGATTTTCATGCTTCATCTTGGGAAGTTCATCCTAGGGTTACCAATATGTACCGAGACTTGAGACATCAGTACTGGTCGTCGGGTATGAGGAGAGATGTAACTGGTTATGTTACGAGTTGTTCCACCTGTTAGCAGGTAAAGGCAGAGCATCAAAGACCAGCTGGACTATTACAGCAGTTACCCATTCCGGAGTGGAAGTGGGATGATGTCGCGATGGATTTCGCGACAGGGTTTCTGAGGTCACCTAGGTGCAATGATGCCATGTGGGTTGTTGTGGACAGACTCATGAAGGTATCTCACTTCTTGTCGATCAAGGAGACCTTTGTTGTTGACGAGCTCGGAGGGTAGTATATCCGAAAGATCGTGCGTCTTCATGGGGTCCCTCGTTCTATAGTTTCAGATAGGGATTCCTACTTCACGTATTGTTTCTGGCAGAGTTTTCAGAGGGCACCAGGTACACAGGTGCTTCTGAGCACAGCATACCACCCTCAGACTGATGGCCAATCAGAGCGTACGATATAGGTGCTTGAGGACATGATGCGTGCATGCGTCCTAGACTTTGGGGGCTCTTGGGAGAAGCATATACCCTTAGTCTAGTTTTCCTATAACAATAGCTTCCAGGAAACTATTGAGATGGAACCATACGAGGCTTTATAGGGTAGGTCGGGCCGATCACCTTTGTGCAGGTTAGAGGCAGGTGGGGTAGCTTTACTGGGACTACGTCTCGTGCAGGAGACTTTTGAGAAGGTCCAGTTGATTTAGAAGCGGATGGCTACCGCACAGTATCGTCAGAAGTCTTATACTGATCGTCGCAGATAACCTTTTGAGTTCGTGGTCGGGGATCAGGTTTTTCTACGTGTTTCGCCGAGGCCAGGACACAAGCGGATCAGGAGACAGGGTAAACTTTCACTACGGTATGTGGGGCCATTCGAGATTATGGAGAGAGTCGATCTGGTTACCTATCGGTTCCGGTTACCATAGCGGTACCGAGCAATGCACGACGTCTTCCACGTATCTCAGTTGCATCGCTATCATTCAGACCCATCCACTACTACAAATATGGCTTTTATCAGCGCTAAAAAAGGCCTTTATCAGCGCTAGAAAAGCGATGATAAATCCGGAAAAGATAAAGGGGGGGTCCCCTTTATCAGGGCTCCAAAAAGCGCTGATAAAGACCCCTTTTATCAGCGCTTTTTTTAGCGCTGATAAAAATTAAAAAAAAATAAAAAAAATATAAAAAATTAAAAAATTAAAAAAAAACTACCAATCTCGGGGGGGATTTTTACAGCACTTGAGCCCCCCTTTATCAGCGCCTTACTACACCTCCAGCGCCCTCCTGCACCACCTACACCCTTTATCAGCGCTAGCCCTTTAAATCAACCTTGCGCATGCACCCGTGCCTCCACCCGGATTTGATCTCGAGACCTCCCCCCTGCGCACCTAAAGCTTTCGCCACTACCCTATATTGATTTGTTCTCTTATTCATGATATATCTATTTATTTATATATATATTTAGTTATATTTATTCGTATAGTAATATATATTTATATTATTATATATAGTTATATTAATATATAGATATAGTTATATTAATATATATATATATAGTTATATTAATATATACAAATAGTTATATTAATATATGTATACTTATATTAATATATGTATAGTTATATTAATATATAGTAGTTATATAAATATTAATATATTGGTATTTTAAATAAAATGGATATTAGTTATTATTTAGATAAAGCTAATATATTTTATATGTAAATATGTTTAATTATTTGTTTAAAAATTTTAATTTTTAGGTATGAATATATAAAAAATGGTACATATAGTTATATATTTGATTATAAATAGCAGTGCATTATAAAAAAGGATGAAATTTCAAATACATAATATCAATATGAATGTAATAACTTGGAATAAATTCAGTCCCCACCAAAAAAATCCAATAATACCCCCTTAATTGAGGCTAAAAATCCACAAAATGTTAAAAAATCTTGGTACCCCGACAAAAAACTCAGTTTTGGAGGCCTTCTGAGCCTCTTTTGGCCTCGAAAAACGCTTGACCAAGGTCCCCTCAGGTCACAGTGACGTAGAGATCATCGCAGGCTTCGATTTGATATGTGGTAGAGCTCAAACGGACACCAGGATCAAAAGTTATGACCGTTTGAAGTTTGAGTTGCATTTTCAACATATTTTGGATCTTTTATTAATTTTTTTTATTTTTTATTCTTCAAATTGTTATTAAATGACTATTACTCCATAATAATTATCAAATTATTAATTAAAAAAATTTTATAAATTTTTTAAGAATATATTTTCACTAAATATCTTATATATTAAGTATATTAAGTGTAAATGTACATTTATACTTATATAAAATATATTTAAAAATTATATATTATATTTATATCAATATAACTATATAACTATATTTATATATTAATATATTTTTTTTAAAAAAAAATTTGAAGTCGACCCTTTATCAGCGCTTTTAAAAAAAGTGCTGATAAAGCCCCCCCCCCCCCCCTTATCAGCGCTACTAAACAAGCGCTGATAAAGGGGGTCCCTTTATCAGCACTAAAAAAGCACTGATAAAGGGGGGCCTTTATCAGCGCTACAAAAAAGCGCTAATAAAGGGGTACTTTTATCAGTGCTTTTTTTAGCGCTGATAAAGGCACCCTTTATCAGCGGTTTTTTTTTTGAGTGCTGATAAAGGCCCCCCCCTTTATCAGCGCTTTTTCGTTAGCACTGATAAAGGGGTGGCGCTGGCCTTGCCTAGTTTTTTGGTAGTGATCTCACATCTTTCAGCCCGAGGAGGTTGAGTTGCAGGCAGATGCGTCTTTTGAGGAGCATTCGGTCCGTATCGTTGACAGGGGCACGAAGGTTCTCTGAGGCTGGTTAGTTCCTCTCATATGGGTTCTATGACAGCATGGCCGAGTGCAGGACGAAACTTGGGAGCAGGAAACCAATGTACGTGCTCAGTGACCGGAGTTGTTCATGGCTATATATTCACCACCCTTGTAAGGGAAATTCGGGGACGAATTACTATAAGGGGGGAAGTTTGTAAGAACCTGGTTCTTATCTTTGAGGTATGGGCTTCTTCTTTTCTCTTTTCCTTAAGTGTTTTTAATAAAATATGGAAAATGGGGAAAATCCTAAATTTTGGAAGTACACGCCATGTACTTTTTCCACACGTCGTGTACTTCTGGTCTTGTAGGGATGAGTACACGGGGTGTGTAGCCATGTCGACGACAAAGGGTGTAGGAACCGACTACACGCTATGTAGTGGTCTTATACACACCGTGTAGTCAGTAGGTAGGCCAAAACAATAAGGCGGAGGAGTAGCCACCAGCTGGGCGACAATACACGCTGTGTACTCAGGAGTACATGTCGTGTACTCATGTCGACGGGTGAATCGTGTGGCGGTGCCGCCAGAGGAATAATTAAATGAAGGGAGCACACACTGTGTACTTTGTTTTTTTCATTTAAAACGTGCAGTAGCCTCCCCTGTTCACAGGGAAGGCTTAGAACCGGAGGAAGGAGTATGAGGGGATGACAGAACCTTAGAAGATCCGTCGGGTGTTCGTCTGGAATCCGTTTCTACCTCGGACGATCTCGTTGGAACCGCATGGGTAAGCCCTCTCTTCTCCTAGAGTGTTTCTTACAAATTATTTCCCTAGAGGAAGTTATTTGAGGTTGAATGAAAGTTTTCTTACCTCAAATCTGTGTCGTTCTTGGACGTTTCTGGAACCGACGTTCGTGTATAGCGCTCGTTGGCATATAAGGTAGGTGTCTTGGTGTCTATTTTTCCAACTGTGGTGTGTTTTGTGCATTTTTTTTCCACGAACCCATGTTGGGGTGTCGTGTGGCTAAGGACGTGGCTATTTTTTTTAACGACCTAGAACTGCATACGTAATTGAATAAATTGTAAAACTGTTGTTTGGGATCATTTCTTGGATCCATAACCACCCCGAGGTGTGTTCCACTGTTTAGCCATTTGGCCAGGATACTCGAGGGTATGCCTTTAAAGTAGTAATTGTAGAATTTCCTTGAGAGGAATTTCTTGTTACTGTTTTTTTACCTGTTGGGAATGGCCCGGTTACCTGTTTGGCCTGAGAAATTGTTGTGATTAGCCTATGGGCACTACACTGTTTAGCCTGAGGGATGTATTTATTTCACCTGAGGGAAACCTTTCGTGCCTGAGGGATTGAATTCTGTGCATGTGGGTGACACGTACTATGCCTGAGGGAAAATTCTGTTACGCCTGAGGGCTATACCTGCGGCTTGGATTCTGCTTACTAGAGGGTAAGGTTTTTCTTGTCTGAGGATGTGGACTGGTTACTTAGAAATGCACTGTGGTGATTTCTAATATTTAATGGATTAAATGAATAATAAAATGGAAATTTAATTGTTAAGTTAGTTAATTTTCAGTATTGCTTACTTTATTTCATTTTACTATTGCACACTGTTGTTGCATGCTTACACGCAGTTGGGCACGGACCTTTGGTGGGTGCTTACTGAGATATATTTCTCACACCCTGTTTGGGTCACGCTTTTTGGCCCAAACAGATTACGTTTCTGAAGGTGTAGATAGGGGAAAGAGTCCCTATACAGGTACACGATTGCTGCTGAGGAGTAGGAGGGCATGGGACTAAGCCTAGGCTCGTGATGCCGCTGCCAGCTGTTTTGCTTTGTATTGTTGTACTCTTCTTTTTTTGTACTATATTGATTTATAACATGTTCTGGCTATTTTCTTAGAACTTGAGACATATAGCATCATTATTTATATATTTTTGGTTGTATCCACTGTAGTTTTTTATTTCGGTTGTGTATGTTTTACTTCTTCTGTTGTTCGTTGTATGTTTTATTCCGTATTCCACTGTGCTACACTTTGACAAATGAGGGAATAGTTTCCCCACTATCAGACCTGGGCCCTCGCTACTAGTCGGCAGCCTCTGGCGTTTGGGGAAATGTACTTGAAGTCACGTGGTGAACCGGGTTCGTGGCACCCGTTGAGTGGCACCTGGAACCGGGACATTACAATGACAATGAGACTGAAGCTGAGAAAGATAATTAGACTGAAGCTGAGAAAGATAATTTTGATGATGTTGATCAAGATAATCATACTAATGATGAGAAAGATAATCATACCAAAGATAAGAAAGATAGTCATACTGAAGCTGAGAAATATAATTGTATTGAAGTTGAGCAAGATAATCAGACTAAATCCAAGAAAGATAATCAAACTAAAGCTAAGTAAGATAATCAAAACGAATATGAGAATTAAAATCATACTAAATCTGGGAAAGATTATCAGACTGAAGCATGAACAAGCACATGAGCCTTAGCCCAGTTGGTAAGGACTCCTTATATTCATCCAAGTGTCCTGGGAACAAATCCAGGTGGAGGCATATTTTTTGTATTGTAGCAGTACTGTAGTGGGAACTATAGCAGTAATGTAGTGATACTGTAGTGGTAACTATAGTAGTACTATAACAAGTACTGTAGAGGGAACTGTATCAGGTATTGTTTGGAACTATAATAGCTGGGACTATTCCCCTGTTTGGGCCTTCGGTCAATCGATTTGGTCCCCGAGTCCTTTAAGGCCTTTGGGACACCAAAGCCTTCAGGTTAGTAAGGCCTTTAGGACACCTCAAGGATTTTGGGCCACCTTAAGTGAAGATGAAAACCAAACAACCTATAAGAAATAATCTCCAAAAGGAGGATGAGTAATGAGATTTCACCATAGCATAAGCTAAACGGATTACAAGAATGAGAGGGTATGGAACCTGCCATCTGGATAAGCATGTGCATGCATAGAAAAGCCTAGGTAAACAACCATGCGAAGATGGTGAGATAATTTCATGATGAAGATTCTAGGGATGAGCAGTTCCAAGTAGTTAGTCTGTGTTTTATGTAATATTTGAAGCCTACGGGAAATTAATTCATCTAAGGCCTATGGGCCATGTAATACTTATTCCTACAGGCCTTGTAAGGGTTCCACATCACCCCTTGAAAGATGTATAATCAAAAATCAATAAAAAATGGAATCCATCAGGCCATTGGAGGAAGCATGAACAAGATAATCATACTAAAGATGAGAAAGATAATTGTACTAAAGCTAATCAAGATAATCGAACTAAATCTGAGCAACATAATTGAACGGATGTTGAAAAATATAATCAGACTGAAGCTGAGTAAGATAATCGTAGTAATACTAATAATGATAATCATACTAAAGAAACTTTAGAATGGTCAAGAAGAAATTTTAAATTGAAATATTTAGAATTTTTTAAGAATTAAAATTTGGAGTTTAAATGTGAGTGTTTTTTAGAGCTTTGAAATTTTAGTAAGTGGGAAAAGTTTTTCAGTTTCCTACATTTTATTTTCAAAGTCAACTATAAATAGAGGCACAGTTCATTCACAATTTGTACATGAGTGTGGAAATGGAGGAGTGTGGAGGAAATTGATAAAGAGCTCTTGTTGGAAAGAGATATCATTAGTTTATTGGACATTTATTGTTTTATTAATTGGAATTAGAAACATCATATTGAGAAGTTTGTGTTTATTTTATCAGACTGAGGAATATAGGATTGAGTTTTTCATAAAATTTTAAGAAGTAAAGAATCCAACTAAGTCAATTTGGCTGGTTTCATCAGACTGAAGGCCATCAAACTTAGGGTCATCAGATCAGGGAAATTTTGGGGAGTAGATTGAAAAAAGTCTTCAATATTTTGTTTTGGACCAATTGGTTTGTAAGAAACTTTTAAAACATACAGGATTTAGTATAATAATTTTTATCAGTAGATATAATGTTTATAATGGGAGTTTTTACAATTTTTATTTACTTCTTCTTAATAGCGAATTTATATAAACCCACATGAGTCTCTGTAAAAAGGATGTAGGTTATCACACTGAGGTAAAACCTTGTAAATCTTATTCTATTTAATTTATTTCCTAATTTTTCATGCATGAGTATTTACGAAAAGATGATAAAGAAATTAATCTTAACAGTTTGTTGGGGTTAAGTTTCTATATTCCTTGAAACTCATAAAAAGTGAATAAATGATTCAACCCCCCCCCCTCTTAGTTTTTTTCGATCCTTTGGAAATTCAATTGGTATCAGAACCAAGTGTCCCGTATTTAATTCTTATTATGGATAATCTCAATTCTTTTAGAAGTATAATAATTCCTACATTTGATAGATAAAATTATTATGGATAGAAAAATAGGATGATTCCTTATCTTCTATCTCTTGGCAAAGATGTTGTTGATGCTACTACAATAGGGTTCCTTCCTATTTATAGAGATTCCCCAGTGATGTTTTTTTATAAGAGAAATATCAAAGTTGATGGAAAAACTAGAAATTCTTTGATTATTTTTTTATTAGAAAATTTTTATATGAAGTTGATGAGTCTCAAAACTTCAAATATTATGTAAGACAAGCTGGAAAGTATTTTTTTAAGGTAATTCTAAAGTTAATGGAGTAAAGTTACAAATATTTCATAGTAAGTATGAATACATAAGGATGATAGATGAAAAAATATTGATGAATACATCACCAGAGTAACTGAAATTGTTTTCCAAATAATAGGATTTGATGATGTCTTGGAAGATTCTATAAATATGAATAAACTTCCTAGACATTTTTAATTCTAAAATTTCTTCTTTAGAAGATAAGAATGATTTATCTCTTGATTAATTACATAACATTCTTATTTCTTATGAAATAAAGAAATATCCAATGTTCAAAAAAAAGATGAAATATGAAATAGATTTTGATGTCATGATAAATATGATAATACAGGATGCTGAAGATATTGATCCTTATGACTTCAAATGTAAAGTGGATGATGAGTTGAATGGAAAAATCATGTCTGTTATATCCAAGAACTATCAACGAGTAAGAGAAAAGTATGGAGGTAAAGTACATCTCAAATTTTTGAGTGTGGTTGAATCATAAACATTGTTATGAATTATCCTAAGAAGAAAGTTTGAGAATATAGAGAAGATAATGATGAAAACCCTCAATATAAGAAGTGGAAAATATTTCTACACAATAAAAGTCATCCAACAAATATAAGAAGTATTTCACGGGAGAAAAAAATATTCTAAGTAAGAAAGTTGAATCAGACTCAACTGAAAACAATATTCAGAAGATGAAAGTTCAGAAAACTTCAGAACCTTCATTATAAAAGTTGATAAAACAACATATTCTTTAGATAGTGGAAAAATTTGTGAAGAATCATATAGATAGTATAAACTCAGAATAGAACCAATCGCATGTCTTGATAAAAACAAAACTCTCAAGAAATAAATCAGAGAAGTAAAGAAATGTTGTGATGAAGTTTTTAATGGAATAAAATATATCCTCAAGTAGGAGGAAGAATACATTCAGAAGATCTTATGTTACCAACTTATAATTGATAAACAGGGAAAGGGGGTTGAATATCTCAGTAAGAAGTCGGTAGAGAAAGAAGAAGAATTTAATAAGTTTCAATCAAAACTCTTTGATTCCAAAATTACACTGAGAAAGATAAATGAAAACTTCAACAAATATTTAGAAGTAAAATCTAATACTTCTAAAGTTTTTGATGGAACTCAAATCAAGAATCATGTGAAATCCTCACCCATCAAAAATAATGTCTTAACATATTTTTCTAAAAATTTAGGTTCCAAAAAAAGGATTTAGAAATCTTGGGTTGAAAAGGGTGTGAGAACCATATTTTATCTACAAAAGATAAATACTCACTCATGAGGAAATATGGCCCATGTCCAGATATTGTTAAAGTAGGAAAAAGTCATCAACCTCAACAAAGTTCTTATAGAGAAAGATCTTACTTCAATAGAAAATCAAGATTTTAAGGATATTTCTAGTGTTGTGGAATCTATGTGAACATGAATTATAACCTTTTTCAAAACTTATCACTTCCTGAATGAATGTTTGAATAAAGTGAAATCAATTTTAGAATGATGATTAGTAACTTTCCCAACCCATGGGATGTTAGTAAAGAAAAATCATCAGATGTTAGAAACTTTCAAACAACAAAAATTTGAAGGTATGGAAGAAGATTTTGAAAGATGTGATCAGGATGGTCATAATTCCCAAAGATGTATGAAACTAATTTTAGAATATCTTTTATATAGTAAAAAAGAAAATGAAGCTGGAAAGAAGAAATTTGAGGAAAGATATTTTTATCAAGACAACTTTGAAAGAAAGTAAAATGAACAAACCATGGATACTTGATAGTGGTTGTTCTTCACATATGATAGGTGATATAAAAATCTTGAAAAATGTTAAAATTCATCATGTAGGAGTAGTTACCTTTGGAAATTATAGTTTCATAAAAATCTGAATAATCAGAATGACTGAGATAGGAGAAAAAGAGTTGAAATCTGAGGAAGTTTTATTTTTTGATGGTCTAGGACATAATTTACTTAGTGTTATTCATCTTTTTGATGATGGAAAAAAGTGATCTTCAGAAAATATTCTTGTGTTTTCAAAAGTTTCGAAGATGGAAAAGTTAAAACAAAAGTAGAAATAACTAGTGATAATTTCTGTTATATTGTAGAACATAAAAACTTATGTTATCTAAGTGATGAATATGAGAATAAGTTGTGGCATTTGAAACTTGGCCAACTTAGCTAAAAAAACATGAAAAAATATTCTAAAGGTGATTCTGTATATTATTTTCTAGAATTGAAAAAAGTGATAAATATGTTTTTATTACTTGTCATGAAGGGAATATGACTAAAAAAAGTCATAATAGAGTTTATATTTAGTCTACCATACCCCTTTAACTTATTCATTATATTTTATGTTGTCCGATGAGACATCAATCAGCGAAATTAGATTTATACATTATCACTTTTATTGAAGATTTCACTCAGATGAAAAAAATCATGTTTATGAAAAAAAAATTAGAGGTTGTAGAAATGTTCAGGTTTTTTAGAAAATAAGTTGAGAAAGAAATGGGGGTTTGTATACAGAAGTTAAAAAAAGATAATGGTATCGAATTCAAAACTAATAGTTTTGAAACTTATCTGAGAAATCATGGTATCAAACATCAGTATAGCTATTCCTATACTCTACAAAAAAATATTGTAGCATAAATTAATAATAAATGTTTGGTGTAAATGGGAGGATGTATGTTAGAATAATATAAACATTAAAATTTCTATGGGAAATAAGATGTCAGTACTACTGTACTAATTCAAAACATATGCTTGCTGAGACTAAAAACCAACATAACTTCTTATGAAATGTGTTATAACAAAAAACCTCATTGAATTAATTCAATGTTTTTGGAAGTCCATGTTCAATAAAAAAATCTAGATCTGGGAAAGTTTGATGAGAAAGATGAGGAAAGATTTTTTTATGGGTTATTCACCAAATGGAAGAAGTTAAAAATGTTGTAATAAATGATTAAAAAGTTTGGTGCACTTATATGATGTAAAAGTAATTGAAAATAGAAATTTTTTTAAAAAAGTTTTTTAGAATGTTTAGGGGGATAAACTCGATATTTCCAATGATAATGAAAGTAAGTCGAAATATAATTACCATGATTTAAGAGAATTGTGTGATGAGGAAGGTTTAGATGGAAAAGAAACTTAGAAATTTCCTATCTTACAAAAACATGTTGAGTCTAAAAATATTATTATAAATCATAAGGATCTATTTTAGAATAGAAGAAAAATGATATTAGAAAATCAGACATAACTTATTCTCAAAAGTTAAACTAGAATTAGATTTATAAGTTATTCAACACAAATAATGTGTGGATGATATGAATGAATAACTGGATGAAATTGAGAAAAATTAAACATGGGAACTTGTCTCGTGTTTGAAAGGTAAAAATGTTATCGGAACAAAGTGGGATTATGGAAATAAGATAAATGGACATGGAGAAGTTTCAATAAACAAATACAAGCTTGTATATAAAGTCTTTGAGAAGGTTTAATTTTGAAGAAACTTTTTTCCTGGTTTCAAGATTAGAAACTATTAGAATATTTCTATCAGTGACTACACATGGAAATTATAAAGTTTATCAAATGGATATAAAGTAATCTTTCTTAAATGGTGATATTGAGGAAGAAGTTTACATTGAAAACCCTTGTTTTTAAACTTGGTAATTATAAAAAAGGTTTTTAGATTGAAGAAATCCATTTATGGGTTAAAACATGCCTAACATTCTTACTATTCAAAACATAATAGCTATTTGAGAGTGTTAAAATTTTCTAAAGTAAAAGTTGATAGAAAATTATATGTAAAATATGTTGACTCCTGAACTCTAATTGTAATTATTTATGTGGATGATATAATTTTTTTGTGTAATGTATAAAAGGGTTGTAAATGTTTTGATTAGGAAATGAAGAATAATTTTGAAATATCAATGTTGGGTAAATTAACTTTCTTCAATGGATTACATGTCCAGTAAAAAGAAAAATACACTTTATTATCTTGAGAAAAGTATTACAAGGAATTTATAAAGAAGTTTCAGAAGATAGAATCATAATAATTTTATATTCCTATATCTATGAGTAAGATGTTGAGTAAAGATGGGTCTGGAAAAAGTGTGAGTTAGAAAGACTTTTGGAAGCTGATATGAAGCATACTTGACCTTACAGCCTCAAATCCTAATATTATTTGCACTGTAAATTTGTGTGTCGTGTATCAAATTAATCCAAAAGAATCACATATATTGGATTCAAAGATAATTATGATATATATCATAGGAAAAACATCATATAGGTTTTTATACAAAATAAACTGTCTGATGGGGTTTCAATTTTATACTGATGTCGATTGGGATAGAGATTGTAATGATAGAAAATCAACATCAGGAATAACATTTTTCTTAGGTGAATGTTGTGTAGGTTAAAATAATAAGAAACAAAGTTTAATAAATTTGAGAACAACAGAATTATAATATATTGTGGCTACTCAGGCTTGTAATTAAATGTTTTAGATGAAATTTCTGTTGTAAGACTTGAAAGTAAAAGTTTTTAAACCATTGAAGATACTTCATGAAAATCAGAGTCTAATTTGTCTCTCTAAAAATCATTTTCAACATTCAATATCAAACACGTTGATATAAAATTTCACTGTATAAAAGAGAAAGTTTTTTTAGAGATGGTTTTCTAGAATATATCTCAATGAAGTATCAAATTTCTGATATCTTCATGAAGGAAATTCCAAAATTAAGGGTTTTTGAGTTGAAGCTACAAATTTCTGTTCATACTTATCTAATGACTTCCTAAATATCATAAGGAAGAACCCCCACTATGATTTGGATTATATTGACAAAGTGGGAGAGAAAGTAACAACTTTTTACATTGTAAGAAGTTTTTTACATATATTTATTTTCTAAATCTGATGCTGTGTTTTTCAGATAATGGGGGAGAGGAAAAGAAAACTTAGAGATAAGATAAGTGAGAAAAGATAAAAGTGAGATGGATTTTAACTTAACATGGACTCAAAATTTTCTTACCACCGAGGGATGGAATTCCTTCAAAAACATTTACTTTATCAAGTGTTGTGGTGTCAAAACACTCTCTTTTGAGAGTCTATTTTTTGGTAAAATTTCAAAAGTTGAGTTATAAAAAAAATTATAAGAGTTGAAAAATATGTTAAAAAATGTTGTCAACAAATCCAAAGGGTGAGATTGAAGAACCTTTTTGATGTTTTTTCTTAACAAAGTTTTTGTTTTTTAAACTAATATTTTGTAAATGATTTTTTTTTTGAAAAACAAGTGAATGTTTTTAAATGGATTCACCATTAGATACTTTCTATCGTAATGGTAAATTACATCATAATGAATTTCAATCAGTATGACCTTGAGAAGGAAGATCATACTGACTCAGAGAAGGAAAATTGAACTGACTTCGAGAAGGAAAATTGGAATGAAGTTGAAAAAGATAATTGTACTAAATCTAAGTAAGATAATTAGACTGAATATAAGAAAGATAATCATAATAAAGTTAGGAAATATATTAGAATGAATTTGATCAAGATAATCAGTCTGAATTTGAGCAAGATAATCCAAATGAAGCTAAACAAGATAATTAGACTCAATATGAGTAAGATAATTTTACTAAAGCTAAGTAAGATAATCATATTGAAGCTGAGAAAGATAATCATACTAAATCTAAAAAGATAATCACACAAATGTTGAGGAAGATAATTCGACTTAAGTTGAGCATGATAATTAGACTGAATCTCATCCAGATAATCAGACTAAAGATAATCAACATAATCAGACTGAAGCTGAGAAAAATAATCAAACAAAAACTGAGAAATATTATCATACTAAAGCTGAGTAAGATAATCAGACTGAATCTATGAATGATAATCATATTGAATCTGATAAATATAATCATACTAAAACTGAGTAAGATAATAAGAATTAAGCTGAGAAAGATAATCAGACTCAAGCAAAGTAAGAAAATTATACTGAAGCTGAGAAAGATAATTAGACTAAAGCTAACAAATATAATCAAACTGAAGAAAAGTTAGTGTATTTGAGAAAACTGGTTTCAGATAAATATTGATAAATTTTAAATAATTCAATTTTGGAGTTTAAATGTGAGGTATTTTATATTTTTTGAAATTACAATAATAGGGAAAAAATCAGTTTCTCACCTTTTATTTTCTGAGTTTCCTATAAATAGAGAAAATGTTCATTCTCACTTTTAAACTTTTTCATGAGTGTGGAAAGGCAGAGCACTGAGGAATTTTAGAATAGTTACTTCTAGATAGAGATCTCATTATTTTATTAGGAAACTTTTGTTTTGTTAACTGGATAAAGAAACATCATATGAAGATGATCGTATTGATTTGATTGGACTGAGGATGATCAGAATAAGTTTTTTAGAAAAGTTTAAGAAGTTTAGAATCATACTGAATCAACTGGACTGGGTTCATCATATGTAATCCCTTCGGACACAGGTTTATCATACCCAATAACATTTTTGGAGTAGATTTAACATGGTCTTTACTCTTTTGTTTTGGCTCAATTATTTTGTATGAAAAATTATAATCTAATAATAGTCAGTATAATCATTCTTATCAATAGATAGAAGGTTTATAATGGGAGTTGGAACAAGTTTTATTCACTTATTCTTAATAATAAATTTCCATAGACCCATGGAAGTGTCTATGGAAAGGATTTAGGTTCTCACACAGAGGTCAAACATTGTAAATATTATATACTTTACTTTCTTTCTACTTTTTCAAGCATGAATATTTACTAAAAGATGATAATGAAATTAATCTTAATATATTACAAGGGTTAAGTTTCTAAAAGTCTTGAAGCTCATAAGAATTAAACAATTGATTCAACCGCCACACCCCCTAAGTTATTTTTAGATCCTTTGGAACTTCAAAGTATATTTTCTCTAGTTATCTGCGTAAATATTTTTCCTTCTTCAGGACATCCTCATGTGCTGATGAGTCAACTTCACCTTCTAACCAATATCATCAACCAATTAAATTCCTCAAAACATTCATTCCCAGACTTCATCCCAAAAAGATGGAGTTCAACACCACTTTCCATATAAATCCTCAAAAGATGCCATCTGTATACTAGAATAATAACTATTATTATAAGAAAACTAAACCAAATTCAATTCTTAATCCCAGCTTTCCTAATAATCCATTGAAAAAGTTTAAATAATATACTACAATGTCTGAATAGTTCACTTGGATCGTCCATTAGATTGACTATGAAAGGTTATAGTAAAATTTAATCTAGTACCCAAAGAATTTTAAAGTCCTTTCCAAAAATTAAATTTGAATATTGGATCATGATCAAATAAATAGAAAGTGGGAATACATAAAATATTTTAGAATCCTCCCTGTTTTAATGCACAAAAATAATGTTTTTAATGTTTCTAATAAATTCTATTTTTTATGATAGTATATCATTTTCTAAAGAAAATTTGACTAAGTGTTGAAAGGATTTCCCATTAGTTCAAATTGTGCCACCTCTAACTCTTGCCAACATTAGAAGTTTACTACTACTAGGCATGTTCCAATAACATGATTACCTACTGTTATGTGTTCCACCATCAAGTTCTCCACCATTAAACATTCTACCACCATAGTGTGTCACTTCCAGAGTGTGCTACTGATAGAGTATGCTACTACTAGAGTGTTATACCATTAGAAGCATGATATCACTAGAATCCACTTATACCAGAATTAGCTACTTCCAGAGTTAGCTTACACCAAATTTTCCACTAATAATCTCATTCTACCATTAGATAAGCTACCTCTATGTGTAGAACCATCATAATTTATCCACTACCACCCTTTTCCATTCTTGTTGTTCACTATTTGAATTAAAGTATCTCAATATCTATTTTATGGGAGTTACTATAGAGGGGTTATTTAATGCTTATTTCTAACCATTTTCATAGATGAATTAAAGATAGGTCAGAGGATCAGTATGAAGATCTATAAGATCTTCATGATTATCCTTAAATAGGTGCATGAAGTGCTATATATTTCAGAGGTTGAATCTCTTTTGAACGCATGGTTGTAAGGCTACGAGAACACTAAAAGTGATCATCACGAGATAGATTAAATAATGGTGCATTCAACTATGAAAGAGTGAAGTAAATTAAAGATCAATATCCTTTCCCATAGACAAAAAATAAAACTTTATGATACTCTTTTTTTAAAAAAAAACTTTAAGAGAAACTATTGATGATGATAACCAAGTCAACTCTGAGGACTCTCAAGCATCCAAAGCACTAAAGACCAAGTAGAACTACTTTTACTATATATTATTTCTCTCTATTTGTTTCTTTATTTTAATTTTTAGAAGTGTTTTATTTTATCTAATTATTGACACACATTGTATCATATGATTTAATAGAAGAATACTCAATATTCTCTTATATTTCCTTTTATTTTTTTACACATAGTGTTTATAGAATAATTCCTTACCTGGCTTGTGTTGTTTTACATCATGAATATAACTATAGAATAGTGTTTGAGCTTGGAAAATTGAGTTATTGTTTGTATATCTGGTCAATTTTTTGGATCAAATTATAATTATATAATCTTTTTGGCAGTGGGTGATTTCCAAGTGGAGAGGATTAAGTCTCATCTTGATACTGAACCCCTTTTTTATTCTGCTATGTGTTTTAGTTTTTTTTCATTCATTTCAAGGCATTAAACTATTTTTTGTTTTAATTTTTTAAAAAATGGGTACTTTTATAGTTAGTATTAACTAGTGTTTATATAAGGATTGTTTTGAGTAAATTAATTTCAAAAGTTAATGTAATTTCTTATATTGTTTTAACTAATGCTTAATCATACTTTGAGAAATATTTTAAAAGATCAAAGTTATATTAAAATACTATTTTTATCAAATGAGTGAATTTATTTTAATAGGGGGTTTTTTAAACATAAATTTTATTAGGAACTCAATCAAACCCCCCACCCTCTTGAGTTACTCACTCTAACCAACAATTTGTATCAATGGATTTTTAAAATATCTTTCAATTGTGATTTTAGTTGTGTTTTAAATATCTCAAATTTCAGTTAGTTATTAATTTATTTCTTTATGAATAATAGAAAAGATGGTTCTACTACCAATATGCCTCATTTTTTAATGGTAATAACTATGATTAGAGGAAAATCAAGATGAAAATTCATATTTTGAGCATGGGTTTTGAAATCTTGAATGCTTTTATAGAAAAATAGGAAATACCTAAAACTACTAGAAATACGTAGAATGATTCGAACAAATTTATTTATAATAATAACTATAAATTTATGAATTATTGTTACTATTCTTTGGGTGAGGAGGAATTTAATAGAATATCTACATACACAGATGCTTTCAAAATTTGGGATACTTTAGTTGTTTCTCATGAGGGAACATCTAATGTTAATGAAATGTGATTAAATATTATTACTATTAAATATGATACTTTTAATATAAAACTTGATGAGATTATTTTTTATATGTATCTCAGGTTCAATGATATTGTGAATATAATGCACTCACTGGGGAAACATATTTCTGATAAATACTATGTGATGCGACTGTTGAGATGCCTACCAGATAGATGGAGTGAAACCACAATTTAAATCATAGAATTGGGTGATGTTATTAAGTTAACTATTAAATAGATGATTGTAAAATTGATTATGTATGAGGAAGAACTCAACCTAAATAGAGAAGTGTAGGATGGACCAAAAATAAAATATGTTGCATTCAATACTACTGCTTAAAAAAGGTGAAAATTCAAGCTGAAAGTTCAAGGGATGAAGAATTGCCCACTAAAAGTGATGAAGGGATGGACCATCTAGCTGGAAAATTTAAAAGATTTTATGTAAGAATAATTTATTTCAGAAACCAATCTAAAGAGTTAAATATGATAAAAGAGGAAATTGGAGAAAGGATTGGAAGATAGATGATTCTTTAAATTAAATCATCTACTATGAATACAAATGGAAAAGGAATATCAAAGCTGACTATCCTAAGATAAAATATAAAAATAAATATGATGATAAGGATAATAGGTAAAGAAAGTAATGAATGAAACTTGTTGTGTTTTTGAATAAATCTTGAGTGATTCAGACACAACCCAAGAGGATGGACATGACAGGGCTAATATGTGTTTCATGGAAAAAACGTTTGAGGTATCCAATGACTATACTACATCTCATGAACATATTTATACTCACTCTGGAGATGAAAATAATAATTAAAACATGTCTAATAAAGTGGATTTTGAATATCATAACATGATTGAAGATAAATTTAATGATATTAAATATTAATATAATTCTTTACAGAAATAACATCCTCTAACTTCTAGTTTTATATTTGAACTTACTATTGAAAAATAGAAAAAATGATTCATTATTGAAAGAAAACAATGAATTTAAATTTCATAATGAGAAACTGAATAAGGTTCTAGAAAAATTCACTAATGGGGGATATACTCTTACTGAAATTATTTTTAAATAGATTGCTCCCAAATACACTACAAGTATAGGGTATAAACCTAGAAAAATAACAATTTTTAAAAATAAATTTATTCCTAGTTCAATTACTACTACCATTTTTTATTCACCTGGTTTTTATTTATAAAATTTTAGAATATACTTATAGGAATCTTATTAAGAAATTATGGGTTCCTAAATCTTTGATAACTAACATTTCTAGACATAATAAGATTTGGGTACTAAAATCATTTTTTTGTATAAAATTATTGTTATAGGAAACTTTCTTTAAGAGATATAATAATAACCTATTGTACCTAAATAAAGGATATTCTAGACACATGACAATATATTATTTGATTTTCAAAAATCTAATAAAAGTGGGTGGTGGTCATGTCACCTTTGGTGATAATGCCAAAGGAAAAATTATTAGCCTTGGTCAAATCAGTAATTATAATATTTTCTTAATTTTTAAAGTATTAGTTGTAGATGGTTTAAAGTAAAATATTCTTATCACCTCATAGCTATGTGATGATGTTTTTCATGTCAAGTTTAAAAATAATGCTTATAATTCTTTTGATAACAAAAATGGTTTAGTATTTACTACCTTGAAAAATGAAAATTTTTATGCTATTAATTTAGACTCTTTATTTTCTCAAAATATTTCTTGTCTAAGTACCCTTTCCAAATAATCTTGGATTTGTAATAGGATACTAGTCCATTTCAATATTCACTCACTTAGAAAAATTTCTATAAAAGGATTAGACAAATATCTACATAAACTATAATTTTCAAATAATAAATTTTGTAACCCCAAAAAGGGAAACAACGCAAAACTTCTTTCAAATCAATAAAATAAGTTTCAAATTCTCAACCCCTTTAATTGGTTTAAAATGATTTGTTTGGACCTTCTATAGTTTGTAGTATAAATTGGAAGAACTATGTTTATATCCTTTCAGAGGAATTTTTAGGTATACTTGGGTATTCTTTCTAGCTAACAAAAGTGAAGCTTAGTATCATTTCACCAAGTATGCTAAATATATAGAAAATATTAGTGGACATAGGATTATGACCTTAAGAAGGAATCATGGTTGTGAGTTTGAAAATAAATACTTTGGTTCATTTTTATCAAATAATGTTTATAATCAAAACTTTTCTGCTCCTAGGACCCCAAAATAGAATGGTGTTATATAAATAAGAAATAGGAAACTTTAAGAAATTACCCATACTATGGTTAATGAGTATGATATTCCCATTTACTTTTGGGTAGAGGCTGTGAATACATCCTGTTACATAATCAATAGAGTTTTGATTAGATGTATCTTAAATAAAACTCCTTATGAATTATTAAATATTATAAATCCAAAGGTTAATTACTTTATACTTTTTGGTTGCAAAGTCTTTATTCTTAATTCTAAGTATAATCTTGAAAAATTTTCCTCCAAGATTAATGAAGGAATTTTCCTTGGTTATTCAACTTCTAGTAAATTTTATAGGTTGTTTAATAAAAGAACCAATACAGTGGAAGAGTCTTTTCATATAAAAATTGAGGAAACAGATCCACAGGAAGCTAAGACCCCTTTAGAAAACCTTGATGATGGTTTTTAAAATCCAAACATCAATAAAAAATCATCTGTAAATTCTATTAAATAACAAAAAAATCATCCAATTATAAGGAAAATCCTTAATATGAACCAGTATATGATCTTAATATTTCCATCCCTTCTTTTTAACGAACTTTTTGGAATCATAGATACCATCTTTTAGATGTTGTCGTTGGAGACCTAGATCGAGGTACACAAACTAGAGCCTCTCTTAAGAATATGGTTCAACATCAATAATTCTTATCACAAATTGAAACTAATAACATCAATGATGCAATAAATGATGAATTTTGGGTTATGGAAATATAATAGAAACATAATTAGTTTGAATGGAATACATTTTGGGAACTTGTAGTTATACCTTAATACACTCTAACTATTAGCACTAAGTGGGTGTTTAAGAAGAAATTGGTTGAGTTAGTAGCTATATTAAGAAATAAATCTTGATTAATTGCACAATAATGTTCAAGAAGATGATATTGACTATGAGGAAACTTTTTCACCAGTGGCTAGACATGAATCCATTAGAATACTTCTATCATATACAGTATATTTTGATTTCAAACTATATGCAATGGATATAAAAATGCTCATTCCTAAAATTTCATATAGTTGAATATATCTTTGTGGAAAAAACCCCTATATTTCAAAATACTCATTTTTTCAAAGAAATTTTTAAATTAAAAAAAAGATTTATATGGTTTAAAACAATCTCATAAAGCTTGGTATGATAGAATCGGGTCTTTTCTAAATTTAAATGGTTTTTAAAAAGGTATAGATGATCCTACCCTTTTATAAAAATAATTGCAAAATATTTTTTAGTATTTCAAATACATGTGGATAATATTATTTTTATATATTTTGAAAATTATTTGTTCACTAATTTTTCAAAAATGATGAAAAATGAATTTGAAATCAGTTTAATGGTTGTAATTAAAGTATTTATTTCTTTTCAAATTCATCAAAATAAATATGGAATTATTTTTAATCAAAGTAAGTACACTAATGTTCCTCTAAAACAATTTTGTTTGGATGGAACTAAATGTAGTGATACTCCCATGAGTACCACCTGTAAGTTAGATCTTGATGAAACTAGAAAAACATTATATCAATCAAATTACAGGGGAAGGAATAAAATTAAAGGGGTAGGATTGGATGTTTTCTATACTTAACTATTATCCTTATTGATTTTATGTTTAGTGTATGATTCTGTACCCATTTTCAATCAAACCCAAAAGAGTTTCATTCGATTTTTTGTTAAAAGTATTTTTAAATACCTCAAATATACAACCAATTTTGGATTGTTCTATCCTAGAGGAAAAGCATTTGACTTAGTAATTCATTTATATGTATATTTTGGTAGTTGAAAGTTATATAGAAAAAATAACCTCTGGAACAAGTCATATTATTGGAAAGTCTCTAGTATTTTGGTTTATTAAGAATCAAAATTGTGTTTCATTGTATACTGCTAAATCTAAGTACATATATGAAGGGAGTTTTTTTCAAAAATTTTGTGGATGAGACACCCATTACAAGACTATGGATATAAATTTAGACATGTCCCTATAAACCGGGATAACACACGTGCACTGAATATTTCTAAAAACAATGTATCTCATTCTAGGAAAAAAAATATTGATGTAAGAAATCACTTTTTAAGGGATCATTTTTAGAAGGGGGATATAACTCTTAATTCATAGGAACTGAACATTAGTTTGATAATATTTTTTAAAAAACAATTGAATTTTGAGATATTAAAATATATAAAATAAGAATTAGGAATGATTAATTTCAGTTAGTCTTTAATCTTTGATTACCCACCATTGGAATGATCCACCATTAGAATGATCCATCGTTGGGATGATCCACCGTTGGGATTCTTTAATTAATTGTTTTTACTTTATTACTGGTTAAACCCCTATTTTATTTCTATTACTAATTTCTTGGTTAAATTTTTTTTATTTGATTTATTAGTTTATATTTTATTATATTTAACAAATTTTAATCCCTAGATGATAAATTGGTCTTAAATTCTAAATTCGAGAAACTCTATCTCTTGTAGCTTCTCCCTTCAAACCAAACCATTTCACCTACCCTTTCTCTCACAACCTTCAACGTTATATCACATTTTCCCCAACATTAATTTTTCAAAAATGGTGAGATTAATGCACCCTATAGTGTTTTCACCCAAATAATTAGGGTCTGAAGAAAAATTAAAGGAGTAATGAGTTAAGTTATTATTGATCCAATGAACCTGAAGCTTTTAAATCACATACTGGTCAGCAAAAAGGATGTGGATACTGAATGGTTGTTATATAGTAATTATTTGGAACTCAGGGTGATCTAGGATCGGGGAAGGATAGAATGGTTCTCCAGAAATGATAGTCCTTCCTATCCTAGGTAGGTTCATCAATTTTTTCAGTACAAAATGTTTATTTTAGGAAAAATAAGGATTCATTAGGGTCATTATTGATGTAAAAAAAGCTTCCTTTTCTTCAAAATAATGAGATAATTACTTAAATGTTCCTCACTGAGGAGTCTTTTAGGACTATCAAAATGTTATTCCTAGTGATAGTGAGTCATTGGTTTAAAATAATGCTTTATTAGAGTTGACTAGAGATGGAACATTAATAATTCATGTTTTTAATGAGTTGGATGGTGAGTGTAGGATTATATTTTAGGTTCATTCAACATATGTTATGTCCTAGGAAAGGGGAATTTAGTACTATGAGATATTAGGATGTGTACCTTTTATTTCTTACGAAATGAGGGGATGAGATTAATATATATAGATACATCATGGTACACATGATGTAAATGAGTAAGTCTTATTCTAGGTCAAAATCTTTAATTTACCCTCAGTTGATTTTAGCAATGTTGGAAACCAAACTTTCAGTAGATAAAGATGAAGAGGTAGAAGTCAAGTATGATTCTTTTTTTGAGTAAATTTACTTATAAAAGGATGGAAGTTAATTTTAATCCATCGTTTAAAATGTAGGTTGTAGATAATGATAAATCTATAAGGATTTTAATTTTATAGACCATCCTACTAGACCTATGAACTTAATGGATCCTGGTTTGGAGTTAGATGAGATAGTGGAATATTAAGATGAATAAGAATTTGTTGGAGAGGAAGTGATTTTTGAAGATGAGTAGGTGGCTACATTAGTTGAATAAGGAAGTGATCCTGATATTTCAAAGAGCCCTAGTATGTATTTTTGCCCTGATAGTCCACCTATTTCTCTCCCAGCACGAGAGGGTTTGTTGGGTGAAAGAGACGAGGAGGAGGAGGTGACTAAGGTATTTAGAGATGAGAAGATTATGATTTCTTCTTCTAAATCCTATAAGGATGTTTTGGAGGTTTATAATGAAGAGAATGGTAATGGAGATAATGAATATAATGATGAGGATGACATTAGTTATGGATCTGATCATGATGATGCTGCTGATGTTTAGAGGAATCTATAACATCATCCATCCCCTAATCGTTTTGTTGGATTAGTTACGTCTATAAAGAGACCTAGTTTAATAATATCTATACGTAAAGAGAGAAATGCTTTATTTTATCCAAATGGTGATACTACCTCTTCTAGAGGTAAGACCAGAGTGGCTTCTGAGGGGAAGGATTCTCCATGTTTTTTTAGTTGTGTTTTTGATCCTATAGATCCTATTGATATGAATTCTATTAGATTGGAAGTGAATGCTAATGATGACTGGGAAAATTTCCCAGGTTTTTTTAGATTGTTTTAGATTATTTAGATCCTAATGTTGTTGAAGAAGGTGTTGGAGAGCATAAAGATGTTCATGGTGGTTCTACCTTATCTAAGAATGAGGTATTATATAAGGGGATACTTATCTTGATTATAAACTACATGGACCCTCCAATCTAGACTCAAATGAAGATAGTGTTGGTGATGACCACATATTTCCACCAGGTCATGAAAAAATTATTGTTTTAGTTAGATTTGGATCAAATCCCAAGGTATCCTTAGTTGAGAAGATTAATTAGGGTGGTGAGCTTCAGGATTTCCCCTCAGATATTCCTTCTAGATCAAAGCCTACAGAGGATAACATGCCTAGTGTTTAGAGATGTGTTGTTGTTGTACCTTCAAATATTGTTTCTAGAGATGGTTTAGATTTTTTTAGAGAGAGACCCCTTACTTACTTCAATGGAATTTTGAGGCCTTAGGAACCTCCTGTCACATATCTTAGTGAAGTTCATGCTAGATGTTTTTTTGAGATGGTTGTTTTCCACATTCATCCCAATATGAGTTTTCATATTTAGGAAGTAGAGATTGAAAATAAGATATTGAATAGTGATATGGAGTCCATGAGATATGTGGTGGAGGAGATGAGGACCTCCTTTTCTTCTAGTTAGGCTATTATGTTAGAGATGTTGGAGAGTGTTCCAATTGTTTCTTCCATATCCATTTCTCCACCTCCATTAGCTTTTGTTGGTTCCAAATTGATCATATTTATAGACTATGAAGAGATACATGTTGTTTTGGGTGATGTTAATTCATCTCATCAAGTAGAATTGATTAATATTCACTAGCATAGTGAGAACATATATAAAAAATTTTAAGAGAGTGTATAAATGAAGCCTGAAGTGATCAATAAACCATCACTAAGGCCATTGGATACTATCTTTTCAAAATGTATAAAAAAATGAATTGAATTTAAATTTCAATGTTTTATCTAAAAACCTGAGAATGCCAACTATTACTAGGTTTTTCAATGAATAGTTTGATCACTTTAAACTGATGATGCCTCTAATAAATCTATTTAAAGAGTAGAATAAATATTTCTTTAGTTATATAGAGAGAGGAGGAAACATTATTATGGAATTTTTCAAACTTATGAAGCATTTTTTGTATGTATTCAGTAAGTCAGTGGTTTCCATAGATGAAATTACCATGATATATTTCATCTATTCCCCTTCTTCTAATCCTATAAATCCTCAGTTCTAACCATTTATCATGTCCCTTATTAAGTCCTTCTGACATCTCAGGCCAATTGTGATCATATATATTCCTATGACTACCTTATCCCCATCAGATTCCACCTCAGTGCCTCCTTCCTTTATCAAGGGAAAGGGACCTACTGATCATACTTCCCATGATGAGAGTGATTCTGATTAGACTTAGTCTCTGATGTGGATTTTTTTTATATTTTCCCTTGTATTTAGTTATGAATGTAATCAAATGATTTTTTCCTTTAATGGAATTTATATCTTATTATTCATATCGTTATTATTTATATTTATTGTTTCTAATCTTATATTTTTTTTATAATCTCAAAATGGGAGAACATTATGGAATTTTATTTGTAACCCATTTATTTGATACCAGTATTATTTTAATATTATTTGGATAGGATTTACATTAACTAAGTTAAACTTTTTTTACCTAATTTATTCTTTGATACTAATATGTTATATTTGGTACCATATTTATTTGGATATTATTCTTTGATATAAAATTCTTTGTATGTATTTCATCCTTTGATACTATACTTATTTAGATGAAATTTAAGAACTCCTATTTTGTGATTTGATACCATACATTAATACCAAATCTATTTCATGTAATTATATTTTTCAATTTAATTTCCTAAACTCACATTAGATTTTTTTAATGTTAAGAGGACTGTTACTCTTTAGATTTATCTATTTATGCCTGATTTTGTTTTACATATGGTTTATAAAATTCCATGATTTGTGATCATAAAAAGGGGGATATTATTGAAACCTTATTATTTTGATTCTCACAAATTCTTCTAATGAATTTTATGTTTTATGATAGTATATCATTTTATAAATAAAATTTGAATAAGTGTTGAAAACAACCACTGTATGTTCAAATTGTTCCACCACAAACTCTTTACACTATCAAAATATTTCTACCACTAGTCATGTTCCTACACCAGGATTACCTACCATCAAGCATACCACTATCTATAATTCCACTGTCAGGTATTCCTTCATCAAGAATGTCACCATCAGGTGTGCTACTCCCACCGTGTGTCATCACTAGAGTGTTCCACTTTTATAATATGGCTCCAACATAGGCATGATACTGCCAGAAACTTCTACTGATGGGATTAGCTACCACCAGAGTTAGATACTGCCAAATGTTCCACCATCAGGATCTCACTACTTCCAGATGAGCTATTTTTAGGGATTCCACCATCAGAGTTGATCTACTGCTAGACTTTTCCACTATTGTTATGCCTTATTTGATTTAAATGCTCCCAATTTCTATTTTATGGGAGATAATGTAGAGGGATTATTTAATACTTATTCCTAACTCTTTTAACTGACACATTAAAGATAGGTTAGAGGCTCAGTATGTGGATCCATAAGATCATTTTGATTATCCTTCAATGGGTGTTGTAGTGTTATATATTTCATAGGACGTATCCCTCATGTGTACGTGGTTTTAAGGTTATGAGAACACTAAAGTGATCATCATGTGAGAGCTTAAACATTGGTACATTTTTCTTTGAAAGAGTGTAGTATACTGAATATTTAGATCTTTTCTTATAGATAGAAAATAGAACTTCGTAATACATTTTTTTTGAAAATTTTATAGAAACTATTTGAGCTCCCCACCAACCCAACTCTAAGGACTCTCAAGCATCAAGAGCATTATAAACCAAGTATCACTACCTTTCCAATATCTTATTTCATGCTCTATTTATTATTTTATTTTACTTTCAAGAAGTGTGTTTTCTCTCTATTTATTAACACACACTATCTACTGTACTTGAACTGGATAATAATCACTATTCTATTCTATTTATTTTTATTTTTTACCCACAGTGTTTTTGGAAGAGGTTCATGCATGGAATCTGTTTTTACTCCCCATGTATAATTCTGGAGGAGGATTTAAGTTTGGATATCTTAACTATTGTTTGTATACCCAATCCATGTTATGGGTCAGATTATATTTATATAATCTTCTTGGTAGTGGGTGATTTTCAAGTGGAGTGGATTAGGTATCAACTTGCGATTTAACCCCTTTCTTATTCCGCTATGTGTTTAAGTTTTGTTTTCTTTATTTCAAAGATTTAAAATGTTTTTGGTTTTAATTTATAAAAAAAATTACATTGATAGTTAGTCTTAACTAGTGTTTATATAAGTATTTATTTAGGTAATTTGATTTCAAATGTTAAAGTAATTTCCTATTTTTTTAGCTAAACCTTAATTAATATTTTTAGAAATATTTTAAAAGATCAAAATTATATTAAACTACTATTTTTATTAAATGGAATATTTTTTTTAATTGGATAATTTTTTTAAAGTAATTTTATTGGGAACTCAATTCAATGTCCTCCCCACCTTCTCTTGAGTTACTCACTCTGTCCAACAAATCTAATTATCACTCTAACATAAATCCAAAAATATTTATCCAAATACATATTATCAAAAATGGTAAGAAAATTATCCAATTTATTTAATCAATCAAAAAATAACCAAATCAAATTATTACATCATGATTACTTTGGTAATTCAAACATGAAATCAAGGTATATATTCTCCCATTTTAATTATGGTACTAGAAAAGGCTAAACCATTCCTTTCAATATTTTTTTTGATTTAACCTATTAAAAATTAAAAAATTTCATAGTAAAATCAAAAAATATCTTTCTCCATTTCATCCCACCATAATTATTTTCAAAGGCCTATACACATTTTTGTGCTACCAAGATGAATAAAAAATGTAGAGCTATGTGCCTCACTCAATAGTTGTTTCTTCAAATGGGGGTCACATGAAACTCATAACCTTTTTTTAATCTCAAAACACCATATTTATCAATATTAAATCCTTGAAAATTACCATTATTAAAAAATTCTACCTTTTACTGTAACTGATGTCCTTCCTTATGATCTTTCATAATTGTATCTTAAAATGATAATTGTACTGGAACCTGAAATAAAATAGAGGGAGTTCCTACATGCACAATTTATAATAAAACATTCATCAAATCATTAACCAAATAATCATGTTTCAGAAATATCATAGTTAATGATGCATTATCTTTACTACTCAAAGCATCGTCTACTATGTATAAATTACCTAGATGGTAACGAATTATGTAGTCATAATACTTTTTCAATTCCTATCACCTCCTCTATCTCATGTTTAATTTTTTCTAAGTGAATATATACTTCAAACTATTATGATGAGTATATATTTTAAACTTTTCCTTATATAAATTATTGTTGGGAAAAAATACCTCAAGGCATCATTGAATCGTTTTTGAGGTGATTGTATTTGTTGACAAAGTGGACATCTTTGTTGTGATTGTTGACAAAGAAAACCATGACATACAAATTTGTTGAAAAAGGGGATTTCATGGTGGAATATAGAGTTCAAGGGATATGGTTAATGATCCATGTTTGATTCAAGAATTTCGACAAAGGAATGGATGATCTGGAGGCGGTTAAAAAAGAACAGATCCAGTGTTTGCCAAATTTTTGGGCCTAAAAATCGACAAATGGAGAAAAGTGGTTTTGGAAAAGGAACTTGTGCGCCGTTGACATGAAGGATAGGAAACTTGTGTGACCTATGTTTTTCAAGATCAAAACATCAAAATATGGAAAAGGGATAAGGGGTGCCCAAGTTTTAGGGTTAGTCGCGAAAGTGACTTGCCTGGTAGAGACTTGCGTGATGAAACTTGCGCACCGAGGGGAGACTTGCACTCCATCAAACAAGGTGTCCAAATTTCTATAAATAGAGGTATGCCCATCCTCATTCGAGGCAAGTTCAAAACTTAGAGAAAATCAGAGCTCCTGTCGCGCAGGTGTGGTGGTCGCGTAAGTGGTGTGTGGTCGCGCAAGTAGAAGTAGCGCACCAGTTGTTTGTTGCGCGTCTAGCGTGGTTTGGGCGAGAAAGGAAGGGAGTCTCCCAAGTTTTCAGTTGAACAAGGGGGTGTCACCCAAGTGGTTTGGTGACACATGTGTGTCAAGTTTTGAAGAAGCGCGATAGTTGGTGGTTGTGTTCCAATATTGGTTTGGGCATAAAAGGGTGTGAGTCGCGCAAGTTTGGAGTTGCAGAAGCTTGCGTTATGCAAGTGGTTGAGGTGGACTTGCATGCCAGTTATAACATGCACACCGAGACTTATGCACTATCTTAGATAAGGGAACCAGGTAAGGTTGAATCACAGTAGTGATTCAGGGCTGCGTGAATGCTGGAAGATTGCCCGATACCTTCAGTGCAAAGTGAGATTCATCTGCGCGTGAAAGTTGGGCTTCAACAGAGCATATACATACAACGGAGGATGCATTCATTAGTAATAATTAAGAGACCTACAAGTCTATAAACTGTGATTTTATCCTTCCCATAGCAGTGAGAAAAGGAAGAGGAAGAAGGTGATCCTCTCCACCGGCAGTGATCTAGAGAGAGAGAAACAGAGAGTGACCCTTGGGAACGCAGTGATCTGACCCTAAACATTATAAAGGTAGTGAGCCTGTGCATAGAAGTGAACTAGCCCAAACATTGTAAATTGGTAGTGAGATTTAGCGGCTTTGATACATCGGCAAATCGCCAGTGTATGCTCCTTGAATGTAGCCCAGTGAGGGTGAACCAAGTAAAAATATATGTGTCTTTCTGCTTGCTTCCCTGCATTACATTCGAAGTATCATCATCATATAAATAAGAAAATAAGTGATAATAATAAACACACAAGTGAAAAAAAAGTGACCCTTGTAATAAAGAGGTCAATATTCAGTGGTTCAAGAAGAATTTTCAAAAAGAACATCCATACCCTAATTCACCCCCCCCCCCCCTCTCAGGGTATACATGCCCCTATTGGTCCTAACAATTATGAATCCATATTTTTAGAGAAAACATTATACCCTCCAGTTCAAGGACATGTGTATGAAAATTGTAATCATGTTGTTTTTGTTGGAATAAAGTAAAAGTAATTACCTGATCATTCCAAATTAAAAAACAACCCAATTCCTTCAATGAAAAATCATTATAGATAAAAAGGCACCATTTCTATATGGCGATCCCAAAACTAAATAATTCACTATTATTCTTTTCAATTCCTAGAAACATTCATTACATTTCATTTTATAGATGAACCTATATCCATTTCATGTTAACTTCATTAGTGGGATAGATAACTATGAATTTTTTTAATAAACTAATGGTAATATCCTGACAACCAAAGAAAACTACAAATCTTAATAACATTTTTAGTTCTTTTCTATTCATCAAACACTATAGTTTTAGTAGGATCAAGATTTATTACATGTTTATTTATGATTTTTACTAGGAAATAAATCTTTTGTTAACAAAATTGTCATTTTATAAATTTACAATATAAATTATTTTCTTTCAATTTTTTATAAAAATTCATAGATTTTTTTCATGATCCTAATAAAATTTTAAATTAACTAAAATATCATCAATAAACATAACCATAAACTTATACAAATATTTGTGGATGACTCTATTCATAAGATCCATAAATACAGTTGGTGATTTTTTCAATCCAAAGGAATAACCAAAACTCATAATGCCCATACTTCGTAAAAAATATATTTTTTTAATTTCATACTCTTTAAACTATAGTATATGGTACCTAGATCATAGATCAAACTTCAAAAAATAATGAACTACTTGGAGTTATTACCACTTCATTTGATGGATCAACATTTTCTGAAGTAGTTAGAATTTCACCACACTCATATTTTTGTTGTCATGATGATTTCTATATTCTATGCTCTTCTTCAGATATTCATCCTTATAATAACCCATCTCATTACATTTAAAACACAACACTTATTTCTTATAAAAAAATTCTTACCAAAAAAAAGATATTTTCCCTTGTAATCATGAGCTATATTCCCAAACATGCAACATTAAAGAAAGTTCCTAGGATTCATAAGACATTACCCAAGTTGTTTTTACCACACCTATCAGAAACTGGAAATAATATTGTATTAACTTCAAACTTCATTAAGGGATTATTTCTCATTGACTTCCACATGGTCCATATTTTCTTATTGTTGTCATGGAATACATGATCATCAGAAAGCTCCATTTCTACCTTCTCAACATATTGAACAAATTTCTCATAAATTTCAAATTCATAAGATTGAAATTCCCTATAATATCTTATCTTCAATCTTGAGGAAAACTGATATATTTTATAATCAAGATCCCATATTTAATTTGGTGAGTACCTTTCCAAACTGGCGAGGTTTCTTTTATATTAAGACAATGAATCTTCCTCCTTCTACCTCAGTTATAAGAATTTCATTTCCATACCAAGCCGATCAACCTTAGGAAAATATTTCTCAAGGAAGATATTTTTAAATGTGTCCCATTACATGGCATCAATGTCTTATTATTCTCTATTATTCCTAAAATTTGTCCACCATTGATTGACTTCACCATAAAAATGGTAAATATAAAGTGTAACCTCTTCATGATAAAACAACCATGACATTGAATATTTTCTCCAGGGCCTTAATCCATACCACATCTACCATTAGTTCAGGACATTCAGTGAATACAATATGGTGTTTTCTCATAAAATTCTCTAGTATTGATATGTTCCTCTATGGTAGATATGGAAACTCACTATCATGGATAACACCACCAATTATAGCCTAATTCAGCAAATCCAACATAATAAAAAACTAATAATTTTTAATTCAAACAATTCTAATTTTCTAGTTTAGAAGGATATTATTATATAAAACTAGTATTTCATACATAAAATATCATATATTGTTAGATGAATATTTAATACATTTTATAATCAAACACTTAAGGATTTTAATAGTTTAGTTTCTTTGGAGACTTGAAATACAATATTCTTATTTCATGAAAGATCATCAACATCTTTCACAAAGAGCTTCTCACATAGTACTCTTAGACATACTTGCCTAAACCTTTCTTCATAACTTGATGAAGGGAACATAAGAAATGGTGATCTCATACACTCTGCAAGGGTAAACATATGAGATATGAATCTATGATCATATGAAATCATATAATACACATAAGGGTATGTGATAATAAATATAACTTAGAAAGTATATTCCTAACTTGTAATTCATAATAAACATGAGTAATAGAATAAAACTTAATAATTTTAGAAAACATGGCCCATAAGAGTGAGAAATCTTCACAAATCAATCATTAACCATAAAATCATTTCATAAAAGTGTCACACCATCATAAATATAGAAAAACCAATTTATATATCAAGGTTAATGACCAAGACCATAAATATAGTAGATCAAGACATATAATATATTTCCCATTATGGAATAGGACACACCTATTTCCCTAAGTGGATTAGGAAGCACCTGTATTCTATAGTGGATTAGGACACACTTATTTACCCTAGTGGATCAAGCCCATAAACTTGTTTCCCATTGTTATCTCATGAGATATATAGATTTACCCAATGCATTGGAGGGATATATAGTCCCCACCCATATCATAATGAAAACCATACTTATTTGTGACATAATATCATAAAACATTCATCACATCATCACATCATAACCCATGTAAATAAAATGGGTTTCAAAAACATTTCATTAATTTTCCATCTCATAACCCATGAAAAATAAATGGGTTTCCTAAATATATCATCAAAAAAACATTAACCACAAAGATTAAAAATAAGGATGTCATAATTCAATTGTATCCCCAGTAAATCATAAGTAACAACAATGGATGTCATCTTAGATGGTAAATAATTTTTAAAGATCACTTGGAACATTTCTTTAGGAATATATCCTTTAAAATTTGAAAAAAGATTTTTAAAATATAAAAAAAATCAAAATCATTTTATTTGAAAATAACCATGGAAACTTAAAATTTAAGCATTTAAAATAATTTAAAACATTACATGAAGAAAATATCCTTTCCTTTTAGAAAATCACATTTTAAAACTAAAAATTCATAAATCTTTTTGGATATAATTTTATTTAAAAATAAAATTTCAAATTTATAAAATAATATTTAAATAAATTATTGTTTCATGATGGTGGAGAATATTGTTCATATTGTACACGTTAAACCAAATATTCCACTCACTTTTTCTGTAAAATCTAAAAGGGTATTTTTTGGAAAATAAAAATAAAAATCTGTTAAATTTTTCTAAAACAAAATAAATATTGGGTAAAAATATCTTAAATAAATCATTTAAATATTTTTTTAAACATTTTTAGAAATCACGGTTTTATAAGAAAAAGGGTTTTCGACCAAATAGAGAAATAAAGATTCTTTTTATTAAAAACATTATTTCAAACTCAAGAGTACATAAAGTGAGTAATGTCGATGTAAACCATGTATTATCATGAAATAACTAAAGGATGAGAAAATTAATTATTTTCTTGAGATATATATCATAATATTTCTTTATTGGAATCTTAATCATAATCAATATCGATAAATGATGAGATTATAACATATAATTGTATCCAATTTGGTAACTTTTAACCATAATCCCCATGAAATAATAACATTAAATAAAACAAATAATATCATTAAAATAATAATAATCCTGATATAACATGTAAATCTGAAATAATATGCACCTCATATAATATTATATGTGTATAACATAACTTATGTCCCAAAGAAGACAATTTGAGACAAAAAATCAATTACCACTTTGGTAACCTTTCAACCCTAAATCAAATGAAAGAGAGATCATAATATGGATATGTAAATCCTCATAAATTTATATAAAATAATCACAAAAAACCTTAATGGGTATTATATAAATCCCATAAAAGAAACACATGGTGAATATGACATGTGTCTCGTATAAAACTAAAAGGGAGGTGGAAATCCCTTACCATAAGTCACGAATTTTTTTGTACATGTTCAAACATAATGTATAAAAAATATAAGATTATTATAAATAAATTAAATATCCATAAATATATATATAATACCACATATAATTTACTTATGAACTTTTAATACCCATTTATGAACAATTCCAATTTAAAGTCACGTTTTGGGTAATAAAAATTTTGTTTTTTGTGTATGTTTTGATTTTTTACTTTTTTTCATATAACATTGATCATGGTTAAATAGTATCCATAACTTTAACCATGATATAAATATAATATATATTCCGTATACATAAATTTATAGTGATCCATAAGAGTTTTAGATAGAAAATGAAATAAATTGTTCATGGAGACGGTAGGTCGTATGTACGCAAGAACGTTGTATCCATTTTCCTGAAGGAAGTAAAGAAAAAAAGGTAAATAATATATTAACATTCCAAAAAAAAATTATTTCATGTATATAAAATAATTTCATTAAACTCGTCTTTATTTCCCTACATGTAAAGCGTGAATGAATCGCATTGCTTTGCAAGGCAGTAGTTCGCTATACACAAGAATGACATTATCATATTCCCACAGAATGTAAAGTAAGAAAGAACATGTAATATAATTAATAATAATAATAATAATATCATAAATATAATATATAAATAGTAAAGTAATCATTATAACCATCAATTATAGGTGGTGATGGAAAATGAAAAACATATGTTCAAGAGGTGGTAGTCCGACCTACACACAAATTCTGATTTTATAACCCATTTGATAGAAGAGGATATGGATTTAAGTTATTTGATCAATATATTAACATATAATTATATGGAATATAAATTTTTCTTTATATCCTCACTTTTTAAAAATAATTGAAGGATGTGAATGAAGAAATAAAATAAAACACTTGATTAAGGATGTTGCCACTTCTTCAGACAACTTCTTTTGGTTTGCACTAAGATTCTTATTAGGTTGGATTTATGAGAAAACTCAGGATTATTGTATTATATGATGGAATATAGGTTTTTTATTGGTTATTTATTTTCTAATAAATTTTTTTGGAAGTGTGAATAGGAGAGGAGAGGTATGTCCTTTTATAAGTGAGGTGAGTGGCACACTTATAATTTTTGAAAAGAAAAAGGTGTTCTTGAGTTTTTCACATGAAATAAGACTAAAAAATTGGAAATTATAGATCATATAATATTTAAGGTCTAAATATGGCCATTTAATGGGTTTTTACATGTTTCGGGTCACATTTAACAATTATCTTATTAGTTTAACCCCCTAGTAAACCCATTTTTACATTAACTATGATAAATAATTTCTACTGTAGTTAATATTCATTATGGTAAAAAACATAATTTGAAATTATTAGATAATATAAATTATTATGATTCAAAATATTTTTTCTATTTTTTATAATTCCATTCATATATTTGGAAATTTTATTTTAAAATTAATCTCAAAGATAAAATGATAAAGCGGGTTTCCCAAGAGAAAATGTTCACAAGTTTAAAAAACTTTTATTTAAATCTTAAAAATGAAAATAATTCCAATGAACTAAATTGGATTAATAGATATATAACTGAACTAATTTTGATTTTAAAACCATATTAAAATATATTTTTTTTAAAAAAATCCTTATAAGAAATGATAATTCATAATAAAAACTTGTATTTTTTACTATTCACCAAAAAATTACTTTCTTATAAAATTATCAAATATTTACCCTAATATAATTTTGACAAGATGATTTCAAAAATTAATATTTTTTAAAAATAAATTTTCTAAAATGGTAAAAAAAATAATTTTATAATAAGTGCGCAAAAGGTCACAAAACTCATTTTTAGAAAAGTACAGTTTTTAAGCATAAAATTGGATTTGTTCTTATCTCTTATCTAGAAAACACAAAAGAATAATGCTAAAAAATTTATTGAATATAAAATATTTAAATTTAATTAAAATAATTCACCCAAAATTATTTATTTAATTTATTAAGAAAAATCATGTTTGTGTATGTAAAAATAGTTTTTTAGAAAAAGATTGCCATTATTTTTTAATGATTTTTAATTTTCATTTATACTTAATTATTCACTGGGGAGTCTATTATATATACCTATGCAAACCATATATTTTAATAGTTTTATTAATCCTATTCATACTCATCATTCTAATAGTTAGGTGAAAACTATAATATTAAATAATAATATTTAAATATTATTTTATGTTTCGTTTAAACTTACTGTTTCATGTATTACAAGATAAACATGGTGTTGTGTGTAATAAAAGATAAAATCAGTGTTTTCATAAAAAAGATAAAATTATTCTTTTTTGTAATGAAAAAATATCAAAAATATTAAATTAATTTAAGAAAATATATATACCTCACAAAATCTCATGGTGTTGAATTCTACATCCCTTAAATAAATTGTGACTTTGAAATTTGAATTTGGGTTCGTTATGTAAGGGTTTAACATTTCAAAATCCCATTCTAGGAAACCCACATCATAAAATGGTTTAATCCATCTACCTCTTGAAAAGAGAGAATTTTATTTGTGAAGGTCGTCTAAAATAACACATACTAGGTTTCCAAATAGGATAACATGGGTTGGAAGTGAAAACATTGACATAGAATAGACAATTGACGCCCAAATACTGATGGATAGTTATAGAGAACATGTTTAGGAGAAAGTTAACAATCAAAAATCCATAAACCAAATATGTGTGAAAATTGTCATTGATATCATTAAAACTGATAATAATAGTATAATATTTTATTTCAAGATCCTTTTTTAATTTTGTGTAATTTTCATGAGAAGATATACTTACTTGATTTTATTCCATTTCATAAGAACAATATCATAATTTGGTTGTGCCATGATCAATTTCCACTCCATCCCTTACTATAAGAGATGAATTTTTCATGTCTAAAGAACTAAATAATATCCAAAATAATAATAATTTATTCCTTCTATCTCATATTAATTTCAAAAAGAAAATGATTATCACAATTTATGTATAAATATTTATATAGTGAAATAATAAATTAATCTTTAAAACAACATCCAAAATTCAACTTAATCCATTCCATAAATAGTTTACCTTACAACACTTCAAAAATTCAAAATTTATAAATAAGGTCACTAAATTTTTCAAAATAAAATTAACATTAATCCCAAAAATATGATATATTGTCTCTTGATTGTCACATACCAAATATATGAATACCATTGGCATATATTTTCTTGAATCATAATAATAACCAGAATTACCATAAAACCTTAATGAAAACATACATGCATCCTTATTCCTTTAATAAAACAACATATTATTGAATATATATCATAAATCTAATAATATTTTGAACTCTATCAATGATATCATAAACCACTTAGTCTAAAAATCATTAATTGGTTCCAAGTTCATCTATGTTATCCAATTTACTTTACTCATATCAATCATCTCTTTATCCAAATTAAACACCATTTTATCAGCATTAGGAATATATTAAGAGTTGTCTTATTTTAATAAAAATATCACTTTTCCACTAAATTTCTTTTTTAGGTCATATTCCCCATTCAAAATATTTTTTCAAATCCTTATTAGAAAAATCATACTGATAAATCCTTGTATATTTCATGATTCATATAACATAATTATTAAACTTATATACAAAAACTCTTCAATCACTCCACTTCATTCTTAAACCATTAACTAGGAATCATCATATTCTTCCTTAATTCATATTTCCTTCAAAATGAAATATGAATCATGTCTTAAAATTCATTAACCTAAATTTAGTCATGCTTCTCATATTTAACATAAAAAATACTATTATAATAGAACATATGTTTTATATGTTTTTCATGGTCACTTTATAATCAGCAGTATAACTATTACTCATTCCACCTTACTGATTCTATCACTATAGAACAATTCCAATTTTGCGGTGGTTTGTTTGGATATGGCGGCGGTTTAAACTGCTACCATATGCTTCTATGGAAGTTTCTGAAAACCGCCGCTAAATTGTGTGTTGGGAAACTATTTATGGTGGTTAAAGTGGTTTAGCAGTGGTTTATGGGAACCATTGTAGTTGGAGCATTTTCGTGGCGGTTATATTGTTTTTCGCGGTGGTTTTTCTAGGCTAGGTATTACTTTTTTTAGCGGCGGTTAAAACCGCCGTTAAAAAACATAATTTCCAACTAGGGAAAACCACCGTGACAAAAAATATAACCTCCACACAAACAAAAACACAGAAGATGGGCCACTATAGTGGCGGTTAAAACCACCACTACATTTAAGACCGTAACGACTGTTAAAACTACCGATAATAGAAAAATATCGACATTTAGTGGCAGTTAAAACCACCGCTGAAGAGAAAATTTATAGAAAAAAAGAACCAGTTTATAGAGCCCCAGTAGCAGTGCCCTGAAAAAAACCATTCCAAGAATTTCAAAACACCAACAAAATACATACGACAGTCAATATGAAAAGAGATTCTTAACTATGCACAACCAAATGCATCGTTCAGTGAGTAAAGGAATGCAGATAAAATTATTACATGGCATAATCCTAGTATCCAATAAAATGTAGTGGTGAATTTATAAGTTTACCCCTCCTCTATTCATATACCAGTTTCCCTTTTCTATTTCATCTTCTAGTTATTTTGAATTCATTAACCTCTTGTATAACTCAAAAAACTTTAACATAGGTTCATCCATATCTCTATCATTAGACACTCAATTCAAGATCCGAAGGAAGCATTGGATAGCTCAACGTAAGGGAAACCCCACTCATACATCCTATTTTAGTTTCTCATTAGATCCTTTGTGCTGTATAGGCATAGACACGTTTTCCATACTATTATGGAACTGAACCATTTCTCATATATCTCCCAAAAATCTTGAAATATGAAGTTGATATCGGGAGAGGCGTCATCTATGACCTTTATGTTGGTAGTCAAATTGTCTTCCCTTTTGGGTTTGATGTTTAATAATTAATCCATTGTGTCACACACCATATTTGGTTAAGCATCTCTATTTAAGTGATTTATGTATTTAAAATTGACCATTACAGACTCATATATACTTGTTGATCCTTGATTGGATGTTCACATGTTGTATGCAACTTATATGGTCACCCATTGGGTGATCTAGGGGAAATAGAACAATATGATTTTTTTTTCAAATGTTGGTACTCCCACATATCTTCTGTAATTGTTCAATAATGTAATATCCCTTTATATATGATTATTTGATATAACCCAAGTAATCCCTCAGGTGTTTGGACCACTTACAGTTAGAATTTCTAAAGTGGAAAATTTCTTAGATTGACATGTCAGCATCTAAGTGACTCCATTGAGATTATATATTGGTTTCCCATGCTTTAATGAATTGAATGAGTTAAATGTAACTGATAATGGGAAATGAATAATTAATTATGGGTTTAATTTCTTAAAATAAATCAATTGTTTTAAAATGGAATGACCCCATGTAATTATAATGTCATTCTCTTGATTTATGATTTATAAAATGATTCATATGAATTGTAATATTTTAAATGGGAATTGAACATGGATAGAGACATGAATAAGAGTTTATTCCTTATCTATTATGACACAAATGATTATGCCTTTATTATATATATGGTGTAGATAAAATATATGGATGTGAGGTAATTCCCCTTGCTAGTTATATTTAATATATGACTTTATAGAGGTTGTGGTATGATGGTATGAGATTGTTGAGTAAGGAGATATCACAATTTCTTTACATCAGGTGTTGAGCATGGTGTATCACAAAAATGTTACTATATAAGTATTGTGATTTACTCACCACATTCCATGACTAGAATTTTGACCAGATGGAGCACTCAACATCCCATGTGTTATTTCATGGCGTCTCTCACTCTATTGAGATATAGGGAATGTACCCAATTACATGAGCACATAGGCTTGTTAGACAGGTTACGGATGTCTGAGTTATTCCATGGTCTATTCAACAGTATTATTATAAGTATATGGCTACATACATCTTCACATACCTTGGAAATATAGGTGGAGGAAATATATATATAAACTATATATATTACTACTATATATATAGTAACTATTTAGATTTATATTCCATCTATGTGTCAATAAATTTAAAACCTCTTACAGTCCTTTAGGAACATTATTGGGTGGTTATTTATTCCTTAGTTACTCAAAAGATGTGCAGTGTAGTATGTTAGTGGTAGACCCTTTATCATGGGGATAATGATGTGGTAATCTATTCTTGGGATTAATTTATGTTGGTGTTCCATGTGGAATTATTATAAATAAAACATAACATAAGAATTAGGTAAAGTCATCTCTCGCTTGGGTTATTCCATGTGAAATTATTATACTTGACACTAAAGATATAAAAAAGTTAAAATCATCTCTCCCATGGATAGGGGTTCCTAATTTTTTAAGAGTTATGGATCATGTTCAAGTATCATATTTTTTTCAATCATGTGATTTCTTTGGAAAACGAGTCTTTAGTGAGGTTTCCTTAGAAGGAATGGAATCTGGATCCTAATATATTGTAACTCCCATTATAAATCATGGTAATTTTGATGTGCGGAATATAATAGAAGTGATCAGGAACATTCATTCAAAGGGTAGAGTGTCTCGTGAAGGGGTTTGATATATTCTATCAAGGAATATTTATGCTTATAATAAATTATTTGTGATAGGGTAGTAGATGTTATGAATAGTAAGTAACTGATCATGTAGTGTATTTAACATTTTTATAGGGTAGGGGGTTCTAGAGAATCTACTGGGAGTTTTCCATCGGCATGTCATGCCTACTGAGATAATGGACACTGTCATTCACACCGCCTGACTATTCTTGGAGGCCACTTTGGAAATGGTGGGAAAACCCATTTCAGACAGTGTAGCGAAATTTCCCCTAATCTCATATCAGTATCTATGGATTCCAACTATTTTTTAAAATTTTGGATACTATGATTATGCCACACTAAAGGGTGATATATCTTAAACATGTTAGCGAGGCACACATTCTCATCCCTAGGGATTGATACATGATCATAACTAAGAAGTATTTCTTAGAAATGGAAATGTAGTGGTAAATGCATTGGGATAGAAAATGTTGGATAAGTTATTATAATGAAAAAATAAATTTAGGAAAAATGAATCATAAAAAATGAATAATCATAATAAAGAGTTGATATATATGGTGCATACCACACTCAAAAAATCAATACATAAAAGGAAACATCATAAATCGATAAAATACATAAAAGGAAACATGAGAAATCAAGAAAATGTTAGGTCATGAAAATGTTTGGAGGCAACTATGTGCCACACATGATACATATACAAACCAACTGTTACAATATTTGTCCACATATAAATAATACTACTAATCACTTTTGATGATGAATAGATATTGTCACCCTCTCCACCTCCATCTCCACTTCCTGCTACCACCTGTAAGAACATTATATAGAAAATTAAATAGTGTTTCATATTTATATTTAAACATAAAACCAATAAAAGTTTTCAAACTAAATGATTTTGAATTTTTTTGATTTACCCGCTCACCACCAATCAATGCAATACCACCAGGGGATATCTGCTCATCTGGTGATGTATATCAGTCAATGCTTTCTGTAAAGAAGATATCTGAGCCACTTGGTATTGAATTATGTTTCATATAGAAACAATCTCTCTCTAAGCATCTATGGGTATGGACTAACTACAACCAGGAGTAGATGCAGCTAAAATCCCTGATGTCCTGCCAAAGACCTCAAATGGTATGGGTCCCAAACCCATCCCGCGCACTCTACCAGGATGATCTCTCCCAAGGACTTTAGCAACCGGTCATCCTGGGAGACTGAGTTGGACTGCCCAGGATTGGCATCCCATATTTTTTAAATTTTTACCTATAAATAAAATATCAATATATATTAACATAGTTAAAACTAATAATAAGTTATTATAATGAAAAATTTAGTTCATACCCCAACTTCTTTGGAAGGCTCATTAACAAAACTTCCATCAGATTTTTTGTGAACATCCAACAACACTTCAGTTCGGGATGCTTAATGCCCTAAACTTTGTGATTGCATTAAACAATGATAAATCAGTAGTTTAATATATTAAATAGATAATATTTTCATATAAATATTTAAACTAATGAAAATATTACAAGAGTCAATCGGCTTCTAGAAAATCTTTTTGACCCCGCAGTTTATTCGGGCTTGATGCATTCTTTCTTCAAAGATCCTAAAATAAATAAAATCAAATTTAATAGTAATGTATTCAATGTCATATACCCTTCATATACATGCATAAATATAAAATGAGGTTAATATAATAATATATATTTAAATACCATATTCTTCTCATCATGATGTTTGTCAACAAAAACTTTCCACTGTTCTTTGGGTACCCCATTGGGTAGCTTTTCATACATTTGTTGGACGGTCAACGAAGTATCGTTGAAATCACTACACAATCTCCATTTGAATTATTTCCATTTCTTACCAAGATTTTTCAACGTCCACTTTCGTGCTATCACATCAGCAACTGCAAAGTGGAAAATAATATGTATACATAAATTTTTTTTGAATATATTAATAACATGACATTCAATTACACCATAATGTATTAAAATTACCTCTATTTGGTAATAAAAAACTTCATTTTTTAAACTTGGAGGCATATTTCTCTAATCATCATAATAAATAGGAAGGGAAATAGGCTCTTCTACTAGCTGGCCTAAAATTTGGCCAAGTAATCCCACGGTGTCATCTATAGGGTCCCTATATGAATAAAATGGGACAACTATATTATCTCCATTCATATTCCACACATCTTCACTTTTTATATTTTTCTCCACAATTGAATTTTTTTCATCTTTAATGAATAAAAAATTAGTATAAAAAAGTGCAATAAATTTATTTATATTAAAATTTGTACCTATAATAGTGACCCTCCAGTATGCCCGTGATGAACTAGAAGTGGCGTGCCGCCGCCCCGCTGCTGAGGCTGTTGAAGGGGGAGTCAATGAATCAGCTTCTAAAGGTATGCTCACATAGTGTGTGAGATATGGTGCAAGGGGATATGGTGTAGGGGGCAAGCAGATTGTGGCTCAAATGTCATAGAGAGGGATACAGATGTATCGTCATCTGTCGCAGTAGTGGATGAAATAGTGTATCGATTCCTCCTTGGCATTCCTATCATTTAATAAAATAAAATTAATTTCAGAACATATATTTCAAAGAAAAATATACAGAAAAAAAATTTAAAAATGATAATAGATACCCAGTACTAACAAACAAAATATACATAAAAATGATAATGAATGACTTCACAAATGAAATAAGTGATTGTTGAATGAATAAATAACTGTACAAACAATCATTTTCCCCTTCAATCATATCGGTTTCCTAATCCATTACTTCATCCACTTCATTCATCCTTGCTAGACTAATATTTTCAATATCATGATGGACAAATAATTCTGCTTCTTGTTGTTGATGAGATTCAATTTCAGAGGTCAAATCTTCCACTTCATCACCTACATCATACAAATCTCTTTGTATTACGTGAGAAACTACACTCCACCATTCATCCACAACATCTTTCACATAATATACCATTTTTTCTTGCGATGATAAGATATATGGCTCATGCAGTTCATGATCACCAACATCCATCAAGCGAGATAAGTTCACAAAAGTAAATTGCAAGGAATATCTTTTAACACTTTTGATAATATCGACCCAATTGCATTTGAATAAAACAAATAAAAAATGACAGTGGTAGTTTAATTCCATAATATCGGTCAGATTTTCATAGTATCCCACTTTATCAATTGTAAATATACTACTATTATTTGTTTTCAAACCCCTTTCTTGATCAACTATACGAAATATAAATCCATTCATGTAGTAAGTGTCGAACTTTCTAACTTGTTTTAGAGGACCTCAAGAAAGAAACTTCAAATATTCTGAAAACATTTCTCAAGTATCAGTATTCATGATATATAAAAAGGAATATACTTTATTATATTTACAAAATATATGTGTCAAACTAATATTTGTATTTATTGCAATATTTATGAACTTACACGTCATGCAAACCATTCTACAAGCTCTTTATTAACAGATTTCATTATATCTTTATAATTTCATGTTTGGGATCTCATTCGTCTCTTTTTTTTATCCTCAACTCTTCAATTAATGGATCTATAATTTCACTATTCATAAGCACATATCTATGTGCCTATAATAATTCCAATTCTGTCAATGTCACATTTGAGGTCCTCCCAACTAATCGGCCAATAGAAGGAAATATTTTTGATTTCTGATGTATTTGAGATTGATTCGATGTGTCTTCAACACGTCCAACTCGATTAAATCTTGTCTCAATATCATTAAAGTATCTATAAAAAAAGGTAAGACACTCCTCATCCAAATAGCCTTCAACAATAGAGCCTTCTGGTTAAGATTTATTTCTCACATTTGATTTCAAATGCCTAGGATATCTCTGAAATAAAATAAACATAATTATGCATTTAATTAAGTGCCAAAAATTGTTCACTTAACTAAAAAACATATAAATAAAGTAACTCTCAATTAGATACACCATCGATAATGAAAGGGGCCTCCTAATTTAGCTTCCTCAACCAAATGCAATGTTAAATGCATCAAGACAGTAAAAATTAATGGAGGAAAGATCATCTCAATTGCACAAAGGGTCAATACAAACCTCTCATAGAGGTTGTCAAGCTGAAATGGATGTAGATATTTCGCACATAGTTGTCTGAAAAATGTAAAGCATTGGAGTACAACAGCAGTAACTTTTTCAGGTAATAATTTACGCAATGCCAATAGTAGTAACTATTGTAACAAAATATGTGAATCATGAATTTTAAATCCATGTAACGTATGATTATTCAAGTCAAAACACATTGAGATTTTACTTGAATACCCAGAAGATACCTTCACATTCTTTAAAAATCGAAGGAATGTATGTTTATCCCTATTTTTCATTGTAAAAATTTTCAGATCATACTTTTCATTCTCATCTGGACAGAGATCACGTTTTATGTTGATTAATTGTAATTCTTTGCGAGAATTGAGATGATCCTTTGACTTTCCATGCTCATTAAGCAATGTGAAAATAAAATTGTCAATGACATTATTCTCAATATGCATCACATAAAGATTATTCAGCAACAAAATAAATTCCCAATACGGAAGTTTGAAGAATATACTTTTTTTCTTTCATTGTTGCATTCTAATTTCACTTGACGATGCACTTCGAACCTATTTCATGCTATCATTCAAATGATGAACCTTCCCAAATTATTTTTCAACGTTTTCAAGTTGTTTCAATATTTTAGAATCACTTAAAAACTTTGGAGGTAGTCTATGATCAATGAAACCGTTAAATTTTGATCTGTTCAGCCAAAATCTATGAGATGCATTGAGAAATCTTTTATGGAACAAGAAGCGCCATTTTCTGCTATGAGGTATTAGTTTGGGATCAAAATCAAAGTTATAAACAGGACAATCCAAACCCATGTAAATGTTCCAACCAGATAAATTCCCAAGCCCAGGGAAGTCACTAATGGTCCACATTAAAGAAGCATGCATTTTGAACATTGTTTTAGAAGAAGCATCAAATGTCTCAACATTGTTTCTCCATAACTCATGTAATTCTTCAATCAAATGCTACAAGTATACATCAATATCATTTCTAGGAATTTGTTTTCTAGGAATAATCATTTAAATGATTAAATATGTATGTTTCATACACATCCATGGAGGAAGATTGTAAGGGATCAAAACAACTGGTCAAATGCTATAACTGGTACTCAAAGTCCCAAATGGGTTGAATCCATCAAAAACCAATCCCAATCGAACATTCCTAGGATCAGATAAGAAATTTGGATGTAATAAATCAAATGTATTCCATGATTGTGAATCTCATAGATGTCTCATTAACCCATCATTGTTATTATATACAGAATTCCACTTCATGTCTTCTATGATTTTCGATGACATGAATAATATTTTCAATCAAGGATTTAAAGGAAAGTAAATAAAAACCTTTGAAAGTGTGCTACCTTTCTGCTTATTCATAAAATTATGTTTATTCATCCTTCCAAAATCACCCATTGACTTCCATATAGAAGAAGAACATTTTTTTCAATTATGTCTACTTGAATCCTCTCTCCATTAAAGCATACAATATTTGGGACACACATGTATTTTTTTATAATTCAGACAAAGCCTATTAACAAATTTTTTCATATCATAAAAATTCTCAGAAATTTTTTCTTCAAGAAATGCATCACGTAACAATTCCAATATCATGGACATTGCCTTATTTGTAATTCCATGTAGACATTTGATATGGTATAACTTCAGCAAAAAAAATCATTGAATATTTCAAACATTCACTATAAAACTCTTGATTTCCATCGTCAACTAAATCATGAAACTTATTATCCTCAGTGAAGTTTTCTCTTACATTTTCCTCCTTAGAATCAATAGGATGATCTAATGATATGTTACAATCTTGATCTGGTTGTGTTACAGTCTCAAAAACATCACTTGTTACATTGCAATTTGCATCAGCCTCATGTGGTTGTTCTGTTATGTTTTGATGTTGATAGCGGTGTCTTGCAGTGCCGAATACATCATTTATGAGCTTTTTCATTTCATTTTCCATTGTCGATGAAGTTGGGAGCTCATTCCATGGATTAATATCAGTGCTCAAACATTCTGTAAAGTTTGATTCTCCATGCCAAATCCAACACAAATATTGATCAGGGAATTGCTTCAATATTAAATGTTCATAAACTTCATCTCTCTTCAACCATCTTCTAAATTTACATTTAGTACATGGAAATGTTATTCTCCCTTCAACGGATCGATTGGAAATTAAAAAATATAAAAACTCCTTCAAACCCTTTACATACTGAGGTGTGTTCCTCGGTAATGTGATTCGGCTTTTATCCTTGTATATCACAATGTGCCTACAGAATATTAAAAAAATTAAAACATATAGTTACTACTAAATAGGGAAAGAGATTCATATATACTAGTTGAAAAAATATATAAATATGTTACATAAGGTTTCTCTATATTATGTATTTGTTCAATCACCCATTAGAAAACCAAAGTACATATGTGCATACATGTGTATGCTTATACACATGTGATTACAAAATCACTTGAAGAAACAAGAAGATAGTGAGTATTTTCTTAGGAAATATACATTTTAAGAATATAGTGAGTATTTCTAGATATATTTGAGCAAGTTCAGCATTAGTAAAAAAGTTAAGAGTTAAGATGAATCATTATATTAGAAGTCAACTTGCAGAGCATTGGGATATTTTCAAGTTGATCATTCTGATATAGTAGTTAGTTGAATTGGAAGTATTATCTTCTACCATTCATGAGAGTATATTGAACCGACTTTCATGCCAAGTTATTAATTATATTTAGTGTAATTTATTGACTTTTATTCCTTTTATAATTGGAACTATAATTTCTAGTTTGAGAATAATATAGAAAAATAGGTTTTTTCTATTAACATGATATATAAATAAATAAAATACAAAACATGCTCTTTATTAATGCACAACATTTATAAAACATGGTATAAAGATGTTTTTCCAGAAACAATTCCAATTAAAAACTCATTCATCTATCCTTAAAACATGACCCCTTTTATAAAAAACCCTTACATGGTTTAAAAACATATCAAAGGAATTTATAATAATGGCTAGAAAATTTAAAAAAAATTCCCCTCACTTGAAAACATTAACACGACAAACTCAAAGTAAGTAAGGAAACAAGGATAACTATAAAGCAAAATTACCTATATAAAGTCATAAATTATTCCAATAAACAAGTGGAACAACACTAATTAATATCAGTACTAAATCATTGGAGGATCAATGCTTCAATGAAATTTCATCCAAGTAAAAAAGTAATACACAAGCTAATAAATAATTAAAGGAATAACACGTGATAAATATCATGAGGAGAACATTAGGAACTAATGGGACAAGTATAATACATGAAAATGTGGACCTAATTCCATCAGGTTAATGGTCACACATTTATCAAAAAAATCACTCAAAATGCAATCTCATCCTTGACAGCCCACTAGCTCTGTATTTTGTACAACTAGTGGTAACTTGAAAGTGTGTAATCTCAATGCGCCTAGAAACATCCCATGACTTCCCAATTAGTATCCTAGGGTTACCTATAAAATAACTAAATGAGGTGATAAACTTATAAAGTGAATGTCATACAATTAAAATAATAATATCCAAAGGCTATCATAATAATGAAATCCTTCCCACATCCCACATTTAGCTTATAATGAGCCCCCACCCATAATAAAATCGTGAATCACATAACAAAAAACAATCACATGGATACACATGACATCATAAATAAATGAAAATGGTCTCAACAATGGAACAACGAACCAATAAACTCAAATATCACATAACAAAGTGTCATCCAAGACTTTCAATTATCACATATATATATACATTTGTAAATAGATTTTTAAAATGGTTAGGAATCCAAACACCAATATAAGGGAAATCATAATCATTTCCAAAACACAACCAATATAAACCAAATGAATCACATTTTAATTTCATAAAGGAACATGTCCCTATGAAACCTAGAAACCATTTAACCACCAAAGGGTTACCCACTCAGAAAACCCAATTTCCCTTAAAATCGAATGACCATGTGTTTTTCTTATATAAAACCATTATTTTAATTTTATCAAACATGTTGAATGTATAAAATACAAATTTACATAAAAATTTCATTTAAACATGGAATTAAAACCTTTAAGACACATGAAAATCAAGTTAAGTTATATAAAACTATTATAAAAAACCTAGATAACCCATACTCTCATTATCTGGATTAGAAATTAATTTATAATTCCAAGCACACATAAATATCTTAAATAAAATTCAATAAAATGGAAACATTGACCTAAATATAATTCACTGGATGTAGGGAGGTGATCTAGGGTTTGGGTTTCACAGGGGTCAGGGGAAGAAGGTGGGGTCGCGGGGGTCGGGGGAGAAGTGGGTTCGGGGTCGGGTTTTGGGGGGAAGTGGCGCAGATGGCCGGCTGGTAGAGATGGGGTTCGGGGATCGCTCGTAGGGGTATGCGGGAGAAGGGGATTCGGGGTCAGGGGGAAGTGTCACAGCTGAAAAAAACTGGGTTTAGCGGCAGTTTACAAAATCGCCGCTAAAAGACTGCCACTAAAGGAGATTTATGTTGTAGTGTATTCACAATATTTTCACTTATGACATTGATTCATATAATTCCCCTATTTTCCACATTTATAACATTCAAGAATTAAATGTGCCTTAAGAAACCCATTATTCTCATCCAATGCATTAACTATAATTTTCAATTTTCCTCAATAATTACATGCCATATGTCTTTATTTCCCACACTCAAAACATATTCTTATACTTTTGTGACATTCCCTTGAGCGCTTCTTCCCATATTATAAACAAAATAGTAAAATGAGTATTCTTTCCTCTGTGGTCTCCACCACCCAAAATCTGAAGAAAAAAAATCTATCCTTCTCTTCTTTGGTGATTTTGAGAGTTGGTTAAGGTGCAATTTGTTAATCATATATCATGATAAATGATTTTGGATAATCATAATTTCCTTTACTCTAGTTGTCATCCCATTTGGATTATCATCAATACATTGTATATTATATTCAATTTTAGTCCATTTCCTTTTGGTCCCACTATTAACTAAAACCAAAAATCATACTATGAGAAAATATAATTATAGTGGGTAACCACATAATCAATAAAATCACTTATAAGATGTCTAAATCATGACACCTTATTTTTATCTATAACACCTTAAATTTATTTTGTGTTATTCAAGGTCATTATTTAAATACTTCATGATGGTTCATAAATATTTTTTGAAATTTTAAATCATATCCCCTAAGATTGTCAAACCATGTGTGAATCAAGGCTCATTTTCATGAACCATTTGATGATTTATTCTAGATCAATGTGACATTTTCATAGTTATCACTTCTCTATACCATTTTTATATATCCACATCCACTTGTACTATCCATAAGTCTAGTTAATTTCCTAGAAACTACTTGTATTATTCTTTAAGAAAAATTATAATACATTTTTCTATAATTTTACTCATCCTTAAACTTATCCCTAGAGACATCCCTATACATATATATATAAATATTCCTAGGCATTTCACTAAATTTTTATCATCCTAGTTTCCAAAGGTTAACTAAACCTTTATTTTTATAACAATTATAGAGACCTAGGATTCTATACATAAATATCACATTATTTTAGTTGGATATTCAATAAATTTCATAAACACGCACCTGTGGACCAATATATTTTAGTGTATTTGGATAATATAAACACAATATTTGTATTTCTTGAAAGATATTCAATATCTCCCACCATTATCAACTTTCATATCACTCCACTTAGGAATAACTTACAGAAACCTTTCTTCATAACCTTAGTAATGAAACATAATAAAGGGTGATCTCATTTTCTCAATAAGGGTAAACATAGGAGATATCAATTTATGATTATAATAAATCATAAGATATATATATGGGTATGTGATCATGACCATAACTTTGGAAGTTCATACCCAATCTGTCATAGATCATAAACATGATTCATAGAATTAAACTTTATCATTTCATAAAATATATCCCCTAAGAGTGTGAAATCATTATAAATTAATTATTAACTATAATCTAATTTCATAAAAGTCTGGAACCATCATAAATATAAAAAAACCATTTTATATTTCAAGATTAAATACCATGACCATCAACATATTGTATCAGGACTTGTCACCTATTTCCCATTTTGGATCAGGATACACCTATATCCTATAATGGATCAGGATGCACCTATTTTCCATAGTGGATTAGGATACACCTATTTCCAAAAATGTAGTTTTTAAGTGTAATTTTCTATAAAACACATAAAATAATAGTTAAAATTTTATTGAATATATAATATATAAATTTCATTAAAATAATTCACCAAAATTGATTTATTTATTTTATTGAGATAAAACAAGTTTGTGTGCATAAAAAGGATTTTTAGAAAAAGATTCCCTTTATTTTCATATGGTTTTTATTTTCATCAATAATTAATTGGTCACCAATGAATTAATTATATATACATTTTTAAACCATATACTTTCATAATTTTTTTAATTATATTCATACATTTATTTCCAATGGCTAGGGGATAACTATTATATTAAATAATAATATTTTAATAGTTTTGTATATTTCATTTAAACTCGGTGTTGCATGTAACACAAGAAAAACATGGTATTTTGTGAAAAGAAAAATAAAATAGGTTTTGTGTGTAATGAAAGATAAAAATTTTGTTTCATGTAAAAAAATATTTAAAAGAATAAATTTAATTGAAAAAAATATATTTCACAAAATCTCATGGCATTAAAATTATCCTCTTATTTACTTCCTAATTTAGATTCTATGTTTCCTTTATGGAAAACCATTATGATAGAATGAAAATTTTCTCTTTTTAATTTTTACACTTTAAGTAAAAAGTGAGAAGCTCAAGAAATCCAAACTGCAAAAAATAATGGACCTTATGAAATAGTTGAACCATTAAAATCAATCTTGTGTCTATTAGTAGTCATATACCTATATAATTTCTTTTGAAGTCCTTCCACCTTTGTACCTAGATTTCCCTTAATCCAGTATTCAAACCAATAATCCATTTTCCCATATTTTAATGAATTTTTCCACTCTATCTTCATTTAATGGAATCCTATTTTCAGAATAAGGTCCCACTTTTTGATCCAATTGCATTGTACCTTATTTGTGTCTAACAGAATCATACTCTAAGACATCTGGTCTATAACCTCTATCGAGGCCTTAAACATAAATGCCTCCTCAAACATTTCTTCCTCTGAATAGTTGATAATTTCACGAGTAGACCCCTTAAGTGCAGACACCTTACCTACTTCTCATTTCTGATTAGCCAGCCCATCGGAAGCCTCACTATTGGCAAGATCTGCCACCATCAAGTCTCCTTGTATCTAGTTGGGGTCTATAGAAAACCATTATAAACAGACATGTTTTAAATGAATAAACATGGTAATATCTAAATGTTATATCATGATAACTATAAATTATAATCTATTAAGGTCATTTACTTACATTATCCAAACTTTTAAAATTATCTAAACCTGCACTTTGATATCAACTATAACGACACGACCATAAACAATTTGTAAATTTTTTCTTTAGACAATAATTCATTTTCTTACTATCCTGGATATCTTTTAGTTTTAGAGTTTTATATAATTTTTTCATATATATTAAATAAATAAATATTACATCATATAATGAACACTTCCAATAAGTTTATATTTTTTCCACTATAGAAGACTTCGAAGATATAATTAATTTTGATTCATGAAATATCTTCATGATTTTTATCTTGACATCATCATTGAACCTAATCATACTTAAACCCCTATGAAAAAAATTTAGAAATGTGTTATGAGAAAAAATATATTAGTAAATCACATATAAAAATAAATAAATAAACCGTTTAACCCATTTTGAAACCATGAGATCATAAATGAAATATTTCCTTTAACATAATAAACTTTGATCTCAAATAATAATTTACATACATATGAAATCATCATTACTTCCCAAATTCTTCCATAAAACACATAACAATAAAACATAAATAAAAAATCTTAATCAGTATGGTTTCTTTATAAAAATGATGTTCCTCTAAAATATTTTCTTAGAAGCATGTCTTTACCAAAAAAGGATTAATTATTCCTTTTAAAACAAATCATAATTAGCATACCATGTTCAATCAAAATATTTCCATGAAAACTCACTAGAAATAATATTAAATCCAATTATGTAACATGGTACATCATTTTAATATCACTATTACAAATAAAATAATCTACCCGATAAATTTAATTAATCTCTTATGAGAAAGCTATAACTGGTTATCTCCATCCATTTACCCAAAGCATTAGAGAGGTATATAGGGATCACCCATTCATAGATTATGATCAAAAAATCAGTACATGGTTTATAATGGAATAACCAATCATCTTAAATAATGTAAAATAATCATAACACATGAAATCTTGAATTAATATATAATTTACACTCATAAGAAATACATTTTCGGATATAAAAATATTCATTCCATTTAAAAATTTTTAAATAATCTAAAGAAAGAGAAATATAATTTTTATATTAAGAAAATGTGAAATATTTTTGGGGAAGTTAAAGATAAAATAACAATTATGGAAGTGGTAAAATTCATTGATGTCATATACGTTAAAATATAATGTTCCTTTTTCCTTTTTTTCAAAACATTTTGTATAAAATAAATAAAAAGATTCTATTTGAAAATATTTGAAAGAAAGTAAAGAGTGAAATGAAATGAGCTTTATAATTCATTTATTTAAATATAAATACATACATAAATAATATTTTTAATTTGTACATGGAATAAAAATATTTATAAAATAAATCTTTCAAACATTGAAAACATGGGTTTTAAGGTAAAGTGTCCCTTGACCCGAGTTTGAACCATCAAATATGTTACTTATCTTCGTGAATAATAAACATGTGTTAATTATTTAGTTTATTAATAACCTTTTTCAATTTTATTATTTATTTTATTTTATATATTACAATATAATATACAATTACTTAATCAATTATGTTTACATTGGATATTTTGATGATATTCAGCCCGTATATTTGAAGACTTTTCTAAGTTGAATATGGTAAAAGTGGTCATTATTCTATAATATATAGAAAAATAATCATGAAATAATTATAATTTTTATTCATTAATTTAAATTTTTAAAACCAACAATGAAGTATGGGTATGAAAAAAAATATGTCACAATCATAGAGATGGTAGGTCCTCCATATGCATAAGTAATGATTCCATTCTTCAATAAACATGAAAAAAATAAGGTATGTATTATTTTATCTTTCTATATTGATGATTATATCATAAATATAATATTATTTATTTAAATTTACTTTTATATAGAATCCATGTGGTGTGGTTATGAAAAAACAAATCACATTGCTTCGTGGAGGTGGTAATCCAAACATATGGAAGAATGACATAAACATATTTTAGTGGATTGAACGGTAAGAAATTATATATTATATTATATTTATGGATTGATAAAAATTTCATTAATATAGTATATATAAATTAAATATATAATTAAAAATATACGTGAGAGTCAATAATGAAAAATCAATTACATCAGTTCATGAGGTGGTAGTCCTCCGTACACATGAACTATGGTTTCATTTCCCATTTGATGTAAGAGGAGATAGATATAGGTTCTTAAATTATAATATTTACATATAATTTTATTAATGATACTAATTTTAATATTTCAAATTAGAATAATAATATTTTAGGAGGTAGAAGAAGAAATAAAATGAAAATACGCGATTAAGAATTGTACCTCTTCTTCAAACAACCTCTTTACTTTTATACCTAAAGCATTCCTAGTGTAATTTTATGATAATTCTAGGGAATCAGGGACATTTTGAGAGATACTTGGAAGATATTTGAGTATGTATATTCTAATAAAGTGTGCTCAAATGTTTTAGTGAGAGAGGATATGAGGTTCCCTTTTGTTAGTGTGGTGAGGGGCTCTCTTGGAATTTATTAAAGTAATAAATTAATACAAATTAATTTTCATGAAAAAATGGAAAAAAATTTATTAAGTTATAGTATAGGATGATGAGGGGTATATTTACTCTCATTAAATAAAATTTGGACATGTTGAGGTTATGTTTTCACCCTTATCTCATTGTTTTACCCCCATTAACCCTTTTGAAAATTACTGTGATATTGAAGTTTTTTACTCTTTAGTGGGAAAGAAATTAAATATAAAAGAAAAATTTACCAATAAAGGGAAAAAAATTATATATTAAACCATAACGCATTTAATTTTTCTAATAGATTACTTTTAATAAATTTAAAACATTTAAAGAAATATTATTTATTATAAAATATCATTACTTTCATTTTTTGAACGATTCAAATAATTTGACTTTGAAAATAGAATGAAAAAAATTAAATTTTAATATAATCTATTAAAACATCCATAATATGTAATTATTATATATGAAATTTGTGGGGAACTATAAATTTCCCAAAAAATATTACTTTTAGAGTTTTTAAAACCATTTACTTGATTTTTCTACTACTTTCACAAACACTGAGTCAACATTGTTCAAGCACCTAAGGTAATTATTTCATCAATAAAAATTAAAAATAAATTACCACAATTTAAAAAAATATTCATATTTTAAATTAAAATTTATAACTTAATATGAGTTATTTTTCTCCCTTTATCAAAATATTATAGTTATTAAAATCAAGAAAGTGAAACTTTTGACTTTATCCTTTACTACATAATTATAAAGGTCAAAATCAAATCTAAATCGGGAAATTTTCATATTTTCAAATTTTTTTTGTTTATGGATGAAATATACTCATATAATATAATAAATTCAATTTTTTATTTAAATTGAAGCCTTATCACATTACTTTTAACCTGAATTATCCAATTTTACCTTTATTGTGGTAACAAACATTTACTATGGTTACTATTCATACTGATAAACATTAAAAGGTAAATATTTTCACTAAATTTTATCCTAGTGATTACAAATATAGAATCCATTATTACTGATATAATTTATATAAGTAGAATAATTTAATTTAAATTAAACCCACAAGACATGATTAAAAAAAGGTTTAAAAAAATGCATTTTAAGTGTAAAAATTGTTTTCATACCAAGATCAAGTAATAAACTTTATTAAAAATACCATAATTGGGTTAATTTTAATAAAAATGAACTAATTAAAATTTAAAACTAACCCAAAATATATTGTAACTTTGTAAATACTTGAAAAAAATATAGTTTCCAATAAAAATCAGAATTTTTCACTATTCATTGAAAAATAATTTTTTTAAGAAAATTATCAAGACATCAATATAAATTAATTTTGATATACTGATTTAAAAAGTGAAATTTATTTTTCCAAATTCAAGTTCTAAAATTTGGAAATAAATCCTTTAAATAAAGCCACATAATATATGTAAACAAATTTAGTAAGAATAAAACTATTTCCTTTTTGTCAAGAAAGCTACTTAATATTATTATATGGAATATATGTCTATAAAATATAATTAATTAATGAAAATTATTTATTTTAACATTACCTGGATTTTTATAGACTTCTTTATTTTTTTGAAAACATCAATGAAATTGGGGTCTTACTAAGATTGTGTCTTTCTTACTTGTTTAGCCTCATACTCTAGGAAATAAATATGAATTGATATATATATATAGGATAATACCTGAGATATTAGTTGATACCTAACTAATTAACTCTTTACACTCTTTCAATAGAACAAGCAATTTTAATTCATTCTCTAGAGATAGTTTAATATAAATAATTATAGGTAAATTCTTAACAAACTAAAAAATGCATATTTTAGATTGTTTGGAAGTGGTTTTAATTAAAGATATTACATATTAAGAATCTTATACAATTATATTTTAGAAAGAATCTCATATAATCCATTTATTTTCTTGATGCTTCTATCCTAAATGTGAAAGTCAATACCAATAGTAATTTTAGTATCATTGATGGTTTAAAAACCTCCTAAATATAATAAATCATTAATATACTTAAATTTAATGAATTTTTCATCACCAATGATGCAATTTATTGAAAAATGCATACTGATAATATCAAAAAGATAATAAAAATCATGGGTTAAGAAGATGAATTTAAATGTCACCATCTATGGGAAACACATATATATTTCCACATGAGAAGGTAGGGAACTCTTCTTGGGTGTGTTTCATTGAATCTAGAATACTAAAACGTATAACATCACTAGAAAATTCAATTAATATGGGTTCCTATTTGTCCCATACAAGTAAGATACCCAAATAGGGGTAGCTAAATCATGGTATATAGGATTAAAATAATTATTTCAACCACACTCACAAATATTCCCTAAGTGGGGGTGTGAATTATGGTGTATTTTTTTTCTTGTATTTTACAAGATCTCGTCACCTTATTAGAAAGAACTCTTGGAATTTAAAATTTTTAATAATAATAAAATATGAAAATACCAAAAATATATATAGAAGTTCACATATTTTGCATATTTCACCACAATGATATACTCCAACAATCATGCTCTAATGATATATTTACATTCTATATGATATCTATGCACATCATAGAAGATTATAATGTTTTTGAAGGATTAATTATAGTTCCAAGGTTCACTCCCTTAACTTATCTATCCACACATTTCTTTGTGATAAGAAATAAAAAATAATAACTTAATGGTTTCATATAATGATATCACAATGAAAAAAACACTAGATCAGAATGGGTGTTATTATTAAACTTTAAATTCCGTTAAAATTGACATATATTCAATTAAATCCTTCTTAAAAAAACAATTTCATTGAATATATTAGTCTTCCATATATATAAAGTATATCAAAAAAGTCATATATTTTCCTTTTAATAATCTTCTTTAAAAATATTTTGGATTATTTTTACTCTAAAATAAATGCATATATTTGGAACTTTTCATTTTCTCCACAAAACTCATATATTGAAGTCTTTTAATAAATGATAAAATCTTCTCATTAAATCTACCACAATACCAGTAATTTGAAATGGAAACAAATCGATCCATTAATTCATATTCAAAACATGATTCAAGATCCTTTAAAAACAACCTTGATTTAATCTATTTACTTCAACACATATATCAAATAAGAATATTTGAATTTGTTCATATGATATTTTATTCATGATAAACAATAACTCTAAATTTTTCTTCTAAGAATTTGAAATGAACTATTTAATCATATTTATTCTCAATATTTTTTCAAAAAAATATATAGAAACATCATATTTTATATTTTATATGTATTCGAGCCTCTAGATTAGACATATGTATTTATAAAATTTTCCAAAATAGTAATTTTTTTCTTACACAACTACTTTTCTAAAATCATTGGAGACTATTAGTTAATATTATATACTATAAATATTATTCACACATTTCAAGTTGATTTACCAAATTAATATTAAGTATCACTAGTGTATCACCCTGATGTCATGTAAGTAAAAATTTTATGTATTTTAAGTATGTAAAGTCTTTGGTTAAAATTTGGGAGGTTTTGTAAGACTTTTGGAATTTTTTTGGGTCTTATATAAAGGTGCATGGTTGGATCATGGTTAGAGGAAACTTTGCGAATCCAATAGGAAAACATGTATAATGAAACAGGGGCTTCCATGTAGGCTCACAGTTAGGCACATAGTTTGGCCAGACCATGTATCCTACTAAGAGAACCCTTGAAAAGTGGGATAGATGGATTATGTATGGTTGGAACATGGTTTTTCTAACTGTATAGGACAACTGTGTGAGGTTATCCTTGAGGCAGAGGTTGGCACATGGTAAATTCATGGTTTTTCTAACCATGAAACCAACCATGAATGGTTTAAAAGTGAGATCCTAAAAATGTTTATCTTGATCGTTTTCACCTATAACCCTCTCATTTTTTCACTAAATTCTACCCTAATTTAGGTTTTCTTTCTCCCAAAGTCTTTGGAGTCTCTTCCCTTCAAATTGGAAGCAATCCAAAGGCATCTCTTAGTGTGTTGAAGCCTGATTCCCTTGGCAAGTCTACATTTTTTGTAGTTTTCTTAGATCTAATTTACTTCCCTCTCTCGAAATCCTAGATCTAGACTGTTGGGGATATATCTATGATGGTTTATTCCAATCACGATGATATTTTTCTGTGTTGTTGTTAGGGAAAGAGATCTAAGGTGGGTTATTGGAGATTTAACCCAGTTTTGTTAAAAAAATCTACGCCTTTCTTTATTTTCACCATAATTTCTAAGGTAGTTAGATTCACTCTTGACTCCTATTATTATAACATGAAGAATTATTTTCAAATTGATCTAATTTCATGAAATGTATTATGAAATTAGTGTGAAAATTATGGTATAAACCTTCTTTATTGATGGTTTATGGATTTGTGGAAATTGGTTGTGCAAAGTGCTTTTTTTATTTTAAAATATGGATTTGTTGGATTTATAAATATGGTTTGTTTGAAATTTTTTCTATAAAATAATTGTTTTATTATAATTTATTGGAATGGTTTATTTGAAATGGTTTTGGAATACATGGGTTGTGTGACTTCATGCTTTCGATGTGACCCTAAATAAGGGTCGTGTACCATTAGGGTATAAATAGACGTGACCTTAGATAAGGGGCATATACCATTAGGGTACAATGAGATTGTATACTTTGTCATGACTTAGTGGATGGAGGAGAAATCAGTCATTATTATGGACTTATCAATGAATCAAGCATGTGTGTGTGTGTGTGAATCTTGTAATGGGTATACCAAAAATGAAATTTGAAATGGTTTAGGAATTGTTTGGTATCTTTCCTTGGAAACTATTTTGGTATGAAACTATTTTTAATTGTTATAGATTATTGAATTGTTTAAAATGTTTTTATATAAATTGTTTTATATAAATTTACTGACCTATTCTATCCTAGTGGCATGAGTAGGGAAAAAATTTGGGGAAAACCTATTGACTTTCATTAATCACCCCTGATTTGAAACATTGGTCCTTTTTCATATGTTTTCTATCAACACACAGATAAAAGTAATGAATCGTTCTACTTAAGTGATTCTTTGTGATACTTAAGCATGGAGTTAGATTTGGAGTGTGGAGTTATGTTTTTAGTCTTTGAGTTTTGTTGGATTTGTCTTCCTCTTTGTACTTTGATGTTAGTTGTCTTCCACTATGGTACTCTATTATAGTTTGGTTTTTGATATCAATGGTATTACTTTGAATTTTATTAAATTTTTATCATGAATCATTTAGTCTATCTTTTCTATGGCGTGTTTGGTTGGTTTTTTTACATCTCAAATGGAAAATTATCCCCCAATTGTATTGAAACCCTTGGTATTTGTTTCCATCTTTTGTAATCATAGGGATTTCACTTAATACAAAGTAAAATTCGACTTCCATCTCAAGACAATGAGTAGGGGCAGGTTTTTACATGTTTTATCAACTTGTTTAGTCCTTGACTTGAAAATGGTATAAGTTTTTTTTATCTTTAGTTATCATTCATATTGTTCATGGGGTTTAAAATTCATTTTCGTTAGTCCTGGAGTTGGGATGGTAAAATGGAGTAGTATCCTAGAGGCTTGAAATTTAGAGCATAAAATGATGTATCAAACCTTTTTATATTTAACTTCAAGTTACCAGAAAGTTGGGTACATAAGTGTTCTGGATACACTTATAGGACTTGGAATATCGTTATCATGGGTTTATCCAATGAGATGAGCATGGAATGCATTAGTAGATATGAATTCCCACTAGGAGTGAATATTTCATTTTGAGTAATGATTTATGATTTGGTACAAACATTCAATTTTTTGAAAAAATGTTGAATTTTGTTTCAAATGTGATATTTTTAATAGGGAAAGATTATGATATTTTGAAAATAGTTTTATTTTCAAAATCAAGGTGACATTTCCAAAAATGGTTGAACATAGAAACGATTGAATTTTGTAAATAACTATTTTTATAGGTATGATGTGTTAGAATTTGAAATTACTAATCCTTAAATTGATAGATATTGTGAATTAAGGAATTTTTTGTGTTTATATAAAATGGAACCCTATAGGAATCGTAGAAACTAATCAGAATAGGATAATAAGAATGTGGGTTCACCTAAGAAATAGGCGAAACAAAAGATGGTTGAGAGTATAATACAATATTTTCAAGATATGGATAAAGAGAACCAAAGGTATGAACAGAAACAAGTGTATCATTTTGTTCAGTTCCAAAAGCAGGATCCATCCCTATTTTAGGGTGATTTGGAACCATAGAAGAAAGAGGTGTGGATGAACAAGATGAATCGAATCATAGATTTCCTTGGCACGCTAGTAGAGCTGAAAGTTAATCTGGAAATGTATATACTGGATGATCTTTCATTCCAATGGTCATATTTAGTAGTTCAGGATAGATTAGACCAAGGAATTTCCTAGGAGGATTTTGAAGAATTTTTTAACAAAAAAATATATCCTTGAACATTTACAATTGCAAGAACTATGTACATTTTCATCTTTAATTTGGAGGACCTCTTAATGATAGAGTATGTAGATAAATTCATGAATTTAGTTTACTTTTCTCCTTAAGTTTCTTCCAGTGTGTCCTTGAAGGCATGCATTTTTTAATTATGAATAATGTAGTAGATTCACTTAAAAAAATTTGTGCTTTATATAAACGATTATATAGAGATTTTCAATATAGAAATAGAGGAAGAAAGGGAAATATCAAAATATATAGGTAGAGGAAGCATGTTAATACCTACTGTAAATATTGGGAACTCTAATACTGGGAGCAAGAAGAATAGGGACACACATTTCCAAGTTATAGGGATGAATCAGAATCAAATAGTTGGATTAGTAAATCTTCCTCCAAGACCCAAGAGAAAAGCTAGATGTTTCCAATGTGTTTTATTTAACCACATGAAGCGAGAGTGTACAACACCACCTAGAGAATTCCATAATTGAAACCATATGGGAAATCTTCAATGCTAATATCATAGTACTATAAGGTCAGGTGTTCAAGACACTTCTCATGTGCCATGGACGTTGTATGATTCGATGGGATGAGGGTAGCAGAATAATTCTCATTATCATAATAGATCTAGCCATGGTGATTCCAGAAATACCATGTCTCATCGGAAAGGTTAATCTCAACAAGTCAGTAAATAACATAGTGTAGCGAGTAAGTAGTTATATGGAGATGAAAAATTTGTTATGGATTATCAGTCTGGACCATCGATGTGAGATGTACGATTATTTTGAATTATACCCTTATAAAAGCTTTTTTTGATATGGATTCATCTCATTTGTTTATTTCTTCTCTTACTATTAATATTCTATGTTTAAATGTTTAGATGATTCCTTCTATTTTAAAACTTCAAACTTCTCTTATTCAAATATAATTTCAATACATTATGTGTATAGCATGTTCAATAAAATCTTATGGATATCATTTTATATGGGATTTCTCAATGATTGAGATGGATGTTGATGACATAATCCTAGGTATGTATTGGTTGAAAATTTTTAAGGCTCACATTGACTTTTATAACCAAAAAGTTAGTTTTAAGACTATGGATGGTGTCGATCATATCTTTAAAGGATACTATAATGTAAAGGTATGTGTAATGAGATTGTTGGAACCAATAATTTGAACAATACCCTACCAGTTGGAACTGTTGAATTTGGCATTGATAGAAGAGATCAAGAATAGATATTTTCAGGTGGTTGATCAATATCTAGATGTTTTACTGAAAATTTATCAAGTTTTCAACCCACAAGATTAGTAGATTTTATGATTGATCTTCTTATAGGGACTAGTAATATTTATCTTAAGCCTTATCATATGGAACCAATAGAATTAATGGAACTAAAATTACAGTTGGAAAATCTAGAAAGTAAAGGGTTCATTCAACCTATCATGTCTCTATGGGCAGTGATGGTCTTATTTTTCAAAAAGTAAAATGGAAATCTAAGACTATTTGTATATTATTATAATCTTAACCAAGTTACGATAAAGAATCTATATCAACTTCCATACATTGATTATCTATTCGATCATTTTAGGGGAGCTCAGTGGTTCTCTAATACTGACCTAAAATCAGTATATAACCTATTTTAGGTTAAGAAAGAAGATATTATAAAGATAGATTTTAGGAGTAGATATGAACATTATGAGTATGTGGTAATTTATTTCAGTATAAATAATTAACCATATGTATTTATGGAATTGATGAATTGGATATATCAGAGGGATCTAGATTCTTTTGTGGTGTTGTTTATGGATGAAATATTAGTGTATTCAAGGACAAGGTCTGATCATGTGAAATACTTGACTTAGTGTTGGGAATATTTAGATATCATCATTTCTTTTTGAAATCATCACAGTTTTATTTTTGGATATAATAGGTATGCTTCCTTGTCCATGAAATCTCTAAAAGAGGTGTTTATGTGGATCCTGAAAAGATAGAGGTTTTTATCTCTTAGAAACCACCAAAGAATGTCATTTAGATATGCAGTTTCCTTCATCCAGCTGGTTTTTTCCCATTTGTTTTTTGTGATTTTTGACAACTAGCCCCACTGATGACAGCTTTAAAAAATAAAAAATTTCCATTAAAAATGAATGATTAAAGTCTGAAGTATTTTCAAGATCTTAATGTTTCCCTTACATCATAACATATCTTGATATTTCCAAAATCGTGATAAGGGTACGTAGCATATTTTGATGATTCTGGATCTGGGTTTTGATGTATTCTCATGAAGGGAGATCATGTGGTTACTAATGGATCAATTTAGTTACATATGCATGAGAATAATTACCCAATACACAATTTGGAGTTATCTGTCATAGCCTATGCTTTGAATACTTAGAGTCATTAAGTATTTGGTGAGAAAATTATAGTGTTTATGGATTATAAGAGCTTGAAACAAATTTTCTCACAAATATATTTGAATTTTAGATAGAAAATATGGATGGAGTATCTCTAAATGTTTGAATTTGACTTGATCTATACACTAGGTAAAGGATATATGGTGGTTAATTCATTAAGAAAAAATTCATAAGCTTATTTAGAAAAAGGGGCTTTAGAGCAGTGGTAGTTGATGTCAGTGATAGCTGGCATGCACTTTCAATGTGAAGATTGAGGTGAATTTGTGGTTTTATTTCCAATTTAGTTAGTTCTTGATTTGGTTTAGAAAATTAAAGAGTTGTAAGAATATGGTTTAGAATTTGTTACTATGAGGTCAAAACTCAATGGTTGGGAGACCATTGAGCACTAAAGGCTAGATGGGAGTTCAATTTTGTGGTTAATAAATTATATGTCCATATCTATAGATTTTTAAGAACAAATTATTCACACTTACCACCATTCAAGATGGTCTGTTCATCCTATAATATAGAAGATGTATAATAAATTGAAAGAAAAGTTTTGGTTGATCAGTATGAAAATGAAGGTGGATGAGTTTGTTTCAAGTTGATTTACTTGTCATCATGTTAAGGTAGAGCATCAATGACTAGAAGGTATGTTGCAGTATTTATCTATTCCTATTTGTAAATTAGAGAAGATATCCATGTATTTTTAATATGACTCTTAATAATGTTTTGGAAACGTGATTCTATTTGGGTGATAGTGGATTTTCTCACAAAGTCGGCCCATTTCATTCATATTTTTGAATGTCATATGGTGGATAACTTATCAACAATCTATATCTATAAAGTGGTAAAGAGGCATGGTGTACCAGTTTTGATATTATTGGATAAAGATCCATGATTTATTTCCAGTTTCTATAAATCATTATAGTAATCCCTTAGAACTCATTTGAAAATTAGTATGATGTGTTATCCTCACATATATGGACAATCCAAATGGATGATACAAATGTTGGAAGACGTGTTTTCAGCATGTGAAATGGATTTTAGAGGTTCATGGGAAGACCACGTATCATTAGTGGAGTTCTCATATAACAATAGTTACCAAGCATCAAAACATATGGATCATTTTGAATCATTTTATTGGTGTACTTATCGTTATAGAATTTTTTGGTTGGAAATAAGTGATACTTCACCGGTTGGTTCGACTATTGTCTAATAGACAATGGATAAGATTTAGTTGATCAAGAAAAGAATATACATGGCTCAATGTCATCAAAAGTCGTATGTGGATCATCATTGATGACCTTTTTTATTTAAGTTGAGTGTTCATGTGTTCGTAATAATATCTTCAAGGATTGGGAATCACTATTTGTGAAAGTAGGGAAAGTTATCTCCTTGATATATAGGCCCTTTTAAGATACTTGAACAGGATGGTGAGGTGGAATATTAGTTGTATTTTCCCCCATGATTCATTGCAATGCATAATGTGTTTTATGTATCTCAGTTGGAAATGTACCATCCTAATCTTGACCATGTGATTCGATGGTATCAGGTTGACATAATTCTAGATGTTTCATCGGTACACCTGATAGTAAGTATTGTGGATAGGTAAGATAAATTCTTACATGGGAAAATCATCAGTCTAGTGTCAGTTTTGTGGAAACATGGTCGGATTCATGAATAAACATGGTAATGGGAGAAGGAAACGGTTGATAAATATTCAGAATTCATTCATATAAATGATTATTTTTTACTTTATAGAAATGGAAAGGTTAGTGGTGGGTAGAATTTAGCACCCTCGGTTTCATGTAAGTAACCCTTTATTTAAGTATTTTATGTATGTAATGTGTTTGGGTAAATTTTGGGTGGATTTGGAAGATTTTTTGAATGTTTTGGGGGATTTTATAAAGGTGAATGGTTGGTGTTTTATTAATGGAAACCATGAAAATCATACAAGAAACCATGCATGGTGAAACAAGGGCGTCTCGGTAGGTGCATGGTTTGGATAGACTGTGCAGCCACCTAGGAGAAATTATGAAAAGTGGGACTGAGGGATTCTTCATGATGGGGCACATTTTTTCTAACCATGAAGGCTAAATGTGTTAGGTGCTCCTTGAGGTATAGGTTGTCTCAAGGTCAGTGTATGGTCTGCCTAACTGGGTCTGATTTAAAAGTGAGATTCTAAAAAAGTGGATCTCACTAATTTTCACCTATAAGCCTCCCATTTTCACTAATTTTAACCCTAATTTTGTTTTTATTTCTCCCAAAGGTTGTGGAGTCTCTATCCTTCAAACCAAAAGCAATATAGAGGCATCTCTTGGTGTGTTAAAGCCCGATTCCCTTGGTAAGTGTTTGTTTTTGGTAATTATCTTACATATAATTTCCTTCATTCTCTCAAAATCCTATCTCCAGTCTGTTGGGGATAGATTTATGATCGGTGATTCCAATAATGATGATATATTTATGTCTTGTTGTTATCTAAATAGATCTAAGGCAGGTTTTGGATATTAAATCCAGATTTGTTAAAGAATTCATGTCGTTATTAATTTTCACCATAATTTCCAAAGTAGGTGCATTCAATATCAACTCCAATTATTAAAACATAAAGACTTAGTTTCAAATTGATTTAATTGCATTAAATTTATTTTGAAATTAGTGTTAAAATCATCATAGAAACCTTATTTATTTATGGTTTGTGGATATGTGGATTTGTGGAAATTGGTTGTGCAAAGTGATTTTTTTCTTGATTTTAAAATGTTGATTTTAAAATATAGATTTATTGTATTTATGAAAATGGTTTATTTGAAATGTTTTTAATAAAATAATGGTTTTATTGAAATTTATTGGAATGGTTGATTTGAAATGGTTTTGGAATACATGGTTTATGTGGGTTCATGATTTTGACATGACCCTAAATAAGGGGTGTGTACGATTGGGGTATAAAGAGATGTGACCTAGGATAAGGGGTGTGTTTCATTGGGGAACAAGGAGATTGGATGCTTTTTGAGGACATAATGGATGGAATGAGAAACTTCTCATGAGTATGGAACTATTAGTGAATAATGTATATGTTGGTTGGTGTGTGTGTGTGTGTGTTTGAATCATGGAATGGTTATGCCAAAAAGGAATGTGAAATGGTTTAAGAATTGTTTGGTTACTTTCCTTTGAAACTATTTTAGTATGAAACTGTTTGTCTTTATTATCAATTTTTGAATTTTTTTTAAAATGGTTTTATATAAGAAAAATTATATAAACATGCCAACTTGTTCTATACCAATGGCGTTAGTAGGGAAGTAATTTGGGGAAATCCTACTGAATTTCATTACTCAACGCTATTTTGGCATGTTGGTGCTTTTGCAGATTTCGTCTTTTAGGACATAGGTAAAGGTAAATAATCGCACTTATTAATTTTTTCTTCATGATAATTGAGAATGGATTTGGAGTTGGATCTTGGAGTTATGTTAGGATTCTTTGATTTTTGTTGGATTTGTCTTCCACTTTGTACTTTAATGTTAGCAGTCCTCTGCTATGGTACTCTATTTTAGTTTGGTTTTGGATATCAATGGCATTATATTGAGTTGTATTGCATTTTTATCATGCATAATTTACTCGTTATTTGTTATAGTGTGTTTTTTTGGGTTTTTTTACTTCTCAAAGGGAATATCATCCCCCAAATTTATTGAATCCCTTGTCATTTATTTCCTTCTTTTGGCGTCTTTGGGATGTCTCTTAAGGAAATGTAATGTAACACTTCCTTCTCAATCCAATGAGTAGGGGTGGGATGTTACAACTAGTTTAATCACATATAATATAAAGTTACTCTTATATATCTGATGTAAAAAATTTAGGTTAATATTACATATGGATATTATTTATTCCTTTTCCAATATTTAACTCTTACGCAAACCATTAACTTGTCAAGTTACTCTTATAGATCAACATACTTTTTTTATAATTCTCCAATATTCTACATGTGCCTTTTCTAGGTTTCTCTAATATTATCGAAGCCACCTGAAACCAGCATAAAATAACTAGATTTGATATTCTACAAAGATAAAAACTATAATTAGACCATCCTTTCATAATTCCAATAACTCTATGCCCAAATCTTGGTTCCAATATTCTGCCAATTTTGGTTTGTTGGTGATCTAAGTTATCTCTAGTGATACTCAAGTACTATAATCTCCCACATATTAAACTAGTAAATGGAATTAATCTTCTATTATAATAATTCCATGTATGAAGTGATCTATATAGAAAAAAAATAGATCATGAGAGAAGATCATACTAACTATTCATACCTTCCATGCCAACAATGCACACCTACTTTCTTATCTCAAACCACTTGTTGACACTTGATGATAAACTCAAAAATCTCTAGTATAGTCCTCTTTTCTATGGACTATCTAACACTTTTAAGATATTATCTCCATATATTGTATCTTTCCTATTTTTTCAAAACAAACTACCTCTAGTGGCTCCCCGATGGCCCCTGTTCCATGTTCGAACACCATCTTGGCCCTGTCCTACTCGGTCTTTTCCCATTCCTTAGGTGTTGGTGCATCCTTTTGGGTTATCCTCAGTGGCTCAGCTTTGGATCCTCCATGCTTCCCAGGTATCTATGTGTTGTCACTGTAGTCATCGAGCATGGGTAATCGGGTTAGGATGAACGTTCTGACATCTAATTTGGAGGAGTCAAAGTCCTACCTCAAATGGACTCTGGTGGCTCTCTTTGGGGAAACCAAGTTGCCGCTTTATTTCTTCCAGCATTGGGTCACGTCTTGGGGTCTTCAATAGCTGGTGTGGGTCTCGATCCTTCACAGGTTCTCTTTTTGTATCATCAATGCCTCGAACGCAGACTTTCTTCCGATCTGGTGCAAGGTTCCGAAGACCATGGGTCAATGGAGTTTTAACCTAGCAAGATGGTCCCTGGATTCCCACAGAAGTAAGGAAAGATCGTTGGTGGGTGTATAGATATGTCTATGAGGGTTTTCCTTTCCATTCCAGAATGAAGGTTTCCTAAAGATGATTGGTGACTCCATTAGGATCTTTTTGTGCTCTGATGACAACATAAGGAGGGGACTCTCATCCTCGGAGGCATAAATTTGTGTTGATCTCGACATCGCTCTCATACCCTGCCAGAGATGGTTGACCTTCAAGTTGAGGATTCCTTCACTTGGGTTCAGGATCTGGTTTAACTGGTGTTCCCCATGTTATGCTCACATTCCCTCCTCCAAGGACACTCTCTCTAAATCTTTCGTCATTGAGGGAACAAGTTCCATAGTAGAGATCTCAGGGTGATGGCTAGGGGACGTGGTAGTGAACATCCTCATCCTTTATCTTTGGATGAGAAGGTCTTGGTGTTGGATCAGAAGATTTCGTTAGTTCTCAATTCTATTCTCTATGAGGATTCCCCAGTGGCCTCTTCAATTTCTGTGGTTCAGGATAGTTTAGAGGATGTGTTGGATCTTGTTCCCTATATTCTGAGGAGTGTTTATGACTTTCAGGTTTATCCTTATATTTTTGTTCCTAGAAAACTCTTGTAGTTATCTCTATCAAGTATCCCATCAAGATTGATTTTTTTGAGGATTTTGACATTGTCTTATTATGCCACGGTTACTTTGGGTAGAGGATCAGAGGTGAAATAGTGGGCCTTGATGGTTGCCTCTCAAGAAATAGAAGAGTCTTTTGGGGGTTCTCCCCCTCCTCCTTTGGCTTTTTTACCCAGTATTCCTCAGTTACCATCTTAGGGTTCTTCCCCTTGCCTAAAAGGAACCAGTGAAGGTGTGTCTCAGTCCACAGATCGTTCTAAAAGGAAACACTACACGTACAAGATAAGCAGTTCTACTTCTCCCATAGGGTTGTTGGATAAGGATTCATGGGTGTGTACAGATCAAAAGGTAAGTTGCATCAATGGGAATCCTCTTCCCACTTTATGAAGGCTAAGTTATCTAGAGCCAATCCCATTGCGCTCTCTTTTAAATGATTCCTTTTTTAATTTGGAATACTCGGGGGATTGGTGCTTGATTTAAGTCTAATTTTCTTGTATATGAATTTTCCCATCACAAGGTGGCCATGGTGGCCATTCTTGTACACAAACAGCAACCCTCTAGAATTGGGGAGTTTTCTAGAAAGTTGTGTATACATGGAAGCATGCAGGTTAACTCGGTTAATAAGAATATTTGGGTCTTTTGGTATAAGAAGTGTTCTATGGCCTTGGTCTAAAATGAGGATTAGTTTCTCACTATTAAGTTAACTCATGGTCTATTTTCCTTCTATGCTTCTTTCATGTATGAGAGTTGTCATATGCACACTCAAGAGTCTTTTTGGATGAAGTTAGGCATGTTCGACCCTAGTTCTGAACCATGGATCATGGGGGGACTTTAATGTGGTGGAAGATCCAGATGAAATGAGGGGTAGAGGCCCATTTCTCGAGAAATCTAGTCTAGCCTTCATCTGTTTCATGAAATCAAAGGGTCTCTCAGACTTGAGATTTGTGGGAGACCAGTTTATGTAGTGTAACAACCATTGGGGCCTTATCATTTGTGGGGACATTTCGATCATTTCCTAGCTAACATGTAAGCTATTTTTTTCTTCTCCAGTATGAAGGTGACCCATATGGTTTGGGGAATTTTGATTCATTCCCATCTTCTTTTTTCTTTGAATTCTTCACAGATGAGTCATGATCAATTCAGGTTTTCCCAGTTTTGACTGGTTATCCCCAGCTACCATGACCTGGTTAGCTCTGTGTGGTTTTTCCCTTCTCAAGGAAATAAGTGGTCCATCTTTCATGGTGAATTGTGTAGGCTTAGACTTAAGATACATTCATGGTATATATACCTTGTTCCCTATAAGGGTGAATTAAATTATGTTATGAAGAAGGTCGACCGGATTGAAAGTATCTTGGAGGAGGTGCGGGATGATAGGTTCTATGAGGAGTTATCAGAGAAGAAGGGTAACATGGCTGCCTTAATCTTTAAGTAGGATCTATTAGCCAGGGAGATTTCTCAGATAAAATGGATTAAGGAAGGAGATACGAACACATATTTCTATCATGGATGAATTAAGGAGAGGAAACGGCTGGTCAAGACAAATGTCCTGCTAGAAGATGGATCCTTCACTGATGATAGGGAAATTGTGGGGGGCTTGGATAATTCCTTCTTCAAGGATCTTTTGGATGATCCACATTATATCTTTCCCAATGGTTATCCATTATATCCCATAGAAATATTTTAAGTGATTCCTACCCTTTTGTCTGATCATATTAATGACATCCTGGGGGATGTGCCTGACGAGATAAAGAATAAGGATGCACTCATGAACTTGAACCCAGATAGTGTCATAGGTCCTGATGGCTTCCCTGCTTCTTTTTACTAGAACTCCTGGGATATGTTGAAGGAGAATATGATCAATACCATACGATATTTCTTTCAAGGGGGTAGTTTTCCTCGAGTTGCCTATACGACCACCCTCATTCTTCTTCCTAAGACTAATATCTTGTATTCAATCTCACACTACTGTCGGGTGAGTATGTGTAATGTTCCATATAAGATCTTGGATATTATCATTAACTCCAGAATGGATATTCATATTCCTTAGTGGATATCCCTAGAACAACACAGGTTCATAAAGGGACGATGGATCCTGGAAACCATTGATCAGGAATAGGAGATGCTCAACAACATCAACTTCAAAACATGTGGGTCTAACATGGTAATTAAAAATGATATGAACAATGTATATGATTAGGTTGAATGGAGCTTCATTAATAGAGTTTTATCAGGTGTGTGTTTCAACTCCTGTAACATTGATATTATCTTCTGTTTCTTCATCTCTTCGTGGTTATTAGTGTATTTTATGGGAAAATATTATGGTTTCAAAAAGTATACCCATGGACATAGGCAAGGGTACCCCATCTTTCCATCTCTGTTCATTCTTATTTAGGACATTATAAGATTTATCATTCATAAAAGCATCAATAATGGGGGAATCCTTCCTTATCATCGTTAGATGAAGGCTCTGGTGATCTCTCACCTCATGTTCGCCAATGATACCATTTTGTTCCTAAATTCTAATATTATATCCTTGCATAGCTTAAAAAATGTGTTGGATGATTATTGTCGATGGAGTGGTCAGATCATTAACAAAGGTAAGAGTGAATTATTCATTTCCAATAGGTGCTCCGCTGAGAGGGTGGAGTCTGTTAGTAGGTTTCTTGGCATACCTAGGGGGATTTCCCTATGGTTTATCTCGGCATGCCCATATCATATTGGAGGCTTCAAATTTGGGACTTCGATTCTCTCCTCACCAGGATTACTGGTAGAGTGATGAACTGGAAAAATAAATTTCTATCTTTCGGCGGAAGTATATCTCTATTGAATAGTGTCTTGGTGGCTTCTCTAATTCATGGACTCTCCTCTATCAAGGTTTTTAAGGGTTTTATCAACTCTATTGATAGTATTCTCTTCAATTTCATTTTGGATCCTTCTTCAGAAGGGAAGAAACACTGGGTTTCTTAGAAAAAATGGCAAGGCTAGTGGGTGAAAGAGGTATCAATGTGCGTAACCTAAAGGATACCCTCTACTACTTGCATGCAAGGATTGCATGGAGTGTTCTGGAATTGAGTAATCTCTGGGGAACAACCATGAACAAGTTCGATTCATGTCTTCATGACTTGGTGGAGGGGTTTCGCTCTTCCCAATATTCATTTATTGGTCTCATTGTCAATTTTCATCGCCCCTTCTCCCAATGGATGTTTGGGAGAGGTGATTTATCCTTTTGGCGCCAAGATTGGGGTGGTGGTGTGTTAGGGTTCCCTGGGTGTCCAGTCACTGATATCTCATTCAGGGAAGCCAACCTTTCCCTACATTCATCAATGAATTTTTGGATAAGGATCATCTTGAGTGTTTTCATCTCATTGAGCTTAATGTATAGGAGGATGAATGTGTTTTCACCACTTCCTCCTCGGGCCTCTTCTCATCTAATGAGTTCTGTTGTATGGTTCGTGAGCATGTGCAGTCTGAGGGATGTGATGAGATGAGATTATTTGGGTGAAAAACATACCCACCAAGTTCAACTTTCTCACCTAGAGGATTCAAAACAAAAACCTTCCTACTAACAATAATATATGAAGGTGTGGTATTCACCTTGAATCCAGGTGTGTGTGTTATAGTGTGAATAGTGAGGAGAGAACTCCTCAATTTTTATTTGGCAACGAATGGGTGAGTGAGGTGTGTAAATTCCTTGGAGTTTTCTCTGCAGACCTCTCCTTGACTGAGGATATCCTTCCCTTTATTGATAAATGGTTTCATGGCTCTAAGGGAGGAGGCCCGGAGAGGGTGGCCCACTCAGTGGTGCTACATGTGGGATGTTGGTGTATTTGGAAGCTGCAAAACAAGTCAAAGCATGAGGATATGTCTATGACAGCTCTTGTTACTATTGTTTGGGAAAAAATCTGTTACTTGACTTGAATAAGGCAGTGAGGTCTTAGAAGGAGGCACCTTCTCTTCATCATTTTCAAGCAGGATTCATGTGGTTTTTCATTCTTGCAGTAGGGTAGGCAACTAGGTCAGCTAGCGTCCTCCCTTGGGTGGCTTGAAACATAACATGGATGGTTCTTGTGTCTAGGGGAACATGCGCAGAGGAAGATTGGTGCGTGATATTAATGGCTCGGTTTACTTAATGTTCTCTGCCAGGCTAGGTCAGGGATCTTTCCTTCAAGAGGAGGCTATGGATATGCTCACTGGTATTAGACTTTGTAGTAAAATGGGGCTAGATATCTCTTAAGTTGAAATGTAATCCTTGGTTTTTCATGATTCCTTGAAAGGGTGTGGAGTTTATCCTTGGTCGATCTAGTATGTTATCAAAAAATGTAAAATTATCCTCACCAAAAACATTCGTGTGATCCATACCTAGAGGGAGGGGAACAAATTTTCAGACTACTTGGCCTCAGTAGAGTTTCCTTGTATGGTGGAGGTGTTTCTGCACATGTAAGTTAGTATTAAGCCCAACGGGGTTGATTTTATTAAAGGGGGTCTGCTCGGGCTACACTATTTCAAACCCCCGTAGGTTTTTTCTTGGGGGGATTTCTTCTCTTTGGATTTCTTTTTTTTTCTTCCCCTCCCCTATTAATAAAATTACATAATGATGATGATGATACCAACATGATTCATATTGATAAGTTTTTATCTACCTTTTCTTTGATAAAATTATACCAAATATAATTATTATTCATGCATGAGTTTTATGCTAGAGTCTTTGTAAGCTCAATTTCACTCTTGGTGTCACAATATACCATCATGTACATATTCATATATTCTCCAAGATCCTAACGTTATTGTTTCATACATAGTAGTGAGATACATTCCTCTTTGGATGAAATATATTCTGCTTTATATATGATCAACTAATTAATTTTTTACTTCTTAGTAATCTATCCAATGAAACTTCTCCCAATAAAGAATTATCCTCCACTTATGGATTTTGTATCCACCACATCTCTACCCAAATCCATCTCTAAATAAGTATACAAGATTCAATCATTTCTTGAACAATATATAAAACTATAATGGAGAATACCTTGAATGTACTTCAGTATTAATTTTACAATTTTGATATGTTTCTCCTTGGGGAGGATTTGAAAATAAGAAACCAAGAATATAACATAGACTCTATCTGGCCTTATTTTTATGAGATTCAAAAAAATTACAATCAACTTCCAACAAAGTATTGGAAGAACAATGTTTCCATATTAATTATTCCCAAGCTTGGGACCAACTATATTGGGTGTTTAAACTAGATTTCTATTATTTATTTCATATAGTTTTAAGGACATAGTGGAAGTGTTAAAGACTATTCCCAAAAACATTTCATTATTGATTTCCTTAAATAAGAATAATTGGATGAATAGAAACCCTAGAATCCTCTAAGACAAGATCCTTCACATATGATTTATAATTAATATAAATAAATAATAATTATATATACTTGTAATTATTTCTTCATTCTTAAATTTGATAACCTATTCTTATTATATTTTCAGTATGTTGATGTATATAGGAATAAAATCCCTTTATCACTATCCACATTCACTCCACAAACCTTGAAGAATACCTATAGAATGGTCGGTTGCTATTATGAATATTTCTCACTGATTTCATCATTCTCCATTGATCACAATATGAATTCCTTAAAGGTTTGGAGGAATTATTATAGTTTTATCAAGGTCTTGAGGGTGGGGAGGAGGATCTAAGCTCTTCATTCTTAAGATAATTCTAGATATTTTTCATTCTATATATGGATAGAATTATATATAGATGATTTTTTAGAAAATGATAATCTCTTACAATTACCCTAGAAATGACATAAATGATTTATATTCTTAGTTAAAGAATTGGTTATTCTAAAAAAACCATTAATCATTCCATTAATCCTAAATAAAACTCCTCTTTAAATAAAAAAATTAAAAAATATCATTATTGACTTGACATAATCAAAACTCTCTTATAATTTAAATATTATTTATTAAATAAATACATATTTATTTATTTATTTGATATATAATATATCATTCCCACTCGATCCTCAACTCTATCTATCAATTATTCTAAGTATTTATCAAAACTTGAATAAGGAATATTTATTTAAATAAATAATATCACTAAATTATTCCTTTAATAAATTAATAAATATTATATTACATGAACTTTAAAATGATTATTTATTTAATATTAAGCTCATAAATATATTACCTCAATTAATTGGTGAATGATTATAAGTGATCAACCAAATCCAAATAATTACTAGACATTATAACATGAGAGTATTATTTATTCTAATATTAAATTCATATAGAATTTAACTTAGGTTCTTGTTACAATTACTGTGTGATACAATGGGCCTCATTCTTAGTGGCCTTAGGCTAACTCACCTAATGTACTAGATTAGAATATAACAACAAGTATAGGAACCCATAGAGAAATATTTTGAACTTCATGATAATAATAAACTCATTTGAATGCTCACTAAATAATATAATCTTTTTATCTCAATATTTTAGAAATAAGGTTGCATCACTTATGTGATTGATATATATATATATATATATATATATTTGAATATCTTTAAATGAACTTGTTGATAATACTAACTTATTCATGGACTTAATCAGACAATTATATTTCAAGTAAAGTTCTTAAGTTATCTAGGTCTGATAATTCATATGGGACATATATGTTATTGACTTATTCATTAATTCTATATCACTTGTGATGAACCCGATATATCCTACCCTAGTGAGAGAATATTGCATCATAGTATTCATGGATACATCTAACTAAACAACTCAAGATATTCATTAATAAAAATATCATTTATAATGATTAATAAATATGTCCATAGTTAGGAATATAAAATGACACATAATTTATGTGCATTTTTTATTAATAGATATCAATTGTGTCTAGTTAGTTGATTTTATTCGATCATAGAACTTGCATTTAAGAATAGTTTCATAGAACATAAAGTTTATCATCATAGAAGGGAACTATTAGGACCTTTCATTACAAAAAAAACTCCATGGACATTATCACATTAAATTTTATACAAAAAATAATCATCATGTGATTAAATGTTTATTAATATTCAATATAATGAATAAAAGTGTAATATAATATTAAACGTATTTTTTTCTAGGGAACCAACTTTAAAAAATTTATCTTTCACTTGGGAAAACTACTAATAACTTTTAATCTACTTTCTCTCATATTATCTTCATACTTTTATTGAGATAAGGATTTAGTCAATGGGTACACCAAGTTCTCCTCCATAGAACTTCTTCTTACAACAACTTTACCCCTTTGGTAAAAATACTTAAAGAGGTTATACTTAAAAATTATATAATTTATCTACTAATTTGACATTAGCTTCTTAGTTAGATCCATTACTACAGTATTATCACAATATAATGTGATATGGTCATTTCTCTTGGGTATCGCCTCAAGCTCCTAGATGAAGTTTCATTTCCATGATTTCTTTTTAGATACATCAGACGACGCATTATACATGGAATTTTTTGTAGAATCAATAACCACTAGCTTCATTGAGATCTTACATATCAAAACTAATTTTTTAAGATAGAATACATATCCTTAATATAATATCGGATCATTCTTCTAATTTGGGAAATTGGAATCTTTCTGTCCTCTGGTGACTAGCTCTAAGTATCCTCTATAAATCTAGAACATATCCTTAGTGCGCCTTTGATACTTAAAGATGGACTTACAATAATTCCAGTGGTGTTCTCTTACATATTCTTGATATCTAACTACAATGATAAAGTTATAGGCTTTATCAACATAAACATATACTAATACATACCTGATATATCCAATTATTAAAGTGCATGAGATTATACTTACCCCATATCTTTATCCCCTATTATATAAGAGGAAATGTTTTCATGGATATATATATACCATGTGACACTATAATTAATCCCTGCTTGGATTATTCTATACTAAAAATATTTATTATATGTTCAATGTATGTACCCTGACCTAGTCCACATATCCTCTTAGATCTATCAAAAATTATATTCATCTCTAGAATGTTGGCTGATTAAACTAAGTCATTAATGGATAAGAACTTGTTCGATGACATGTTCCTATCATGGGGTGGGGAAAAAACAATTATTTCCTAAGTTAAAATGAAGTAAAGTGGTTAACCTAGGTTGTATCTAGAGAGGAGTGCATAATAATCAAGTTGTCACCTTAAATTGGAGAAAGAAGTGGATATTGTTTTTGAAATTATTTGATTTAGAAAAAAGCTAATGTAACAAAACAAAATAAATCAATTAGAAAAAATATTGAAATAAAATTGACATATAAAGTGATTTAAAATAGTAATATGAATTGGTTGATCAGGCCAGGATTAGTTTTCAAATTTAAATGCTATCATAGTTCCAATTTATCAAATTCTCTTCTACTAAGCCGATTAAAGTGAGATTCCATGATCACTAAATATCACTACATTGATCAATATTGATGGTGAGAGTAAACCTTTACAATATATCAAATTGATCTACTCTCCTCCCTATTTGTGAAATAGTTGTAGAGAATACCCTCTATTGACTTAGGTGATTCCCGGTCGGGTCTTGTTTATCCCAAACAATCAAGAATATCCACTACCCCTCCCACACATACTAATGATCTCCAAGTACTTCACCACAAAGACCTGATATATTCCATTGTATATAGATAAAAAAATATTGGAGGGATAAAATTATCATTTTTCAAATTAATAACAAAAACATAATTTAAAACCAAATACGATCGTACTTAATATTAAAAACCACTATTAGAAATTGAAACCAACTTTACAAAAGAGAGAAAAGATTTTATTCCATTAAGTGCATGAACAACAGCATTAAAAAATTAAAATCTCACCTTCTACAATACTCAGAGGATTACCCTTCCATTTTAATGGTATCTATGAAGAAGGGGGTAGAATAAGACATTACAAAAAAAAGAGTTGAAAGGAAGAACATAATATTTCTCCTTGAAAATCCTTCCAATGAAAGTTTTCTTTGGTTCTATCCACCAGACCCTATAAAATCACCAAGATAACTTCTTAAAAGTTGTTATGAATGAATTTATATATATACTTCCAATGATTAAATACATTTGGATATGTTTAGAAGAAGTTATGGCCTAATTACTTAAGTGCACGTTTTCTGTCTAAGGATACTCTTGAAATTCCTTCATTTGGGTTCGTGAAAAGGCAGACTTAAGAAGAGAATATCTCTATGGAAATTAATTTTTTCATGAATATTTGAGTAATATTTTACATAAATCTATATTCACCTCATTTGGAGGTCTCTATTCCGAGATATGACTCATTAACTAAGGTGGGGTCCATTATATCAGTCAAAACAATTTCTTATATTGATTGATTTATCTAGGCTTCTGTGTTTTTAATATAATATAGGTCCAAAAGAAAAATTATAAACCCATGAAAAAAGGAATAATAAAAAATACTCACTTAAATTGGATCAAAAATTTTAAATTTATGCTTAAAAAACTGAAGCTCTATAAAATAGATAAATTTCCATAATTAATCAAATTTCACAATTAAGCCCAAAATTCACCAAAAATTTTAAAATGTTGAAAATGAAATCAAATTGATTAATTTTAAGGTATTAAATAATTTAAAATAATATAATTATTTATGAAAAATATTATCTCTATCAATTCTTGCACACTTAACACTTGGACTTCTGGACAAGTAAGCATCAAAATCGAATCAATGCAAATTCAAAACACATGCTAAAGAGATCCACCAATTCCATAAAAAGAAACAAAAGATATATTGACTCATAAAAAACCATTATTCGATGTTATTTATTTAGATAACTTAGTATTTATCCTCTTCATCTCTCCTCCCATGCACATAATACACCTACCTCACATGAAGTTTCTCACATCTCCCAAATATTAATTTTCAACAAGGATTTTCACATCAAAACCCATGAAAGAGTCACCATAGACTTGATAAATTCATACTTCTACACCTGGTGTGATTCAAGGGAATGTGTTTATCATGATAATTTTACAGGTTTGTTCTATGGCTTCTGTTTATTAGGATTAGATATCAAAAAAATTTGAGGCCAAATGAGGAGGGCTTGGCTCTTTTTGAAGAATAATTGCATGATACTAATTTTCACTCAAGTATGGTATCCTCATCACTCACCATATTATAAAATCAGATCCATCATATTGAAAACTCATGGAAAGTTCACACCATTCATAATTTCAGTAGAAAAAATGGTAGTCTTATTAAACTCAATTTTTCTTGAAAGCTCTATAAAATGAACATATATATTTCTCCATTGGAAGCTCTAGAAAGTCACATCTTATCTTATTATGAAAGCTCCATAAAAGGAATAACTTTCAAACAAATTATTTTTTTCAGTAGTAAACACATCTCTTAATCATTTTATTTTCCACCTAAATTTGCATCAAATTATTTAGCACAACCCAAAAAATCTTCCCTTCACACTTAAGTTGAACTAGATCATGTAATTTCACTTAAAGAGTATGTTAGATTGGTAAAATTGGATTCTAATGTGGCTAAACTAATAGGATATTCATGGATTCTAAGTGATAAAAGGATTAAATGTACAAGGAAGTCAAAAATTTAAAGTATTATATTCTAAAGGGGATTAAAAACCATAGAAATGTCCCAGTCAATTAAAATGCTCAAACTCTCAAGTTTTTGAAGGAATAAATCAAATAGTGTTTAAAGAAATAATCATTTGGTTCTCTCAATAAGTGAGGTGAAAGAAAATAAAATGAAAAAAAATGGTTCAAAATCCTCATAGGAAAGCGATTTAAATATAAATACAGTGACATATGGCATGGGATTCAAAAATTAGAGTACTTTCCATGAAATTACCAAAAAATTAAACTTGAATGAAAGTCATTTTAAATATTAATTTAATTTTAGTTTCATAGAACAAATTTTTTCACTCATAGACATGGGTTTAAAAACAATGTAATGATAATAATTTTAGCTCAAAAGTTTCAAAAACAAATAAAAAATGAAAAAAACACACAAAAATTTGAAAAAAAACACAATTTTTTTTGGAAAATAAGAAAACAAAAAATTTGAAATTCCTAAACTACAAAGGTTACCTACCATAAACTTGAATCATTTAGTATCCATAATTAATTCAAATTTATTTGAAATTTAAGTATATTTTTTATTGAATCACAATAAACAAGCAAGTGTAAAGGAGAGGTACAACCTGACTTATTGGTAGTGCGACATTGAGTAAAGCCCCTAAGTGTTTATCTTTGAAAACCTACAATAAAATTGGATAAAATAACATAAGAAATTCATTAAAAGAAAATATAAATATAAATATAAATTTAATGATAAAATAATGATAGATATTTTTTTAATCCCCCTAGTGGGCCATGGGTTTTAACTAGCTCCAGATGGGCAGTTCTTGTTGGTTATCCCCTATCTGATGGTGGGTTGAGTTTATTTGTGATGAACCACAAAACATTATTCTTTATAGAATGCACTTATTCCTTTTTATTGAGGAATAAATGGATATATTATTCCAAATTTATCCCCATGGGAATGAGATACAATTTGAATAGTGGGGGTAGGATAATGAATAAGTCCTCCTCTTTCATGGTTTTCACTTTCACAACTTATTCTTCATTCTCCAATGATTTATCAAGGTATGATACATCAATGAAATAATAAAAGGTAATGTAATAGTATAATTCTATTAGAAAAAAATAAATCATAAAGAATAAATATCAAATTATTCCCTTTTAAAGTAAGCGTCTTGTGTCTCTTTTTCCTCTGGTAAATCCACTTATATCTCCTCTTGATGTCCCTCCAATAAATGATCAATATGTTTGAGAAGATCTATATATCTCTCATTATGTGAATATTATTTTTATTCATATCCATACTATAAGGAAATAATAGTGTTGGATGAATCTGGAAATTTAAAATAATGGGAGTTAATAATCAATTTAACTTTAATAAAGTCAAAATGAAAAGAGTTCAGAAAAAGATTATCTTCCTTAATTGTATCAGATTAAATTACTTATTTAGTGGTAATTTCCACTTGTAGTAGAGTGGTAGTAAATGGAGGTGGGTAGTAAGACTCCTCTATTTGAAATAGGAGTGGGTAAATCACTTCCACCACTGGTTTTTATTCTGGTTTAGGTTGATGTCCATCAGTTCTTGAAGCGATATACCTGTGACATGGCCATTCAATATTTACTTAGCCAAATTAGTGAGTTCATAAACCTTTTATAATAGGGCCATATCATCATTATCTACCATTTATACTTGAATATGTGAGTTATAAATACAAGTATCATAATTTAATTTGTCATACATCGAGGATTTTTTTTAGTTTTTTAAAATGAAAGTACAGAAAATATTTACAAAATGTCAAAATTAGATTATTGGCCCAAAATACCCAAAAATAGTGCCAGGTTTTGACACGTGCCTGTTATAAGTTGTGAAAAAAACAATTATTTTCTAATTTATAATGTAGTAAAGTGGTTAACCTTGGTTTTATCTAGAGATAAATGCACAACAATCAAGTTGTCACCTTAAATTAGAGAAAGAAGTCGAAGTTGTTTTTAAAATTGTTTGATTTAGAAAACAAACTAAAGTAAAAAAAAATTAATAAAAACATTGAAATCAATTTGAAAAATAAAGTGATTGAAAATAGTGATCTGAATTAGGTGATCAGGTCGGGATCAGTTTTCCAATTTCAATGTTATCATAGTTCCAATTTATCCAATTCTCACTTTCTAAGTCGATTAAAGTGAGATTCCATGATTGCTTCATCTCACTCCCTTGATCAATAGTGATAGTGAGAGTAAACCTTTACAGGATCTCAGATAGATCTACTATGATTATTTTGTGTGAAATAGTTACATAAAATACCCTCAATTGACTTAGGTAATTCTCAAATGGGTCTTTTTTATCCCAAACAATCAAGAATATACACTATCCCTCCCACACATACTGATGATCATCAAGTACTTCACCACTAATCTTAGATCTATTCCATCATATATAGACCAAAATATTGTGGAGGGATACAATTGTCATTGACCAAATAAATAACAACAAACGAATTTAAAGCCAAATACAATTGTACTTGATAATAAAAACCACTCTTAGTAATTGAAACCAACTTTGAAAAGGAGAGAAAATATTTTATACCATTAAGTGAATGAACTCAATCATTACAAAAAGTAAAACCTCACATTCCAAAATCACTCATAGAATTAACCCTCCAAGTTAATGGTATCCATGAATAATAGGGGAGAATAATACATTACAAAACAAAAAATAAATAAAAGAGGGGAAAGGAAGAACATAAAATTTCTCCCTTAGAATCCTTCCATCTAAATTTTACTTCAGTTCTACCCACGAGACCCTAGAAATTTGCCAAGTTTTTTTCTTAAAATTTGTTCTAAAAGAAGTTTTCTATCGACTTCAAATGTTTCAATACATTTAGACACATGCATATGAAGTTATGACCAAATTACTGAATTACACTTTCTATGGACAAGGAGACTCTTGAAATTCCTCCATTTGGGATCTTGAAAAGTAATACTTAATGAGATAAAATCTCCATGGAATTTAATGATCTCATTAGTCTTTTTTCCTATTTCATATCCATCTAGAATCACATCATTTATAGGTTTCTAGACCAATATATTCTTCATTAACTAAGGTGGGGTCCATTCCTTCTGCCAGCAAAATTTCTTCCCTTGATAGATTTATCTAGGCCAGTGTGTTTCAAATTTGATCCAGGTCCAAAATAAAAAGTCTAAGACCATGAAAAAGGAATACTAAAAATAATAACTTAAATTGGATCAAAATTCTAAAAGTTATTCCTAAAAAACTGAATCTCCAGAAAACTGCTAAATTTCCATAATTAACCACTTTTCATAATTAACCCAAAATTCACCAAAAATATTAATATGATGTAGATAAACTCAAACTAATTAATTATCATGTATTAAATCATTTAAAATCATATTATTAATTATTAAAATAACATATCTATCATTAAATCATTCCTTAATTAATAGTAAGATTAGTATTTTATTTCCAATATATAGTATGTCATTAACATATACTACTTGGAAACTGACTACACCTCCAATAAACCACTAGTAATCACATGGCACCTATTAATTCTCTATGAAACCATATTAATTTATAGATTCATCAAAGAAAATGTTTCATGATCTTCATTCTTTCTTAAACCCATAAATGTATCTCTAAAAAATTCATACATTTTTTGTATCCTTTGATATCATAAATCCCAATGGTCGTGTCATATAAAAATCTTCTATAAGGTTCCCATGAAGTAAATTCATATTTACATCCATTTTATAAATATCATAATCATGGTATGATATTATTTAAATTATAATTTTGATGGATTTCGTTATGGAAATTAGTGAAAATTATTCATCATATTCTATACCTTGACATTTATTATACCATTTACCCACTATACTTTCCATATATGTATTGACTTTACCCTTCATGTCCAGTTTCTTCTTAAATACCAATTTATACTCAATAATATTCACCTATACTCGAAGACTGACTAGAACCCATATGTGCTTCTAACACATGGTTTATATCTTAGAATTCATTAATTCATACCATCTTGAAACTTATAAGATTATTTCTATCTCTTTATAGGATACAGTTTCATAATTTTAAACCAATAATTATTCACCATCCTTGATGACTTGAAAATAACATCACAATAGTTATATATCCTTTTTGATGGTCCTATGTAGTATTTATATCTCTATAACAATCTCTTTCATGGGGTCTTGTGGATTTTCTTTGGTAAAAACTCTTGTGTATCTTTATAATCTACTTCATGATAGTCATCTTTTTTCCAATAACACTTTTGAAAATATTTTCTCTCTAAAGGAGCATGGAATTTCATACAACTATTTAATTTTTATCCAAGGGGTTATATATATAATACAAATTTTTTCCATAATATATCCTTTGAGGATAAACATTGTGCATCGAGGTGATAGTTTTTTTTCAGAGGTAACCATAACAAATGCCTCACATCCCAATTCACTTAAATTCAAATAAATGGATTTATTCCCAACATTAATTCATATGGATTTTTTATACTATATTTGGAATTTGTTTTAGTATGTGTACTACAATCTGAAATGAATATCCTCAAAAGGATAATAAAATATCTAAAATACTCATAATATACCTCACCATTTATAACAATGTGTGGTTCTTCCTTTTAGTAATACCTTTTCATTTTTGTGTATAAGGAGAAGTGAGTTGAGTTAAAATTCCAAACTCTGAGAGATATTCAATGAACATTTAGTTAATATAATCTCCACCTCAATCTGATAAATGTTACTTTATCTGCTTACCAAGATGGGTTTTACTTAATTCTTGAACTCTATAAAATGTCTCAATGGATTTATACTTAAACATCATTAAGTATGAATATCTATATCTACTCAATTCATTGATAAAATTAATGAAGTATGATTATCCAACTCTATCACTAATAAGAGAAGTCCTATACACATATTTATTTACTAATTCAAGAAGATTTGTATCCCTTTCCTCATTTCCCAAAGATAGTGGTTTTTCCATTTTACCTTTCAAATAAGCATGAAATTTTTCAGGTAGATTTAGTTCAAAATAATCTAAATACCCATCTTAATATATTTTTTAGACACATTCTATTTACATGAAAACAATTGACGATTCTAAAATTTCTTATAATATAAGTCAAGTGAACTTGACATATTATCAAATTCCAATACATGGAAGTCACATTCTAGTATATACAAATCATTATTACTGTGTACCATATCATAACAAATGTTATATTTATAAAATATTTTATTCCCAAACTTGAATATAAATCCATATCTATTTATTATTACCCACCTCTGTCTTTAATAATATAAGGTCTACACGCATATTTTTTTACTAATTCACGAATCTTTGTATCCCTTTCCCCCTTTCCCCAAAATAGAGGTTTGACCATTTTACCTTTAAAACAAGAATGACATATTTAATGTAGTTTTAGTTTAAAATAATCTAAATTCCTATCTTGATTAATATTTTTCCAAAACATTATATTTACATGAAACATTTTGTTATGACCCAATTGGGTATAATATGAGTCATGTGAACTTGATTAATTATCAATTTACAATACTTGGTAGTCAAATTATAGTATATAAATACTGTTATTATGGCGTATCGTACTATAAAAAAATCTGTCTTTATAAAATATTTTATTCGAAAACTTGAATACAAATCCATCCATGTATTAACATGACATGGATATAATGATTTTTGTTGCACTCATAATGTAATTAAAACTTTCAGAACTAGAATCATTCATGTTGTAGATGTAAGTGGGTGTTATCCTATATCCAAGGTCACTTGTCTTGCTCTATTGGAAGTTGTATGATCCACCTCACCTTAGACAACCTTCCTGGATCCATTTTGTTCTTTTATTTGGATACAAATTTAATCACTATAATAATTATATAATAATCAAATGGTAGATATATAAAGATTATATTTGATAATGAATACACCTAAATTCCTCCCCCCCTTGATTCTTTAGTATATTGTAGTTCCTCTTCCAGTTTCCCTTCATGCCACATGAAAAAATGTATTGAATAATGTTCCCATATTTTCCTATAGATATTCTTCTTATTAGGAGGGTGTTTCATAGATGATTTAAAATTAGAATTACTCTTGGGTCCCTTTTTATTTTCCTTCTTCTTATTCATGTTAAGTAATCCATGTTTTTCACTCCTCAAGTTCTTATCTTCTTATAGAATCAAAGTTAGGTTTTCTGAGAGTTACTTATCCATATTGTTCATATGATTATTAATAATAAAACTAGAGAACCTTTGAGGTAGTGAGGAAAGCCTGAGGTTGATGATTAACAGATCTAGAATCTTGAAGATCAAGATGGTTAAACACTCAATATATCCAATCATCTAGGATACATAAGGTATAGATGGAGCTGCTTCTGTAATCATTCCCATGAAAATTTCCTTAGAGATCTCATACTACACATTTCTATCCATTATTAATATAGATCACAGAGATGAGAAAATATTCTATATGTATCCATATCTTCACAAATATTCAAGAGATCACTGAAAATTCATGATAACATGAGACACTAGACATATAAGTCATTATACAATTCTTTCAGGTAGATAGAGAGCTCATCCTCACTAGCCTCCATAGAGGGTACATCAGGAACAAGGGACTCTAGCACATAGGATTCTTACTCTTAGAATAGTATGATGCACAAGTGACTATACCACAACCAGAAATTACTATTTGTGAAGAGATTATCATTCTCTAATATCAATGTTTGTGATAATTTCAAGGTCATGTTACTTTCCATTTACTACAAAAAATTAAAATTGAGATTTATTTCTTTGTCTTGATTACCAAATGAGACATACTCTTAATATTTTATCAAATCCCAATATCCCTCAAAATTGGATTTGGAATCCCCTATCACATTGATATTCTAGTGTAAATGGTCTATATTTCTATTCTCGTTACCCATATAGGTCCCTAATAAGATATTCAATGGTATTTAGGTTGGTAGTTTTCCAACAACAATAAATAATAGTTACTTGATCTTTTGAGTGAGCTTCTTTATCCTAAAATCTTAGACACGTATTTCCTTAAAAAGTTTCTCCTAGTTCTTTCATGTATCATAGAGGATATCAATCCTTGATTATAAAAAGGTTAATTCAACCCAAAATATTTTTTATAACTCTTTAATAATTTAAATAACCCTAATAGAGGATAGAAAATTACTTTGAAATATGGTAACATCTTAACTCAAGTAATGGAAAGCTATACCGACATAATATTTTATTTGATGGTTTTTATTTTATGTATACATTTTCTTTATTTTATCATTTTATATTCTTGTTAATATTATGTGAATTTTATATAATTAATTAACCATGTATTGATAAAATAATTTTATATATAATACATTTGTTTTCTTCCATCTTGTATTCTTGTTAATTCGTGTTTTTTATGTGATCCTGATAAAGAAACTAATAAATATAAATAATTAACCTTGAACTATATATAAATAAAATAAATTTATGTTTCATGATCATGATATTTTCCATTGGTCGATTTATCAAGTGTATAATAAAATAATCCTTGATCCTATGAGAATAACTCTTAGAAATATCCTTGGTTTGAGTTGAAGTATTCCACATGTTCACCTTTGTATCTTCTTGGTTGGTGTTAACTTGGATCCACCTTGAATGAATTATACTCGCTTTGGAGCTTATTCCATTACATATTTGTACACACATAGAGGTCATGGGAGCAAGGGGCATGTGGTTATATAAATGAATCCATGGACATGTAGTCCCATACATAATAAAGGGGAGGGGATGATACATAGATTATCATTTTAATTTAATAATTTTTATCAAAAAAACCTATTAAATAATTATTCGATTAAAATAAAACTATTACATATATAGATTATTCAATCTCATAATGATATAAACAATCCATGAGTGTGCATTTAATATTGTCTAACATTAAATTTAATTCATTATTTATTATGATAGAATCTATAAATTGATAAATAAATTATCTTTTTAATTAATTTATTTATTTATCTTAATTTTAAATATAAATGGTCATGAAGATTCCCATAAACTACAATTATAAATAAATTAAATAAATTAATTTAATATAAAACTTATTCAATAAATGATGTGTACTAACAAGGTGCATGTCATGTACCCTTCAGGTTAGTTTTCAACTCTATCTGGAAGTTAACATGACCTGTATATGAGACAACACGAAATACACCCTTATAATCTACACAATGTGTATTGTTACTCACATGGCATGTAACCTCATTATGCATGCTCATTTTCTTGTAAAATGTACTTATATAACATGTAAAAATATACAATGTTTCATGATATTACATCACATGTAATTCTATGGGTCAAACCAATTAGTCTTCACAACATGTATTGACCACATGGAAAACCATTAATATAAACATGGTGTACTTAAATTAATGCTCACGATGTACACCATGTTTATGATGAAAATACAAGGCATTTAGTTACTAAATAACTCATAAAATAATTAATTATATCATATAAATATCATAAACATGTCGAATCACTCATTGTGTAATTCAACCATAAAACCATGTCATGTGGAATGTACCCCAGCTATCTTCCGTATTGTTTGGTTTAATGCCTTAATTAATTTCCATTCCATGTAATTAAATCACATAATGTATATATTGGATCAGTTTGTTCTCCTCGTGAATGGGTATGAGTCACATGATGTTTACAACCCATTAAACATCATGTACTCCATTTTTTAGCCACCCATGAATCATTCATAAGAATATAGTGTGTAATCCATGCATGCATTTATATGATACATGATGTGTACACTAGATACATACTGTGTAGTTACAAGGGGACATGTTTCTTGTATTTTATGTCAATACTCTACTTGTATTTAGTATATTCCATGTACTTTTACCACATAGATTTTGATATTCCCATGGGGCCAACCCCTGTGGGACAACGCGATGCAGATGCTATATCTATGTCATTCAATCCTTTAACTTGTGTTCCAATTCTTGTGGTCAATATGATAAATTTATTAATTCCATAGACTCTTCTCCCACGTTGTGTTCCATGATTTATTTGACTCGTCCTCCAAATCATTTTTTTTATTTTCAAAATATCCACTTTGTGGAGAAGTGGGAACCATTAAAAATTTCTCAATTATGAATTTGAACCATCCCAGAATCCACATTAAAATTTCAAAATATCCCCAAAAACCACATTCAAAATTAAAAATTCAAAGAACAATAGCACACCTTGAGCCCTACACCAAGCACTAAATGAGTTCGCATGTTGTTCGGACCATCATAATCACCACTACCTAACGATGTTGACACCATTGTCTCAAGAAGCATTGCACCATGCCAGTAACACCAAAATATCACTGAAGTCTTCTCGAGGCTGCATCATTGCATCATTGTTGTCAAACTTCGATTTCAGAACCAAAAATGATCATGTCACTGTATCATCACAACGATGGATTGACACCACCTTCAACATAATCGTCGAATCATAACCATGATCATCAGAGAAGACCATCCACTAGAGAATGAATTCCGATGAAACCACCATGATGTCAGTAACCTCTTGAAATAATGACCTAAGGAACCATGAAGACCACCACACAGATCCGCCTTAGATATCTAGGAGGAGTTCTAGAGAAAGAATAGAGAAATTAGAGGATGGATACTGGAAATAACACTGATGAGACTCACCAGAAATAATTGTCGCTAAGAGACACGCCCCACTGTAGACATTGGCCATCAGAAAATCCTCTCCACCGAACACAAAAACTGTCATCAAAGAAGAAACTACCATCATAGAAGAAACAAAAATGGGGATGAAACATAGGTTAAATTGAGGGTATGAAACCCTAAAATAAAATAAAATAAGACGTCGAGAAGACCCATGACTACAAAATCGTTAATCCCAAAACCTCTGAGTATTCAACACTCCATATCTGACTTGGAGAGGTGCATTGTAACATGTGGTTATATTGAGGTTAAGGTGGATGGGGAAGAAACCATAACACCTTCACTAGATAGAAATCGAAGAACGAGGCCAGGAGTGGACCAACCATATGAGAGTGAGAATTGATAGAGAAAGAGTCTCTCTAAAAGCTACCGAGAAAAAGGATGAGAGAAAAGAGGAGGAACACCGAAGATATATCTCACCACGAGAGGGTGATGAGAGAAAGGGAGAAGTAATGTTATAAAATCCTAGTGCAAGGAGAGGAAATCCAAATACTTGGGAGCCATCTCACATCCCCTTTGACTCATCCTAGTGTAGTGAATTTGGGGGCATGATTCATGCTTTTTAATTATACATCATGTATTTTTGTTATCAGTCTAGAATCTATAACACCTCTAAATGATATCATTTAATTTTTGTTATATGTTCTTAACCTATCTTGGTCATATGAAGGTGAAATAAGACAATATCTTGAATTTTTAATTAAGGAAAAAAACTAGAAATGAATAACAAACAACAAACATGTAATTCAATAAATGAAAAATAAATAATTGTAAACTAATATATTACTATTATGATACCACATTCAGGTTCTGGGGTGTAGCAGAAGCAGTCAAGATCATGCCCTATAATGGGTTTTCACCAATTTTCATAGATAAATCATAAAAATGGATGAATAGAAACCTATTATCCTTTAATATAAGATATTTCACTTAAAATTTATAACTAATTTATATAAATAATAATTAAATCACCTTGTAATTACTCTACATAAAAACCTTCTTCTTATGTATAGGCTTTATAAACTAACCTTTCCTTGTTTCTTGTCACCTTTCCATGCTCGTTGTATTTATTTTTTCTAACCCACTTCATTCTAATAATGTTTTCATCTATTTTACTCTTTACAAACTCGTAAGCTTTATTTTTCACTATCTGGTCTAACTCCTAGTTTATAGACTTCGCTCATAACTCATGATTTTCCACTTCCTTAAAAGACAATACATCTCCCTGAGATAACTGATTGGTAGGATCAACATTATTGATCCTATGAGTTCATGTAAGAGTGTATTTATCAGTAATAATATATGATTCATTAAACTCATCTTTTTTATTCCCTTATTGTGTTGATGGTCGATACTCTTTAGAAGATTATTCATCCATCAACTCAATCTCATAATCTTTGTTACACATTGAATTTTGTGAGCCTTCAAAATTTATATTATTTTAATACTTTTCATCATAAGGTTCACTCAAATATGGAGTTCTATATTTATTTATAACATTTTCCTCAAAAAAAATTAACATAATTTCTTTCCCTGATCTTTTCCTACCTATTGTGTAAGAACTTATAGCCTTTAATATTTACCATATAGAAAAATAATATCCCTTCATCCACCAAGTCTCCATTTTTCTGTAGTTTTACCTCTCCTTTCCAAATGAATCTCTTTTTACCAAAAACTATTGTGCATATAGTAGTGGATTTATCCCTTCACATATTTTTATGGCATATTCTTTCACTTTGGGATCAACAGAGATTGAATTTTTGTGTACACCAACACTTATATAGCTTCCTACTAGTTATGTAGATATTTGAAACACTTGATAAGAAATATTTTTTTTATGTTATTCACAATCCAACTCCACCACTAAACTACACTATTCTATTTTAGTGTTCTCATTGAGTATACTTTATGCTTGATTTTATGCTTCTATATATAACTATCCACCACATTGATGGTGTATTTCATGACATTGTATGATCAGAAAACATTGATCATTATTTGTGTTTAATTTTTACTTATCCATAAAAACACTTCATCTAATACATTACCAATATTTTTATATCATAAACATGATATAACCCATTTTACTATAGTCATTAATAAATAGAATGAAGTATCTCTCAACATGTATTATGAGAAATTTCATGTGATTGTATACATAGATGTAAATTATGTCACACAGATTTGAAGAAATTATTTATTTTAGTCAATAGATATTTATCACCATTTTCACTCTTAAATAAGTATCACATATCTTATCTTGGTCAAATCTCATATTTGGTATTTCATGTATAGCCTTCAATTTTGACAAATGATCCATGCCTTGTTGATGGATATACCTAAGCATTTGATTTTAAATGTTTTTTTAATTCATCAATTGTAATAATACAAATATTTCTCTTATTATAAACTTAATATAAGTTATCATTTGTTCTCTAAACATTCATTAATGAATTTATATCATTTCATTTTATTACTCATACCTTCTGATTGAATATAACTTCGTGTCTAGAGTCTCAAAGTTTGATAACACACAAATATTTTTTCATAGAGTATCAACATAATGTACTTTTATATTTTTTATCTCATATTCGGGTGGCCTTTACTTTATAGTCACATTTATTTTTAAAGATCCATTATTTCTAAAATGAACCATAACATCAACACATCCCTTTATATGCTTCACAAGTTTGATGTTTTTTATCATGTGGGATAAATAACCACTATTAATAATCTTAGTGATATTTCTCATCGTTTCTTTAAGATAAATTTCATCCTAATTTTCCTTATAATTATTTTTTATTTTCTTTCTAAATATAATCAACTAGAATGACACATGGGTTGATGTATTCTCATTTCCCTTGGAATAGGAAATTAGTTCATACTCTTCTTCCTCTAATGGGTAAAAACCATTCCCAAAATAAACGACATTTAGTTGTATTGAATCTATTACCCCTTGATTTCCATAGGATGTAAATTGACTATAATTTCATTAAATACAAATACTTATGAAAAAATTTATAATAATAATAATAATTTCAATAAAAATTGTTCCTTTAATAATGTGTAAGGGATTTTCTCATCTTCCTTTGTTGAATTCTAGGTTCTTATCCTTTCATCTAGATTTCTTATTACCATAAATAATTCGTTGTATGGATATGATATCCATAAAATTAACACTTAATAAATGGAAATATATTCTTACTATATCACTGCACATTTATAGCCTTTGAGTAGATTCTTGGGTTTTGGTGTGTTCTTGATGTTTAAGAGTAATCACAATTATTGTGTTTACATATTTCATCCATAATTGATCCTTTATATTTTGATGTATCTTGATTATAAACATGTCAGCCTTTTATTATATTTTTGAGACTTTTTTCAATTATAATTTTCTCAATAATAATTATACATCAACCTTCTATTTCTATCAATATTTTATTAAATAACTTTCTAAATTGGAGCTTATTTTTGTTTTAACCTTATTTTGGATACTTTCAAAGTTTCTTTTATATGTTGAAAATTTATTCAATAAGGGATTCAACCCTTTTAATTATCTATTTAATATGATAATTAAGGTTACCAATAATATTTTCTTGTTATTCAATCATTACATTGAAATCCAAAACATCTATGGATTTAGTTTTAGTAGCTCCATGTTCGTCCTAAATATTTTCTAGATTATTAATTTTGGATTAGAGTTGTTCAATATATTTATATAATTTCTTCAATATCCTACTATGTACATGAATATGCATCTGATATAGATCAAGCTTCACAAGATCACATTCACATTTTATATTTAAATAGGAAACACCTTCAAGTTTTTATTCTTCCTATGATTCGTGATTTTTCTTCTAAAATATTTTAAAAAATAAAACTTTAGTTTATGAGAAAAATTATGATTCATAATATTTAAAACATGCCTCATATTTACATTCATATTTTCTCATAATTCTTTTCTATTGATACTTTTTCCCAAATGCATTTCAAGATTTAAAGTATCTTTATGGGGGAAATTTTTGATGATGTTTTGGTGAGAATTTATCTTCATATTCCTCATTAAACTTACTTGGATGTATTAATTATATATTATATACTCTTATATAATTAATATAATACAATGGTATCTTCCCTTCATACTTCCCTTTTCCTCAATTGAATTTTCTTGCTACTTGTGAAGAAATTCATCAATATCTTCTTCTTTATTTCCCACATCATGTATATCAAGTCTCTCCATGAAATTAAATGAGATAGCTTTTTATTATTGAATTTATATAATATTTGGATTTACCTATATTTCATATTACAGTAACGTTATTGTAATATAATCAATATACAACACCATAATGTTTCCTTATTCAAGAATTGATACACTCAAATTGTACAATAGTGGAAATATTCTAAGAGTTTTCTTCACTATGTCAAAATCTTTCATATAATTTCCAAGTCTATAGATAAATTCTACAACATAAAGGATACTATTAAAAAAGAATAAATTTTATCATTTGGGTTCATTTCAAATCATCAAACCTACTATGAAGTATAAGAAGTCTTTCCTTCTTAACTTTGGAGTATCCTTCATAGATGTTAGATAATTAATCCCAAATTTCCTTTTCTAAATTAAAATGAATCACCTTAAATATTTTTTATTTTAAAGATCTTTAGGAAATATTTTTTTATCATTTGAATTATAATTGGGAGGTTTCACATCCACTTCAGTCATCTCCATCTCAATGACATCAGTTATGTGGATTACATGAACTATTATAGATTAAATTTTGATTCTATGATATCATAGATGAGATATCATCCAGTTGTTCCATGTTTGGTAGTTTCACCCATTAAGTAGCGGAACTCCTTTTATGTTGATAAATTTATCCATGTTTGAAATTTTGAATTTCTATTTTTAGTAACACTAAAGATGGGGTATCTATTACCACTTGTATCAACCACACTACTAAAAAAATCCAAAGAGGGGTGAATTTAGGTATAAGGACCCGGCCTTAAACATTAATTATTATTGAATTAAATGAATAATTCACATTGAGGATCTTTTCAGGTTTAGAGTTTTAGAGAATTAGGACATAACTATTACATCTCAAAGGTTATAAAGTAGACACATCTACTCAGCTCCCATTTTTTTCACAAAAAGAAAAACTCTTGAACAAAAGAGCCATGTCTAGTTCCTTGTTTTAGACAGCCTGACATTTCCTTGATCCCATATTTGACCCTATTCAACTTTAAGTCCTGTGAAAATCATTTCAAAAAAACTTGGGATGAGCATAAAAAGCTCAATAAGGGTTATAACAATACGGAAAGAAACCATTAGTCTATGTATACATAAGAATAAATGAAATCATACTTTACTCATAAAACATAATCACGTTAACATACCTCATGAAATCATAAGATTTATGAATAACTCATAGAAATCATAAGACATAAAGGTAACTTGAGGCATTCATAACATTCTTACGTAGGGAGTAACCCTCATGGTTATGTTTGGAATACCCATCATAGTATATTCCCAAAATCTCTTCTGAGAAACCTTAGCGATTAACCCCTTCATGTTACCCAATGCATTGGAGAGCTATATCAGGCTCACCCGCCCTTAGTTTATCATGGAACCACCCGTCTTCATAAACAATGCCCAAGAACCATAACATAATCATAGCACATAACTTAAGCATAATGGAAAGATAACATTCCCACAATGCAATAACAATATAACATTTTAAGATATTTAAATAATGAATCCATTCTAAAAACCATTTTCAAAACCATTTGAAACATTTAATAAAGATATTTTTGAATCAAAGTGTCCCATACCACTTTGAAGCTTTAAACATTTTAAAAAATTCATATCCATATAAATAAATCCTTAAAACCATTTTTAAAACATGGATATTAATGAGAAATATTTATAAGAATAAATCATTAAAACATTTAAAACGATATTTTAGTTAAAGGGTTTTTAACAAAATGAGAGACACTTGAATACGATAATTGAGGAATAACATTTAATAAAAACTTTATAATATCATGAAAATAAAGGGATTCATGATATAATATCCCAAAGGATAGTATATACACCATATAAGAGTGAATTTATTCATAACAACAATGAAGTCTCAATAAAAATGTAAAATGAGATGAAATCCCCTATAAAGAAGGTATCCTTAAATTAAGGATAAATCAATCTCATAATTATGTGTGAAAAATATAAATACACCCAATATAAGTGGATATTAAGTGTAAATAAATCAAATTTCAATCAAAAATATTTAAATGATGACATATTCAATAACTACATGTTGAACCCAAGGAAATCGAAATTTGGTTAAGAAGTTCCCTTGGTAAAACTCGACAGCCTAACGACGTCACATTAAAATTCATAAAATTATTTGATGAGATATAAAATGGTATCTCATCACTTGGACATAAAATTTACATCAATAAGGATATATAAGAACATATCCCAACATAAAAATAAGTAAATTAAAAGACATAACAAAATAAGTCTTTTAAAAAGAGGAGGGTGAAAGGTTCCCTTACCGATTTGGGTAACGTTCGAAACATACACCCCATGAAAGAAGGACTATACGACATTGATGTAAATACTCATAAACAAAATTATATTAAAAAAATATTATAATAATGGGAAGTACATATACTGCTCAATGGAAATGGTGGAAAATGTAGCATAAATCTCACAGGAATAAAAGTGAGATGAAAAACCCCTTACGAAAAATCGGCAGCCTAACGGCGCCACTTAAAACTTCAAAAACATGGATTGATGAAATAAAATAGGGTATCTCGTCATATGAACATATAAAATACAGTATTAGGAATATAGAAGAACATCCCCCCAACATAATAAAGAGGATCATAAAAGAAACGACATAAAAGAGAGTACTTAAAAGAAAGAGATAGGTAGGATCCCTTACGAAAATTCGGCAACCTAACGGCGCCACTCAAAACTTCCAAAATGGATTGATGAGAAAAAATAGGGTATCTCATCATATGAACATAAAAAATTTCATTAATAGTAATATAAAATAACATCCCAATCATAAGAAAGATGAGCTTAAAATTAATGACATAAAAGAGTGTACTTAAAAAGAAAGAGAGGGGTAAGATCCCTTACCTCAAGTATGACTTGTCTTGTTCGTTTCTTTATATTCCTGAATAATAATATTTTGTCAATTTATAATTTCTTAAGGACCTCCTTTAAAGTTTATTATTCAATTCATATCACATATTATAATGTTATAATAATTAGTTAATTATATGATTTCATATCAAATGTTTTTGTCGATGTTTGGTACATGACTCAAAAATGAACTTCTTTGAAAAGAATTGTCCATGTAGTTATAAGTAAATAATCTCCAGAATATTATTCATGATTTAAATATTATATATATCCAGTACATATTCATTTTATACTATTCCATAACATTTGGATATAAAAAGAAATGAAATTCACCGTTCATGGAGACGGTAGGCCGTACGTACGCATGAACGCTACTTTCATTTCTTTGTCTTATTAATGGAATTAAAAATAATTGAGAGATGTATATATTATAATTACAGTATAATATATATGTTATATATGTCACATGATTTCATTAATTTCATTCTTTATACATTCCATGTATTGCATGAACAAGTCACATCACTTGTGGGGGCGGTAGTCCACACCTCCTTGTATGAAATTATCGCATTTGCACAACATGAAAAGCATAAAGCCATGTTTTAAATATAAAATACAGAAGAATATAGGAAACATAAATACTATATATATCGTATATAAAATATATTGACATCATAATGTCCACCATGAAAGGTGTTAAGAGAATATTGAACAATCATCGTTTCGTGAGGCATTAATTCTCCATCCACAGAAACAGTGTGTTCTTTAACCATTAGACGAAGGTGTGTGTAATTGTAGCTATAATCCTTCACATAACAAAATCCTAGTATATTGAAGATACTTGTTTTGTTAAAAAATAAAGGAATAAAAAGATTTTAGGGGTTTGGATAAGAAAAATAAAACAAGAGAACACAAGTGAAGACATTACCTTTAAATCGGGTAACTCCTCTTGATTTGAACCAAAAGGGTTTCTTGAAGAGAATTATGCCAAAGGTGAGGCTTCAATGATTAAGAGAGGTATGTGCAGAGATGAAATGGGTAGGGGTTGGCCGAGCCCAAGGCTTGAGGGGTGTGGGTAAGGTGGTAGAGGTTGGGGCCTTTTATAAGAGGGGAGGAGGGGCACTCATGGAAAGTCAAGAAAAGTTACTATATTATAAAATGATTTTTGTATTTTAAAGGTTCCACATTGATATATTTAGAGGATAAGGTGATAAGGGTTCGAAATATAATCATCCAATAGGATTTTTCCAAGTGTAAGTCTTAGATTTTACATTATCTTTTCATTTTATTTAAATCGTTCATTAATGAGGTAATCGATGCATCATCATGATTTCAAAAATAATTAAATTTATTTAATGTCTAAAAATTATAAAAAAAATACTATGATGTAGGAAATATTTTTATATTTCCAATTACTATTTATAGTCTAATATATCGTTTATGTAGACAAAATTATAATTATTTTACTTAGGTGTTACATACTTTTGTTACATTTTCCTTTCTTTAAAAAAAATATGATAAAAGGTCACTATCACACTAAAGTGATTTCATGGGGTCCCAAGGTTGTAACAAGGCATCCCATGGTCGGCCATGACACCAATAATATAATTAGGACACATGGTGGGGTCATTTTATATTTTTATGATATTATTTTCTTACCCATTAATTACCCGATTACTAATTTAACACAATAATTAAAGAAAATTACCATCGTTACTATTCATAATGTCCAAAAACAAAAGCGTATTAATTAAATAATTTAGACCTTCTGATTCCAAATATGGAATCCATTTTATCAAATTCAAAACACTTAAATTGTAGTAATTAATTTAAAAGTAAATATCGTTGTCAAAACAAAAGATGGGTTTTTAAGAAGTAAAATTTATCAAATATTGACTTGTTTTTACATCCAATTGAAAAGTGAAATTACTTCCAATGAACAAAATTTTATTAAGTGATAAAAACATAATTCAATTATACTTTAAAAAAATTAAAATGACAATCTAAATATATAAATAAGTTGGATGAAAAGGCAGTTTTGAATTAAAAACTGTATTTTTCACTATTCATTAAAAAAGCATTATTAGAAAAATACCAAAAATTAACCCTAAGCTATATTTGATATTTCAAAATAATAAATTATTTCCATTTTACCAAATTCAAAACATATAAGTTTCATTAATAAATCATATAGTTAATTCCCATAGTCAAAACAAATAGCGGGTTTTTTGGAAGCAATATCTATGAAAATTTCGGCACTTGTTTATGTCCATTTTCAAAGTGAAATTAATTCTAATTACCACCATTGAATTAAATGGTAAACATATATTCTAATTAAACTTTAAAACAAATTATAAAGATAATCTAACCATATATTTAAATTAGATGAAAAATCAGTTTTGATGTAAAATGCAATATTTTTCACTATTCATTAAAAAATATGAACATTTTCAGAAACATACCAAAAATTTAACCAAAGTAAATTTCAATATCCCAATCATGAAGAATAAATTTATTTTTACAAATAGAGATTACAAAACTGTCAAAAGTTAGATTTTAAAAAAAATATCGCCATCAAAAGGCGTAAAACAATCTTTTAAAAATATTAGAGTATTTATTCTTAAAATTGGATTCATTTGGATTTTAAGCCTCTAACATTTATTGGATAAATGTAAAAATATTTAAAAAAACATATGTAATCATTTTGTAGTTATTTCTGTTCATTCCCTCTATTACAATGGCTAGGTGTTAAATATTATAATATTTTTATATTATTAGTGTGCAATGTAAGATTTCAAAGAAACTCGTTGTTGCGTATTGGGTACGCCATCGAGCATAGAATTCCCTTTAAAGTAATGATAACATTTTATTCACAAATATTGATAAACATTAGAATGTAATATTATTTATTTACCTGGGATGTTACATCCTTCCCCCCTTTTGGGAATTTCATCCTAGCAATTTCAAAATTGTGCTTGGAAACATCATTGAAAGTCCCACATCGGAACAAGAGTCAGTAAATCTATCACTTTAAAAGAAAGGGAGAGAAGTACAATAGTCACCCAATTTAACCCATAATAGGATTCCAAGTAGGAAAATATAGATATGGAAGAAAAAACAAAGGGTCGTGTTCTTAGGGAGAGTGATAGAAAACATGTTTAGGAGAAAGTCAACCATCAGAAAATCACAAGCTGGTGATGGGTTAAACGGTATTTGATTCCCCAGTAGGAAAAGTTAACGTACAACATTTTTGTTTTAAGTTACTTTTCATTGAGGAATTTATTTTTGAGATTAACTAAATCATAAGGAAACATACTTATTTGTCATGTTGTCTTTCAACTTTTAATAGATTTCTTACACAAACTCATACTTTCTCCAAATGATAAGTATTTAGGAAGACTTTTTCACATTAAGAGTACTATAATCAACTTCTCAAGAATCACCTAATCCAAAAAAGAGAACTATATACTTCCCATTTCTTTATACCTTAACCAAAACCAAAACCAAAAAGGTTAGTACAAGATAAGATAATACCCAAAAAGGATAATCCTTTTTAAAAAAAACAAATCTATTCTTAATCTCCAAAATTTGTCAAACAATACCCAAAGTTCAACAAAGACCATTCAATAAACATATATCCATAAAATTCTTCAAATTAAACCAAAATAATATTGAAACCCAAATCTCTGAAGGATTTAAACACATAGTCTTCTAAGATAAATCTGAACATTTTTCACCAAAATAACATCAGTTACTCTTACAGTCTCATACTGAAAAGTAATTAACCTAATCACATATCATCCATGATAGGTTAATCATTTCCATTGATAACCCAAAATAAACTTACTCTTAATTCATAAAATCATCTAACTAAAAAGAATTAGTCAAACTAACCAGGGACTTCTCGTAGTCCAGTGGTAGGCGATAAATAACAGTCGCACTTTGGTTGTGGGTTCGATTCCCGCAGCTTCATCCAACACGATAGGTTGTCACACGGTCTATGTGTTGTCCTTTTTCCAAAACTACATGATTCTTATAACATTCCCCAAAAATCAATAAAATCTTCAAAAATAACCATAACAGAATTTAACCTCAAGTTTATCTCATGCCTTCCATTTTCCATCATAACATATAATAACCCATAATTACCTCAAAATTAAGGACCATATAAAACCTAATGGTTACCTTTATAATTATTACCTGAACTTCCACATCATTTTGGTTATCTCGTACATGATGCATTAGAGAACTCACCAAGGTTCAAGTGGTTGATCATGACTCCTGATAGTTGGTTTAGAATAACCATGAGATTTCTCAGTGAATCACCCATTTCATTCAGTCTCTTAATCAGAGAACCACCACAGCTTCCTTCAAATTCATTGTCACTTTGGCTCCTGCTAGATCCATCCATTTACTAAAACCAAAAATGTTAGTGTGACTATATCAACAAAATCATCATGTACTAATGAGGATGATAAAAACTAAGATATACTTACTCATTCACTTTATCTAAAAACTATGACTCTTTCTGAAATCCTAACCATTATGGTAATGTCACTTATGTTTAGAGAATACCCTAACCTCTAAATCTATCTAAACCAACCTCTGATACCAACTGTAAGGACCCGGCCTTAAACATTACTTATTATTGAATTAAATGAATAATTCACATTGAGGATCTTTTCAGGTTTAGAGTTTTAGAGAATTAGGACATAACTATTACATATCAAAGGTTACAAAGTAGACACATCTACTCAGTTCCCATTTTTTTCACAAAAATAAAAACTCTTGAACAAAAGAGTCATGTATAGTTCCTTGTTTTAGACAGCTTGGCATTTCTTTGATCCCATCTTTGACCCTATTCAACTTTATGTCCTGTGAAAATCATTTTAAAAAAACTTGGGATGAGCATAAAAAGCTCAATAAGGGTTATAACAATACGGAAAGAAACCATTAGCCCATGTATACATAAGAATAAATGAAATCATACTTTACTCATAAAACATAATCACATTAACATACCTCATGAAATCATAAGATTTATGAATAAATCATAGAAATCATAAGACATAAAGGTAACTTGAGGCATTCATAACATTATTACGTAGGGAGTAACCCTCGTGGTTACGTTTGGAATACCCATCACAGTATATTTCCTAAATCTCTTCCGAGAAACCTTAGCGTTTAACCCCTTCGCGTTACCCAATGCATTGGAGAGCTATATCGGGCTCATCCGCCCTTAGTTTATCATGGAACCACCCGTCTTCATAAACAATGCCCAAGAACCATAACATAATCATAGCACATAACTTAAGCATAAAGGAAAGATAACATTCTCATACTGCAATAACAATATAACATTTTAAGATATTGAAATAATGAATCCATTCTAAAAATCATTTTCAAAACCATTTGAAACATTTAATAAAGATATTTTTTAATCAAAGTGTCCCATACCAATTTGAATCTTTTAACATTTTAAACCATTAATATCCATATAAATAAATTCTTAAAACAATTTTGAAAACATGGATATTAATGAGAAATATTTATAAGAATAAATCATTAAAACATTTAAAGGATATTTTAGTTAAAGAGTTTTTAACAAAATGAGAGACACTTGAATACAACAATTGAGGAATAACATTTAATCAGAACTTCATAATATCATGAGAATAAAGGGATACATGATATAATATCCCAAAGGATAGTATATACACCATATAAGAGTGAATTGGTGCTTAACAACAATGAAGTCTCAATAGAAATGTAAAATGAGATGAAATCCCCTATAAAGAATGTATCCTTAAATTAAGGATAAATCAATCTCATAATTATGTGTAAAAAATAGAAATACACCCAATATAAGTGGATATTAAGTGCAAAGCAATAAAAGGTCATTCAAAGATATTTAAATGATGACATATTCAATAACTATATGTTGAACCCAAAGAAATCAAAATTGGGTTAAGAAGTTCCCTTGGTAAAATTTGACAGCCTAACGGCGTCACTTTAAAATTCATAAAATTAGTTGATGAGAGAGAAAATGGTATCTCATCACTTGGACATAAAATTTACATCAATAAGGATATAGAAGAACATATCCCAACATAATAATATGTAAATTAAAATACATAACAAAATAAGTCTTTTAAAAAGAGGAGGGTGAAAGGTTCCCTTACCGATTTGGGTAACTTTTGAAACGTACACCCAATGAAAGAAAGACTATACGACATTGATGTAAATACTCATAAACAAAATTATATTACACAAATATTATAATAATGGGAAGTAAATATACCACTCAATGGAAATGGTGTAAAATTTAGCATAAATCTCACGGGAATAAAAGTGAGATGAAAAACCCCTTACGAAAACTCGGTAGCCTAACGGCGCCACTTAAAACTTCCAAAACATGGATTGATGAAATCAAATAGGTTATCTCATCATATGAACATATAAAATACAGTAAAAGGAATATAAAAGAACATCACCCCAACATAACAAAGAGGAGCTAAAAAGAAACGACATAAAAGAGAGTACTTAAAAGAAAGAGATAGGTAGGATCCCTTACGAAAATTTGGCAGCCTAATGGCGCCACTCAAAACTTCAAAAATGGATTGATGATAGAAAATAGGGTCTCTAATCATATGGACATAAAAAAGTACAGTAATTGTAATAAAAAATAACATCCCAATCAAAAGAAATACGAGCTTCAAAGTAATGGCATAAAAGAGTGTACTTAAAAAGAAAGAGAGGGGTAGGATCACTTACCTCAAGTCCGACTTGTCTTGTTCGTTTATTTATATTCCTGAATAATAAACTTTTGTCAATTTATAATTTATTAAGGACCTCATTTAAAGTTTATTATTCAATTCATATCACATATTATAATTTTATAATAATTAGTCAATTATGTGAGTTCATATCAAATGTTTTTGTCGATGTTTGGTACATGAGTCAAAAATGAACTTGTTTGAAAAGAATTGTCCATGTAGTTATAAGTACATCATCTCCAGAATATTATTAATGATTTAAATATCATATATATCCAGTAAATATTCATTTTATACTATTCCATAACATTTGGAGATAAAAAGAAATGAAATGCACCATTCATGGAGACGGTAGGCCGTACGTACGCATGAACACTACTTTCATTTCTTTGTCATATTAATGGACTTAAAAATAATTGATAGATATATATATTATAATTACAGTATAATATATATGTTATATATTTCACATAATTCCATTAATTTCATTCTTTATACATTCCATGTATTGCATGAACGAGTCACATCACTTGAGGGGGCGGTAGTCCACACTTCCTCGTATGAAATTATCGCATTTGCACAACGTGCAAAGCATAAAGGCATGTTTTAAATATAAAATACATAATCATATAGGAAACATAAATAATATATATATAATATATAAAATATAGTGAAATCATAATGGCCACCAGGAAAGGTGTTAAGAGAAGATTGAACAATCATCGTTTCGTGAGACATTAATTCGCTATCCACAGAAACAGTATGTTCTTTAACCATTAGACGAAGGTGTGTGTAATTGTAGCTGAATCCTTCACATAAAAACATCCTAGTATATTAGAGATAATGGTTTTGTTACAAAATAAATTAATAAAAAGAGTTTAGGGGTTTGGATAAGCAAAATAAAACAAGAGAACACAAGTGAAGACATTACCTATAAATCGGGTAACTCCTCTTGGTTTGAACCAAAAGGGTTTCTTTAAGAGCATTCTACCAAAGTTGAGGCTTCAATGATGAAGAGAGGGATGTGGAGAGATGAAATGGCAGGGGTTGTCCGAGCCAAATTCTTGAGGGGTTTGGGTATGGTGGTAGAGGTAGGGGCCTTTTATAAGAGGAGAGGAGGGGCACTCATGGAAAGTCAAGAAAAGTTACTTATATTATAAAATGATTTTCGTATTATAAAGGTACCACATTGATATATTTCGAGTATAAGGTGATAAGGGTTAGAAATATACTCATCAAATAGTATTTTTCCAAGTTTAAGTCTTATATTTTACATTATCTTTTCATTTTATTTAAATCGTTCATTAATGAGGTAATCGATGCATCATCATGATTTCAAAAATAATTTAATTTATTTAATGTCTAAAAATTATAAAAAAAATACTATGATTTAGGAAATATTTTTAGATTTCCAATTACTATTTATAGTCTAAGAGATCGTTTATGTAGACAAAATTAAAATTATTTTACTTAGGTGTTACATACTTCGTTTACATTTTCCTTTCTTTAAAAAAAATATGATAAAAGGTCACTATCACACTAAAGTGATTCCATGGGGTATCAAGGTTGGAAAAAGGGATCCCATGGTCTGAAATGACACCAAAAATAGAATTATGACACATGGTGGGGTCATTTTATATTTTTATGATATTATTTTCTTACCCTTAATTACCCGATTACTAATTAAACACGATAATTAAAGATAATTACCGTCATTACTATTCATAATGTCCAAAAACAAAAGCGTCTTAATTACATAATTTGGACCTCCTGATTCCAAATATGGAATCCATTTTATAAAATTCGAAAAACATAAATTATAGTAATTAATTTAAAATTAAATATCGTTTTCAAAACAAAAGACGGGTTTTTAAGAAGTAAAATTTATCAAAAGATTGACTTGTTTTTACATCCAATTGAAAATTGAAATTACTTCCAATGAACTAAATTGTATTAATTGATAAAAACATAATTCAATTATACTTTAAAAAAAAATTAAAATGACAATATAAATATATAAATAAATTGGATGAAAAGGCAGTTTGAATTAAAAACTGTATTTTTCACTATTCATTAAAAAAGTATTATTAGAAAAATACCAAAAATTAACCCTAAGCTATATTTGATATTTCAAATTCATAAATGATGTCCATTTTACCAAATTCAAAACATAGAAGTTTCATTAATAAATCATACAGTTAATTCCCGCTGTCAAAACAAATAGCGGGTTTTTTGGAAGCAATATCTATGAAAAGTTTGGCACTTGTTTATGTCCATTTTCAAAGTAAAATTAATTATAATGACCACCATTGAATTAAATTGTAAAAATATATTCTAATTAAACTTTAAAACAAATTAAAAAGATAATCTAACCATATATTTAAATTAGATGAAAAAGTAGTTTTGATGTAAAATGCAATATTTTTCACTATTCATTAAAAAATATAAACATTGTGAGAAACATACCAAAAATTTAACCAAAGTAAATTTCAATATCCCAATCATGAATAATAATTTTATTTTTACAAATATAGCTTATAAAATTTTCAAAAGTTAGATTTTAAAAAAGATCACCATCAAAAGGTGGTAAAACAATCTTTTAAAAATATTAGAGTATTTATTCTTAAAATTGGATTCATTTGGATTTTAAGCCTCTAACATTTATTGGATAAATGTAAAAAAAAATTAACAAAAATATGTAATCATTTTGTAGTTATTTCTGTTTATTCCCTCCATTACAACGGCTAGGCGTTAAATATTATAATATTGTTATATTGTTAGTGTGCAACGTTAGATTTCAAAGAAAATCGTTGTTGCTTATTGGGTACGCCATCGAGCATAGCATTCCCTTTAAAGTAATAATAACATTTTATTCAAAAATATTGATAAACATTATAATGTAATATTATTTATTTACCTGGGATGTTACATCCTTCCCCCCTTTTGGGAATTGCGTCCTCACAATTTAAAAATTGTGCTTGGAAACATCATTGAAAGTCCCACATCGGAACAAGAGTCAGTAAAACTATCACTTTAAAAGAAAGGGAGAGAAGTACAATAGTCACCCGAGTTAACCCATACTAGGATTCCATGTAGGAAAATATAGATATGGAAGAAAAAACAAAGGGTTATGTTCTGAGGGAGAGTGATAGAAAACATGTTTAGGAGAAATTCAACCACCAAAAAATCACAAACTGGTGATGAGTTAAATGAAATTTGATTCCCCAGTAGGAAAAGTTAACGTACAAAATTTTTGTTTTAAGTTACTTTTCATTGAGGAATTTATTTTTGAGATTAACTAAATCATAAGGAAACATACTTACTTGTCATATTCTCTTTCAACTTTTACTAGATTTCTTACACAAACTCATACTTTCTCCATATGATGAGTATTTAGGAAGACTTGTTCACATTAAGAGTATTATAATCAACTTTTCGAGAATCACCTAATCCAAAAAAATATAACTATATACTTCCCATGTCTTTAGACCTTAACCAAAACCAAAACCAAAAATGTTAGTACAAGATCAGATAATACCCAAAAAGGATAATCCTTTTTTAAAAAAAATATTCTTAATCTCCAAAATTTGTCAAACAATACCCAAAGTTCAACAAAGACCATTAAATAAACTTCTATCCATAAAATTATTCAAAGTAAACCAAATGAATATTGAAACCCAAATCTCTGAAGGATTTAATCACATAGTCTCCTAAGATAAACCTTAACCTTCTTCACAAAAATAACATCAGTTACTCTTACAGTCTCGTATTGAAAAGTAATTAACCTAATCACATATCCTCCATGATAGGGTAATCATTTCCATTGATAACCCAAAATCAACTTACTCTTAATTCATAAAATCATTTAACTAAAAAGAATTAGTCAAACTAACCAGGGACTTCTGGTAGTCCAGTGGTAGGCGATAAATAACAGTCACACTTTGGTTGTGGGTTCGATTCCTACAGCTTCGTCCAACGTGATAGGTTGTCACACGGTCTGTGTGTTGTCCTTTTTCTAAAACTATGTGATTCTTATAACATTCCCCAAAAAGAAATAAAATCTTCAAAAATAAACATAACATAATTTAACCTCAAGTTTATCACATGCCTTCAATTTTCCATCATAACATATAATAACCCATAATTACCTCAAAAGTAAGGACCATATAAAACCTAATGGTTACCTTTATAATTATTACCTGAACTTACACATTGATTTTGTCATCTTGTACATGATGCATTAGAGAACTTACCAAGGTTCAAGTGGTTGATCATGACTCCTGATAGTTGGTTTAGAATAACCACGTGATTTCTCACTGAATCCCCCATTTCATCCAGTCTCTTAATCAGAGAGCCACCACAGATTCCTTCAAATCTATTGTCACTTTGGAGCCTACTAGATCCATCCATTTACTAAAAGCAAAAATGCCATGGTGAGTATATCAACAAAATCATCATGTACTAATGAGGAATATAAACACTAAGATATACTTACTCATTCACTTTATCTAAAAACTATGACTCTTTCTGAAATCCTAACCATTATGGTAATGTCACTTATGTTTAGAGAATACCCTAACCTCTAAAGTTATCTAAACCGACCTCTGATACCAACTATAAGGACCCGGCCATAAACATTACTTATTATTGAATTTAATGAAAAATTCACATTGAGGATCTTTTCAGGTTTAGAGTTATAGAGAATTAGGACATAACTATTACATATCAATGGTTAAAAAGTAGATATATCTACTCAGCTCCCATTTTTTCACAAAAATAAAAACTCTTGAACAAAAGAGTCATGTCTAGTTCCTTGTTTTAGACAGCCTGACATTTCCTTGATCCCATCTTTGACCCTATTCAACTTTATGTCCTGTGAAAATCATTTCAAAAAACTTGGGATGAGCATAAAAAGCTCGGTAAGGGTTATAAAAATACGGAAAGAAAACATTAGTCCATGTATACATAAGAATCAATGAAATCATACTTTACTCATAAAACATAATCACGTTAACATACCTCATGAAATAATAATATTTATGAATAACTCATAGAAATCATAAGACATAAAGGTAACTTGAGACATTCATAACATTCTTACATAGGGAGTAACCCTCATGGTTATGTTTGGAATACCCATCATAGTATATTCCCTAAATCTCTTCAGATAAACCTTAGAGTTTAACCCCTTCGCGTTACCCAATGCATTGGAGAGCTATATCGGGCTCCCCCGCCCTTAGTTTATCACGGAACCACCCGTCTTCATAAACAATGCCCAAGAACCATAACATAATCATAGCACATAACTTAATCATAAAGTAAAGATAACATTCCCACACTGCAATAACAATATAACATTTTAAGATATTGAAATAATGAAACCATTATAAAAACCATTTTCAAAACCATTTGAAACATTTAATAAAGATATTTTTGAATCAAAGTGTCCCATAACACTTTGAATCTTTTAACATTTTAAACCATTAATATCCATATAAATAAATCCTTAAAACCATTTTGAAAAAATGGATACTAATGAGAAATATTTATAAGAATAAATCATTAAAACATTTAAAACGATATTTTTGTTAAAGGGTTTTTAACAAAATGAGAGACACTTGAATACAATAATTGAGGAATAAAATTTAATCAGAACTTTATAATATCATGAGAATAAAGGTATTCATGATATAATATCCCAAATGATAGTATATACACTATATAAGAGTGAATTGGTGCGTAACAACAATGAAGTCTCAATAGAAATGTAAAATGAGATGAAATCCCCTATAAAGAAGGTATCCTTAAATTAAGGATAAATCAATCTCATAATTATGTGTGAAAAATATAAATACACCCAATATAAGTGGATATTAAGTGGAAAGTAATAAAAGTTCATTCACACATATTTAAAGGATGACATATTCAATTACTACATGTTGAACCCAAATAAATCGATATTGGGTTAAGAAGTTCCCTTGGTAAAATTCGACAGCCTAACGGCGTCACTTTAAAATTCATAAAATTAGTTGATGAGAGAGAAAATGTTATCTCATCATTTGGAAATAAAATTTACATCAATAAGGATATATAAGAACATATCCCAACATAAAAATATGTAAATTAAAAGACATAACAAAATAAGTCTTTTAAAAAGAGGGTGAAAGGTTCCCTTATCGATTTGGGTAACTTTCGAAACGTACACCCCATGAAAGAGGGACTATATGACATTGATGTAAATAATCATAAACGAAATTATATTACACAAAGAGTAGAATAATGGGCAGTACATATAACACTCAATGGAAATGGTGGAAAATGTAGCATAAATCTCACGGGAATAAAAGTGAGATGAAAAACCCCTTAAGAAAACTCGGTGGCCTAACGACACCACTTAAAACTTCCAAAACATGGATTGATAAAATCAAATAGGGTATCTAATTATATGAACATATAAAATACAGTAATAGGAATATAAAATAACATCCTCCCAACAAAACAAAGAGTAGCTTAAAAGAAATGACATAAAAGAGAGTACTTAAAAAAAGAGATAGGTAGGATCCCTTACGAAAATTCGGCAGCCTAACGGCACCACTCAAAACTTACAAAATGGATTGATGAGAGAAAATAGGGTCTCTCATCATATGAACATAAAAAATTACAGTAAGATTAATATAAAATAACATCTCAATCATAATAAAGATGAGTTTAAAAGGAATGACATAAAAGAGTGTACTTAAAAAGAAAGAGAGGGGTAGGATCCCTTACCTCAAGTCCAACATGTCTTGTTCGTTTCATTATATTCCTGAATAATAAAAAATTTTCAATTTATAATTTCTTAAGGACCTCATTTAAAGTTTATTATTCAATTCATATCACATATTATAATGTTATACTAATTAGTTAATTATGTGAGTTCATATCAAATGTTTTTGTCGATGTTTGGTACATGAGTCAAAAATGAACTTGTTTGAAAAGAATTGTCCATGTAGTTATAATTACATCATCTCTAGAATAGTATTAATGATTTAAATATCATATATATCCAATACATATTCATTTTATACTATTCCATAACATTTGGAGATAAAAAGAAATGAAATGCACCGTTAATGGAGACGGCAGGCCGTACGTACGCATGAACGCTACTTTCATTTCTTTGTCATATTAATGGAATTAAAAATAATTGAGAGATATATATATTATAATTAAAGTATAATATATATATTATATAGGTCACATAAGTTCATTAATTTCATTCTTTATACATTCCATGTATTTCATGAACGAGTCACATCACTTGAGGGGGCGGTAGTCCACATTTCCTCGTATGAAATTATCGCATTTGCACAACATGCAAAGCATAAAGGCATATTTTAAATATAAAATACAGAAGCATATAGGAAACATAAATAATATATATATTATATATAAAATACAGTGACATAATAATGGCCACCATTAAAGTTGTTAAGAGAAGATTGAACAATCATCATTTCGTGATGCATTAATTCTCCATCCACAGAAACAATATGTTCTTTAACCATTAGACGAAGGTGTGTGTAAGTGTAGCTCAAATACTTCACATAAAGACATCCTAGTATATTTAAGATAATTTTTTTGTTACAAAATAAATGAATAAAAAGAATTTAGGGGTTTGGAGAAGCAAAATAAAACAAAAGAACACAAGTGAAGACATTACCTTTAAATCGAGTAACTCCTCTTGGTTTGAACCAAAAGGGTTTCTTGAAGAGCATTCTGCAAAAGGTGAGGCTTCAATGATAAATAGAGGGATGTGTAGAGATGAAATGGGAAGGGTTTGGCTGAGCCAAAGGCTTGAGGGGTGTGGGTAAGGTGATAGAGGTGGGGGCCTTTTATAAGAGGAGAGGAGGGTCACTCAGGGAAAGTCAAGAAACGTTGCTTTATTATAAAATGATTTTCGTATTTTAAAGGTCCCACATTGATATATTTTGAGGATAAGGTGATAAGGGTTCGAAATATACTCATAAAATACGAAAATCATTTTATAATAAGGGTTCGAAATATACTCATAAAATAGGCTTTTTCCAAGTGTACTTCTTATAATTTACATTATCTTTTCATTTTATTTAAATCGTTCATTAATGAGGTAATCGCTGCATCATCATGATTTCAAAAATAATTTAATTTATTTAAAGTCTAAAAATTATAAAAAAAATACTATGATGTAAGAAATATTTATATATTTCCAATGACTATTTATAGTCTAAGATATCATTTATGTAGACAAAATTAAAATTAATTTATTTAGGTGTTACATACTTTGGTTACATTTTACTATCTTTAAAAAAATATGATAAAAGGTCACTATCACACTAAAGTGATTCCATGGGGTCCCAAGGTTGGAAAAATGCATCCCATGGTCGTCCATGACACCACCAATAGAATGAGGACACATGGTGGGGTCATTTTATATTTTTATGATATTATTTTCTAACCCTTAATTACCTGATTACTAATTAAACACGATAATTAAAGATAATTATCGTCGTTACTATTCATAATGTCCAAAAAAAAAAGTGTCTTAATTACATAATCTGGACCTTATGATTCCAAATATTGAATCCATTTTATCAAATTCAAAAGTCATAAATTGTAGTAATTAATTTAAAAGTAAATCTCATTGTCAAAACAAAAGACGGATTTTTAAGAAGTAAAATTCATCAAAAGATTGACTTATTTTTACATCTAATTGAAAAGTGAAATTACTTCAAATGAACAAAATTTTATTAAGTGTTAGTAACATAATTCAATTATACTTTAAAAACAATTAAAATTACAATCTAAATATATAAATAAATTGGATGAAAAGGTAGTTTTGAATTAAAAACTGTATTTTCACTATTCATTAAATAAAACATTATCGGAAAAATACCAAAAATTAACCCTAAGATATATTTGATATTTAAAATTCCAAAATGATATCCATTTTACCAAATTAAAAACATAGAAGTTTCATTAATAAATCGTATAGTTAATTCCCGCTGTCAAAACAAATAACGGGTTTTTTTGAAGCAATATCTATAAAAATTTTGGCACTTGTTTATGTCCATTTTCTAAGTGAAATTAATTATATTTACCACCATTGAATTAAATTGTAAAAATATATTCTAATTAAAATTTAAAACCAATTAAAAAATAATCTAACCATATATTTAAATTAGATGAAAAGGCAGTTTTGATGTAAAATGCAATATTTTTCACTATTCATTAAAAAATATGAACATTGTCAGAAACATACCAAAAATTTAACCAAAGTAAATTTCAATATCCCAATAATGAAGAATAAGTTTGTTTTGAAAAATTGAGCTTATAAAATTTTCAAAAGTTAAATTTAAAAAAATATCTCCATCAAAAGGAGGTAAAACAATCTTTTAAAAATATTAGAGTATTTATTCTTAAAATTGGATTCATTTGGATTTTAAGCCTCTAACATTTATTGGATAAATGTTAAAATATTTAAAAAATATATGTAATCATTTTGTAGTTATTTCTGTTCATTCCCTCCATTACAACGGCTAGGCGTTAACTATTATAATATTGTTATATTGTTAGTGTGCAACGTAAGATTTCAAAGAAACTAGTTGTTGCGTATTGGGTATGCCATCGAGCATAGAATTCCCTTTAAAGTAATAATAACATTTTATTCACAAATATTGATAAACATTAGAATGTAATATTATTTATTTACCTGGGATGTTACATTAGGTGTAGTGTTTTTATTTTCTTTGGCTGGATAATATTCATGTGTTGGTATGAATACTAGGAACCTTTCAATATTTAGAACAGAAAATATATTTTTTATGAAAAAATTAAAGAAATATAAAGATTTTACTTAGTTCACCATTAAAAGATTCTTTAAGAAGAATACACCAATGTTATGTTGATGTACCAGATTTAATAACTTCTCATTATATATGATTACAGAGTTTTTGAGGTACACACTATCAATAAAGGGGAACAATAATGTTCCTAGCCCAGTTCTACCTCATTTTACTGGAACAGATTGTGACATGAACTCAAGTATGTCTCCCCATATGTGAGAGTATTCTGAATAGTAGAGAGGGTCTAGGGAATATAATAGAGAGACTATACCCTCTGGAACAGAGTGAAAATCAGAATATAAAAAAGTTAAATAAATTAATACAATCAATACAACAGATCAACAGAAATGACCCTAAACAATCCAAATATAATAAACCATGTCATTACATACTGCATGTTAAGCTGAATTTTGTGATAAAAGGAATATAATAAAACAACTAAATGAAATAATCCAAAAGTAAAGACTCTTGAAACTGGTCATGAATTCCAAACATGGTCCCAAATCTAAGCTCTAGTACCATCTTATAAATCAAATGATCAATCACATGGACCCATTACCTTATCCAACCAACATCCATGAAATCTTCTTGGGTGCCGAACGGTGGAATGAATAGGGTGTGAGTAAAAATATATAGTCCACCACCAATCAGGTTAAAACAAATCCAATATGAATAATAGTTCATGAAACAGTATGATATATATTTATTAATTCCTAATTATATTATGATAAGTATGTCGTTAATACAGTTTATTTCATGATTTATTACATAAAGATACACATAATACAATCTAAAAAGATCAAAAGGCCTAGTGTATTTGGGTAATTAGATAAAAAACAATAACATGAAATAGGGATTCAACAATATTATTTAAAACTCTTTAAAATTCTATTAAAATTCAATTTATCTTATAAAACATCATAGGATAAACTGGGGATTTACATGAGGAAGAGATGAGCTATAAAGCCCGATAAGGGAATAATTAAATAATAACATGATTAAAGTAATACTTGTGTGTCTATAGACATATCAAGATAACATAAATGGTGTGATAATCATAAATATGAACATCAATTCATGGTATAAGATGATGACATCAAGGAATTATAGGAATATAGAAACAATATAAAATATGAAATTAGAAACATAATTCAATGTTAACTGCCAAGAAATCATAACATGGTGTTTTTAAGATAAACTCATGTTCACCATACATGGTATATCATGAGATAAAAATATCATCCAATACATTTTATGGCTATATAATTCTTATTATAGCCATCACAATGATATCATGTACATATATTTGTATGACATGTATATCATACAAGATAAGAATGTCTTTAATAAATTTTAATTAGACAATTATGGAGTTTGGATTACATACATGGATTTCCATAATAAATTATAGATAGTTAAATCTAGGTTAATACCACTGATTTGAAATTGGGATGGGTATTCACTTCAAAAATGCTTGTTAATAAAAAATCATAAGATAATTTCGACAACATAGAAGGTGTACATAACGATTGATGGAAGGGTTTAATGAGAGTGAAATGTGTTATATCATTAGTTTTAAATCATATGAAAAAAACATATGTGTAGAAACAAAATCCAATATTAAAAATTGTAAATCAATTGTCATAATATAAATAAAGTGCTTGAATAAAAAGGACGGGAGAGAATCTCTAACCTCAGCATAGTAACGACTTAGGTAAAGGTTATAATGAGAGGGGATAAATGATATATCATTTTTAAAACAATAATTGGATAGTTAATGGATACTTATAAAGGCATTAATAAATAATAAATTGAGATTGAAAAGACCAAATAAAATGAAGGTGCTTGAATGGAAAATAAGAGAGAGATAGAGAGATCCCTTACCCTAAGAGGGAACTTCTAAAATTCTAATTGGAGCTTCATAATAGCTTGTGAAACCCTTAAGAGGGATTTAGAGAGGGATATAGAGAGTAAATTAATACTTAATTGGTTTTTAGTAAACCATAGTGGGAGGTCAGGTGGGTATTTATAAAAAAGATATGGGAATTGTTTATTAATTACTAAACTTAGGTTTTGGATAATTTATAATAAAATAAACAAAAAACAAAAAAAATCATGGTTTTTTACCCTAAATTCTACCAAATAGGAGTTGTTTTAAATATTTCATGAGTCTAAGAACTGAACATATTAAAATAATACCATTAATGATCTGGAATTGAGTCATGTTCATAAATAATTGATTTTAAAACCTTAAAATATAATATTGGTTTTGGAAGATTCATTAAAGGTTTATAAAATTAATAAAATAACTTCAAAAAAATATTATTTTAAAGGGGATAAGTATATTTGGTCTTTTATTCCCTTTATAGGACTTATTACACAACTTTTTATCCATTATGTTTTTATAATAAAGATTGTTTATTTATATAGTACTTAATTTTTACCCAGAAATTCGACTATCTTAGAAAATTATGGAAAATTCACCATTAACTAATTTTAAAATTATGGTTTAAAAAATAATATTTTATCAAAATAATTATTTTTATATTATAATTTGAAATTATAAATAATAATCCTTATTTATAAGAAAATATTTTTTTACAACATTAACAATTTTCTGGCCCTTATAAAGTTTACATTGGACATCATTAAATTATATTGTCATTTGTGTATAAATAAACATAATAATATTATATGAAAGTAATATTTATCTAAAAAATTGAACTTATCCAAAAGAGTGTTAAACGTTATAGTTTTCAAAAATACAATTTTGGTTTCTTCATTTCAAAATATACTTTTCATAAACTCATGTATAATTGTATATATAAATTAATAAAGAAAATGGATAAAAATAATAATTATTTTAAAACAAATAAAACATGAAAGTTTATACTACTTTGTCCTAGATATATCACCTATTATTACCTTACCACACACCCTAAGGGTAAGGTGTGTGACGGTGGGACTTTCTTGAGGTTGTTCGACGATCATGGCTTGGTATATGATCTCGATAAGCTTGAAATTCTCCCATAAATGATTATGTTCATATTTCAGTGGTTAAATATCAGCTTGGGATTAGTCAAGGGGAAATCCAAGTGATACCATATCCCTCATAATCTCTGGTAATTGGCATTCTGAGGGTAAAATATTATAGGTCGAGGTCATCACTTCTTTAATCTCTATCAATTAGAATTTATCATGACCCTTAATACATACTTCTAATAATGTTCACTATAGAACCACTATATTATCAATGATTATTTATATCCAATATACTATATTTTTTAACATTATAAAATAACCAAATTATTGATTTTGTTTTCTATAACTGCATTACTTAATAAAGAATATGTTTATTCAAAAATGGAATTTCATTTATAAAATATCAGGTCATTACATTCTCCCCCATTCCGAAATTTTTCCCTCAATATTTCATTTCATATCATAAAACAGATGAGAGTAATTCAGTTTCAACACCATTTACAATTCTCATGTTTGTTCCTCACACTTTTCGTTCTGCCAAAATGATTTTACTAGTTGAGTTGTCTTGTTTCATAGAAATTTTATATAAATCTAATATCCTTATTAGATTCTCCTCATATGAAATATCATTTCCTATGGGTACCACATCTAGATTTTTTACAGGTGATGGGTCTAGAATGTACTTCCTTAAGAGGGATACATGGAACATGTCATGTACTTGGGATAGGTTTAGTGGGAGTGATGTTTGATTGGCCAAAAATATGATGCAATCAAGGATCTAAAGGGGGTTGATGTAACTTGGAAAAATATTTCCCTTCTTCCCTAACCTCATGAATTTATTCCAAGATGATATTTGAAGGAATAATTTATCTCCAACCACAGAATCTAAGCCTCATATATGATTTTTAGCATAGATTTATTTTTCAATTTGTGTGGATTTCATATAATGTTGAATGTTTTGAACCTTCTCTATCATCACTTGGATAATATCATGACCCATAAGCTTTCTCTCTCTAACTTCATCCCAACATGTTGGATTCTAACACCACTTCCCATAAAGAGATCATATAGTTTCATTTGAATGCTAGAATAGAAACTATTATTATATGTGAACTCTACTAGGGGAAGGAACAAATCCCAATATCCTTGTAAATCCATTGACATGATATCAACATATCATATAGAGTTTTAATTTGTCTCTCATACTGAACATTCATCTATGGGTTATAAGTATTACTGAAATTAATCTCTGTACACAATTCTTACTAAAGTCTTCTCCAAAACATAAAGGCAAACCTTGAATATCAATCAAATACTATAAAGAGTGTCACTACAAGTTTTCTTACAACTTCCATTATGTATATACTAGTGAGTTAGTAAAGAAATAAATATTCCTTGATAGAAATAAGATGCAGTGACTTTGTAAGGCGATCGACTACCACCTTGATGGAATTATTTCCTTTATATGTCTTGTGGATTCCAATGATGAAATCAATGGTTATGTTTTCCCATTTACATATTGATATGGTTAATGGTTTCATCATACCCTTATACTTTTATCGGTTGACCTTGAAATTTCAATATACCAAGAATCAAGATATAAAATCTACAGTCTCTATATTTATGTTATCCTGCCAAAAAACTTCTACATATCTCTATACATCATAGTACTTACAGGATGAATAGTAAAGGATGAACTATGTGAATCATCTATAATTTCCCTCTTAAGTTATGGTTTTTATGGGAAATATATATGGGCACCAAATCTTATGACTCCACCTTTAGCAATGTTGAAATCCATAATATTTACTACCTTTTCTATATATTCTCATTATATTTTTTGGTCTCCCTAGTCCTCTCAAGAATGGATGGTTGGAAAATTATTTTAGCAAGGTAGGATGAAGTCCCTTATATGATTTCAATGTCCAAATAATTAATTTCAAAAAATATTGAATCCTATTAAATTCATCATTTATAAGTTTCGGGATTATTTTTACTTAGAGAAACTACTACTTTGTTCACCATCCGAGGATATTAATAGATTGAACAATCAGAATCTTTGATCAGATCTAACGAACTTCATTGGTACGTATTGATCTCATATTTCGTGAATATATACTTGAGTATTTTATAATACATATCTACAACACACTTGAATCTATATAGATAATTACATAGAATCATTAATGTAAATATCATTATAATAAATTCCAGATCATGATGGGTTGGGTTGTTACTCTCATGAATCTTTAAATGGTGGGAGGCATATGCTATCACTTTTTCATCTTACATGAGTACTAAACCAAAACCGATTTTTGACACATCATTGTAGATCACAAATCCTTCCCCACAAGTGTGTAATATTATCACATGTGTAGTGATGATACTCTTATTTAACTCTTTAAATATCTCCTCACATTCAACAGTCCAAAAAATATTCACTCCATTTAGAGTTACCATGGATATGGGTCTTGAAAATCATGATAATTTTCTCAAAAATAGATGATAATACCCAACTAATCCAACGAAACTACATATCTACATCATAAATGTTGGTTTGGGACATCCTTCAATTGCCTGTATCTTTGAAGGATCCATATTTGTTTTTTCTAGTGATAACATGCCCCATGAATGTTACTTTCTCTAACCAAAACTCAAATTCATTGTACTTCACATAAAATGTTACCATTTAAAATGTATTCAGTATAAAATTAAAATAATACTAATTTTCCTCATTGAATTTAGAGTAGATGAGAATATTTTCTTTTAAGATTGCCATCAATTTATCAAGCTAATCCATAAATAATCTATTCATTAAGTTTATAAAGATAGATGGAGGATTTGTGAGTCCAAATGGAATCACTATGGACTCATAGTGCATGAATATTGTACAAAATGTATTCTTTTAGATATCCTCCATATTCACCTTTAACTAATAATATCTCAACTAAATATAAACGTTAGAGAAGTATTTGGATCCATGTAGCTGATCGAACAATTAATTGATTCATGGTAGAGGATACCTTTTCTTTATTGTGATATTTTTGATCTTATGATAATCAATGTAGAGGCACAATAACCAACCTTATTCTTTATGAAAATGATTTGTTCACACCATAGCGATTCACTTAGGTATATAAATCCTTTATCTATATTCTCTTATAGCTTCTTATTCATACCTTCAATTTCAATGATTTCCATTCTATATAAAGTCTTGGATATTGGAAAAACGTTGTTTATAAGTTTGATTCATAACTAAACTTATTGGCTATAAGTAAGACCAAAAAATTCTTTGGGAAACATATCAATGTATTCCTTCACAATGTAAATGTCTTCAAGGATGATATTTTCCTTAGCCTCTATTAGTTGAGATTGATATAATTTCCCAAAAAGAAATAATATCCATTCTTAAGATGATGATTCCAAAGGATATTTATCCTCCTACCTGTAATTATATATAATTAAAGGAATATTTTTGATACATAGGGTGATTTCCTTCTATCAAAAATTAATGTTGGTGTCATACAAGAAAATTCAATCCATGTTGAGAAATGAATCAAATTTTATTAAAGGTAGTATCATATGTTTTTCTGGGAATATTAACTCACAATTACGGATAGGGGATAGGTTATATAATTAGGATGAAATAATTTCCCCATTTTCTATTTTCATCGATAGCTCCACTTCTAATTTTTGAGGTGGTGTCTAAATAGTTTTATTAAACTTGGGTGATATGAAAAAATACATAGAACCATAATAATATATGACATTTAATGTTCTTAAATTGAAAATAATAATTCCTTTCACTATTTAATTCTGGTTATAATCATTTACTTCATCGAAAAGAGACATAGTGATGATAATATTTAAACTATTAACCATATAAAAGATAAAATATGAACATTGAAGGTATAAACCATAACTAACATAAATTCCTTAACCTATGAATTTCAAGGTTTCAATATACGTTATCCATTGCCTATTTATTAACATTATTTTTATGGGAATTTTTGTTCTATTCATAGTGGTTCGTAAATAAATTGTGAATTTAACAAAGAATATCCTTCAAGAGATTCAAACTATGTGTGTAGAAAGGTAACTTAATTATTCACTAGGTGACGATGGAGTTAATACCTAATTCACCCTTTTTGAGGTTATTAACCCTGGGTACAACTATGTTAGAGCCACATCCACTTTTAGTATCAATATAATGAGTTTTTTTATTGTAAACCACATACTATACACTTTACCAAAATTTAGGGATTATTTCCTATTTCTAGTCTCATACCTAAAGATTTCACTATGATTTTAGAATCCTAATCCCTAAAAATAACTATTCTTTTCTTTCATACCAACTATGAAAATTCATATCATTAAGAACATTATTTCAAGATTTTTTATATAAAGATACACAAAATACTATACCAAATGATAAAGTAATAATGTATTTGGGTAGTTAGACACATAACATAATAACTTGAAACTGTGATATAAAACATTATTTAACACTCCTTAACATGCTCTTAAAATTCAATCACTCTTCTAAAATAGCATGAGATAACCTGGGACGTACATTATAAAGGGGTGATTTATAAAGCCTAGAATAAGAATAATAAAATAATAACATGATAAAACCAATAAATTTGAGTCAATAGGCATATCAAGATAACATACATTGTGTGAGAATCATAAACATGAATATAAAAGTAAGATATAGTATGATAACATCAAGGTGACATAGGAATGTAAAAACAACATAAAAAATTAAATCATAAGTATAAGTCAAGGATTACCACTTAGATTTCAAAACATAATGATCATGTGATAACCCCACATAAAACATACATATTATCTCATGAGATAAAGATGTTACCCAAGTCATTGGAGGGAAATAAAATTTTGGGCCCACCCGTCACATTCATATCATGTACATGCATTTGTATCCAACATATATTATACAAAATAAAAATATATTTAATAAATATTATTCCCATGATTAATGAATTTGGGTTAGATAAATTAAACTCCCTAATAAATTATGGATATGTACATCTAGGTGAATAACCTTGAGTGTAAATGGGGATGGGTATTTACTACACAACTATTTGGCAGCATAACTGGTGTATATAATAATTCATATAAGTGTTTAATAATATTGAAACGTGGTATCTAACTACATGTACATCATAAGGATAGTAAACTTTATATGTAAAAACATATTACAATAATAAAAAATGGAAATCAAGTGGTATAATACAAATAAAGTGCTTGAATAATGAGAATAAGGAGGGAATCCCTTACTTCAGAATAGTAAGGGCTTAGGTAAAGATTATAATGAGAGTGGGTAAATTTTATATATTTTTTAGAACATTAATTGGATAGTAAATGTATATTTATAGAGGCATTAAAACATAATAAATTAAGATTCAAAAAGGCTAAATATAAAGAAAGTAATTGAATGGAAAAGAAGAGAGAGTGAGATCACTTAACTTGAGATGGCTCTTCTAAAATCCCAGGAGGAGCTTCTTAAGAGCTTGAGAACAACTTGGGAGGTATTTAGGGAGGTATAGGGAGTGGAAAATAATTATCAATGTTCTTTTAGGGAAGATTAGTGGGAGGTTTTGTGGGTATTTATAGAAAAAGATAAGGGAATTATTTATAAATTTATAAATTAAGGTTTTGGACTATACATAATAAAATAATAAAAAAACATATTCCCATGGTTTTCCCATGGTTTTGGATTAAGAGGAGTGTTTATAAGTATTTTATAATTATAATAACTTATTATATTAAAATAATACCATTGGTGATGTGGTAGTGAGTCATGCTCGTAAAGAATTGATTTTAAAACCTTAAAATGTAATATATGTTTTGGAGGATTCATTAAAGGTTTATAAAATTTATCAAATAACTTCCAAAACATATTATTTTAAAGGTAAAATAGATATTAGGTCCTATATTTATTTTTTAGGATTTATTTCACAACTTTTGTCCCATTATTATGTCATAATATAGATATTCTATTAATATCATATTTAATTTTAACCCAACAATTCGACTATCTAGATGAATTATGAAAAACTTAACTCTTTCTAATTTTTACATGCCAATTTAAAATAAAAAATATATTTTATTAAAATAATTCTATAAATTTGAGAATTCACACTTAAATAAAAATACTTATTTGCTGGAAAATAATTGTTTTTATGACTACAATAATTTTATAACCCATATAAAGATTACATTGGACATCATTAAATTATATTATCATTTTTATATAAATTAAAATATTAATATTATATGAAATTAATATTTATTTCATAATTCTTGAATTTATCCAAAAGATTAAAAACCATATATTTTCTAAAAACACAAATTTAGTTTCGTTTTTTTTAAATATAATTTTCATCAACTCATATATAATTATATATATAAATTAATAATAAAAAGGGATAAAATTAATCATTATTTTACTAAAAATAAAACATAAAAATTCAAACTACTAGGGTCTAGAAACATAACCCCTTATTACACTTGTGTATGTCCTCAGGATGATGTGTACGATGGTAGCACTTACTTGGGGTGGTTTAAAAAACATGGTTTGGATCATGATCTCAATAATATTTAACTTCTCATGTAAATGGTTTCTTAAAAATTTTTAGTTGTTGGATTTTATATTTTTATTGGTAATGGGAAAATATTAGTGATATAATCTCCCTCTAAAGCTCAAATAAATGTATATTATAGGGTATGATCCTACTGGTCAATTTCATCACTTCTTCCATCTCTGTCAATTAGAAATTATCATAATCAATAAGATATACGAATCTTAACAATCACTGTACAATAATTATATTATCAATGGATATTTAAATTTGACTAGATATATTTTATAATGATCCAAAATAACCAAATTAGTGTATGATTTTTCTATAAGTTGATTACTTAATAATGAATTTATTTATTAAGAAGGTTAATTTTATTTTTAAAATTATTTTTTGTTTCATAAATGAATAACATTTGTTCATCCCATTGACCCTTGATCTTCTGGTTGACACCTGGGGTCATTCGTACCTACTTTGGCATGATGTTGGATGGCTCTGTCTATAATTAACATCTTCCAAGAGGATTTATATGCTAAGAAACCATCACAAATAACATTACCCATGCCAAGAATATCATTTTAAGGTGTATTACCCATGATATGCGTGAATTACACATATGAAGTTTCAATGAACCCAATGTGAATTCCCATTCTAGGGCCACTTGCATGCTCATAGGAAATCAGACCCTATGAGAGTTCCCATGATTAGGGTGATTTAAAATTTCATATGAAAAGTAACAAGAGACAATGAATACAAGAATAATAAACATGAAAAACATGTTAACATATACCAAATTAGTTTAGTCACACTAGTATCCATTTATCATGTTATTTATTCCATTATTCCCAGTACCAATTTCATGAGAAATATACTAATGACAAACCAATTACCATTTTCATACCATGTTAAAAATTCTCATAACAATTTTAACAAATCCAATTCATATTTCATTTATGCCCATTTACCTATTAACATGTCAATATGTCATTATTCTATCAAGAAATTTTGATAATTTAATTCCATACCAATTATTTATTTACAAGATAAGCGATCCAAGTAAAATATCAAATTTTTTTTTAATATATTTCAATAACCAAACTACACATACTTTTATAGTATTCCATGTTTAAAATTTCCATTTTGAAACCATTATCAAGGTTGGTAAACCATGTTGGGTGGACTCAAGTCCAAGTATAATTCTCCAAAAGAGACTACAAGATCCATGGGAGGTCTTGGAATTAAGATTCAAGGAATTCCATAGGATTTCAATTAAGATAGGTCATGCACATGGTGTGCTGATGTGAACACACCTTTTTCACATACTATATTATTAAAAAAACTTAGGGAGATATTTTAGACCACCTTCCTAAATAAAATAAAGAAGTATCCAAATATTAAACATCTAGATCAACAAAAAACACCTTGGTTCCTAATGTACAATGATAGGTCCATCACCTCAAGGATAAAAGAACAAGATATAAGAATAAAACAATGGGAATTCACTAATTCCAAGAAATACATACCAATTAAATATATCTAGATAAAATTATGTATCAAGGAACCATGATAATGTGTTAGAGATTCTAGAAAAACCCTAGAAAACTCTTTCTAGTTTTTAATCCCCATTTTGGATTGAAGGAGGGGGATAAAGAAAATAAATATGGGTATCTAGGGGTAGAAATATAATTATATCCCTTGTTTTCATGGTTGAGAGTATCACCACCAGCTAACTAGTGGTGTTGGGAAGAGAGAATGCATCATTAAGAACCCCACTAGATGATATATGATACTCCTATAGAAGTAAAATTATACTTGGATTCCATAATATGTCGAGTGTGTCTAACCTACTAGCCAATGGGATTCCTATAGCCATACTGGGATACTAACCCTTCTACAGGCTTACTGGTGTACTCCTCCCACTATTTGGTGCCATTGTAGTATTCTCGTTACTACATGACACTACCAAAATTTGAAAAAATTCTTCTACCAATATCCTAAAAATCTCCTAAACCTCATCTTTAATTGGTTACAAGGTTAGTTTAAAGAAAAAATAAATAGTTCAATATTTACTTAAAGAGATTCAACATGGAACAATAAGAGAGAAGTAATTGGTAAAGAGAAGGTTCTTACAACCTCTCCACCATATAATAGATCATCCTTGAGATTTAATCTCAAGTATCACTTATAGATATATGTGAAAAACTTGAGCCACTACACCCACATATGTGACTCTCTCTCTCTAAGGTATGTTCTTGAAAATGCCCATGCTGCCACTCCACTCACATAAAAGAAACCATATTTCCTTGAATATTTCTCTCACTATAGTATATGATATATATTATATGATCCTCCAATGATGAATCAACATCAAGTTTACCATCATCAACATCTTACACATGAGAAGTTTCATGTTGATATCTCTGAAGTTGTGACGCATAAAGCATTTCGTACATGGAACTACAGAACTATGGAAGAGCTAATAATTATTTCACTAGACTGGTCATATCCATTATCTTAAAGGGAGTTAAAAACTTGGGTGTTATATTTTCATACTTATGTATATGAAATTTACTAAACTTGGGAAACACCCATAATAAGACCCAGTTACCAACCTCAAATTCCAAATGTATCCTCTGATGGTCTTTTTATGATTTTTTTCCTACTCTTCATGGTTTTCCAACCAACTTCTGATCAATCAAACCAATTTACATGTATCTTATATGATACTAGGTTCATAAAATACTAACTCACCCTCCTCTAACTATAAAAATATTAATTTAATGATCTTCCATAAGAATCCTTGAAATGAACTATTTGGATTTATGCCTAGAAGCTATTATTATAGTTGAACTCCATGAGTTCCATGTACTACTCCCAAGAACAATCTTATTCAAGAACATAGGATCATGACTTATCCTCTAGAATCTAAACCATCCATTTGGATTTATTTTTAGTCTATGGATAATAGTTTGTGTATAGAATAACTTTTCATCCCAATGCCCAATAAAGGCTCTACTAGAACCGTGACATAAAACAGAGATATCAATTAGATTTAATGTTCTATGAAACACCTTGAATTTTAACTATCTCCCACAAATAGAGGTTACCTAGATTATTGATGGTGAAGGTATCCTGATAGAAAATAAATGGTCTACCTTCATCTGTCGATCCATGATAACCCAGATTATATCATTCTTTCAATGTATTCTAGGTAAACCCATCATGAAATCCATAGTGATATCATCCCACTATTATTATAAAATGGGAAAAGGTTTTAATGCACTATATGGTCACTGATGTTTAACCTTAACTTACCAATAGGTGAATCATTGGTCCATGAATCTTGTTATCTCCTTCATCCCTAGCCACCAGTATCACCTATAAAGATCACAATTACTCTTTGTCAAATTTAGATTCACCTCCCACTTAAAAGAATAAAATTGCCTTACCTTCCCCTTACATGTTTCTATAGGAACCTAGATATGTCCATGGAAATGAAAAACCTCATTTTTGTCAAGTAACCAACGGGGTGGTGGATCCTCACTATATATGATCTACCTAAGGTATAGAACCATTATATTAGACAATTGTCTTCTATTATTCCAATATATAATAATAAGAACAACATACATTGATGTCAGAGTCACTCACCCATGAGACTCATAAACATATAGATGTATTTATTCAAGTAATTCCATCATCCTATACTCCCCCATAGGATTTCTACAATTCCTGTAATAACCCAAACTTTTATTAATGAAAATTATTCTTGATCTAATTAAATGTCTTATTATGTAAAATGGTTATATAACATATGAACTTACTTTGTTTTATGTTTTGGGATTTTAAAATACCATTAAGAATTATTACTGTTTCTTATATAGTTTTTGAATAGTGACCACATGATTAGTATAAATATAGGGCTTTAACAAATCCAATTTACTAAAACAAAGGAAGTGATGGCCTCATTAAGTAGAATTGCTCTGTAAAAATCCCATTTTTTAGAGCTTGGAAAGGATTTGGAGTCACTGGGTTTCATTCTTGACCAAGCCCAATCTGAACTTCAACACGTTAAGCTTGAATGGAACCACCTATTGGAGAAGTGGATGTTATTAGAGATTACCACCCGAGCAATGTTATTTGAGCCTCCCCAAGAGTCTGTCACCATCGCACACATTACCCTTAGGTCTTATGTGGGTGTTATAAGGGGTTATGTAAAAATAACCTAGCACTATGATTATGTTCATTATTTTTTATAGAATAAATAATATACATTCATTTTATTATTATTACTTTCTAAATAGTTTTTAAAGCACAAAAAGTATTTTTAGTTAATATTAAATTACGAAATCTATTTTTATGAATTAAATGATTTTTTAATTAAATAATAATTTAGTAAAATATTATTAATAAATTAATTTTTATTAAATATAAATTATCGTATAATTTTTATGAATACAATTGTAATTTTTATTAAGGTTTGAAAGTTGTTTTTCCCAAAACCCATGAATTTTCGATAAATGTTGGTTTTTATTTTAAAAGTAAAAATTAAAATATTTATAAAAATATTTAGATAAAATAAATATTATTTTTTGAATCAGGACATCAAAATTATCCAATGGTGAATTGTTCATAATTTTTCGAGACAATCAAATTTTTGGGTAAAAATTAAATACTGTTTAAATATATAATGTGTTTATAACATCATAATGACCCAATGGTGAAGTAATAAAATACAATAAATGGTATTTTAGTCCAATATATGTTTTACCTTTAAAATATTGTAATTTTAGGTTTGTTTTATTTATTTTACAATGCCTTAGTGGACCCTCCAAGGCTTATAAAACATTTTAACATTTTAAAATGATTTCCTTGAAAGTGTGACTCACCTCCACATAAGAAAGCATAATATTTTAATATTTCGGCCATTGGCCTTATAAAATAATTATTTCTACTCCACTTTGTAAAATACCATTGGAAAAACCAGGGGATGGTTTGTGGTTTTGATTAGTTTAATGTGTGGCGTCCAAAACCTAAATAATAAAAGAATTCCCTCTCATTTTCTATATAAACCCACTAAATCTCTCATTCCTCTTCACTAAAACCATTTGGAGCTCAACTAAACTCTATCCTATTCTATCTATAATCCTCCCAAGATTCTCCTAGCTCCCAATAATTCTCTCTCAAGCCTCTCCCAATCCATTGGGATCACACTTCCAAGTAAAAGATTTCTTCCTCTCCCATTTTTCCCAAGTATCTTTATGTTTCTATACCCTTGTATTTTTAATTGAAAGTGTTGGGGTATGATTTATTACCCCCCATTACTTATTTTATTATGTTTTAATGATGATATACCTCTTTATATCTCATTAATTTCTCCCATGATCACCCATTACCATGCTGAAATTCTGTAAGGAATTTCTCTCTTCTCATTTTCATTCAATAAATTCTTTTGTATTATGAATCTAAATTACATTAACTATGTTGGAAAATGTATATATATGACCCCCTTAAATTCCATTTCTTTTACATATTATTATATAACCCTTTATCTCTCATCAACCATTTTTATTAATTCTTATGTCACGTTGTTATGCTACCAAAATAGCACTGCGATTTTCCAAACCAAAGTCATCATGTAGTGAATACCATGTCTATTTCTATATCAAGGGTATTCACGTTTATGAACATTTACTTATTTATTGTATAGTTTCATGTATGAATTATGCATTCCTTTATTGTGGAATAAATTATTATGTTTAATGAATCCATTTTGTATGATCTATGTGGTACACTTATGCATGAAATGAAATGATTAAAAAGGGTGTGCCCAAATAGTGCTCCAATACATTGGGTAAATATTATTATCATGATACATCAAGTAAAATTAGGTTTTATTCATGCTAATTCAAGTTAAATGAGTTTTTACTCATTCTCCATGGGAAATTATCCTTGGATCATGCTAATAGAATGTTAAATGTTGTTGCCACATTTCCATGTTATGATAATCATGCTATATCATGACTTTATGTTCATGTTTCTCTTATGCTCCATTGATATGCCTATTTCCTAACATTTAATATATTCTTCATGTTATTATTTTTTTACTCCATTATGGGTATTTTTATCTCAACTTTTTTTATGCATGTCCTCAGGTTATCCTATATAATGTAAGTGCAAAGGAATGTGTGTGGTCATGTAAAAGAAGTTTTCCATAAAGATGTATATTTCATGTTTTAAGTTGTTTTGTAATGTTACTAATCCCTAGATACACTATAAATCTCAATATTCAATGTTTTATCAAGTGAATATTTTATTTAATAAATTATGTTTAAGTGTGTAATAAAGATCAGGGTTGTTATAGTTGGTATCAGAGGATAGGTTTAGTTATTTTTAAGATTAGTATTAGAAAATCCAAGTAAAATCCTTAGGGATAAGACTAAGTATAATAGAAACATCACTAAATTTTTGGGGGTATTTATTATGTATTTTATCAGGAAAATACCTCCATGTTTGGATACGAGCACATAGAGGCAGCTCTGGTACAGATGTGTCTAGGGGTAAAACCCAAAAACACAGCAATGAGCTTGACTCGAATGGGAACTATTGCACCACAATGGGCCTTGTTGTACTCTTGGTTATGACACTCTTAGGGTATATGCTTTATTAAATTCATAATATTAGTATGAACCATTATTAAGGGAATTAAAAAATACCCAAGGAATATATGTTGGGAATTAGATCATGGATAACTTAGATGAAAGCCTATAAATTCATAAGTTAAGGAAATAAATGTAATTTATAAGTTATCCCTTTTTTCATTGGATTCCCCTTTATGTGTTACCACTAACTTTCCTTTTATTCTATCTAATGGATGGTAATAAGAGGAATCTAGCTAACAACCGATGTGAAGATCAATGTGATGATTGTTCTAATGAGATGCCCAATCTGATTAGAGCAGGAAACGTGAACTTTGTGTTAGAATGGTATGTATGAGTATGATATACTCTATAATACCAAATGTAGGATCGAATATGTAGAATGAGATACAAATACAATAGGGGGTGAATTGTATACTTTAAAAAATTCCTTTGGAACTTTTAGAGATAACCAAAATTCACAACACCACTATGTTCTAATAACTTGCTTGATTCTGGAAAAGTGATTCTGGAAATGAAACTTAACAAAAGTTTACACCAAATTAGATTCTACCTTAAAGCATATAGAATATAACTAAAAAATATTAAAAGTATGAGTATGTATAATAAATTTATACTTTCTTCAACAATACAAATACAATGAAAAAACAAAGTAGTAAAACTACAGGTAACAAGTACAAACTCTTTTAACACAAAGAGGAGGGTATCCAACAATCCTGGATAAGAGGTCCCTTGATTTATACTTTCAAGAAAGTCTGTCTTTCCCAAACCCAGGTAAGCCCTCAATCCAAAGATCGGTATCTTTCTTGCTATCCCCGCAAGCCCTCTATTTGTAAGGAAACCGGCACCTCTAACTTCACAACTCGAATTCTCTGATTTCAAAGAAATCGAACCGATGCACGAAGAAAATCTGCACGAAGAAGAGTTTGAACGAGAAGTTAAAAACTGTATGCATGAAGCTTAAGAGTTTATAAGAGCCTCTCTCTCTAGAAATCACTTCAACAATACTTTGTCAAAGTTCAGTGTTGTAAAAAGTTGTGAGCTCCTTCAAATGAGATCCTATTTATAGGCATAGCTCCAACAGTCGGATCCCTCCTCCAACGGTCATATACTTCCTTAAATTTTAGAGGGACCTGTACACGTGTCACTCAAACAATGGTTAGCGAGTAACTGAAATCACGACATCGTTTTATAACTAAACAGGTGAAATAATTACCAAAATATGATATTTGGAATGTAAGTAAGTGAAAGTTCGGAGTCTAAGTAAAAATTGAATTCAGAGTCTACAACACAAGGATATTCAGATTCTGTTTTTAGGAATTCGGAACCTGAATTATATAGAATTACAGATTTTGACTTTTAAGGAAATTCGGAGTCTAGATTCACCAGAATTCGGGACCTGAACTTAAAAATTTCGGAGTTAGAGTTCACGAGACTTCAGAGTCAGAACTAATAAGATTTCGGAGTCTGTATTCAGAGAACTCGGAGTCAGAACTTGGAGAAGTTCATAACGAGAATTCGTAATCGGAATTTGGAGTCAAAACTTAGAAGTGTTTGTATCCAGAATTTGTAATCAGAATTCATAGTCGAACTTTTCATAAGTTCGTAGTCAGAATTCGGAGTCGAACTACATGAATGTTCATATCTAGAATTCGGAGTCGAACTTCATAACATTCATATCCAGAATTTGGAGTTAAACTTCATGAGAGTTCGTATCCAGAATTTGGATTTGAACTTCATGAGAGTTTGTAACCAGAATTCGGAGTCTTAAACAGAATGATTCATATCTAAGTATTATATGATTCCGAGGTTTTGGTTTCAATCCGATTTTTTCATTTAGAAAACAAATATGATTTGATCAAAGTAAACATGGTAAGGATAAATTTATTTATAGAAGGAAGTTTTTACTTATAGGGGTAAAATATAGGGTAAAATGAAATTTTCCTTAAGATAAGGTGTTTGTGATTTTCAAAACAAGAGGAATGGTCAAGTTCATAAGGAAACCTTAATGACTCAACAATCTCTCCCTTACATGAAGGAATGGAAAAGTCATAAGGAAAACCTTATTGACTCAACACTTTTCCACGATACTCTCTCAGTTAACTCAAGTTTTGAATAGAAAAATGGGTCAAGAGGAATGTTCAACCCCCCCCCCCAAGAAAGAACAATCCACAATCAAGAGCTTCATGAGACAAATGCCTCCTACTTTTAATGGATCATTTGATCCCTCAATCACTAGACAATGGATCAACTCCATTGAGAAGATCTTCTCCATCCTTCAATGTTCTGAACAATAGAAGGTACTTCTTGATGCTTATCGTATTCAATGGTGAACATTGAACAAAAATATGAATCTTGGGGAGGAGATTTAGGAGTTGGAATGGAAGGATTTCTAGAAAATGTTTTTTGATAAATATTTTCCTCACACCCTTCGACATAAGATGGAAAGATACTTCCTTGAACTTAAGAAAAAAAGACAAAAAATTCATCGGAGCGTACGAGGAAAACTTTACAAGGCTTGCACGATATGCCTATAGCTTTTTTGTTACCCCCGAATGTAAGTTTGTCCACTTCTTTGGTGGGCTAAAATGTAGCCTACGGAAATCCCTAGTGGTCCATGACTTTGAGAGCTATGAGAAAATTATCTGATGTGCCTGCAAAGTCGAATTAGAGATTGGTGAATCTCAGGGGTATCAAGGGGATAAGAAGTGTAAGGTGGAATTTAATTCTACCAGTTCTATGGATAAATCCAATGGTGCTAAAAAAATCCATCACCCCACTTGACAAAGGTGCAAAAAAAACACCTAAAAATTGCTTGAAGGGGATAATGAAATGATTTAGTTGTGGAAGATAAGGGCACCTAGCCATTAACTATCAGTGAGAAAAATCCCACTACTATGACAAAGGAGATAAATGCTCCATTCCACCCTCAAAACATTGTTAATTTCTTCAACTGCAAAGAACTATCGAACTTTGCAAACCAGTTCCCCAAGACAAGGGTTTTCGGAGGAAACAAACAACCTCCAAGGTAGAAAGGGTGGTATTTTTACATCACTACTTCCAAAGTGAACCCTGAAAACAAAGTGTTGACAGGTATGCAAGTTATTCATTCAATAATAGAGAATGTAATTTTTTATTCTGGTTCTATGCATTCTTTTATATCCCAAAAGTTTAGCAGAAAAATCCCAAAACCACCATAAATCATGGAAGTACAGATGTTGGTGAGAATTAAAAATAGGTAAATCATTGCATCCCATGAATATAACTCTTCTCCTATCAAAATTTGTGGATTGGACATCCCAGAGAACCTCATAATACTCTCTCTAGTGGAATTTGATGAAATTATTTTCATGGATTGGATTTCCTTATATAGAGACAACATAAATTTATATGAGAGTCAAATCACTCTCTATATGGATAATTGACCCCCAATTCTGTAAAAGTGCATAGAGGAGGATGAATCTTCTTTGGAACCATCATCTCAATCACGGATATTACTACCCTATAAGTGTGAATATCCTTCTCATATGATTATTTCTAAAAAAGTAACTATCCTTGAAGACATGCCTATTGTGAGGGAATTCTCTAAAGTGTTTTCCAAGGAATTTCTTGGTCTTCTTCCTAAAAGAGATGTTGAAATCTCGATTGATCTTATACCTGTGGTATTGCCAATATCCAAGAATCCATATAGAATGGTTTTTTTGAAGCTCGAGGATATGAAGAAACAAATACATTAGAATCTAGATAAAGGTTTTTTACACCCAAGTTTTTCACCATGGAGTGCACAATTCCTCTTCTTCAAGAAGTAGGATGGGTCAATGCACCTTTTCATTGATTATCGGGAGCTCAAAAAATCATGATTAAGAAAAATTATCCTCTACACTGAATTGATGACTTGTTTGATTAGCTATGTAGAGAATAATACTTCTCCAAGGTGGATTTGAAGTAAGGATATTACCAAGTAAGGTTGAAGAAGGAGGATATCCCCAAGACTACTTTTCATACAAGATACGGGCACTATGAATTAATAGTCATGCCTTTTATACTCACTAAAACTCCATAAATATTCATGAACATGATTAATATAGTCTTTATATATTACCTCAACAAATTTGTGGTATTTATATATGATATTCTAATATACTTCAAAACCAGGGAGGATAATGAGGATAATCTAAGCACTATACTAGATACCTTATGAAAGGATAAGCTCTTTGAAAAGTACAACAAGTGTGAGTTCTGGTTAATGGAAGTCACATTCTTGGGTCATATAATCACAAGTAATGGGATATTTGTGGATCCCTCCAAAATAGCTTTAATTGAGGGATGGACAAGGCCAACATCGATAACGAATATCTGTAGTTACTTGGGCTCAACTGGATATTATTTCCAATTTGTGAGAAATTTCTCATGATTTTCAAACCCTATTACCAAGATAAATCAGAAGGGTGTCAAGTTTTCTTGGAGTAATGAATTTGAAGATAGATTCAACGAGTTGAAAAGGAAGCTTATCACTGCACTTGTGCTCACACTACCCACAAGTGGAGAAATTTTTGTGGTATTCAGTGATGCTTCAAAGAAGGGATTGGGATGTGTATTGATGAAAAATGACAAATTCATTGCTTATGCTTCAAGACAATTGAAATTTAATGGAGAAAATTATCCAACACATGATCTAGAGTTGGTTGCAGTAATATTACCGTTAAAAATTTGGTGACACTATCTTTTTGGGGAGAAGTGTGAAATATATACACATCACAAAAGACTCAAGTATATATTCACATAGAAAGAGTTGAATACACACCAACAAATATGATTATAGCTGATCAAAGTCTATGACTTCCCAATCCATTACCACCCTGGGAAAGAAAACAAGGTCGAAGATGCCATAAGTATAAAGGACCCAATAATTTTATCATTGATGAGAATTTAAAAGGATCTAATCTTCATAAATTTGATGAATGTGGACATGGGAATCATAAATAAGGGAACATCATCAATCCTTTCACAAATTATTGATCAACCCACTCTTTTGGAAAGGTTAAAGGATGCTCAAAAGGATGATGGGGGAATTCAAAATAATGTTAAAACTATAAGAAGAGGGAAATCCTCATAATTCAATGTTAATGAAGAAAGAATTGTGATATTTGGGAAAATACTATGTGTTCCATCAATTTAAGAGTTGAAGAAAAAACATTTGGATAATGCACGTAGTTTGAATTTCTCCATTCACCTAGGAAATACAAAGATGTATCGAGATCTCTGAGATAATTTTTGGTCGGATAACATGAATAAGGTGATCATTGAGTATACATAAAAGTGTCTGGTATGTCATCAAGTGAAGTCTGAGAGGCATAAGTCTAAGAGGATGATGTAACCATTACCCATACCAGCATGGAAATGGGAGAAAATCACCATAGAATTCGTCATCGGACTTTCGAGGACATCCAAAGGAAACAATCCTATATGGGTTTTTATGGATCATCTTATAAAGACTAAAAACTTCATTACAATTTAGGAGGATTTCTAATTGGATCAACTAGCATAGATATATATCAGATGAGTGGCAAGGCTGAATGGAGTACCACTATTTATTGTATCTGATCGAGATCAAAGATTAACATTTAAGTTCTAAAAGATTATCCAATACACTTTTAATACTGATCTGAACTTTAGTACGGCTTATCATGCTCAAACTAATGGACAATATGAGCAGACGATCCAATAATTCAAATGGTTCTGTATAGATCCCTTTATGGGAAGAGGTGTGGAACACCAGCATGTTGGGATGAGGTTGGGTAGAAAAACTCCTAGCTCCAGAAATGGTTGAATAAATAGTGGAGAAGGTTAAAACAATCCAACAACACATTAAAGTTGTTCATAGTTGACAAAAGAGCTATGTTGATAATAATTGACGAGTCCTAGAGTTTGATGTTAGAGACATGGTATTCCTCTGCATATCACCATGGAAGAGAGTTGTGAGATTTGGGAAGAAGGGAAAGCTTAGTCCAAGGTACATCGGCCCTTTTGAGATCCTTGATCGCATTGGAGTAGTGGCCTATTGACTAGCACTCCCAGCGAACCTACCTCAAGTACATGATGTATTCCATGTATCACTCTTGAGAAATTAGATACCTGACCCAGCTCATGTACTCAATATAGAGGTGGTACCATTGGATAATGACCTCTCCTATGAAGAAAAGCATGTGAAGATCTTAGATCATAGGGAAAAAGTTCTATGAAATAAGACAATTCCCCTTGTCAAGGTGTTGTGGAAAAACCATAAGTTTTAAGAAGCAACATGGGAATTGGAATAATATATGAAGAAGAGTTACCCTCATCTGTTTTACTCTTGGAAAATGAAATTTTGAGGGAAAAAATTATTAAGGGGGGAAGATTGTAACAACAAAAACTTTTATTAATGAAAATTATTCTTGATCTAAATAAAAGTCTTATTATATAAAATGGTTATATAACATATCTACTTCTTTGGTTTTATGTTTTTGGATTTTAAAATACTATTATGAATTTTTACCGTTGCAAATATAGTCTTTGAACATTGATAAAATTATTAGTATAAATATAGGGCTTTAACAAATCCAATTTACTCAGACCAAGGAAGTGATGGCCTCATCCATTAGAATTACTCTGTATGAATCATATTTTTCATAGCTCAGAAAGTAGGTGGCATCATTAGCCTTCACTATTAACCAATATCAAGTAGAGATTCAATATGTTAAGCTAGAACGGAACCACCTACAGGAGAAGTGGAAGTTAATATAGATTACCACCCGGGTGATGTTATTTGAGCCTCCCCAAGATTCTATCACCATCGCACACCTTACCCTTAGATATTATGCAAGTGTTATAAAGGGTTATGTAAAAATACCCTAGCTCTATTATTATGTGTATTATTTTTTTATAGAATAAATAGTATACATTCCTTTTATTATTGTTACTTTCTAAATATTTTTTAAAGCACATATAGTATTTTTAGTTAATATTAAATTAAGAAATATATTTAAATGAATTAAAGTATTTTTGAATTAAATAATATTTTATAAAATATTATTACTAAATTAATTTTTATTAAATATAAATTATCATATAATTTTTATGAATACAATTGTAATTTTATTATGTTTTGAAAGTTGTTTTTGTAAAAACCCATGAATTTATAATAAATGTCAGTTTATATTTTAAAAATAAAAATTCAAATATTTATAAAATTATTTATATAAAATTAATATTATTTTTGGAATCAGGAAGTGGAAATTATCCAACGGTGAATTTTTCATAATTTTCTGAGTCAGTCAAATTTTTGGGTAAAAATTAAATACAGTTTAAACATATAATATGTTTTATGACTTCATAATGACCCAATAGTGTTTTAATAAAATACTATAAATGGGATTTTATACCAATATATATTTTACCTTTAATATAATTTGATATTATTATTTTTTGATTTATTTTACAAAGCCTTAGTTGACCCTCTAAGACTTATAAAACATTTTAACATTTTAAAATGATTTCCTTGAGAGTGTGACTCACCTCCACATAAGGAGGCCTAATATTTTAATAAGTTCGTCCATTATCCTCATAAAATAATGTTTTCTACTCCACTTTTTCAAAACCCATGGGCAAAAACCATGGTATGGTTTGTGTTTTTGATTAGTTTAATGTGTGGTGTCCAAAATCTAAATAATAAAGAATTCCCTCTCCTTCACTAAATAAACCCACTCAATCTTCCATTCCTATTCACTCAAACCATTTTGAACTCAACAAAACTCTTCCCTCCTCTCTCTATAATCATCCCAAGTATCCACAAGATCGCAAGAAGCCTCTCTCAAGCCTCTCTCAAGCCTTTGGGATAACACTACCAATTAAGGTATTTCTTCCTCTCTCGTTTTTGTTCAAGTTTATTAATGTTTCTATACCCTTGTATTTTCAATTAAAAATGTTGGGGAATGATTTTGAACCTCTCCCATACTTCCATACTTATTTTTTAATGATGATATACCTCTTTCTCTCTCATTAATTCCTCCCATGTACACCGGTTACCATGCCAAAATTCCGTAAGAAATTTCTCGCTTCTCATTTCCATTCAAGAAATTATTTTGTATTATGCATATAAACTGCATTAACTATGTAGGGACATGTATCTATATGACCCCCTTATAGTCCATTTTATGTAAATATTATGGTATACCCATTTATCTCTCATCAATCATTTTTATGATTTCTTATATCACATCGTTATGCTACCGAAATTCCACTGCGATTTTCCAAGTCAAAGTCATCATATAGTGAATACCATGCCCATTTATCAATCAAGGGTATTCACCTTTATGAACATTTAATTATTGATTATATAGTTTCATGTATGAATTCCAAATTTCTTTATTGTGGAAAAAATTATGATGTGTAATGAATCTATGTTGTATGATCTATGTGGCAAACTTATGCATGAAATGAAATGATTAAGAAGGGTGTGCCCTGATAGCACTCTAATGCTTTGGGTAAAGATTGGTATCATGAAACTTTAACTTAAATGTGGGTTTACTCATTCTAATTAAATTTCAATGAGGTTTTACTCATGCTCTATGTTCAATGAGCCCTGGCTCATGCTAATATCATGTTAAATGTTGTTGTCACATTTCCATCTTATTATAATCATTCTATATCATGCCTTTATGTTCATGTTTCTCTTATGCTCCATTGATATGATTATTTCCTAACATTTACTATATTATTCGTGTTATATCCTGTTTACTCCCTTACTGGTCTTTATAGATCACCTTTTTTATGCATGTCCTCAGGTTATCCCATGCAATGCTATGTATGAAAGAATGTGTGTGGTCATGTAAAAGAAGTTTTACATAAACATGTTTATTTCATGTTTTAAGTTTTTATGTAATGTTCCAAATCCCCAAAGACACTAGACCTCTCAATATTATATTTTGTATCAAGTGAATATTTTATGTAATAAATTATGTTTAAGGGTGAAATAAAGAGAAGGGTTGTTATAGTTGGTATCAGAGGATAGGTTTAGTTATTTTTTGGATTAGGATTAGATAACCTTAGTGAAAGCCTTAGGGATAAGAATAATTATAATAAAAACATCCCTAAATTTTGATGAGTATTGAGTAACTGGTTTATCAATAAAATACATCCATGTCTGGATACGAGCACATAGAGGCAGCTCTGGCACAGATGTATTTAGTGGTAAAACCCGAAAGCATCGCTTTGAGCTAGACTCGAACGGGAACTGGTGTATGACAATAAGCCATTATGCACTATTGGTAATGAAACTATCAAGGGATATGATTTGGTAAATTCATAAGCTTAGTATGAACTATTATTAAGGGAATTAAAAAACCCCTAAGAATATATGTTGGGAAGTAGATCATAGATAAGATAGATTGAAGTATAGAAATTCATAAATTAAGGAAATAAATGTAATTTATAAGTTATCCCTTTTCGTCATTGTATTCCCCTTTATGTGTTACCCCTAACATTCATTTTATTTCAGAAAATGTCTGGTAATAGGATGAATCATGCTAACAACTGATGCAAATATCAATGTGATGACTATTCTAATGGGATGTCCAATCTGATGGGAGAAGGAATCGTGAAATTTTTCATGATACTCTCCTAGTTAACTCAAGTTTTTAATAGAAAAATTGGTCAATAGGAATGTTCAACACCCCCCCCCCCCCACAAGAAAGAACAAGCTACAATTGAGAGATTTATGAGACAAATTCCTCCTACTTTTAATAGATCATATGATCCCTCAATAACTGAACAATGGATCAACTCCATTGATAATATCTTCTATATCCTTCAATGTTATGAACAAGAGATGGTACTTCTAGCTTCTTATCATATGGAGGGTGAATTTGATCAATGGTAGACATTGATAAAAAAAATATGAATCTTCAGGATAAGATCAAGGCATTAGAATGTAAGGATTTCTAGAAAATGTTTTTTGATAAATATTTTCCTCTCACCCTATGACTTAAGATAGAAAGGGACTTCATTTCCCTCAAGAAAAAAAGATGACAAATCCATCAGAGCATACAAGGAAAACTTCATAACTATTACACAATATGCCTCTGGCTTTGTTGTTACCCCCAAATTCAAGGTTGACCACTTCTGTGTTGGGCTAAAACCTAGACTACAGAAATCCCTAGTGATCCATGACTTTGATAGCTATGAGGAAAGTTTTTGATGTACCCTCAAAGTCAAAATGGAGATCGGTGAATCTCAGGGGTATCATGGGGATAATAAGGGTAATGTGGACTTTAATTCTGTAATTTTGATGGATAAATCCAACGGTGGTAAGAAAATCCAACACCCCACTTACCAAAGGTGTGGAAATAATCACCCCAAAAATTTCTTGAAGAGGATGAGAAAATTCGTTAGGTGTGGAAGAGAAGGGAATCGGTCCATTAACTATTGGCAAAAAAACAAGCTACTGAAACAGAGGAGAGGAATGTTCCATTCGACCCTCAACGTGTTATTCATTGCTTTAACTGCAAAGAACTAGGGCACTTCTCAAACCAGTTCCCTAAGCCAAGGGTTTTTTGAGGCAACCAACAACCTCCAAGGCAACAAGGGTGAGATTCTTCCATCACTACCACTGAAGTGAACCCCAACAACAAAGTGGTGATAGGTACACTAGTTATTCATTCAAGATTATCATACAGACTTTTTGATTCTATTTTTATGTATACTGTTATATCCCAAAAGTTTAGTAGAACAATCCCAACACCACCACAAATCATTGAAGTAAATATTTTGGTGAGAATAGAAAATGGGAAAATCATTGCATCCCATGATTATAAATCCTCCCCTATCATAATTTGTGGATTGAACTTCTCGGAAAACCTTATGATACTTCCTCTAGTGGAATTTTATGCAATTCTTAACATGGATTGGCTTTACTTATATATATCCAACATAAATTTTCATGAGATGGAAATCACTTTCTATATGGAGAATCGACCCCTGATTTTGTAATAGTTCAAGGAGGATGATGAATCTTCTTTATAACCATCATCTCAAGCATTCATATTATTCCCCTATGCACATGAATATCTTGCTCAGATGATTGATTCTAAGTAAGAAACCATCCTTGAAGACATGCCTATTGTGAGGTAATTTTCTAAAGTTTTTCCTGAGAAATTGGCTGGTCTTTCTTCTAGAAGAGATATTGAATTCTTGATTAATATTATACTTTTGGAATTCCCAATATCAAAGACTCCATATAAAATGGATATTATGGAGCTTGAGGATCTAAAGAAACAACTACAAGAGAATATTGATAAGGGGTTTATACGCCCGAGTGATTCACCATGGGGTGAACCAGTCCTCTTCATTAAGAAGAAGGATGTGTCAATGCACCTTTGCATTGATTATCATGAGCTCAAAAAAATCACGATAATGAACAATTACCCTCTACCGTGAATTGATGACTTGTTTGATTATCTATGTGGAGAAAAATACTTCTCCAAGGAAGATTTGCGGTCAGGATATAACCAAGTAAGGGTGAAGGAGGATATCCCCAAGACTGCTTTCCATACAAGATACAGGCACTATGAATTCATAGTAATTCCTTTCAGACTCAAAACACTCCAGCGATATTCATAAACTTGATTAATAGAGTCTTTAGATATTACCTCAAAAAATTTATGGTTTTCTTTATAGATGATATTCTAATATACTCCAAAACCAAGGAGGATCATGAGTAGCATATAAGCATTTTATTAGAGACCTTATAAAAAGAGAATCTATATTCAAAGTACAACAAGTGTGATTTTTCATTAAAGGAACTCTCATTATTGGGTAATATAATCACAAGCAATGGGATATACATGGATCCCTCCAAGATAGCTAAAATTGAGGGATTTCTGAGGCCAACATTAGTAATGGATATCCATAGCTTCTTGGGGTTATCTGGATATTATCGCCAATTTTTGAGGAATTTCTCATGATTGTCAAACCCTCTTACCAAGTTAAATCAAAAAGGAGTCAAGTTTTCTTAGAGTGATGAATGTGAAGATAGATTCAAGGAGTTTAAAAAGAGGTTTATCACTACACCTGTTCTCACACTACCCATAAGTGGAGAACATTTTTTGGTATTCAGTGATGCTTCGAAGAAGGGAATGGGTTGTATGTTGATGCAAAATGACAAAGTCATTACCTATGCTTCAAGGCAATTGAAATTTCATCATCAAAACTATCCAACGTGCAATATGGAATTGGTTGTAGTAATATTTTCTTTAAAAATTTAGAGACATTATCTCTTCAGGGAGAAGTGTGAAATATATACAGATCATAAAAGCCTCAAGTATATATTCACATAGAAAGAGCTGAATATGTGCCAACAAAGATGGTTATATCTGATCAAAGACTATGACTTCTCAATCCATTACCACCCTAGGAAAGCAAAAAAGGTGGAAGATTCCCAAAGTAGAAAGGACCCAGTGATTCTATCATTTATGAGAATTTAAAAGGATCCAATCTTCTTAGACTTTATGAATATGGACATGGGAATTATAAAGAATAAAACATAATCAATCATTTCACAAATGATTGATCAGCTATCTCTTTTGTAAAGGTTAAAGGATGCTCAAAAGGATGATGTGGGAATTCAGAAAAAGTGAAAACTATAATAAAAGGGAAATCCTCGGAGTTTAATGTTAATGAAGAAGGAATTGTGAGATTTGGGAAAGGACTATGTGTTCCATCAAGTCTGGAGTTGAAGAAATAACTTTTGGATGATTCACATAGTTCAAATTTCTCTATTCACCTGGGAAACACAAAGATGCATCGAGATCTCAGAGATCATTATTGTTCAGATAACATGAAGAAGGCGGACATTGATTATTCATCAAATTTCCTGGTATGTCAGCAAGTAAAGTCTGAGAGGAAAAAGTCTAATGGGATGATGCAACCATTACCCATACCAGCATAGAAATGGGAGAACACCACCATGGACTTTGTCACTGGACTTCCAAATACATCCAAATGAAACAATTCTATCTGGGTTTTTGTGGATCATCATACAAATACTGCACACTTCATTTCAATTTTGGATTATTTCTAATTAGATCAACTTGCATGGATCTATATCAGATAAGTGGTAAGGCTGCATGGAGTACCACTATCTATTTTATCTGATTGAGATCCAATATTCACCTCTAAGTTCTATAAGATTCTCCAACACATTCTAAATACTGAGATGAACTTCAGTATGGCATATAATCCTCAAAATGATGGCCAATATGAGTGGACTATACAAACACTTTAGGACATTCTAAATACTGAGATGTTGGTATTATGTTGGGAATCGAAAACTCCTAGATCCAGAAATGGTCGAAGAAATGGTGGAGAAGGTTAAAACCATCCAATGGCACATTAAAGCTACTCAGAGTCGAAAAAATAGATATGTTGATAATTATTGAAGAGACCTAGAGTTTTATGTCACAAAAATGGTATTCCTCTGCATATAACCATGGAAGAGAGTTATGAGATTTGGGATGAAGGGAAATCTTATTCTAAGGTACATTTTCCCTTTTGAGATCCATGATCACATTGGAGTAGTGGCCTATTGACTATCACTCCCACCGAACCTATTTCAAGTACATGATGTATTCCATGTATCACTCTTGAGGAAGTATATACCTGAACTATCTCATGTACTCAAACTAGAGGTGGTACCATTGTAGAATGACCTATCCTATGAAGAAAATCTAGTGAAGATATTAGATCATTGGGAAAAAGTTATAAAAAATAATACAATTCCTCTTTTCAAGGTGTTTTGGAGAAACCACAAGTTTGAAGAAGCAACGTGGGAATTATAAGAAGTGATGAAGCATAGTTACCCTCATCATTTTTAGTGTGGTAAATAGAAATTTTTAGGGGGAAATTTCTTAAGGGGGGAAACTTGTAACGTCCCAAACTTTTATTAATGAAAATTCCTCTTGATCTAATTAAATTGTTTATTATGTAAAATGGTTATATAACATATTCACTTCCATGGTTTTATGTTTTTGGATTTTTAAATATTTTTAATAATTGTTACAATTTCTAATATAGTTTTTGAAAAGTGATCACATGATTAGTATAAATATATGGATTTAACAAATCCAATTTACTTAGACAAATGAAGTGATGGCCTCATCTAGTAGAATTGCTCTGTACGAAGCCCATTTTTTGGAGCTCAGAAATGTGGTGGCATCACTAGGATTCACTCCCAACCAATCTCAATACTAGCTTCAAGACATTAATCTTGAATGGAACTGCCTATAGGAGAAGTATAACTTAATAGAGATTACTACCCGAGTGATGTTATCTGAGCCTCCCCAAGAGTTTGTCACCATTGCACACTATACCCTTAGGTCTTATACAGGTTTTACAAGGGGTTATGTAACAAGACCCTTACACTATGATTATGTGAATTATTTTTTTATAGAATAAAGAATATACATTCATTTTATTATTGTTACTTTGTAAATAGTTTTTAATGAAAAAATAGTATTTTTAGTTAATATTCAATTAAGAAATCTATTTTAATGAATTAAAGGATTTTTGAATAAAATTTTATTTTAATAAAATTTTATTAATAAATTAATTTTTATTAAATATAAATGATCGTATAATTTTTATTAATATAATTGTAATTTTTATTAAGGTTTGAAATCTGTTTTGTCAATACCAATGAATTTTCGATAAATCTATGTTTTTATTTTAAAAGTAAAAATTAAAATATTAATAAATTTATTTAGATAAAATTAATATTATTTTTGGAATTAGGAAGTTAAAATTATCCAACGATGATTTTTTCATAATTTTCTAAGACAGCCGATTTTTTAGGAAAAAATTAAATACCGTTTAAATATAATATGTGTTTTATGAAATCATAATGACCCAATAGTGATGTAATAAAATACTATAAATGGTATGTTAAGCCAATATATGTTTTACTATTAAAATAATGTGATTTTAGGTTTGATTTATTTTAAAAATCCTTAGTGGACACTCCAAGTCTTATAAAACATTTTAACATTTTAAAATGATTTCCTTGAGAGTGTGACTCACCTCCACATAAGCAAGCCTAATATTTTAATAATTTATTCCATTTTCATCATAAAATAATTTATTCTACTCTAATTTGGAAAACAACATGGCAAAAATCATGGGATGGTTTTTGGTTTTGATTAGTTTAATATGTGGTGTCCAAAACCTAAATAATAAAGAATTCCCGCTCCTTTCCTATATAAACCCACTCAATATCCCATTCCTCTTCACTAAAACCATTTATAGCTCGACCAACCTCTACCCTAATATCTCTATAATCCTTCCATGGTTCCCAAATCTCCTAATAAGCCTCTCTAAATCCTCTCCCAAGCCTTTGGGATCACACTTCCAAGTAAAAGATTTATTCCTCTCTCATTTTTGTCCAAGTTTTTTTATATTGATATACCCTTGTATTTTCAAATAAAAATGTTGTGGTATGATTTATAACCTCCCCCATACTTACCTATTTATGTTTGAATTATTAAATACCTCTTTCTCTCTCATTAATTCCTCCTATGTACACCCATTACCATGCCAAAATTCCGTAAGGAATTTCTCTCTTCTCATTTACATTCAAGAAATTCTTTTGTATTATGCATCTAAATTACATTAACTATGTTGGTAAATGTATCTATATGAATCCCTTACTGTCCATTTCATTTAAATATGATGATATACCCCTTTCTCTCTCATCAACCATTTTTATGAATTCTTATGTCACGTCGTTATGCTGCCGAAATTGCACCGCGATTTTCCAAGACAAAGTCATCATGTAGTGAATACCATGCACATTTATCTATCAAGGGTATTCACCTTTATTCAAATTTACTTATTTATTTTATAGTTTCATGTATAAATTCCATATTCCTTTATCGTGGTATAAATGATTATTTTTAATCAATCCATGTTGTATGATCTATGTGGCACACTTATGCATGAAATGAAATGATTAAGAAGGGTGCACCCTGATGGTGTTCCAATACATTGGGTAAAGATTAGTATCATAATATATAAATTTAAATGAGGTTTTACTCATTCTAATTCAAGTTCAATGATTTTTTACTCATGATCCATGAGCAATGAGCCTTGGATCATGCTAATATCATGTTAAATGTTGTTGCCACATTTCAATGTTATGATAATCATGCTATATCATGCCTTTATGTTCATGTTTCTCTTATGATACATTGATATGAATATTGACTAACATGTATTGTATTCTTCATTTTATTCCTTTTTTACTCCCTTACTGTTCTTTATAGGTCACCTTTTTCTTATTCATGTCCTCTGGTTATCCCATGTAATGCTAGTATGAAGGAATGTGTGTTGTCAGGTAAAAGAAGTTTTCAATAAATATGTGTATTTCATGTTTTAAGTTTTTATGTAATGTTCCTAAGCCCCAAAGACACTAGACCTCTCAATATTATATGTTTTATCAAGTAAATATTTTATGTAATAAATTATGTTTAGGTGTGAAATAAAGAGAAGGATTGTTATAATACCTAAGTCTACATATTCCCACTCATGTCATTGGAAATGATGTTTTTCTTTACAGGAGTATATGATAACTCAAAGTCAAAATATTTTAGATATTTGACCCACCTAATCCAATTAAGGTTCATGTTCCACTATGAAAATATATACATCAAGATATTATGATTCATATAGACCAAGAATCTCTCTCCCTAGATAATTCCACCATCATCTTAGAGCATATACCAATGTAACTAACTCTAGGTCATGAGTGAGATAATTTCTTTCATGTAGCCTCAAATTCCTAAATAATTAAGGATCAACTTGATCCCACTTCATCATAATGACTCTAAGATAAACTGTTAATGGGTCATAAAAAATCGTATAGTACTTACCCATATCAATTAATGTAAATATCAATGCTAATTATAACATTATCCTAAATTTCTAGAATAAATTCTCATAAGAATATGACCAAACATTCCTCACCCCTTTCTTGGTCAAATCATAAAACAATGATTACAAATGGGGGAAGTTTTAGAGGAGATGTCAGTAATATCCTACCAGACCTAGGATTCTCCAAATATCAAATAAATTCTTGGGTCTCTTGTAAGATACCATAAATTTCACCATTGTAGAGTCCATTGATACTCTATCCTATGAGATAATGTGGCCCATGAATGTCACTTTTTCAATCTAGAAATGAAGTTTAAATAGCTTGTAATATAGATGATTCTCTCTCAGTATACTCAGGATGATGTCAATATGTTGTTCTTGATTCTACCTAGACATAGAGTACACTAATATTTCATTAATCAAACCAACCAAAAAGTGATCTAGATATGTATGGAAGATCTTATTCATTATGTCCATAAAAACCACTAGTGAGTTTGTCAGACCAAATAACATTAACATGAACTTGTAAAAGACATACCTACTACTAAAAGTAGTCATATGTATATAAAATAGTCTCACCCTTAATAGGTGGTAACCTAACCTCAATTAAATATTATATAAAATCTTAACACCTCTCTCCTGATTGAAGATATTTTCAATGCCCAGAAGGGGATATCGTTTCTTGACTATCATTTGGTTTATCATTGATAATCCACACATAAACTCAATGTTACATCTGTCATCATGGATAATAACAAAGGGGATCCCACAATGATGTACTAAGACATATAAATCCCTTATCTTATAGATCCTCCAATTGTAATTTCAACTCTATAATATATAATGGTCTCATTATATTGGGTGGGATAAATATAGTTTTGGATCATAGAACCAACTCGATGGTGAGCTTGATTTATCACTTGGGTGGTAATATAAATAACCCTTCAAGAAACAAATATTGAAAAATATCCACCATAGGTATAAGGGTATTCTTCTATGACTCACCTCTTCCAGAATAAGGATTTTTATTTGGGATTTGATACAATCTAATCCACACTAAATTGGTTTAGTATGACCAGCCTGAAGATCGCATTCACCATAATAGATAATAATTCCCCCTTATAGAAATAGTAATTTCACTCTCCTTTGATAAAATTTGATATTATAATTTTATATAACTAACCAACCTATACCAAAAATCAAATAAAACCCTTCTATTTTTAGAAAACAAAATCCTAGAGAAAATAATAGACACTAATTTTGAGAGTGCACCTCTTAAAACACTTGATACCCTTTGATTGTACCCCTACCAATTTATCGATGGTAATAAACCAATATACACATTCCATAACCTAAACCAATCCATTTAAAATTTGATAATATATAAAGAATTTTGATTCTCTTGTATCAAACAAAACATAAGAAAATTTTGATGACATAAAAATCATACCTTTGATAGTGGAAGGTCCTGCACCTATTATAGTTAGAGTAAACTATATAGTTTGCATCATAATTTCACATCTACCCTGGGTTCCATGCTAATTACCCTTATATGGTACTTCCATATGGTAATGGAACTCCTATGTCAGGGTACCACATTCCCTACCCTATCCTGAGAGACTAGTGAAACTCCATCTATCTGTCAACTAAGGGCTATCTGAGCCCCTCCCTAACACTAGTGTCTACCATGATCCTCCTCTACCCCATTATTGTTGGTTTATCCTATAAAAATTTTGTAGATGGACCATATTACCACAATCTCAGTACTCCACTATAGAGAAAGGATGTTGAAATAACTTGTGACGAGCCTTGTCACACTGAAATTACTACTCATGGATATAGTCCTAAGATGGTTGTACACTCACCTATATATTCTTCCTACCACTTACATTGATGAAATTATCATATAGGTGATTCTTTACACCTAAATAGGTACTCCCCAATCATCCCATTGGAATGTCCTACACACCAACCAGGGCCTCCTTCAAGTTCTCTTCAGTGATGAGAGTATGATTTATCGTGTAAAATAAATTTTTCAAGAAGAACGTTTTTACCTACAACTTGATTTCATATCAAATACCTTATTATAATTTATTTTCCATGGTTATCTCATATCCTTCCAAATATATAGAAAAATACTACAAGTTGGTAAACCGACTAACTTAGTTCATCACATTCATTCTTCCCCACATCTGGTGTATGAACTCCAAAGCTCTTTCTCTCCATAGAATTTTTGGATAAATGTAAATACTGAAATTTTCTTCAAAACCTTTCTAGGTAAAGTCCTCTCCACCTTACACAATGATTTCCCATCAGTGCTTGGCTGGCCCTCATAGAATATAGGCTTCCAGTATCACCTTCCTCTCTATGGGTGTCTCTAGGAGACTAAATATCATCTGGATAGACTCAATACAGAACTATACTTCTTTTGAGCCTCCCTCCCTAGAAAATGTGGGTTGGTGTTTTAGCTATAACAATCTCAACAGATCAAACATCGAGGGAACATTGTGATCAGTCTCCCTCTCCATAGATCACATAACCTGCAAGAAACTATTATGGAGATAATAATCTATCATATTTTTAATAACCCCAACTCTAATAACCCATATTTAATGAATATATTTTTACATTGGAATGAGATATAAGGGATCACATCACCAAGTATCAATCTGTTTAGTAGTCTTGAAAAACTAGATATAAACATGATTCCTTTATTACATCATAAATAAAATATAAAAACATAGTGAAGTAAATTTTATAAATCCTTGAACTTATTCAAGGTTTCTTCCTTCATATCCTAGGGAAAGGGAAAAAATAAGGGTGAGATCAAATGCTCAGCAAGGGTTGTATACAGATGGATATATAATGAGTAAATAAGGCATAATCAATATGGAAAGATAGCTTAATTTTCACAAACCAAATCGAGTCGACATCTGATCCGACACCCGACCCAGCCCGCGGCAAGGCCTGAAGGGCGTTCCCGATCCCCACGGGCTGGCACAAGTGCCCGGGTATCACCATAAAAACTTGGGAATGATTTAACTGAATAAACAAGATAAAACAACCAATATAATAACTAAACCAAAAGTACAAGTCCCAACCAAACAAGCCTTTAGTCAAACCATGTTTTGAGTCACATGTATAACTAAAACTAAACAACACAAAGAAAAGTATGGTGACCAAAAACCGATTCAACGACTGTCACCTGATGGAGAGAAACCACTGCCAGGCCTTCACCACAAATTCCAAGTCAAAAGAAGCAACGAATAACTCAGACCACCACTCCCAAAACCTTTGTCTTTTCCTGCATCAGAAAAAATCAAATCTACTTACACCCAAGGGTGTAAGTAGGGTGTGAGAAATTTCTCAATAGGATGGAACTAGAGAAAATATTATGCATGTAAATGTTAGATGATCTAAATAGTTTTAAGGTTTATTTATAGAAAATAAAATAAATGCACTAACAATCTAATGAAAATAGTTTTTTTGTACTAAAAGAAAATGAAAAAAAAACTTACCTTTATGACACCACAGAAGTCACACAACCAACCAGTGATAAGTATAAATTCACACAAGAGAAACAAAAGTGGGAGAGGCCCTATAGGGACTAAATATGAGTGGGACCCTAGAACATCACGTCTTAGTGAACAAAGGAAAGGAATCCATAACATTTTTATGTTCTCATGCATGAGCCACTAGTAGGGAAACACCTCCATAACCTAGTGGTCTCCAGTTGTCATCCAAATTTTAGTTAGTGTTGTATGCGTCAAACCAGCTAAGCGAAATTGGGCCGAGGCCGCTCCCGTATCACTAGAACACTAGATCTAGTTCGTCCAACAAGTACCCGGGCTTCCCCCTTTTGTGCTCAAAGTTCTAAGTTCACCCTACTCATCAAGGTCAAGACACTACACACCTGGATGTCAACTAAGTCAAAAACCATGCACCAAGGATGTCAACTAAGTCAAACATCACACTTACATATCCAACATAAATGAATAAATAAATAAACCATTTAGAGGTATTACACACAATAGAGATCCTCAGAAACAGAACACAACATGCAAAAATTACACAATGTAATAACAACTACACAATTTAAAGAACCGAACTAAAATTTATCAAATATTAGAAAAGTTGGTTTAGTAGTTTTAAAGAAAATAAAATGACACGATTAATGGTGCTAAAACCCACTCAAACAACCTTTATAACCAAACGCACACTAATACTATAGCAGAAATCAAATTTTAGTTGCTGTATCTATTCAAAACTATCGGCACAACTCAGTAAAAACATGGACAATGTAAACATTCTACTAGTAAATATAAATCACTAAATTCTATCAGCCGAGACCGAAACTCTCAGTAGCAATTGTCTAGTTGACATATTAAATTAATTAAACTGGAAAGCTAATTAATCAAGCAACTTAAGCATGCGAAACCACCTACCTTAAAGTAGGAACAACTTTGCGATACAACGCAACACTCCCACTGTACAACAGTCACACCGCAAGGAGTCGACAAAAAAAGTCCTAAAACAGTAGACCAAATAATTTCAACTCCAACCCAGCAAAAACATCAAAAACCAGCAAAATCAACAATAACTAAATAAATTGATTAACACTTAAACAAATTCAACAATAATTAAATAAATTTTAATCCAAACCCTAAACACCGAAATCGCTGGAAAGTGGTGCGGCCAAGGGAGGGCAGTCGCCGGAATTACGACTGTAAGGTCGTGCGCGGCGACTGTCTAGTGGGCAGGAGTGGGGGTGTGGGGTGGCAGTCTAGCGGGAGGTGGAGAAGGGGAGTGTGGCGGTTGTTATAGGTCTGGAGGGAGGTGGAGAAGGGGAGTGTGGGGCATTTGTTGCAGGTCTAACGGGAAGAGGGAAAGGGGAGCGCGACAGCTATTGCAAGTCTGGCGGGAGGTGGAGAAGGGGAGCATGGTAGATGAGGGGGGAGAAAAGAGGGAATGGGGGAGAGATGAGGGGCCGAGTGGGGAGGAGAGAAGGGGATCGTGGCAGATGAGGGGGAATAAAAGAGGGAACGGGGGAGAGAGGAGGGGCCAAGCGGGGAGGAGAAAAGGGGGAGAGGGCAGCTGTGGGGGAGAGAAGAGGGAATGGGGGAGAGATTATAGTAGGGAAGGGGAGAGGAAACAAAAAAAGGAATAAAATTTTAATAATAAAAAAAGGAACAAAATTAAGATAATAATAAAATAAAATACAAAGGGGTGGCTAACCTAAAATTAAAGAAAATTTAAACTAATATGAAATAAAATAGAATGAAATAAAACAAAGTAATAAAATAAAAGAAACTAATAATATAAATTAATAAAGGGGTTCAGTAATAATAATAATAATAATAATAACCATGATTAACTATAATAAATTTTATCCGGTTACTTAATCGTCCGTGCATCGGGCAGACCGCGCGTTAAACCGGTGAAGCCGCATGGCTTCGCCCATGCCCTGTCTGTGAGCCGAGTGATGTAAAGCCAACGCTCACTTATCAGCGCCACAAAAGATGACCCACATTGGGTTCAGCCCGCACTTCAACCAAAAAATTAAATAAAGGAAAATAAAATTACAGGATAAAATTAAAAAAAAATTAAAAACATACCTCAAAGCAAAGTCCGGGTGTGAAAATTCTCCCCACCATGAAAACTTTTCATCCTCAGAAAGTCAACTCAGAGCCTAATCAGATAATAGAAATGGGTACTCCTGCTCAACCCAAGACTTCTGATCCGAAGTCTCATTCTTGTCATTCCCCTGCTGCCAAAGAATATGAACCAAAGGAATGGAGTTTCCACGAAGCACCTTCTCCTGAGAATCCATTATCTGCATTGGCATCTCAAACACTGATAAGTCGGACTCCATCTTTAACTCCTCCCAATTCAACACATGCAACAGATCGGGATTATAATTTTTCAGTTGATAGACATTAAATATGTCATGAATCGATGCCAACTGAGAAGGAAAAGCTAACCTATATTCCACCTTGCCAATATGCTCAGTAATTGCGAAAGGCCCAACATACCTTGGTGTCAGCTTCCCTTGCATTCCCAAGCGGCGGTGACCCAAACGATGGGCCACCTTCAAGAACACTCGTTCCCCCACTAAAAACTCAAGATCCCGACACCTCTGATGTGAATAAGATTTTTAGAGAATGTAAGCTGTCAACAACCACTGTCTAATCAACTTGACCTTCTCAGATGTCTCCTGAATAAGGCTCGTTCTCAAGAGTGAGGTCTCACCTACCTCAACTCAACACAAAGGAGTCCGAGAAGGCTGACCGTAGAGTTACTCAAAGTGTTACATTCTAATAAATTATTGGTAACTATTATTATAAGAAAACTCGACCAATCCCAAATGGCTATCCCATGAAACTCCGAAATCCAACACACATGTGCGAAGTATGTCCTACAGAATCTGATTTGCCCCCTCCGTCTGAGTATGGTATGTCGTGCTCATCTTAATCTGCAACCTCAAATCCTTATGGAGGCCTTCCCAAAACTAATATGTAAAGTGGGTTTCCCTTTTAGAAATAACTGCAAACAACACACCATGAATTCTGACCACTTCCTAAACATACAAACGGCCCAGCTCCTCCACCTTCGTTGTATCTCTGATCGGGATAAAGTGATTTGACTTGGTCAAACGGTCAATCACTACCCAGATAGAATTCCTCCCCTTAGGTGTATGAGGAAATCCAATAATGAAGTCCATGTCAACCTCATCCCACTTCCAGGTAGGAATGGGTAATGGATGAAGTAGGCCAGATAGTCTCTGATGCTCTACTTTCACCTGGTGACAAGTATAGCATCTCGATACAAAGTCGGCTATGTCCCACCTCATACCTGGACACCAGAACTGGAGACGAACATCGTAATACATCTTGGTGGTACCAGGATAGATGGATCACTGAGACTGGGGGTTATCTTGCATCACCACCTTCCGGAGAGACAACGGAACCACAGCACGACCCTTGAAGCACAAGATCCTCATGGGAAACAAAGACCAATTAGTAGGAGTCTCCCCATCACAAAGAAACTGCATAGATCACTGACACACCTCATCTCAGGGCTATTCCCATTGAATAAACTCCATAAGAGCGTGAGTCAACTGAATGCTAGCCAAGAAAGTACCTATGTTGTGCTCTCTACTCTCCAGGTGCATCTGGGAAAAGAGCCCCATCAAAGTCCACTCATCGTTGGACTTTCTCAATTCTTGCACTGGTACCTTCCTGCTCAATGCATTGGCCACCACGTTACCCTTCCCTGAGGTATAGATAATGTCAAAGTCAAATCCCTGCAGGTACTCGATCTAGCGGTGCTGCCTCAAATTGAGATCCTTTTGAGAGAAAATGTAGGCTAGGCTCTTATGGTCAGAATAGACCACAAATTTATCCCCAAAGAGGTAGTGACGCCAAGTCTTCAAAGGATGCATCACCACTGCCAACTCCAAGTAATGAGTCTGATAATTCTTGTCATTTGTCCGAAGCTAGCGAGAACCATAAGCCACCACATGGTCATCCTGCATGAGTACACACCCAAGTCTCGTACCTAACGCATCACAATAAACCACATATCCCTTCCCAGACATTGGTAAAATCAGCACAGGTGCGGTGGTCAACCACTTATTCAACTCCTCAATTGATGTCTGACACTGTGGGATCCATTCAAACTTCACCCATTTCTGGGTGAGTGTGTTCATGGGAGAGGTGATCCGCGAGAAGTCCCAGACAAAGCGCCTGTAATAACCTGCCAGTCTAAGAAAACTCTTGATCTAAAACACATTCCTCGGTTGTTCCCATGACATAACTGTCTTGATCTTCTCAGGATCCACTGAAAACCCATGTTCTAAGATGACATTCCCCAGAAACTTCACTTCCCTGCTACAGAATGTGCACTTATAGAGATTTTCATACAGGTGATGGTCCCGCAAGGTGCTCAAAACGACCCGCAGGTGGTGCTCATGCTCCTCCGCAGATCCAGAATAAACTAGGATGTCATCTACGAATACCACTACAAATGAGTCGAGATATTGGTGGAACACCCTATTCATGAGAACCATGAAAAATACTGGGGAATTCGTCAATCCGAAAGGAATGACCAGATACTCGACGTGACTATACCTGCTTCAGAAAGCCGTCTTTGGAATGTCTTCTTCTCTTACCCTGAGCTAGTGGTATCCCGAACACAAGTCGATTTTGGAGAACAACTTTTCCCCCTTTAGTTGGTCAAAAAAATCATAAATCCGAGGAAAAGGGTATTTATTCTTGATGGTCACCTTATTCAATTTCCAGTAATCGATGCATAACCAAAGGGTTCCATCATCCTTCTTCACGAATAAGACTGGGGCGGACCAAGGAGAGACGCTCGGGCGAATGAATCCTTTGGATTCCAAATAGTCCATCTATATCTTTAATTCGCTCAATTTGGTGGGGGTCCATGCGATATGAGGGAAGAGATATAGGTTGTGTTCCTAGCACCAACTCAATTGAGAACTCCACGTCCCGCTATGGGGGTAAGCCTGAAAAATTGTCTGGGAAGACCTCTGGTAACTCATCCACTACACGAGGTAACCCACCCTGAGAGACACCACCATCTTCTTCCAGTGTGAGTGATGAAAACTGATAAGAAAGATTCCCTAACTCAGGGAGTGGAGGTCTCATGCGACCCGACCGAGGATCCCATTCTCCATGAAATAAATAAGGACTCCCATCTAGTTCCATAAAGCTAACTCGACACTGATAGTAGTCAATATGAACTTGAAAGCGCACCAGCCAGTCCATGTTGAGGAGCACATCAAATATCTCCATATCAAGGATCAAGAAATCCAACTCTATCTCGACTCCTGACACGGAGAGTGTGTGTGATGATCACCTAAGACCCTGCTTCTTTTTCTTACCCAGCGGTGTTACTAACTCCATTGCAACAGATAAAATCTCAGTTGGAAGGCTCAACAAGTTCACAAGATGGGAAGATATAAAAGAAACTAAAGCACAAGTATCAAATAAAACTGCAGCTATAGAAGATGCAATCAGAATGGTACCTTGAACAATCGAAGGTCCTGCATCAGATCCCACTAGTGCCTGATCCACAACATAAAAATTTCTGGTCCTGACCTGAGAACGACTGCTCGCCTGTGGCTCTGCCCTAATCTGGATCTTCCCAGAAGATGATCTGGTCTTGCCACTACAGCCACTAAACTGAGATCCCGACATCCTGGTCATCTCTGACAACACTGATACTATCCTGGAATCCAGAGATCCAGTCCCACTCTGGTGAGGGTGCGTCACTCTGCAAAAGCGTTGTACATGCCCCATGATCCCACACTGGTAGCAAGGCCTGGGAGGGGTGGGACATACAGATCGGATGTTCCCTGCCCTTCCACACTGATGTCACACAATAGAACTCGTATCAGAATCCCCAGATGAAGTCTTCCCGGAGGGATGTCCTGAGCTGCCACCACTCTTCTTCCACTGCTCATCACACTTCCTCTTCTTCTCTGAAGAACTGCTGATGCCAAATCCTGACACTGATCCAGAAAACCTTGACTTTCCTCTTTGGTCAATCTTGACCATGCAATCACAATCGACCACCTCGGCATTAGTCCCCAACTTGAATAAGAAAACCTTAGAGTGGATTTCTGGTTGAAGGCCCTTATCGAATTTCTGAGCTTTCAAGTATTCAATTGAAACAATCTTAGGCGTGTACCGCACTAGCTCAGCAAAGCGATTTGCATACTCCATCACAGTCTGACTCCCTTGTGAGAGATCCATGAACTCACGGGATATGGCGTAGGCCAGGAACTCAGGACAGTACTGCTAGTTAAAGATGGATTTGAAATCCTTCCAACTCATCTGCTCAAGCTTCCCAGCCTGAATCACTGATTCCCACCACTTGCAACTAGGACCCTCTAGCTGGAATGAGGCACACATTACCCTGACTTCTTCTGGTGTGTCAAGTAACTCAAACATATGTTCTATCTTTTCAATCCATTCCTCTGCCTCTTGAGGTTATGAACTACCTCGAAATGAAGGAGGTCTATTCTTCAAGAACTCTAAATATTTATCCTTCTTTGAGCCAGACTGATCTCCTCTAGCTAGAATGGGGGCGGGGGTAGGAGTCACCCCTTGTCCTAATTCCTGAACAGCATGGACCACATCTTCTACCAATCTTTGATCAAGCGTCGCGGGAGAACTCTCTCCGATTTCCTCTCGTGGGTGCATGGAAGCTCTCCGGGGAGGCATCTTTATACAAAGAGAAACAATCATAAAAGAGCAGCATCAATACCTCATATCTCAAGGAAAAATCAAATTTTCAGTAAGATAATCAATCATCAGTAAACCAATAATGTAAAAGTAACATTGTGTCCAAACTCTTCTTCCTCGCTTGGTGTCCACGCATAGTCTGCAACTTGTACGTCCCACCTGGAAGAGAAGTCAAACAAGAATCCTGACATCCCATGGTGACTCAGAGTCTATCACGAGGCGTGCTGGCTAGGCACCCAACTCGCAACCAGAATTCTGAGCTCTAAAAGTCCTAGCTCCTCTCTAACTAGACTCATCCCAAATAACATAATCAAAGATCCAAACCTCCTATGATACCATTTTGTCACGAACCAAACCGGGTCTCCATCTGATCTGACGCCTTAACCGACCCATGGCAAGGCCCAAAGGGCGTTCTCGATCCCCACGAGCTGGCACAAGTTCCCAGGTATCACCATAAAAACTTGGGAACAATTCACCCGAATAAACAAGATAAAACAACCAATGGAATAACCAAACCAAAAGTACAAGTCACAACCAAACAAGCCTTTAGTCAAACCATATTTTGAGTCACATGTATAAATAAAACCAAACAACACAAAGAAAATTATGGTGACCAAAAACAAACCCAAAAACCGAGTCAACAATTGTCACCTGATGGAGAGAAACCACTGCCAGGCCTTCACCACAAATGGAAATTCAAAAGAAACAGCTAATAACTCGGACCACCACTCCCACAACCTTTGTATTTTCCTACATCAGAAAAAATAAAATCTACTTACACCTAAGGGTGTAAGTAGGTTGTGAGCAATCACTCAATAGGATGGAACCAGAGAAAAGATTCTGCATGTAAAGGTTAGAAGATCTAAATAGTTTTCAGGTTTATTTATAGAAAATAAAATAAATGCACTAACAATCTAATGAAAACAGTTTTTTTGTAATAAAATAAAATGAAAACAAACTTACCTTTACGACACCACAGAATTCACACAACCAACCAGTGATGAGTATAAATTCACACAGGAGAAACAAAAGTGGGAGAGGCCCTATAGGGACTAAAGCTGAGTGGGACCCTAGAACATCGCCTCTCGGTGAATAAAGGAAAGGAATCCATAACATTTTTTGCATTCTCTTACACGAGCCACTTGTAGGGAAACACCTTCATAACCTCGTGGTATCCAGTCATCATCCAAAGTTTAGTTAGTGTTATATGAGTCAAGACAGCTAAGTGAAACTGGGCCGAGGCTGCTCTCGTATCACTAGCACACTAGATCTAGTCTGCCTACCTAGTACCCGGGCTTCCCCCTTTTGTGCTCAAAGTTCTATGTTCACCCTACTCATCAAGGTAAATACACTACACACCTGGATGTCAACTAAGTCAAACACCATCCACCTAGGATGTCAAATAAGTCAAACATCACACTTAAATATCCAACATAAATGAATAAATAAATAAACCATTTAGAGGTATTACGCACAACAAAGATCCTCAGAAACAGAACAGAGCATGCAACAAGTACACAATGTAATAACAACTACACAATTTCAAGAACTAAACTAAAATTTATCAAATATTAGAAAAGTTGGTTTAGCATTTTTAAAGAAAATAAAACAACACGATTAATGATGCCAAAACCCACTCAGACAACCTTTATAACCAAACACACACTAATACTATAGCAGAAATCAAATTTCAGCGGCCGCATCTATTAAAAACTATTGACACAACTCAATAAAAACCCAAACAACATAAACATGCTACTAGTAAATACAAATCACCAAATTCTATCATCCAAAACCAAAACTCTCAGTAGCAATTGGTTAGTTAAAATATTAAATTAAATAAATCAGTAAACTAATTAATCAAGCAACCTAAGCATGCGAAACCACCTACCTTAAAGTAGGAACAACTTTGTGATACAACTCAACACTCTCGCAGTACAACAGTCGCACCACAAGGAGCCGACAAAAAAAGTCCTAAAATAGTAGACCAAATAATTTCAACTCCTACCGAGCAAAAACATCAACAACCAGAAAAATTAACAATAACTAAATAAATTAATTAACAATTAAATGAATTCAACAATAATTAAATAAATTTTAATCCAAACCCTAACCACAGAAATCACTGGAAAGAGGCGCAGCCAAGGGAGGGTGGTTTCCAAAATTACGACCATAAGGTTGTGTGCAACGACTATCCGGCGGGCACGAGCGGGGGTGCGGGGCGGCTGTCCAGTGGGAGGTGGAGAAGGGGAGTGCAGTGGCTATTGCAGGTTTGGCGGGAGGTGGAGAAGGGGAGTGTGGGGTGGCTGTTATAGGTCCAGCGGGAGGATGGAAAGGGGAGCGTGGCGGCTGTTGCAGGTCTAGCGGGAGGTGGATAAGGGGAGCGCGACAGATGAGGGGGGAGAAAAGAGGGAATGGGGGAGAGAGGAGGGGTCGAGCGGGGAGTAGAGAAGGGGGAGAGGGCGGTCACGGGGGAGCGGCTAGGGTAGGGAAGGGGAGAGGAAACAAAAAAAAGGACTAAAATTATAATAATAATAAAAAGGTCTAAAATTAAGATAATAATAAAATAAAATACATAGGGGTAACTAACCTAAAATTAAAGAACATTTAAAATAATCTAAAATAAAATAGAATGAAATAAAATAAATTAATAAAATAAAAGAACCTAATAATATAAATTAATAAAGGGGTTCAATAATAATAATAATAATAATAATAACGACCAAGAATAACTATAATAAATTTCATCCGGTTACTTAATTGTCCACGCATCGGGCAGACCGCACGTTAAACAGGCGAAGCCACATGGCTTCGCCCGTGCCCTGTCCGTGAGCCGAGCGATGTAAAGCCAACTCTCACTTATCAGCGCCATAGTGAATGACCCACATCGAGTTCAGCCCACACTTCAACCAAACAATTAAATAAAGGAAAATAAAATTATGGGATAAAAATTTAAAAAAATTAAAAACATACCTCAAAGAAAAGTCCAGGTGTGACATCAATAAAAACATATTCCATTTAATCAATAACTTGATCATGAAGTGAATCAATGTATAATTTCAATACATTAATATCATGGATTATAATAATGTAATTTTCAATGATTTAAATACAAAATATTAGCATCAAATATCAAACAGTGTAATTTCTTTACCATCAATTTCTTACGCCGATAAATTTTAAAATATGGGTAGGTATACAACAAAAATCTATTTAATAAGTTTGGGTAACCGGTTCATATCAAGAAACTTGTCGATGTATCGAGGGGATATCAATAACCTGCTCATATCCAACACTGTATTTCCTATGTATTCCTCATATATTGAATGATAAATTTAATTCATAAACATCATTCTTTGTTATGCCTATATTGAGTAAAGAGTATGAAATATCAAGATGTTCCCAGTCAATCAAATAACTTTCATAGTAAAACATTGTATGTATAAATGTTATATATTTTAGTAAATTAGTATATTCATGTTAAAAATAATAAGGATATTTAATAAAAATTAAATTTTTAATGAAAATTGGTCATAAGAAAGTGAATGCTTCAAGATAAAGTTAATGATCATAAAATTAATATGAGATAAAATATGACCATAAATTCATCATGAATGTTGGTTTTATAATGAAGTCATGTACTTTGTATAATAAATGAAAAAAGATGTTATACATTAAAATAATTTTTAAATATAGAGTTTTATTTGTAAAACCATTTTTTCCAAAAACTTTAAACTTTTTATTTTATTATCAATACTAAGTATAGAGAAGAAACCCAAAAGGAAACCTGAACAAAGGGGAATAAAATAATGATGTCCCTAAGCATTTTATCTTACAAAATTTACCCCCTCAAAAGGAAAGAACCCAAGGTTATAGAAGTAATAGATTCTCTCACTCTAATTTTCTTTGTATTCCAAGAAGTTTTAAACTATATTCCCTTCGCACCACATATGTAGTATGTCTATGTGATTGTCCACAATCCTCTATCACCTCCTGATGGTATATTTGATAGACCAAGTAATGGTTCCATTACCTTTAATTTCATAGAATATTGTCAAGGAGTCAATTTAAAATTATCCAAGAATAATATTCCTATAATTGTACATCCTTAGGCCCTTGAACATAGCTTGGGATTCAGCTTGAAGAGAGTCGCATATTTCATAGTACACTGAAATTTTCACTTTAACTTATCCCTATTTATCCCTGATCACACCTCTGCCTCGCATGATCCTCGTCTGGAATGACCTATTGGTGTAAAGCTTGAGACCCTAGAGGTGAGGGTGCCACAAAACCCACCATCCATACCTTGTCTTGATGAACATATGTTGGTCAGACCATTGTTTCGTGACTGGTCTTAGAGAGGAAGTTGCCTCTCAGTCTTTTCACAGACTGATTAGATCCATTGCAATGATTTTGGTTTTGAAAATAATATGTGTATTAGTCCTGGTTTCTACCTTAAGATGCGCCTCATTTCATGATGACCAAATACTCCAATTCCCCCATTATAAGGATCATGTTCCTCATCTTTCTCTTCAAACTAAGGTTTATTACACACTATAACCACTGATAGAGGAAGTTCTCATGTGATGTCTCTTGTACAAACCACTCAGTGAATTCCAAGAACGCTCGCCACACTGATCAAACCCATTCAATATCGAGAAACATATGACCAGTTGTTTACATATTTGGTTCCCTACAACATCAACACTTAGAGGCCCAGCTAACCCCCATACATTGGATATTCTCCTCATTTGGTATCTCTTTTTTACTCACCCTCCATACCAAAAAATTAAAATTATTTAGAATCTTCTTACACCACTATATCTCTCCCCAATAATCCCAGTCATTTGAGCCCAACTACAATATGTGAAAATATTTTTATGATAATGATCCTAAAGAAGAACACATTAAGAAACACTTCTCCAGATTTGTGTTTAAAATAATTCTATCAAAGATTCCCTACTGGTTCTCATTTAGGATATCATGGATGAATCTTGGGTGGTCTCTTGCTTCTCTGAATGTAATGTCTAAAGTTGGACATCCTGGATACCCCAGTTTAACCCCCACCCAATTCTGGTATCGAAACATAATTTTTCTATTACCTAATATTCATCAAGTATGTTTTTTTAAGGCTACTATGTAAGGATGAATTTTTCTCTAAGTGATAATTTTTTTTCTCTTTTCATCTACACATCAACCCCATATATATCCTACATGTGTTTTCCATACAAAAACTTCCCCTCTATATCCTCCCATGCTAGTTTAGCATGAAATCCTCTCATTGCCTCGATGACACCCTTGATGTTGATTCCACCCCCCTCAAATATGGGTCTTTCCAACCTATTCTATAAAGAACCGTGGTGTTTTCATCCATTTGTTCATCCCATATAAATGAAACTATCAGGCTCTCCATATTGGATAACACCCTTTTTGGTGATTTCATGGTAGAAATTACATGCATAAGAATATAAAAGAGTGTGTTTTTTACAAGTTTTATTCTTCTCCTAAAGGATAATAACCCGTTATTCCAATTCAAAATGCACCTTGTAATTTTGTAAATTATCATATTAAAGTGGTTAATGCGAAGTTTTTGTGGGGACACTGGTGCACCCAAATAATCTGTCCAAAAAGTCATTTATAATGGTTTTAAACATCTTATTAATTTATAATAGAACTATATTCATATTTATAATAACATATATAATCCTCTTATAACATATTGTCACTTATTCGTTTACAATACATCATTATTATCATTGTTTTAGATGTTAACTAATTTATTTTCTCATACATGTTTTGTCAAAAAAAGTTCTAGTTCTTGTGGATAGTATGTAGTTATATTATATCAAAAATGATACTAATTTTATAAATATTATATTTATTCATTACATATAATTTTAGAATCATTATTTAAATTTTTACATGGAAAATGAATCACATCGATTCATGGAGACGACAGGCTATACATACGCATGAGTGATGTTATCATTTTCTTAATGGGTGAAAGGGTAAGGAAGTGGAGGATATATTAATTCTAAATAATCAATATTATACCATAAGTATCATATATATTAATTATTTATATCGTTATTACTATCCATGTAATTTGGTGATGGAAAAAAATTACATCAATTCGTGAAGTGGTAGTCCACCGTACACACGAGCGATGGTTTTTTCCCATTTGATTGAGAATAAGATGGATAAATATTATCCCATCAACATAATAACATCTTAACATATGTTAGATATTGGTTTTATTATATGGTAATTTTAAGAACATAATTTAAGGTGGTAAAAGTGTAATTAAAAATAAATATCTTTGTTAAGATGATTACCTTCTCTTAGAGAAGCCTACTTTGGATCACTTCTTAAGGACCATTGGGTTAGCCTTTTGGTACTACTATAACCTATAGAACTTGTATAATGATTTTGGAAAGATATTTCGGTATGGGTTGGTCAATTTAAATTTCTCAGGAAGTGTAAAAAACTAAGGGGTGGAGGTGCCCTTTTATGATTTAGGTGATAATTGTAAGGACAAAATTCAACCAACCAATGAGGTTTAAGAAAGTGTTTAGGTTATTTTAACCCAAATTTTTTTTATTAACATCTCGATAAAACCATTTTAACCAAAACCATGGTAACAAATTTTTACATTTTTTACTATTCATTACAGATAAAAATTAATTTAACCACATTTCCTAATATATTTTATACTGTCTCCAAATATAGAATCCATTTTATCATGTTCAATTTATAGAAGTGGTAGAATTTAAATTTAAAAAACCCACAATATACGATGAATAACAATTTTTCAAGAAATGAATTGTTCAAACATAAGATGATCTTACATTAACTATATGAAAATTAATCATCAATATATAGATTAGAATTCATATAGTTAGATATATAATCTATAAATTTCATTTAAATCATTCATTATTAAAGATTATTTTAATTAATTTAAATGAAAATACATTATGAATTTAAAAACAAATTTTTGAAAAATGTCCCTTTTTACCTCCAAGTGATCTATCTTTATTTATATCAAATTGATAATAAATAAATGGTTAATTATACATATTATAACACATTATTATAAATAAAAGGAGTAATATTTCAATACTACATTTTTAATTATTAATAAAATCTTATTTCCTATAGAAAATTTCAAAAGTTAATTCTAGGATTATTTTCACCTACTAAGTTAAAAATAAATATTCATTTAATCAAAGTGGAATTTATGTACCATGAAATATTAAAATGTTCCTTTTATTATAGTTTTATTAAAATAAAATTTTCACTTACTATAATTGAATCTCATGTGTTATAAGATTCCTCAAAACTGTAGGAATTTCCATCTCCACTGGGTGAGGTGTGTGCTTGTTACCGATATCCTAATGCTTAAACATAAGATGATACAGAGTATTTTTCTGTACAAGATTTAACTCACTCCCTAGAAAATAATTTTCATAACATGATCCAACTTATAAGTATAAGAAGATGAAAAATTATTGTAGATACGGGGTTACTTCTTTTCTTATCTTAACAAGTGAATTTATCATATTTTAATATATTAATTATTTTATTCCTTTTTTATCAGTCATGTCATGAATTTTAATGTGCAATGAATGAATCCCAAAAATTAACATATCAAGAAAACATAATTTCTTATGCACCTACTATGATGTATGCATATACACCTTGTGTGGTACCAATCCACAAGTAAAATTTCATAAACCAATAACATCACACAACAAGTTTATCGCCCATGGTGAAATAACATTTCATCTATAACAAGTGAACCTCAAGAACAATAATCTCGTCCTAGGAAACTTGGTTTTTCCCCTGCACATTTTTTAGCTACTCTATTGCATAATCATATTACCAAGCCCCGACACGGTCTATTCTCTTATCTACCTTTACCAAATAATAAAGAAAAAGGGAAAATCCCTTATATAATATTTTGTATTGTTACCACCCTAGTTTTCTATCACATGACTAGAACAGGTTTCCACATGGCCTCAAACATTCCTCCCTATATGATAGAGGTTACTAAGTAGAGGTTAGGGTCTAGGGAATATAGTGAGGACTTGGAGCCATCTAGAATCTTTCCAATGCAGGTATGGCTAACCCTAGGTGTCGACTTGGAGCTCAAAGGTCAATGGGTTAAATAGTTATTCTATATTTAATTATGAATTAATTAATATTTATATCATGATGTTTCATTAAATATTATTTAGATAGGTTTTTAAAAAATCCTGGGTGGTGGCCTACTAGGTTTTACTCACACCATATTCGGTCTTCCATTTGGTACCCTGGTGGACTTTAGGGTTTTCACATTTTAATAAAACAAAAATCATTTCCCTATTTTAAATTCCAACACAAAGCTAAATCATTTTCCAAAACCAAATTCTATTTGAAAACCAAAACCAAAATAGGTGATACAAAAACTATCCTAAAATAAAATAGGTAAATGATGTGAGATTGAAATAAACTAGTACAACAGAAAATAGACAAGCAAAAAAAATTGATTAAGTAACCATTGGTGATCCTAAGCATCCTTACAAGACCCCTGGACGTACTCGGTGTGAAACCACCTACCAGCATATGGGGAAGATCCTAAGTATATAACCAACTGGCCACCCTAAAACTGACAAAATCTCATGCCAAATCCCACCTGGCCTAACAACCAATATAGGGGGTACCAACCCGTCTAATCGAGGTTGATCAGAAACCATCACTTGATCATCTAAAAGACACCCAGGAACCCAAGGTGGTAGTAATATTGTGTTATTGGGAGGCCCTCGCATGTGTGACTCAACTCACAGGTCGTCACCGCACTTTCCTACCCCAAACACGAATGATTTCTATGCATTCACCCATAAAGGGTTACCCTAGATAGGGGCACCATCCATACATTTCAAACAAACAAAGTTCTAACCGAGTCATCACATCATTTTATTATAAAAAACACTTTATAAAACACTTTGAAATTACCAACTGGCCTCTTACTCTATTTAGAAACTGGGTTTCTTTTTTACAACACCAAACACCACTTTTAATCTTAAAATGACAAACGGGACCTAATGGTTTCCAAACAAAACACATTTTCAAAACATCACCAAAACAACATTAAACACCATTTTCATGTTTCTAAATCCAAATAGTACTTTAAGATCTCTAAATCCAAATACATTTATAAAACCCTTTCCAGACTCTGAATAAAGTTCGAAACCTCATGCAATGTACCCAATGATCCTTTATACCAAAATTTACCAAAGAAAGTTTCAATTTCAAAATGGGCCAAGTTTTCAATAATGCATTCAAAATGACATGACACGTCACACACATGTCTTTTCGAGATTAAAGTGCCATTTGAGAAACTAAGGTCCAAGAAGAGAATTGTTCTAAAGTTTCAACTTCACTTGAATGCACATCCATGTGCACACCTATTGCACCCATGGATGTTCATCCAATGACACCCTCCAAATTCCATGAAATACCAAAAACCATTTTTATTTTCAAACCAACACTTCTTTTCACCAAACCCATCAATATCACATAAACTCAAAAGGTGAAAATGAACATTTTTAAAGACAAGGGAATCTTTCCGAAACAACTTAAAATCCACACTACAAAACACCATATTTCACATAAAAGAAAAAATCAAAATCCAACCATCTTATCATAACAATTCAAAGGTAAAATATCACACAAATCATCTAATTTCACTATCAAAACCCATTTTACATTTAACCAGGCACATTTGACACTTGCGAACATAAGAATAATTGAAGATTTACTTCAAAAACTATTTTTAACAAATTATAATATCGATAAAAAACCACAATAAATTTACTAAGTGAGTTACCAGGGTGAAAACCATATGAAAAGATTTTATTAAACAAGATTAACCACTTAATCAAACACATTGGGCTTAAGCATGCATAAACATAAATAGGGAACACTTCAAGAGATATTTTTAACTAGTTATAAAAATCTATAAACCCCATAAAAGACTAGTTAGATATACCATGAAGTAGAGAATCAAGTAAAAATAAAAATTTAAGTAACATAAGAACTAATTGATTGCTTTTGAATGGAAAGGGATGGAAATTCCGACCTCAAACCTAGAACAGATGCGAAGGAACCTCAATAGAAGGAGGAACGATGCCCCATGGACCAATCGTGCACTGGGGGAAGGGTTGTCAGACAAGGAGGATTCTCTAGATAAAGCTACGACTAGACATAGTGGGAGAGAGAGGTCACTGGGGGTCGGATGCACTGTTGGCCGGAGTAAAGGGGCGAGAGAGTTCAACTGGGAGTTGGGTGTGATGCAGGCCAGAGAAAAGGGGAAAGGGAGGTCAGCTGGGGGTCAGATGGTTGGGAGTGCAGCGAGGGCACTGAGGGGCGAGGCCTAAGTAGTCAGGAGCCTAGGAGAAGGTCGGAGCAGAGGGGCGGTGAGGGGGTTGGCTCGTGTGGTGAGGCTGATGCAAGGAGGAGGTGGGTCTAGAGCGGTGAGGAGGGCATGAGGTGGAGGTGGGGTCTAGAGCGGCGAGGAGGGGGTGCGTGAAGTGCACTGAGGGATAAAGGGGGAGGGAGCATTGGGTAGGTTAGGGTTCCAATTTTTTTCATTTTATCTTATAATAAAAATAATAATACACTAATAATAATAATATAAATAATAATATTATTATTATTATTAACAATAAAATAATAATAATAATAATACCATTAATATAACAATAAAATTTTTAATCATAATTATAATCATTTTTCTTAAAAAAAATAAAAATAATAACAATAATTATAATAATAATAATAATTCAATAATAATAATAATAATACCAACAATAAAATAATAATAATTCCAATAGTAATTTTATCCTTTTAAATAATAATAGTAGTATTAATAGTTTAAAAGAAATAATAACACTAATAACCATTTAATAATAAAAATATCAATAAAATTTTTAAGAATAATAAAAAATGATAATAATAACACTTCCAATATTAATAATATTATTATCTACACAATAATATTATTATTGTTACGGTGCAACCCTTTACCCTAGTTTATTTTTATCAAACATTATTTATTTTAAACATGAGGAAACTTCACATAAGCATGGGCCGACCGTGCAGCTACCACCAACCGTGTGGTGCCTGCGCACCAGTCTAAAACCCACTAAAGTTATTAAATGTTAAAAAATTTAAACTGGGACCCAGCCTAAACATTGATGCAAGTAACCAAAACCAATAAATAATAAAATAAATAAATAAATATCGGGTGTGAAAATTCTCCCCGCCACATAAACGTTTTCCCCCATAAAGTCTCCCAGCTGAACGATAGACAAAACTTGTATCCATGTCTGATTGAAACCAAAAGAAACCACAACACAAAAGAATAGGAGAACACGAGAGTGTTCTCCCCACTATAAAAACTCAACTATAATGTAAATTTAACAACCAAACATACAACCCCATGAAGGGGGGGAGATGCAGTAAATCTCAACCGATCCAAACTAACTTCTATAGCACTAGAAAAATAACACCTCCATTGAAACTTAGAACTCTCAACCCTAACCAAAAACTCCAAACACTAGAGAAAAACCTCTAAGAAGAACTACCCAACCAGTGAACCCGACCATAACTACAAACATAGATTCTTCCACAGGCACTTATATCTCCAAATTAACACAGCTAAACCGAGATCAACCCATACAAGGTCCAAACACCCTTTTAAGAAAAACACACGATTCAAAAAACCATAATCAGATAAACAAAACTATTGGATTACAATAGAACAATTTCATCACATTCCCTCATCGAATGATTAACTCACAATAACAATAAATCATTAAAAACAGAGAAACAAAAACAAAAGTCTTTAAATGTTCAAATCCAAATATGGAACACAAAACCTGAACTAAGGCTTCACACCCCTAGCTACTCCTGGTTGTTCGTGAGATTTACCCCAAGACCTATGGTTGGGGATATGATGGACAAAGAATCTTCTTCCTCGTAGGCATGCATTCGAATCCTCCAGTCACATCTTCTTCTTCAAGCTATGTTTCCCGCATAACTTCTCTATATGACCCAGACACCCGCAATGATAGAACGTCTTCAAAGGGATGCAATATAATGGTTTTGTGAGCCCTAAACATCCACACTAATGACACACAATTGAATGGTATGATGAACTAGAAGCCATAACTACTACAGAGGACTCTCTAGAAATAGGTCCCTCTGTTCCACCATGATCTCTAGATGGGGAACCTTCATGAGCAAACAAATATGCTGGATTACCAACCATATGTGCTCTAGAGACCAACTCAGTTAGAAATGACTTATCAACCAGCTTCTCGAAATGATGGTCCTTAGAATGGAGGACCTACTCCTTGATCTCTAGATGAATACCCCAAATAAAGAGATAAGTCTTTATCAAATCTTGTAATGCTACCTCTAGAGAAAAGGTTACAAGTTCCTTAGAATGGTCAACATATACCTTCATCGTCCATTTTTCTTGTTGAATACGCATGACCACTTACCTTTTCTTTGTCCTCACCTATTAAAGTATGAACCATCGAATGAATATGTATTTAAATACATCCCATATCATCCCAACTTTCTTTGATGATCGGTAAAACAAATCCCATTCATGCAGATCTAGACTTTTGAACAGACCCAAAACAGCACACACTTTGACAGCTTCAAGAGTTCCCAATACCCTGAAGACATGCTCGACCTCCTCAAGCCACTCTGTTGCCTCTAACAGTCCTGATCGCTATGAAGGATAGGCAATGCCCAATACGTACCAAAAACTGGGCATGACTTATCAGAATCCTTGGGGACCTTTCAGGGCAACATTTTCTGAACAAAATATAAAACACAAATCCAAAACAAATATCAAGACGAAGCAACATTAGTGAAAGTGACATCATCCAAAAAAACTGCTCAAAAACCAAATAAATATGAACACGTACAAAAGCATCCCTTTCAAAATACACCTTTAGAAAAAAAATCAAGCCCTTAATTTGAAATAAACACCCATGGAATCCCATGAACTATCACATATGCAACCATCCATTCCATTTCTTCACCAATTTCAAACAACTACCAAATTTTCAAGCCAAAACATTTCCCTTTAAAACTAATTTTTCCAATATTAAACCCATTTAAAAGGAAGAATATTCATTTCCAAAACCCCCTTTTTCATTTTCAAAAACACACTTACACCAATTAGAACTAAGAAAAACATCACTCACACCAAACAATCAATGAAAGGGACTAGTGTTTATGCCCAACTTGCTGACATGGTAGTGATCCATGACCCAGGTAGGCAATAACAGAAAGAGGAACTTGAATCATGATCTTAGATATCACATGGTTCACTAATCCATGTGAAATCACAACATGACACCGGATCACCTCCATTGTCATCCCTCAATCTAAAACAAACCAGAACATGATAAGGACTCAATTCCCGGACTACCCCTGGTGACTCGAGGTTCGAAACAAGTGAGGTTTCATGACTCCCTTCCTTTACCTACCTCCCAAGCCCTCATAGCTCTAATATCTATCTAACAGACACCGCAAATATCAAGAACCTCATCTGATACCATTTTTTCATGAACCAACCCAGTTCGACCCTAAACTAGTCACCCGATCCAATCAGTGACATGTCCCGAGAGGCATTCCCGATCCCCATGGGATGGAAACTAGTGTAGGGAATCAAAATTTATATGTTGGGAATGATTTGTCCCATGAACAAAATATAAACATATAAATAAAAACTAACGATAAAAATAAAACTAGAAAAATAAAGAAAATAAACTGCACATACATACATGTGACCTTATAGGTCACCACCCACCTCATAGCCAAATTCACTTCGAGGGAAATTCAGCACTAAGGAAACCTGAAACTGAAAAGATAACATATGGGTGAGAACTGAAATTCTTAGTAGGAAAACACCACAAAATTCATACATTTCCTTCCATGAAACAGTCCATTAATGCTAGTTTGAGGTATATATATATAAATAGGGTTTTCACATTTTGAAAAAACAAAAATCATTTCCCCATTTTAAAGTTCAACACAAAGATAAATTATTTTCCAAAACCAACTTCCATTTGAAAGTAAAAACTAAAACATGTGATACCAAATCTATGCTAAAATAAAACAGGTAAACAGTGCAAGCTGTAAATAAACTAGTACAATAGAAGGTAGAAAAGAAATATAAATGATTAAGTAACTATGGGTGATCCTAAACATCCATAGAATACCCTTGGACATACTTGATTCAAAACAACTTGATGGCCTTTGTTGAATCTCCTAATTCTATAACCAAATGGCCACCCTAAAACTGACCAAATCCAGTTGTAAAGCCCACCTGGCCTAACAACCAATCTAGGGGGTACCAAACCATCTAATCAGGGTTGATCAGAAAACGTCACTCAATAATCTAAAAGATGCCTAGGAACACATGGTGGTAGTAATATTGTGTAAGTATGAGGATCTCACATGTGTGACTCAACTCACAAGTCATCACTGCACTTGCCTACCAAAAACATGGATGCTTCCTATGAATTCACCCATAAAGGGTTACCCTAGATAGGAGTGCCACATATAATTATATATATATGTATATATATATACATATCAAAAATACAAAGTGACAACCGGGTATTCACATCATTCGATTATCAAAACCCCTTTATAAAACAATTTGAAATTGCCAATCGAGCATTTACACTATTTAGAAACCGAATTTCTTTTATACAACACCAAACAAACTTTTAAGCTTAAAATTCAAAATGGGCCATAATGGTTTCCAAACTAAACACATTTTCGAAACATCACCAAAACAACATTAAACATCATTTCCATGTTTCCAATGCCAAACAGTCCTTTAAGATCTCTGAATCCAAATACATTTATAAAACCCTTTCCAGTCTCTAAATAAATTTGGCAACCTCATGATATGTACCCAACGTTCCATTATACCAACATTTACCAAAGAAAGTGTCAGTTTCAAAATGGAAAAAGTTTTAAATAATTCATTCAAAATTACATGACATTTCACACACATACCTTTTCGAGATTAGAGTACCATTTGAAAAACTAAGGTGCAAGAAGATCATTGTTATAAAGTGTCATCATCACTAGAATTCACATCTATGGTTGCACCTAGTACACCCATGGATGTGCTATCATCCAATGACACCCTCCAAATTCCATGAAAGACCAAAAACTATTTTTATTTTCAAACCAACCCTTCTTTTCACCAAACCCATAAATATCACATAATCTAAAAAGGTGCAAATGAACATTTTTGAAGACAAGGGATTCTTTCCAAAATAACTTACAATCCATTCCACAAAACACCATATTTTACATAAAATCCCAAATCAGAATTGGACCATCCTAACATAATAATTCAAAGGGTAAATATCACACAAATCATCTAATTTCACTATCAAAACACAATTTACGTTTAACCAAACACATTCAACACCTGCAGACATAAGCATAATTGAAGATTTACATCAAAAATTATTTTTAACAAATTATACAATCAAGAAAATGAAGTAATAAATTTAGTAAGTGCATTAAAAGGGTGAAAACCATACACAAAGATTTTATTAAACAATATTGACCACTCAATCAAACACATTGGGCTTAAGCATGCATGAACATAAATAGGGAACACTTCAAGGGCTATTTTTAACCAGTTCTAAAAATCTATAAATTCCATAAAAGACTAGTTAGTTATACCATGAATTAGAAAATCAAGTAAAAATAATAATTGAAGTAATATAAGCACTAATTGATTGCTTTATAATGGAAAGATATGGAAATGCATACCTCAAACCAAGAGAGGATGCAACGGAACCTCAATGGAAGGAGGAACAACACCCTTCCGACCAATCGTGCACTAGGAGAAGGGTTGTCGGACAAGGTGGATTCACCAGAAAAAGTTGTGGCCGACTGGAGTGGGAGAGGGAACCCATCGGAGGGTCGGGTGTGCTACTGGCTGAGGAAAGGGGCAAGGGAGGTCGGCTGGGGGTCATGTGCGTTGCTGGTCAGAGAAAAGGGGTGAAGGAGGTCGATTGGGGGTCGTCTGGACAAGAGTATGTGCAGTGTGCCGAGGGAGAAAGGGGGGAGGGGCACTGGGTAGGTTAGGGTTCTCATTTTTTTCATTTTATCCTATAATAATATTATTAAACTAATAATAATAATAATATAAATATAAATAATATAAATAATAATAATAATAACTATAATAAAAAAAATACCATTAATATAATAATTTTAATTTTAATAATAATTATAATCATTTTTATTAAAAACAATAACAATAATAATAATAGTAATAGTAATATTACCATAATAATTATAATAACAATACCAACAATAAAATAATAATAATTATAATAATAATTTTATCCTTTTAAGTAATAATAGTAGTAGTAACAGTTTAAAAGAAATAATAATATTAATAACCATTTAATAATAAAAATATCAATAACATTTTTAATAAAAAAGGATAATAATAACACTTCCAATAATAATATTATTATTATCTACACAATAATATTATTATTGTTATGGCACAACCCTTTACCCTAGTTTATTTTTATCAGACTTTATTTATTTTAAACATGAGGCAACTACATGGGCACCGGGGCTGACCACGCGGCTACCGCCAACCATGTGGTGCTCGTGCATCTAATCGAAACCCACTAAAGTCATTAAATGTCAAAACAATTCAACTGGGACCCAGTCTGAACCTTGACGCGATTAACCAAATCCAAGAAATAATAAAATAAAAATAAATTTAAAAGTTAAGGTGTGACAAGATCTATTCTTTTTTTCTAATTACATTAGTCAATAATGATTAAAAACTTCCATGATTTTCTCCATTTAATTCACCGAATATATCATCCTAGAAAATTAGAATTAATTCCTATGAAATTTTCCTCATGTGACACAACACCTATAAATTTTCATTTAGGAATTTGAAATTAACAATTTTATTATATATATTCCCAAAAAGTTTCCACAAACAAACATGAAATTCCAAATTTATTCTTATATATACAATTGAGCCTCTGGGTTAGTCTTATATATTCATATCCTTTTTCTAAATAACTAGTTTATTTTTGCAAGAATCCTTTTAAAAAATTCAATGTTAAATAAAAGTTAATATTTTTCATTAGGAAGATTATTTTTATTTTTCTAGTTGATTAGTAAAGTTAATATAACATATCACCATGTTAATCTTACATGCTCTAAATTTAATCTTACATATCATGTGTACACTCTAGATTAATATTATGTATAAATATTACATATATTTTTCTATAATTTTATTCATACCTAAATAGTGAGATTCTTGATTTACTCTTATTGGTTACCATACTTTTTCAAATTTTTACAACCATCTCTAGGTTCCTTTTCAAATTTTTTTTGATATTATCCAATCATCTTTAAAAAACATAAAATTTTCAACCTTGATTTCCAATAAACAAATTCACTGTAAATTTACCATCCTTTCATGATTCCAGTAACTCCAAGCCAAAACAATGGTTTTAGCAATGAACCTTCCCAATGATATTGTTCTATAGTTAAGTAAAAAAATCATTTTTTTTCTTACAATAAATCTATAGAAGTTATAAATCATAAAATAAATACACAAGTAATTTTTACTTGGTTCACTTGTATTATGATATATTCAAGGAGCATACAGTTGATGACATATTGGTGTAACAAAATCATTTGATGTTAATTTCTTGTTTGTTAGAAATTATGAGTGGTCTCTCTATCCCTCTACGATTATAACCCTCTTGATAATTTTATAAATCATTTCCTGTCTCACCTAGAAATAATAAACTACACCTTTAAGTGAAAAAATGATCACTGATGAACCCATAAATAAATTTACACAAAGGTTGTTGTAATTATCTACTAATTTATCAATTTAATAATTATTGGTGAATATCAAGAGAGATTAACTTCTATAATTATCTTTACCCACTCTTTTATTTCTATAAATCTTCTTGAATTCCTCCTCTATTAGTCTAAAATCTTCTTCTTCATTTTTTAAATAAATATATATCTATTTATATTAAAGAGAATACCCATTTTTTATTTTTCTTGATCTTTAATTTATCATGAATTTTATTATAAAATTCATCTTTTTATCCATTGACAATTCAATTCAAAATCATCTAATTTAAAACAATAATAATTATACTAAATCATAGTAAATTAAAACTGGGTAAATTCTTAGATCATCATCATTACAACATGACCATGGGTGTCATAATGAAATGCCATCAACCTATGAATTTTATGGAATTAGTCATGTCATTATCCATATTTTGGGGAATAACCTTTGGAAAATATAACTTCAATCAAACATTCATGATGCGATGATAACTTTATAGTGAAATTCTTTGAAATAGTGAAACACTAGAATTCCATGACCTTCCCTTTTATGATGAAAACCTACTCTATCACAATAAAATATTATTTACTCTATTATGGTACTCTTATTATAAATATCATTTTTTCCATAATTTAATCATACACAAACAAATAGCAACATGGATTTCTCCCAAAATGAGAAAATCCTATATCTACCTCAATTAGAGATATATTAAAAATCCAAATGGCCCCCCTTGTGGTATGGAATTACACATCATGGTGTTTTATACACTACTTCAGCATAATTTAATTCATATAAGATATAATATCTCTATATTTCCTCCACACTTATCTAAAGTTACCTAACACCAATTCACATTTATTTCCCTATTATTTTATAGCATTTCATATTTTCTTTTTCAACAAACTCAAACCAAAAATGAATCAGGGGATTTTTTTTATTATAATATAAACCTTTGGGTTTATTGGAAAACACTAGAACATATTTAATAAAAAACATCATTTATAACTACTAACTCTGTGACACTCACATTGTTGTTTTCAGGTATGTAATTAATTAATTATTAATTTTTCTTCCTATATCTCTTTATCTTTTTTTATAGTATTTTTTGATATTTCTAGATTTATGTAGTTTCAAACTATAACATTTTATTCCATGGACTAGGCATGGATGGGGTTGGAGGATTTCCATATCATGGCCAAGGGAGGAATCGAAATTTGTAAGTTTGAAGGTGAGTTGGGTTACAACTATTTTAGGGTTACATAATGTCCTGGGGAATCATGATGTGGTGAGTATTTATTTTCTAGAGTATTTTATCCAAGACTTTATAAGGATGATATAACCATGTCGTGTCCTAGATGCTTCCTAGTGTGATGGGTGATAAAAATATAGATGTTTAGAAATGAATTATATTTTATATGATCATAATATTACATAATATTTTTGACTTTTAGGGAATCAAATATGGGGGGTCACAACATGATAGGGGGATACCAAACTATGAACATTTATATGGGAACCCTCCTAGGTAAAATTTTAATATTGTATAATATTTTTTCCTTTGTAAAATTATATTCAGAGGGAGGTCACACTATGGTGGGTATGTTCCATACCAAGATGAGGGTGTTGTGGGAGTGGATATTCCATAGAGAAGGTATGCCACCTCATGGTGACTTAGATCTTAGGATCCTTGGCTCAACCTGGAGGAGGTTTGATGCAATGTGGGGTATTTATAAAGGGTCACAACGCCATGACCAACTCAGAAACATTGTTAGGTTTCCCTACCCAAATTTTTATTCTGTGATTTTATATTTTTACCCTTGTTAGTTTTTAAGATCATTGAACATATACATTACTATTCATGTTACCAAAGAGACTTTTTGAAATGGGATTATCTTCCTCTAATATCCATTAGATAATGTCACGATTTCATGTAGTAATACTTTATGGTAAACTATTTATCTCATGTTGTTGTAACTGATGACGCTACAAGAATATGGGGTGATAAATTTAGGTGTTACTAGATTTAAAATTTTATTTTTCCTATTTTATATTATTTCTTTTAGGACCTTGTTCCCATGTTAGAAAGAACAATTATTCAAACTTTTCTATTAAAAGAATTTATATAACACACTATTCAAATGAAATAAAAGATGTAGGGATCCCATTTTTTACTTGGTTCACCCAAATGGATTACTCTAAAGAGAACACACCAATAACATGTATGTGTTCTAGGATATAATAATTACTTTTAAAGTTATTAAAATGGATTTAGTAAGGGATAAGTACTGATCCCAATCATAATGACTCTTATCTACTCTCATGCACTTCTCAAGTGTGGAATGGATATTTTATATATCTAAGGTTCTTCTTAGGGACAACATGGAATAATGAAATTTTTCATCACTAACACAAGATTTATTCTTTTTTATCATAAATGTGTTGCACTATTATTTCTTCAAACTAGATAAACAAAACTACTCATAAGTAAGGTTTGAGTTTGAAAATATCTCTTTAACCACAACAACACTTTCTCTTAAATGATTATAATTCCATGATTAGAATTATCCTTTACCTTCTTCTTCCTCTTTAACTAGATAAAAATTAGTAAACTATTATGTTCTTATCTAGAGCCTCCCTTGGTCAATATATATAATATATGGTCATAGTATTTACATCTTCTATTTATATAGAAACCATGTGTGTTTGTTGATATAGGCCCCTTTTTCTTTTATTCTTTATTCCACCTGACATATAAATATGATCTTCCCTATATCTTTATTATATTTCTTATTTTATAGAAAACTGAATATGGAAATACCATTATCAACCTTTCTCTTTCAACATTGACATATCTATACTGCACACTATTCTTCATTTTTTGAACTATTTTTACTTGTATAAAAACATGCTCACGCAACTACATTCCAAGAATCCAACAATGTAGGTAACATTGTATTCCTTCATACTCTTCATGATATTTTAAAGGTGTCCATGTAATGAATTGTATTTTAATTCAAATAGATCCAATGAAGATTAATTTGAGATATTCTTTCCTTATATTTATAATATATATACCTTTCTACAAATTTAGTCACGTAATTTCCCCTTCTATAAAACTTTAACTTTCCTACTCGATATTTCGTAATAAAATTTTCTATATTTTAAAATATGGGAACTTGAGAGATATTATTTATAAAATTATTCACAATATTCATTATTTTATTATTAAAATATTAACCTTAATATTACAAATATATTATGATTATGAATACATAGAGAAAATCCATGTTGATTGATAATCAAAAACACTGAAACAACTCATACATGCAGGTAGTCCTTCATGCTAGGTGTATCTTATTGGATCGGATTATAGTAAATATACATAAGAGGGGGGTGAATTGTGTCTTTTCAAAAATCTTCATGAGATTGTGTTTTGTCCCTTATCTTTAATCAGATAGATTAATGCAGCTGAAATATGAAGTGCAGAGACAGACAATGTATAGTGGTTCGGGGAACAGAAGGTCCCTAGTCCACTCCACCAACGCTCTACTCCACGAGCTTGGTGACTTTCACTATCTGGTCCTCATTTCAACAGACCTTTCAACAACTGAGTATAGGCAGTTGTCACCTTTACAATCTAAGGAAAAACAAAGCCTTCTGGTTCACTCACAGAGCATACACAGCTTAGTACGAGAAGTCGGTCACTTAAGAATAGAAAAGAAAGATTTTTTAATTTTGAACATACTTTCTAGATGTTCTTCACAATTGCAACATCATGCAATTGACAGTAGATGGATCGTCGCCTTCAGAAATAATGATCTTCACAAAAGAGTCGTTCTGAGTCGATCTTGTTGTGGTAAATATAGAAATATAATTCACAACTTTAGCAGTAGAATATTCATAGTAGATATTCGATGTAGAACGAGTGAATCTTTTATCTTGATTATTCTTCTAAAATAAATAGAGCTTTTGTTGCTCCTTTGAATCAGCAGGTCTATGTTTTTTATAGTCTCTATTTTTCTTCCTTTTTATGAATGATCAATTTTTTACAAACCTTCTCCCTTTTTTTCTATTCATAAAAGATCATATATAATAATGGCGAGCACATCTCCTGCAAATTTAGACAAATGTCGCCTTTTTTACTCACGATATTCAAACATTTGAATTTACAAATTATTCATAACTTCCTTGAAGACTCGGCATAAAAATATCATTTTAATTCAATCCTTAAACCATTGATAAAACGGCTTTGAATCAGTCAAAGTCAAGCTTAAAAGAAACAGATTTAAATCCGGCTTGAAATTAGCCTAATAATCAGCTTGTTGATCGTTGCAAAATAATATCAACTTTAAACTCTCCAACGCCAAACATAAGGTTGAGTTGTACAGTATGTATCCTCTAAATGTAACGTAGGTCATAAACGTAAGGTTGATGATGTGGCCTTCACACGTAACATTGTCAACGTATGGTTGATCACAAATGTAAGGTTCATGTCACTTTCTTCAAACGTAAGGTTTATAAAAGATCCATACTTTTATAAGCTTCCAAACGAAAGATAATTGATCCATACATTTCTAAGAACATATGATTGTTTACAAAAGTAAGGTTGATGAACCATACTTTTGAGAAACAAACGTAACGTGTAACACTTACGTACGGTTATCCTTCCATACTTTTCTAATATCCCAAACGTAGGGTTGATTCCTAACATAGGGTTATTTTTATACTTTGCCAATAACGTATGGTTGATTAGCTATACTTTTCTCTTATCTCATTAAGTATACACCGCATTTCATCCTTACACTACGTTTCTCCACGTAGGGTATGAACAATGTTTCCAGAATGTGCTAAATCAGATCCCAAATATGTAGAGCATGAATAGTGTTTCCAGAACGCGCTAAATGTGAATACCATAGAAATTAATTATCGTTGTTCAAGAATCTAAATATTTCGTCTATAAATAAAAATATAATGAATAATAAATTCCTGCAACATTCTTAAAAAATAAAATCATTAGAAAATAATTAAGGGTATTTGTGAGCATCAAAATTACCATAAATAGATAGAGTATTGTTCTCAACAATCTCCTCATTTAAATAAAAACATTATGTATTGTTGAAAACAAAACTTGCTCAAAAATCTTCCCCTTTTTGATGATCACAAAACCCATAAAATAACCAATGAAATTAACTTACAAAAATTAATTACATATAGTTTTGAATTTTGAAAAGATAAATACAATATTAGATTTAACTTAATTTCTCCCTTCAATTTATCCATTTTAATTTATCCACTAATAAAAAAAATGAAAAATATAAAAATGTTGTGTTTATCCAAATTTCTTCCCCTTTTGTGATATCAAAAAGAATGACAAAATATGGAATATAACATAGATTAATGTAGCATTGAATGTAAGTAAATACTATAAGTAACTGTTTATCAATTAGTGAATCTAGATTAATGGATTATCTAAACAAAGATAGTAAAACAAAATAAATATAATGAAATAGATTGTCATTAAATGTAATAAATTGATAAATATAGGAATCAAGGTTTGGTCAGAGTTCAGATAGAGTCTATCTAATTCGAACAACTTCCTTGATTTCTGATAGCTGCTCCCTAAGTCTTCTCATCATTCCATCACGAATCCTAACAATAATATCCCTTTTCTCTTGGGTCATATGAATGTCTTCTATGAGGTTGACACTGAAAAACTCATGTAGTCTTTCTTCTTTTTCCAAAAATAAAGACAACTTCTCTGTGAATTTATTTAAGACAGATCTGATTCCTGGTTCATTTGAGGTGAGCTGATCAACCAAAAATTTCTGATTGTCTAAAAAGACTGATAAAGGAGCATTGTTGCATTAAAGATCTTGAAATATTTCATTCATGTTTCTCATTGTAGCTGTGATATCCTGAAACCTTCTGATTAAATCAGGATAAGTAACTGATCCACTAGCTTCACTAGTCTTGATAGATGCAAATTTTGTCTCCATAAATAATTTGAGATCTGACAAATATGACTTCATAACCGTTTCAGACTTTAATTTTTCAACCACATTTATCATATCCTTATTAAAAATTCCATCTTTGTGCTTGGAATCTGTACTATTTTGTAGCCTCTGTAATTTTAGTTGTTCCTTTTTCAATGCTCTCCTTAGAGCATAATTCTCTTGATCCACCCTCTACAATTTTTTGTAAATTTCATCAACTTCCTCTGTTTCTATTTTAGGGGTACTTTGTGCATTATTCTCCTTTTTAGAAATAAAGGGATGTACCAACACTAGGGGTAAGGATTTAGAATCTTCTTTCTCCTTAGATTCTCTAACCGATTGGTCCATAGATTTTTCCTCTTAGTCCTTTCCAGACTCTTCTACTGAAAAATCCTCTTGAAGAACTTATGTTTGTACTTATGAAGGATTTTCATCCTATATATCAGCAATCACTTCTTCTATTTGAATCTTTGGAAGAATTTCACCTTTATCTAATTATGGTCTGGCCACTTCTACTCCAGGAACAACCTCTTGTTCAATGTCAGCTTCAGCTTTTGTTTCTGTACTTTCAACTTCAATTATTTCAGGGTCATCTTCTGTAACAGCCACATCCTGTCCCTGAGTCTCTCCTTCATCTTCTTCTTGAATTCCAGATTGAATCTGAGGTCCTTCCACTAGTTCTGATCACTCAGTAATAGCTTTCATTTCTTTTTCAATAGCAACTTCTCTTACAAAACTGTAAGAGAGTAAATCTCTTATTTTCAGTATAGGATAAAAAAGTTCCTCATTAACGGTTCTTTTTCTTTGAGTCTGAAGGCCCTCCTGACTTATTTTTTCTTAAGTGTCTTCAGTTTCAAATCTTATTCTTCTTGAAACAGTGCTTACTCTCGATTCAGCTTGTCCCTCTTTGGACTTAGCAGACTGAGCTTGAGCATTATCTTCTTCTTCCTCAGCTCCTGCTGGAAAAAATTTCCCTTTTAATGTGCTCCAGAAATAGCCAATTTTTCTTAAAGTTATAGCATTGAAAACATTAATGTGATGGCATCTTACTCTGGCATCCACCAGTCTCACCATATCCTTTTTGAACAAAAGTTTGGAAATGAATCTACCAAAAGGGTAGAAATTCATTCTGGCTTCAATATGACAACAGTAACTCAGGTACCTCACCATGTACCTAGGAAAATTTAATTTTATATCACTGATCAGAAGATACATTATGTAAATTTCGGGATACAATATCTTTTCCATATCTGACAGTATTGGTTCTATCCTTGTTTGTACAAATTTCACAAGAATCTTCTGATCTGGTTCCAAATCCTTAACAAACATTTTCCTTATGTTAGTAGAGACAAACAGAAAATACATAATGTCTTCAGATTTATGCACAGAATCTTCTATATTTTTCAAATCAAAATGAAACACTCCCTCATGAGGGTTGTTCAGTATCTGACTAATTTCAACTGAAGAGATTGAAAAATCTTTATCCTCTATCTTAGATAGCATGGCGTCAGAATGATCTCCCCAACTGAATTGAATAGTTTTAAAGAAATATTGAAGTTCTAATGCATACAAAAATTCTGTATTCTCACTATTGAAGGTCTGTTCGAGATTATGAAACGACAGTGCTTGTTTTACCAACAAGTTCATCTGAAATATCCATTCTAGATCAATCACATTTCCTTGTAATATTTTCCTTCCTTCTGAGCATTGTTTCTTGGCATTGCTGGTCTTGGCCTCATAAAAACTCTTAGTCTTTTCCAATTCTGCAAGAATCTATGAAGGTTTGAAGGTTAGGTTTTCAGAGGTTCGAATATTAGGGTTGACAGGCAGTGGTGCGGTTTCGCGGATTCGAAAGGGTTTTGATGGAAATGAAACGGTTTAGAATTCGAAAGGTTTCTAACAGACTTGATTCCTATGTTTTCATTAATCATTACATAGATTTTAAATATAAATAAAATTGATTACATGGGGAAAAGAAGAAGAAAACTTATTCTGTTTGAAAAACAAATAACTAAATTATTTTAAACATTATTAAAATAAAGAAACAGCATAGTAAAATAAAACTTTATTTAAAATTAAATAAACCTAGCTCCCCCTTAATAAAATCAAACCTTGTATTGGGAAGTGGTTTAGTAAAAACATCATCTAATTTAGTTTCAGTACTTACAAATTCCAAATAGATATCCTTTTTAAGAACATGATCTCTTAGAAAATGATGTCGGATATCAATATGCTTAGTTCTAGAACGATTAATAGGATTTTGTGAAATATTTATAGCACTATTATTATCACATAAAATTGGCGTATTATAAAAATTTATTCCAAAGTCTATAAGAGTGTTTTTCATCTACAACACTTGTGCATAACAACTACTAGCAGAAACATATTCTGCCTCTGCTGTTAACAAGGCAACTAAATGTTGTTTCTTACTTGACCATGACACTAAGGATTTCCCTAAAAGGTTGGAAAGTAACTGGAGTGCTTTTCCTATCTAATATATAACTCCCAAATTATGCATCTAAATATGAAATCAGATTAAAATCAGAAGTTTTGGGATAAAGAAGAGATTGAAAAATAGTTCCTTTTAAATATCTAAAAATTCTTTTAACAGTAGTTAAATGAGATTCTTTAGGATTTGATTGAAATATTACACAAAGATATACTGAATACATTATATCTAGCCTACTATCAGTAAGATATAATAAACTACCAATCATACCTTTATATAACTTGCTGTCAACTGATTTTCTAGTTTCATCCAAATAAAGTTTTATATTAGTACACATAGGAGTTGTATATATCTTTTTGTTTTCAATTCCAAATTTCTTTAATAAATTAGTAATGTATTTTCTTTGATTAAAAAAATTTCCGAAATCTTTTTGATAAATTTTAAGTCTTAAAAAGAAATTTAATTCTCCCATTATGCTCATTTCAAATTCTTTTTGCATTAACTTTGAAAACTCATAACAAAGGGATTTATTAGTTGATCCAAAAATTACATCATCAATATAAATTTGAACCAATAAAATTTTAGTATTTACAGTTTTCTTAAAAAGTGTTAGATCTGCCATTCCAACAGTAAAATAATTTTTCAATAGAAAAGATCTTAATCTTTCATACCAAGCTCTAGGTGCATGTTTAAGGCCATAAAGAGCTTTAGTAAGTTTAAAAACAGAATCTGCTTTTTTAGAATTTTCAAAACCTGGAGGTTTCTCAACATAAAATTCCTCCATTAAATAACCATTTAAAAAGGCAGACTTAACATCCATATGAAGTAATTTAATGTTCATATGAGATTCATAGGCTAAAAGTATTTCAATGGATTCTAATCTAGCTACAGGTGCAAAGGTCTCTTCATAATCTATACCTTCTTCCTAATTATATTCTTTTGTTAAATTTCTTGATTAATTTCTAGTTATTATTCCTTGATCATTTTTCTTATTTCTAAATACCCATTTGGTTTCTATCACTGGATAATTCTGTGGTCTTTCAACTAATTCCCAGACTTCATTTATTTTGAAATGGTTTAATTCTTCTTGCATTTCTATCATCTATATTTCATCATCTAAAGCTTCTTCTATAGACTTGGGTTCTAATTGGGATAGAAAGGCAGAGAATTCTACAAGATTCTCTATATTTCTTCTAGTTTTTTTCTTGTGTCTAAGTCACCTATTATAGATTTTAAAGGGTGATTCTTTAGGGTTCTAGTCTGTCTAGGTAGTACACTCATAGGTTCTTCAGTATCATGTTCTTCTGAACTAGACTAAATTTCATTTATATCTTTTTCAAAATAATTTTTCAAGTTCTCAAGTCTCATGTTATCATTAGAGTCAGATTCATCCATTTGATCTTCCCTTTTCTCAAAGGGATTAGATTCATCAAATTTCACATGAACTGATTCTTCAACAATCCTTGACATCTTATTATAGACTCTATAAGCTTTGGAGGTAACTGAATATCCTAAGAAAATTCCTTCATCATATTTTGGATCGAACTTACTAAGATTGTCCTTAGTGTTCAAGATGTAAACCTTGCATCCAAAAACATTAAAGTAATTTACTTTAGGTTTTCTGTTATTCCAAAGTTCAGAGGGTGTATTTTTCAAAAGAGGTCTAATTAAAACTCTATTCATTATATAGTAGGCTATGATTACAGCTTCTACCCAAAAATAGGTAGGAAGAATGTGTTCTTTTAGCATAGTCCTAGCCATTTCTTGAATAGTCCTATTTCTTCTTTCAACAATTCCATTTCGTTGAGGTGTTCTTGGTGTAGAGAAGGTGTGTTTAATACCCATATTTGAGCATAAGGAATTAAATTCCTGATTCTCAAATTCTCCACCATGATCACTTCTTAATGAAATTATTTTAAAACCTTTTTCATTTTGAACAGTTTTACAAAAACTTTCAAATAAAGTAAAAGATTCATTTTTAAATTTTAAAATGAAAATCCATGTAAACCTAGAATAGTCATCAACTAAAACATATACATATAATTTACCAGCCAAGATTGCTACTCTATAAGGTCCAAACAAATCCATATGGATAAGTTATAGAGGTTTATATGAAGGAATTCTGTTAACATATTTGAAGGATGATTTTTGTTGCCTACCAAGATGACATGCATCACAGAATCTGTTACATTCAAATCTGAGACTAAGAAAATCAAAAACTAATTGTTTCTTAGATAATTTATGTAAAACTTATACATTATAATGTCCAAGTCTCCTATGCCAGATCCAAGATTAATTCACTTTAACAGTTAAAGAGTTTACTTATTGTTTACTCAAGGAATTTAAATTCAGGGTATACACATTGTCAGTTCTAGGTGCTCTAAATTTAATCAGTTTATTTTTGAAAACAGAACAGTAATTGTTAGAAAAATAAACAGCATAACCATCATCACATAGTTGACAGATACTTATCATATTGTGTTTCAATCCTTGTACATAAAGTAATTTTTTGATTTAGAAAGCTTCTGGATCTCAAACTATTCCAATACCAATTACCTTCCCTTTGGCATCGTCACCAAAATGTAACTAGTCCACCATCTTTTTGTGTCAGTGTAGTGAAGTTCGATGAGTTTCCACTCATATGTCTTGATCATCCATTGTCTATATACCATATGTCATTTTTGTTTTTGTGACCTGCTTCCTGCAAAGGAATTTACACAATTTTCTTTGGTACCCATATTCTGTTTGGTCCAGGGGTGTTAGCCAGCAGAGATCTGGGAATCTAGACTTGCTTTGTTTTTCTAATTTCACAAGAGTAAAATAAATCATTTGATACAAAATCCTTCTTAATACCACTTATTTCGGGTTTTCTTAAGAAATAGTTTTTAGAAATATTTCCCCTTATTCCACAGTAATTACAATTTATCCTTTTTGCACTTGGAATAAAATAATTCCTGTACAGCTTGGGTTTTTCACCTTTACTGCCAATTCCAAATCTCTCCTTTTTAATGAAATTTTTCCCAAGAATTTCATTTAAATTATTTTATCATTTATTAAAAAAAAGGGCTGAATTTTTATAAGTTTCCACTTCATTTTTCAGTGATTTTATCTTTGATTCATAATCTATATTGTTAGTGTTAATTGAGTCAAACTTTTCAGTTAACTCCTTATATTATTTAATCATTGTATCTCTTTCATTAGAAATAGACTTATGAATGTTCTTTAAAGACTTATTCTTCTTAAATATAGAATCATATTTTTCTTCAAGCATATTGTAGTAGGATGCAAGTTTTTCATTAGAGTAACTAGATGTAGAACTAGAGTCAGAAGAGTAGTAAGATTGTACCTCATCTGTTTCTTCCATGAAACACATGTTGGCTTTCAGATTCACTTCTTCCTTCTCTGAGTCTGATTCAGAAGTGCTATTGGAGTCTTTAGATACACTCGATGTAGCTTTCATTTTTTTTCCTGTCCTTATGCTCATAATAATTTCTTTTGAATAATTTCTTTTTCTTGTCTTCTTTTAGCTGAGGACAGTCAGGTCTGATGTGCCTCATTTTCTTGCATTCATAACATCTGACTTATTTTTCATTCTTTTTGAAGGTTTTTCTAAAGCCCTTCTTCTTTCTATAGAATTTAGTGAATTTTCTGGCTATCTGAGCCAATACCACATTAGAATTTGATAAATCAGAACTTTCTGATTTCACTTTTATACTTTTCTTCATCTTTCTATTTTTGCTATGTGATGACACTTTCAAGGAAGTTTCATCTCTCATGATAAAAACTTTATGCTCATTAGCTTCATCTTTCATCTCATATTCATACATCATTAGTGTTAAAATCATTTATCTCGTGGTTAAGTCTTTGACAGGTTCCAACTGTCTGATTGTAGCAGATATTCCATTCCATATTGTAGGTAGTACACTCAGTACTTTTAAATATTGATCATCTTGTTTAATGGGATCTCCCAAAGTGTTTATGTTATTGAAAATCTCTGTCAATTGTCCATTCATTTGAGTAATAATTTCACCTCCAACCATTCTGAATGTATCAAATTTAAGATTAGTAGTAGCATATCTCATTTCCCTGATATTGTTAGTTCCTTCATAAGCAACAAAAATAGTTTGCCACATATCATATGTTGTCGGTCATTGAGATACTCTATTGAATTCATCAGGTCCTAGACCACATATAATATCATTCATTGACTTTGAGTTCATATCATATTATGCTTTAGTAGCTGCACTCCATGTTTTAGTTTTTTCTGGTATTTCATACGGAGTCAGAATTTTAGAATATACTCTATATCCAAGGTTTTTCAGATAGATAATCATTCGTGACATACAACATCCATATTTTTCTCCATTTAAGTACACTACTCTGACCATAGACATTCCATCTCTTGTATCAGTCATCTTTATCTTTGTATAATCACTCTCAGCTTATTAAGGATTTATCAAAAAGCTCAACCTTTGATACAAATTGTTGGATCAGATTATACTAAATATACACAAGAGGGGAGGTGAATTGTGTCTTTTCAAAAATCTTCATGTGATCATTTTCTATACTTTATCTTTAATCGGATAGATTAATGTAGCAAAAATATGAAGTGCAGAGACACATGATATATAGTGGTTCGGGGAACCGAAGGCCCCTAGTCCAGTCCACTAACGTTATACTCCATGAGCTTGCTGACTTTCACTATCTGGTCCTCATTTCAACATACCTTTCAACAACTGAGTACATGTATTTGACACCTTTACAATATAAGGAAAAAAAGCCTTCTGGTTCACTCACAGAACCTACACAGCTTAGTATGAGAAGTCAGTCACTCAAGAATAGAAAATAAATATTTTTGTAATTTGAAAATACTTTCCAGATGTTCTTTACAATTGCAACGGCATGAAGTTGATAGTAGATGGATCGTCACCTTCAGAAATAATGATCTTCACAAAAGAGTCATTCTAAGTTGATCATATTGCAGTAAATATAGAAATATAATTCACAACTTCATCAGTATCAGATTCATAGTAGATCTTCGATGTAGAACGAGTGAATCTTCTATCGTGATTCTTCTTCTTCAATATACAGAGCTCTGTCTCTCCTTTGAATCAGCAGGGGTATGTTTTTTATAGTATCTGTTTTTATTCCTTTTTATGAATGATAGATTTTTTACAAACCTTATCCTTTTATCTATTTAGAAAAGATCATATATAATAATGACAAGCACTTCTTCTACAAATTTAGATCCACAAAATTCGCCTTTTTACTCGCGATATTCAAACATTTGAATTTACAGAGTAGTCGTAACTTCCCTGAAGACTCGGCATAAAAAGATCCTTTTAATTCGATCCTTAAACCATTGATAAAATGGCTTTGAATAAGTCAAAGTCCCTCTTAAAAAATAGCTTTAAATCCGGCTTGAAATCAGCCTAATAATCAGCTTGCTGATCGTTGCAAAATAATATCAACTTTAAACTCTCTGACTCCAAATGTAAGGTTGAGTTGTATAGTATGCATCCTATAAAGGTAACTTAGATCATAAATGTAAGGTTGATGATGTAGCCTTCACACGTAAGGTTGTCAACGTATGGTTGATCACAAATGTAAGGTTCATGTCACTTTCTTCAAACGTAAGGTCGATAAAAGATCCATACTTTTATAAGCTTCCAAACGAAAGATACTTGATCCATACTTTTCTAAGAATGTATTACTGTTTACAAAATTAAGGTTGATGAACCATACTTTTTTGAAACAAACGTAACGTTTAACACTTACGCATGGTTCTCCTTCCATACTTTTATAATATCCCAAACGTAGGGTTTCTTCCTAATGTATGGTTCTTTTTCATACTTTGTCGATAACGTATGGTTGATTATCCATACTTTTCTCTTATCTCATAAATTATACACCTCATTTCATCCTTACACTATGTTTCTCCATGTATGGTATGAATAGTGTTTCCAGAATGCGCTAAAGTAGATCCCGAATATGTAGAGCATGAATAGTGTTTCCAGAACGCGCTAAATGTGAATACCTTAGAAATTAATTCTTGTTGTTCAAGAATCTAAATATTTCTTCCAGAAACAAAAATATAATGAATAATAAATTCTTGAAATATTCTTAAAAAATAAAATCATTAGAAAATAATTAAGGGTATTTGTGAGCATCAAAATTATCATAAATAGATACAGTATTGTTCTCAAAAATCTCCCCCTTTAAATAACAACATTATGTATTATTGAAAACAAAACTTGCTCAACATATCTCTCCTATTCCATGAAATACAGTGCCTACTAAAATTCATAATGAGTTACTTATAAATCTTCCCTAATAATAATTACTAAACTAGATTCTTAGCCTCACATAAACTTCCATCCTTAAAAACAACCTTTAATATTTTAAATTTTTTACTATAGGCATTCCATCGATGTTTGAAGATATAGCTTGAAAAACCTAAGAGAAAATCGATATTCACATGAAATTCTAATCACACATATGGAAGAAAATGATTCAAATGATGTTGTTCTATTTGAAATAGTACCTATTTTCAAGTGGTGAACAGTCCCTGCTTTATGGGTGATCGCACATCATAAGATTAATTGTAAGGATAAATGGTTTATAAGAATAGACACACTAACTAACTGCTATAAAATACTTAAGGACCTCTCCCAATTATTTATTCAAGTAATAAATAAATACCTATCCTATAACCTCAAACATATTCTTATATATTTTTTAGGGAATCACCCGGGATCATTCTTTTCAAATAAATAAAGCCTCATCTTTTTTATGAATCTGAATACCTCTTGTTATCTTTATACACCTCCATATATCTTATCACTTATATCCATTTACATGAAACTTGTTCACTATATAGAAAAAGTAATTTCTTCATGAAATAAATTTAAATCCTTCACTAGAAAACATACTAACTCCATATAATGAATGCCATAATTCAATAAAACTCTCTATGAAATTTTTTCATCATAAAAAATAACTTCCTTATAGTTATGCAAGACATCCATTGAGTATGAATCCAAAATAAACATTCAAGTATCACTATGAATCTATAAAAATCCTCAAGGAATCACAACTTTCTTTAACAACTTCTTTATCAATATTTTCATCCAGTGCAATGCACCAACTCACCGATTCCATATATATTGTCAACAATTTTAATATAACCTCATGGTTGAAACAATACACCCATTTTTATTTTGTTGAAAATATGATATAAAATTCATATTATTCTAATACCTAACACTTCATTAAAACTTGGTATAGATTATAGGTGTTTTTCTTTCCCCCCATTTGTTAATAAAATGTAAATGGATCTTCTTCTAATTTCTTTTGTGGGTTTTGATATCATTTATGAAATTTGTATTTGTCACTTTTACTCCCTAATTTTAATAATTATTCTTACACCAAATATTTCAGCAGATCTCATCACCTTAGTATTGTTTTAAAAATTATAGATATTGATAAATTATACTCCCCCTTAATTATTGCCTTAATATTTTAGGTTGATATGTATACTAATGAGAATAAAATCTCCTGAACTCCTTTCATCTATCCTGAATTAACTCTTTAACTCCCAATTAACATCAACATTATAACATTATTATTTCTTCCAAAATTAAATTAATGTGTTCCACCACATAGTAATGAATTTTCAAAAAATTATTTAATCCTAGTATGTTATACCTAAATATATAAAACATGATTTTCTTAACAATATTAATGATGTTCATATAACTCACAGTATGTTCAGAAACCGTATATAGCATAAGAAATGATTACTTCTTTGAACTAAAAACAACTTCTCATAAAATAGTTAATACACACTATTGTAAATCCAACCTATACGAACCCATCTATAATAATGGTTTATACAAACCATTGGTATAGGTCCCCTTTCGCAATGGTTTTTCCAAAACTGTTGGAAAAGGGTATGTTGAAACCACTTTTACCAACAGTTTGGGAAAACCATTGGGAAAGGGTCATCTTTTCCCAACGGTTTTGCAAAAAGAATTGGGAAAGTGTACTTTGAGGACACTTTTCCCAGTGGTTTTCCCAAACCATTAGGAAAGTGTCCACTTTTCCCAACAGTTTTTCCAAAACTGTTGGGAAAAAGTACATTGAGGCCACTTTTCCAGACGGTTTTCCCAAACTATTGGGAAAGGGTCCACTTTTCCCAACAGTTTTAGAAAAACCATTGGGAAATAATACTTTGAGCCCAATGTTCCCAACGCTTTTCCAAAACTATGTTAGAAAGAACAATTATTCAAACTTTTCTATTAAAATAATTCATACAACACACTATTCACATGAAATAAAAGATGTAGGGATATCAATATTTACTTGGTTCACCCAAATGGATTACTCTAAATAGCACACACCAACAATATGTATGTGTTCTAGGATATAATAATAACTTATAAAGTTATTACAATTGCTTCGGTAAGGGTTAATTACTAATCCCAAGCATAATGACTCTTATCTACTCTCAAGAACTTCTCAAGTGTGGAATAGATATTTTATTGATCTAAGGTTCTTCTTAGGGACAACATGGAATAATGAAATTTTTAATCTCTAACACTGGATGTATTCTTTTTTATCATAAATTTGTTACACTAATATTTCTTCAAACTATATAAATAGAACTTCTTATAAGTAAGGGTTGAGTTTGAAAATATCTCTTTAACCAAACCAACACTTTCTCTTAAATGATTATAATTCCATGATTAGAATTATACTTTATCTTCTTCTTACTATTTCACTAGATATAATATTAGTAAACTATTATGTTCTTCTCTAGAGCCTCCCTTGGTCATTATATTTAAGATATGTTCATAGTATTTCCTTCTTATATTTATATAGAAACCCTATGTGTCTATATATATAGGCCTATATTTATTTTATTCTTCATTCCACCTGACATATCAGTATGATCTTCCCCATATCTTTATTATATTTCTTATTTTATATAAAAATGAATATAGAAATACCATTATCAACCTTTCTATTTCAACATTGATATATAAATATTTCACACAAATATTCATTTTTTGAACTATTTTTACAAGTATAAAAACATGCTCACCCAACTACATTCCAAGAATCCAACAATGTAGATAACAATGTATTCCTCCCTACTTTTCATGAGATTTTCTAGGTGTCCGTGTAATGAATTGTATTTTAATTAAAATAGATCCAATGAATATTCACATGAGATCTTCTTTCCGTATATTTTTAATCTGGATACCTTCTTACAAATTTAGTCTCACAATTTCACCTTCTATAAAACTAAAACTTGCCTACTCGATATTTATAAATGGAATTTTCTATATTTTGAAATATGGGAACTTGAGAGATCTTATTTATTAAATTCTCCACAATATCCATTATTGTATTATTTCAAGATTTACCTTACTATTAACAATATATTATGATTACTAATACATAGAAAAACTTCATGTCGATCAATAATCAATAACACTGAAACAACTTTTACATACTGGTAGGCCTTCATGTTAGGTGTATCTCTTTTATTCCATGAAATACAGTGGCTACCAAAATTCATAAATATTTCCTTATAAATCTTCCCTAATATTCATTACCAAATTAGATTCTTATCCCCATATAAACTTCCATCCTTAAAAACTCCCTTTAAAATTTTAATTTTTTTACTATAGGAATTCCATCGATGTTTGAAGATATAGCTTGAAGAACCTAGGAGAAACTCAATATGCTCGTGAAATTATAATAATACATGAGAAATAAAATTATTCAAATGATGTTGTTCTATTTGAAATAGTACTTATTTGAAAGTGGTGAATAGTCCCTACTTTATGGGTGATCACACATCAGAAGATTCATTGTAAGGATGAATGGTTTATAAGAATCAACACACTAACTAACTGCTATAAAATACTTAAGGACCTCTCCCAATTATTTATTTAAGTAATAAATAAATACCTATCCTATAACCTCAAACATCTTCTTATATATTTTTCAGGGAAGAACTTGGGATCATTATTTTCAGATAAACAAAGCCTCCTCTTGTTTCATGAATCCAAATACCTCTAGTTACCTTCATACACCTCCATGTATCTTATCACTTATATCCAATTACATGAAACATTTTCACTATATAGAAAAAATAATATCTTTAGGAAATACATTGAAACACTTCACTAGAAAACATGCCAAATTCATATAATGAATGTCATAATTCAATAAAACTCTCTATGAAATTCCTTCATCATAAAACATAAATTCCTTCTAGTTATGAAAGACTTCCATAGAGGATGAATCCAAAATAAACATTAAAGCATCACTATGAATCCATAAAAATCCTCAAGGAATTACAAAATTCTTTAACAATATCATTATCAATAATTTCATATAGTTCAACTCACCAACTCACTGATTCCATATATATTGCCCACAATTTTAATATAACATCATCGTTGAAACAATACACCCATTTAGATTTTGTTGAAAATATGATATAAAATTCTTATTATTCTTATACCTCCCACATCATTAAAACTTAGTATATATTTTAGGGTTTTTTATTTCCCCCCATTTTTTAATAAAATGCAAATGTATCTTCTTCTACCTTCTTTTGTGGGTATTAATATCATTTTTGAAAGTTGTCTTTGTCACTTTTACTCCCTAATTTTCATAATTATTCTTACACACAATATTTTAGCTGATCTCATCACCTTAGGATTGTTTTAAAAATTATAGATATAGATAAACTATAATCCCCATTAATTATTACCTCAATATTTCATGTTGATACCTATACTAGTTAGCATCAAATCTCTTGAACTCCTTTCATCTATCTTGAATTAACTCTTTAACTCTCAATTAACATATACATTATAAAATTATTATTTCTTCCAAAATTCAATTAGTGTGTTCCACCACATAGTAATTACTTTTCAATAAATTATTTAATCCAAGAAATTTATACCTCAATATATAAAACAAGATTTTTTTAACAACATTAATGATGTTCATATAACTCACAATATGTTCATAAAGCATATGTAGCATAAGAAATGATTACTCCTATGAACTAAAAACAAATTCTCACAAAACATTTAATATACACTATTAGAAATCCTACTTATACCAATGTATCTATACCAACGGTTTTGTATAGGTCCCCTTTCCCAATGGTTTTCCAAAACCGTTGGTAGTGGGTACATTGACCCCACTTTTCCCAATGGTTAGGGAAAACTATTGAGAAAGGGTCATATTTTTCCAATAGTTTTGCTAAATATTGTTGGGAAAGAGTATTTTGAGGCCACTTTTCCCAATAGATTTCCCAAACTATTGAGAAAGGGTCGACTTTTCCTGATGGTTTTTCCAAAACCGTGGGGAAAGTGTACTTTGAGGCCACTTTTCCCAATATTTTTCCCAAACCGTTGGTAAAGGATATACTTTTCCCAACGGTTTTTGCAAAACTGTTGGGAAATGGTACTTTGAGCCCACTTTTCCCAACAGTTTCCCAAAACCATGTTAGCAAGAACAATTATTCAAACATTTCTATTAAAATAATTCATACAACACATTATTCACATGAAATAAAAGATGTAGGGATCCCAATATTTACTTGGTTCACCCAAATGGATTACTCTAAAAAGAACACAACAATAATATGTATGTGTTCTAGGATATAATAATAACTTATAATTTTATTACAATGGAATCAGTAAGGGATAACTACTGATCCCAAGCATAATGAATCTTATCTACTCTCATTCACTTATTAAGTGTGGAATGGATATTTTATAGATCTAAGTTTCTTCTTAGGGACAACATGGAATAATGAAATGTTTCATCTCTAACACTAGATGTATTATTTTTTATCATCAATGTGTTTCACTAATCTTTCTTAAAACTAGATAAACAAAACTTTTTATAAGTAAGGGTTGAGTTTGAAAATATCTCTTTAACCACAATAACACTTTCTCTTAGATTATTATAATTCCATGATTAGAATTATCCTTTATCGTATTCTTCCTTTTTAACTAGATATAACATTAGTAAACTATTATGTTCTTCTCTATAGCCTCCCTTGGTCGTTATCTTTATGATATGGTAATATTATTTTCTTATTCTATTTATATAGAAACCATATCTATTTATAGATATAGGCCCCTCTTTCTTTTATTCTTCATTCCACCTAACATATCAATATGATCGTCCTTATATCATTATTATATTTCTTATTTTATAGAAAAATGAATATGTAAATACCATTATCAACCTTTATCTTTCAATATTGATATATCAATACTGTGCACTACTCTTCATTTTTTGAACTATTATTACTAGTATAAAAAACATGCTCACCCAACTACATTCCAAGAATCCAACAATGTAGATAACATTGTATTATTTTCTACTCTTCATGATATTTTCCAGTTTTCCATGTAATTAATTGTATTTTAATTAAAATAGATCCAATTAAGATTCATTTGAGATCTTCTTTCCATATATTTTTAATATAGATACCTTCCAAAAAATTTAATCTCAAAATTTCACCTTCTATAAAACTCAAACTTGAATACTCGATATTTCTGAATGAAATTTTATATATTTTGAAATATGGGAACTTGAGAGATTTTATTTATTAAATTATCCACAATATTGATTATTTTATTATTTCAATATTTACCTTACTATTAAAAAGATATTATTATTACTAATACATAGAAACAATACATGTCGATCGATAATCAAAAACACTGAAACAACTCAAACATGTAGGTAGGACTTCATGCTAGGTGTATTTATCCTATTCCATGAAATACAGTGGCTACCAAAATTCATAAATATTTCCTTATAAATCTTCCCTAATAATAATTACTTTACTAGGTTCTTATCCCCACATAAACTTCCTTCCTTAAAAACTCCCTTTAATATTTTAAATTTTTTACTACAGGCATTCCATTAATGATTGAAGATATAGCTTGAAGAGTCCAGGAGAAACTCAATATCCACATGAAATTATAAGCACACATGAGGAAAAAAATGATTCAAATTATGTTGTTGTATTTGAAATAATTCCTATTTGAAAGTGGTGAACAATCCCTATTTTATGGGTGATCCCACATTAGAAGATTCATTTTAAGGATGAATGGTTTATAATAATCGGCACACTAACTAATTGCTATAAAATAATTAAGGACCTCTCCAAATTATTTATTTAAGTACTCAATAAATACCTATCCTATAACCTCAAAACTCTTCTTATATATTTTTCAGAGAAATCACTCAAGATCATTATTTTCAGATAAACAGAGCCTCCTCTTTTTTTATGAATCCAAATACCTCCAGTTATCTTCATAGACATCCATGTATCTTATCACTTATATCCATTTACTAAAACATTTTCTATATATAGAAAAATTAATATATTCATGAAATACATCGAAATACTTCACTACAAAACATACCAGCTCTATATAATGAATATCATAATTCAATAAAACTCTCTATAAAATTCCTTCATCATAAAACATAACTTCTTTCTAGTTATGAAATACTTCCATTGAGGATGAATCCAAAATAAACATTCAAGAATCACCATGAATCCATAAAAATCCTCAAGGAATCAAAAATTTCTTTAACAACTTCTTTATCAATAATTTCATCCAGTTCAACTCTCCAACTCACCAATTCCATATATATTGTCAACAATTTTAATATAACCTCATGGTTGAAACAGTACACCCATTTGGATTTTGTTGAAAATATGATATAAAATTCATATTATTCTTATACCTCCCACTTCATTAAAACTTTGTATAGATTTTAGGGTTTTTTCTTTCTCCCCTTTTGTTAATAAAATGAAAATGGATCTTCTCCTACCTTCTTTTGTGGGTGTTAATATCATTTTTGAAAGTTGTCTTCATCACTTTTACTCCATAATTTTCATAATTATTCTTACACCAAATATTTCAGCAGATCTCATCACCTTAGGATTGTTTTAAAAATTCTATATATAGAGAAAATATACTCCCCCTTAATTCCTACCTCAATATTTCATGTTTATATGTATACTAATTAGCATCAAATCTCCTGAACTCCTTTCATATATCTTTAATTAACTCTTTAACTCCCAATTAAAATCTACATTATAACATTATTATTTCGTAAAAAATTCAATTAGTGTGCTCCACCACATAGTAATGACTTTTCAATAAATTCTTTAACCCTAGTAAGTTGTACCTCAATATATAAAACAAGATTTTTTTAACAATATTAATGATGTTCATATAACTCACAAAATGTTCATAAACCATAAGTAGCATAAGAATTGATTACTCCTATGAACTAAAAACAACTTCTCACAAAACAGTTAATATATAAATTAAAGCACCTTTTTGAGAAACATACCACATTCAATATCATTTTTATTCTATTTTTTATAGAGTTTTTCCTCTTAAAAAATTCAAAAAATCTTAAAATGCACTCAACTTATATCACCAAGTTATATTATAAAAAAATTAAAATATTCATGAATACAATTCACCACCACAATGTTATCTATATACGTCTATAATGACATACATTTTTAAAAGTAAACCTTATATCATTTTTAGGGATTCCAAAAAAAATTAACACAATGTAGAGGACTAGAACTGGTCCTTGATAGTTGGATCATGCCAAACCATTTCAGCTTGAACAGATAGACTCAAGGTGTTTTTCTTCATGTTGAAATACTTATTAATACTTATCTATATATTTATCTTTGGAAATGATTTTATAAATTTTTTTCTACATCCATTTATAAATTAGACAGATTCTAATTAAGGATTCCATGTGCAGTATATGTATTTCTTTAGATGTATGTATATAGATTCCAGTATATATGATCAATAATAGATTCATAAACATGACCAATTTTAATATGAATCATTAAAATTTTAAAGGATAATTCTTTTAATACACACATGGGGTGGACCCCCCATGGATTATATCTCCTTCTTCATCCTTAATCACTCTATTTATTAGATTTAACAATAAAGTACAAGTGTAGAGAGGTACCTGAATACTCCTCAAGATGATGAGTGTTTTTGGTCTTATTGGACCAACCAATTTCTCATGTATTTACTCTATGTATTTTTAATGATACTTTTTAATAAAACCCCATATATTCACATCCAATTGAATACATTATTTATAATCCATCATCACATTCTTTTCTTCTTTTAAAATAATCTTTCAATAGGGAAATCTTGTTTCCCGCTACAATAATTTTTTTATATATTTATTTCTACTTATAATGGACTTACTTTGATTCCATAATGAATATTGTGAGAAATACATTATAAATACCTTAGACATGTCCTCTTACTTTCTTTCTTTACAATTATTAATTATGTTGAATCTAGTTTCAGGTATACCACATTTTCTATCTCTCTCAATGGAACTTTTTTTAGATAAAACATATCTTTTATTCTTCTATTAATTATTTCATTTTTGAAAGTAAAGAGAGGTTTTGTGGGAAAAATTATTTATTTTTTTCCATAGTTTACATCTAAATTATCATGTAAAATAAAATATTTTCCATAAAAACTATACCTCGTGTAATATTAATATTTTGAATGAGGTGATAATGCATCAGGTCATCCTCTATTACTAAGCCTTCAAAATTACGTAAACACACCCATGGTAAGTATAATTTTACAACAAACCTAACATTGATATTTCACTTTTCATTATGATTCATTCTCATCATTTCTAATAGATATATAATTATTTTTTTAGATTCTGAATTGATGATTTTTTCATAGATGGTAGTAATTATTCCAAAAAACTCTAAACAATTTGAATTCATTTTTATAGTAAGTGTCTTACCCTCAAGTTTTTTAATTTACAATTTTTTCTTTAGTTAGACTTATGAATTTCGACACTGAGAATTCCTTTCACTATATTCCATCTTCATTTGTTCTTCATGTTTTTCTATAAGAAAAAGTAATGATTCTCCATGATTTTTTTTCCATTTCAATGTTGAACATTATTTATAGAACAAGTATTGTAGTCATATTTATTTCCTTTATTATTTTATTTCCCATATTGGTGATTGTTTATTTAGAAATAATGCCTTATTTTATCAAGATTTAATTTGTTTCTTATAAATCTATTATAAGATCAAACCTTCCACTATTTTCACCCTTCAAGAGATTAACTTTATCTTTTAGATATTTGATTTCCTCATGTTTGTTACACCTATAACCTTCATATTTACCTCATGAAATGGTTTCTTAATCCAAATAATATTCATGAAATATAAAATATGCATATTCATATTTATAAGAGACATATTCTATAAATTTTGAATCAGATATGGATAAAGAATAACTTTTTAACCTAGATAAGAGTACCTGATTTTTTGATAACATTATTATTGTTCTTATTCCTCATGATTTTAGAAAAATGGCATTTTTATTTCATATAATCCAAATCTAGATCATTTTATAATTTATGTATATCCATATAAATAACTTGACCTCCTTTGTTAAACACAAATTGTTTTCCACATATTTCCTCGAATTTCATCTACATATCTTTAGAAAGATTAAAATCAGATATTTTTTTGAATATGAATTATTATATAGAATCCTTTAAGTAATTATTATTACTATAATTAATTATTATGTTTATTTTATATATCATTTGCACCCTTCCATGATGAATTCTTCATAATATCATCTAGAACTAAATGTTATAAGCAATACAAACATGTTTTTCAATGAGTGTCAATAAGTCATTCGTCCATTTAGAGAAATAAGTTCCCTCATGTATAAAATCCTTCACAGTTGTTTCTATATAAAACAAGAGATTTAGAAACTATTTATTTCTATTTTAATAATCATATAACATTTTGGTGATGATATAACTTTTTGAAAATCAAGACACCCTAAGAGTTGGGTTGAATCAGGGTGTTATACGATTTCAACATACCTTTTTCCTTATTTATCTTATTTAATTTTGTCCCTTACTTACATGTTATAAAGAATAATTATTCAACAATTTCTTTTAAAATAATTCACACCACACACTATACATAAAAAATAAAAGATATAGGGACACCGAGATTTACGTAGTTCACCCAAGGATTATGCACTAAAAATGTGTTAGAGTGCCAGGTTTCAATATTTTCTTATGATGTTATTATATTTTCTTCAATAAGGGAACACTAATGATCACATGATTAATTTCTATTATCTACTCTAATTAATTACTCAATTGAGTAATGGTTAGTTTATACACTTGAGGGACTCCTCATGATCAATATAGAAACACAATTTATTTCACTTCTAACTTTGGATGGATTATATTTGATAATAAATATGTTTCAATACTCATTAAAACCATATGAAAACAACCCATTATGAGTAAGATTTTTGTTATAATATATCCCTAAAATAGAAATAAATTTTGTTTTTAAATGATGATAATTCTAATATTGGAATTTTTCTTTATTCTCTTCTCCCTCTATCACCAGATATAGTTGTAGTAAACTACTAGATTATTATCTTGAGCCTCCATAATTCAGTATATTTTAGATGTGATTACTAAAATACTTTATTATTATTCTTATTATATTTATATATATTAAATATATGTTGATATATGAAGGACTCTATCTCTTTTCTTTTACATTCCACTCAACATATCAATGATCTCTTCCCTCTATATTTCTTATATTTCTTCTTCTAGAGGTAATTGAAAATAAAAATACCATTCCCAACCTTTATCTTTCTACATTTATATATAAATATGGCATACTTATCATGTTTTTTTGAACTCCTTCAGGAGATATATAAATATTCTTTTTGATTGTATTCTAAGTAACGAATGGTGTAGATTACACCACATTACTCCTTGTGATTCATGATATTTTACATATTTTGATGCAATGAATCATATTTAAATTTAAATAAATTATCTAAAGATATATATAATATAATTTTCATATATTTTAAATATGAAAGTCTTCCAACAAATTTAGTCTTGCGATTCAGTCTTACATAAAACATAGACATTCCCACTTGATATTTATGCATAAATTTTTCCCATATTTTGATATATGGAAACCAAGAGATATTACTCTTTAAATTACATATATTATCCATGATTTAATTATTTCAATAGTTACCATATTATTAATAACATATTATGAGTAATAATACTTCCACATATTCCAGACTAATTTCTAATTAGATACACCGAAAAAAATCCCTCATGCATGTTGTCTTTCGTGACTTACATATCTCTCTTTCAACATGAAGTATAGTGAATACCAAGAATTATAAAGATATTATTATGAATATTAACTAATAATATTTATGAATCTAGTTTCCAGGACTTACATATAATTCCATACTTATAACCATCCATTACTCTTTGAAAATCTATTATCATGGGAATTCCATCGGTCATGGAATACATAGATTGAAGAAACCTGGTGAAACATGAGGTCCTCATGAAAATAAATGAATTAACAAGGAAGAAAAAGACACATATATCATCATTATACTTAAAATAATTAATGGTTTAAAGTGATGAAAAATAACCAATATATGGGTGGTCCCAAATTTGAAGATTCATTATAAGGAAGAATATTTTATAAATTGTGATGTGGTAACCGACCATTGGAAAATACATTATGTTGTCTCCATAGAAGGTGAGTCACTGAGATACCCCACTTGATGATTTTTTCTCCTATATTTAATCCCATTCCAACCAAATATATTATTAGATTCAGGATGTACATACTCTATTTTCATCTTTGGACTTATCAAAACTTGAGCTCGCCCACTATCATTCTAGATAGCAGGTAGCTCGAGTGATTATATCCCTGAGTATTAGCCCATATATTTGTTAATTAATCAATAAATAAATAGCTAGTAACCTCTTCCATATTCATATATAATTTTTTGGGTAGCCCCCAGGATCATTCTTTTCGGATAAACAAAGCCTCCCCTTTTTTATGCAACTAAATACCTATAATTATCTTCATGCACCATTTTGTAAATTATCATTTGTATCCATTTACATAAAACTTATTCACTATATGTAAAAGATAATATTTCCATCCAATGTATGAAACTCTTTTACTTGGAAACATATAAACTCCATAAAATGACTATTATAACTTTATTCAACTCTTCATGCAATTCCTTAATCATAAAATATAACTTCCTTCGAGATATGAAATACATATATAGAGGATGAATTCACAAAAATCCTACATGGATCACTATTAATCAACCCTCCAAGCATCAATTTTTTTAATAACTAAACTATAAAAAATGGAATCAAATGAAACTCACCAAATCACCAATTCCATATATAATTTTAACAAATTCAATATAAACTCATGGTAATACAACTTTTGGATTTATTCTATTCTCTACTTATTTTCCCTTATTCTTAAATGTTTCTATTTTCATGGTTTCCTAGTCATCCATGAATAATTAGTTATGGATAGAAATTTTAAAGAGTAATATATTTCTTTCTAGGCTTGTTAGGGTCCCTTCTTCTATTCACTTGAGGTGTTTTGAGAAGTTGATGAGTTTGGAATATATTTTTTGTATGTGTTTCTATATAATGGTTTTTTATTTTGGAAAAATTTTAGTATTTGAGTTTTTATGAATTGTTTAATATATTATTATTTGAATTTTATTCTAAGAATTTATTTGTGTTATTTTCTTATACTTCATGGTTTTGTACTTGAAAAATGATGGTTTCACTTCGTTTTCATTTTAAAATCATTTTTATAAATGACAATTGTTTGATAAAATTACATAAAGATATTTTTTATTCCAAATATAATTTTAACTATAGTTTTGAATTAAATTTATTTATATTATGTTTCCTTAATTTTTAAGACTTTGATTTAATATAATGCTTGTTTATTTATGTGATTATTGATGTTTTATTTTTTAAGAAACCGAGAGTTTATGTGTTTCACATGGGAAAACTTAGGTGTGTTTTTATATAATTAGATCAGGGCTATAGTAGTGTATATTTTTCTATTATTAGTTCCAAGATTATATTGTTCCATGGATAAAGGTTGGAACCTAGTGATATCATGAGGGTAATATAGGGTTATTTATAAAGATTCATAGGGGCTTGGTTATACTACAGTGAAGTATATGTTACCTACTTTCTTATTATTTTATGTGACACATAGGTTAAAGTCTATGTACTGTATTGTTGACACATATATTTATTTCTGTTGAAGGTTGATGCTTTTTTATATTGCTTCTAGTAATATATCATAGTTGAAACATTATTTTCTATCACTAAATTTTTGTTTATATTTATAAAACCATAGGTATTTTAAATGGTTTTATAAACTTTTTTTGGAATCAAATAGGTTATTATTAAATAAAATATTTTATAAAACCTATTTCAAAACTAGTACTATTATTTTTCAATGTGAAAACTATTATTTACATTCATGGTTATACCATACTGTTCTATTCCTCACACCTTGCATATATACTTTTAGTGTTTTTCGACTCCAATGGCCCGAAGGCCTTCATTTTTTATTGATTTTGATAATCCACCTTTCAAGGGGTGAGGTGGAACCCTTACAAGGCTCGTAGGCGTAAGTATTACATGGCCTGTAGGCCTTAGAGGAATCCATTGCCCGTAGGCTTCAAACATTACATACAACCTATACTAACTACTTGGAACTTCTCCTCCCCAGCATCTTCATCATGAAATCATCTCTCCACCTTCGCATGGCTGTTCAGCTAGGCATTCTCATTCATGTACAGGCTTTTCCTAATGGAAGGTTCCATACCTTCTCATTCTTGCAATCCATTTAGCTTCTGCAATGGTAAAACCTCCTTGCTCCTCCTCCTTGTAGAGCTTGTTCCTTGTAGGTTGTCTGGTTTTCATTTTCACTTAAGGTGGCCCAAAGGCCTTGAGGTGTCCCAAAGGCCTTACTGACCCGAAGGCCTGGGTGGCTCAAAGGCCTTACAGGACTTAGGGACCAAATTGGTGGCCCGAAGGCCCAAACGGGGGCATATTCCCTGCTGCTACAGTGCCAAACAGTACCTGCTACAGTTCCCGCAACAGTACTGCACAGTTCTCGCTACAGTACCTGCTACAGTACTACTACAGTAACCCGAAAATTCTGCCTCCACCTGGATTTGATCCCTGGTCGCTTGGATGCACTTATGGAGTCCTTACCAACCGGGCTAAGGCTCATGTGCTAGTGTTTGTCGACTTAGTTTTTTATGAATCAAGAAAATGGAAAGGATCCATGTATTATACTAGAACTCTATGATGCCTCAATATCTTTCTTAGTGTGGTGATTATTGGTGACCATATGACACAAATATTTGGATCATGTATAAAATTTTGGAGGTCCTTTAGCAATGGTTTTGGGATATTTTTTTATTATCCATTATAACATCAACTTTATTTTAGGAATTATATTTTTGTGATGTTTTAACTCACTTTAAATTTTTTTATAATGTGATATTGGATGTTAAATTGTTATTTATATTGTGTTCTAATATTTTTGACTATTTTCTTATTATTAAAATTTATTATTTACAATCATAGGTCATGCTTGATTTATAAAAATAATCCATGTGTTGTTTTATGCTTTTTAAGGGTAAATCATTCCTAACGGTTATATTTGATACCCTCGATGCTTGTCTTTGGTATGTGGAAATTAGGAACATACTTCAGGCCATATGGTAGAACTTCTCAAGTGACGAAGTAACTTGAACTAGGAATACTAATTTTAAAATGGCATTATCACCCACTTCTTATTGGGAGAGTAAATTTATTGTGAAGATATAGATATTAGAGCTTAATATGTGAGTGCATGGGAGTTTCTAGGTGGATCTACTTCATTCCAAACCTCAAGTTACCATGGGTTTCCTATAAGGGTTGCTTGATTTAACTATTGTTATAGACTATTTATATGGTTTAATGTGTTTAATATAGTTTATTTAGAGATGAATTATATATTTATGGGGTTTTATGTGTCATGATTTATAGACTATTCCTCCAAGATGGTCTTATGTGAGTTTTAGAGAGGAATATGTGGAGTATAAACCATAGTCTAAACCACTTCTAGATCATAATATCATTGAATACTTCATCACAAACATTTAACCATTGGGTTTGGAATGTGGTATAGAACTAGCTTGAGCAGTGGATCATGCTCAAGAGTTCACTAAGAAAAATCCACACATTTTACATAGTAATTTAGGGTCTCAGGGACATAAAGAACGGATGGAAAATATTTAACATATATTTAGATATCTTAAAGATCCTTTGACCTATAATGTTAGTTTCTTCATTTAAGAGGGACCGACCCAAAAATTGTGTCACTCTATCATGAGTAACAAGAAATATGAGGATCCCACTAAGTCTAATTTCATAGATATCTTAGACCATTTACTTTATTTAGAGACCCTAATGGTAGATAATACTATATAATTCATGAATCTTAGGTAGGGGAGTAATTTTGTGATGGAGTATTCCACTCAGTTTTTTTATTTGATTTAACATACCACTAAGATCCTCGTGAATGATTATATGAGGGTTGAATAGTTTGATAAGGGTCTAGGACTATAAGTCAGATATATGACTATTCTTTTATACCTACTAACCTACATTGTGGTAGTTGAAAAGGTAGTGATGGTTGAGATTGATATAGAAGGATTGACTAGTTTGGGTGGTTCCATAAATACTACATGGAGATTCACTATTCCTATTTATATCAAAAGATGAAGCATGATGAATCTCACTAAGGTATTAGAAAGATTGTAAAGCATCCATATGATTCCACTCTAATGGTTGCCTTAGGTCATAGGTGATTGTTGTGCTTACATTGTAGGGATTCTTATCACACTAAATCATATTTCTATGGAACTACTAGGTCATACAATTGGTGTAGATGATTGGGTCATATATAGTTCTTTTTTAGAAATCCCCTTTAGAGTGGTAAGTTTGGATATTATCATAACAGAGGCTCTTAAGTATATCTAGATACAAAAATAAATGGGTGATATCTCATCCTCATACAATAGATTACATTCATGCTTACAAGATATATTAGAGTGGGATTAAATTTGGGTATTTTTATATGGTAAATGATTTGTCTAAGAAATATTATATCATGTCAATAAACATGAGAGGTAATGTGTTTATTTATTATTATATTGTTTTGGATTTATTACACAAAGGTATATCCCATTATTTTATCTCAACTATATTTATTAATTCATTGAGGTTATAAACAGAGTTAATGTCGTATGTGATGGATCTTTATACTCCTTTAGAGAAGATAAGGGGGAATGGTTTCAAGAACCCTAAGTGTCGGGTAGTAGTGGTTTATGTTGAAATAATTTGGAAGTTCTTTGTTCTTGATATTAATGTCATTGACCTTATATTTTTCAAGGATTGGATGGTATGAACTGAAATATATATTCCATGGTACCATTATAAGGTTTTGTTTATTTCAACTAATTGTAATAGTCATTCCATTTAGGGTGAGTGTGATCTAATATTAGGTAGGGTGGGACCTTATATTCTAGATATTAGATTGATTTCATGTTATATGTCTAGTTTAATTTTCAATGTTATTGAGTGTAGTTCAAATGATCAGTTTCCTTTGGTGGTGGGTTATTATACCAACATCTTCCTTTGTGATTTCTTTAGGTTCTTTCCCTATTGGTAGGTATAGTTATTTATTGATCTCCTCCCAGGGATGAGAAATATTTATTTTCCATCTTATCAAATGTTTCCTATAAATTTGAAGGAATTGAAGTTTCAGTTATAAGATCTCTATATTGAAGGGATTTATTCATCTAATAATATCACCATGGGAATCACTTATCCTTACAAAGAATTTAGATATAATTCTTTATAATTTCATTTATTACCAGAATATTAATCAATTAACCATTAAAAATAAGTACCCATTTCAAGGATTTATGATCCCTTTGACCAGTTCAAGGGAGGAAGATAGTTATAAAAATTTAACCTCATATTGAGATACCACAATATAAGAGTGAATAAAGTAGATGTTGATATGATATTTATTAGGAGATGGTTTTTAAAGTATTAGTACATGATTATTCCATTTGGATCACTAATTACCTTACTATTTTTATTTCCCTAATAAACCAGATTGTTCATCTGTATCTTGACACCTTTTTCATAGCATTAATAAATGATATCTTGCTTTATTACATGGGAAAATTAAACCATGAGGACCATATATAAATTATTATATTTGTTTTAAAATTATATCTCATGTATGGTAAGGTTTTTAAAAACCAATTCTAGATCTAGTAAGTAAATTTTTTGGGTCATGCGGTCTCCAAAAAAAACGTCTATATGGAACTTGAAATGATCTAAGAAATAATATCATGGGAAATACCATGGAATGTTTTCAATATAATGATATTATAGGGTATATATATATATTATTGGTGGGTTTTTCATGATTTTTATAGGTTGACTTCTCCCTTGGTGTATTTGAATCAAAAGGGAGTGATATTTTAAGTGGGATGAAAAATACTATAGATCCTTAAAAGAGATGACTATGAGATTGCATAATCTCTTGTTATGAATATTATAAATATAGGATATGGTTATTTTATTTATTATGATGCCTGAGGTATAATTTTGGGGTGTGTTTTTATGCAAGGTTATAATCTTTTGGCATATGGATCCCTCCATTTATTCACTCACAAGAAGAACAATCACACGCATGACCCTGGGTTGGCAGTGATAGTGAATTCCATGAAAACATAGTACCATGATCTCTTCATGGAGAAATTTAACATCTATAATGATCCTAAAATATTAAAGTACATATTCCCCTAGAATAATCTAAATCTCATGTAGAGGAACTGGGTTTCTTACCTCCATAACATAAATTTTTACTTAGCTTACTCCCCCATAAGAGGTAATGCAGTCGTTGATGAATTGATCCAGAATCTACCAACTTAGGTGATGAAATAATCAGAGGAGTGGCATTTTATAATTTTATTCGCTAATATAAATCTCTAAGTGAAAGAGGAATATGTCTGGTTATTCTTGGATAATGTGTAAGAAACACCCTCTTTGGATAATTAGACTCTATTAGATCAGCTAATAGATTATGATTACCTATATATTATTGAAATTATAAATGGTGTGGATAACTTAAGTAATTGGTCTCATACTCTTGATGGTGAAATTTATTTCAAGAATAAGTTAGTGGTTCCTCTGACCTCGAGGAAAGAAGTGGGGGGATATTGGGACCTTTATAGTTAGAAAGTGCACCCCAAGTCTACTGAGATGTTCTATGAAATTATGAAATAGTATTAGTGTCCACAGATAAGGTAGGAGACTGTAGGTTTTGTGTCTCTATACCATTCCTATCAGATAATTAAAGATAATAACCATAATACCATGAGATTATTTCATCCTATTCCTATTCAAATATGTAAGTGGAATGAGATTTCCATTTTTTTCTTATTTCCTCAATATCCTAGTGGGAAGAAATTAAAAATGTGTGATTATTGATTTATTGAAGAAATCAGTCCATTTTTTTCTATGAAGGAGTCGATGAAAATGGAAGAGATTAGATTCATATATGTCCTAGAGATTATGGTTATTCATGGCATTCCATTGAACATTGTTTTTCACCAAGAACCATGATTTACTTCCCATTTCTTGTGGGGTATTTTGGAAGTAATGAGTTCTCAGTTAAAGTTTACAACAATGTATTATCCATAGATGGAAGATCAAACTAAACAAGATATTTGGATTCTTGGGTATATACCCTATGATTGTGTTCTTGAATTTGGTGTCTCGTAGGAGAAACATTTATCATTGATTGAATTTTCATATAATAATAGTTATCAATCCATGATAATTGTAGCTTCCTTTAAATCCATTTATGGAAGACTATGTCTTCCTCCTCTATGCTTATTAGGATTGGGTGAGTGTTCCTTTTTAGAACCAAGAATCATTTAGGCTGCAACTAATAATTTTTAATTGATTTAGAAAAGATTTTATTTTTATTATAGTTATAAGAAATATATTTTCCAACCATCCCATCATCCATTGAAATTTACTATTTGTGATCTAGTGATTTTATGAGTTTCTATTTGACTAGGATAGCACTGATTAAGAAAGTAGGTGGGTTCATGTTAGGGAATGTCATATCATTTGGTATATTTGAGAATCATAATAAAGTGTCATACTATATAATATATGTTCTATTCAATATATATTTCATTTATCTTAGTGGATAAATTATTATCTTGAACCATATCATATGTTTGAGAGGGAAGATGTGGATTTAGATCCTAACATCACTATTGTTAAAAAGTTTCCTTGTATGATATATCATTATGATAGAGTTATTTTAGGTAAATCTATAGGTATGGCTCATGTGATATGGAAGTGTGACAGAGATATCTTGGAGACTTGGTATCTTGAGACCTTAGTGAGAAAGAAATATCCACACCTTTTCTATGATGAGGAATTCTAAGAAATTTATAAAAGAAAGTGTTGCATGGATGGGAGAATTGTGACAACCAAAATGTTATTTATCCTATATTATTTATTAATTATTAATTTTTATTCCAATTTATCTATCTCATTTTCTTTTAAGTTTTTTTGGATATTTTTGGAGTTATGTAGTTTCAAAATGAAACAAGAAATTCCATGGTCTAGGGGAATCATAGTGTAATGGTTGGTGTTGAAGGGTTTTCATTATGTGGATGAGGGAGGCATCACAACATGGAGGCTTCATGGTTAGTATTATTATCACATTTGGTTGACCACACCAAGAGTTGGGAGGGTTTAATTAGTGTAGGATGATTGTTTAACACTTTAAAATTGTTATCAATTTTTGTACCTATATCACTTATTTAATGATAGATTATCTTATCTTATTCACTTATGGTATTAAAGTACACATATAAAATAATAAATCATAATAAACTCTATGATTTATTAACAAGGTTCATATCTAGTGTAGAAGACTACATCTCTAATGTATGGTGGTTATTATCCCACTAACATGCACCTTTCCTTTTATTATCAAGAAAAGAACAAGTAATGGTATGGCCTTAAAACTATAATCCTAGCTCCAACCATGCACAAAAAAGAGTGGTTTTATATCCATTTGTATAATAGATTTGTCTTATATGAACTTTAATTAATATTGTAACACCCAAGGTAAATAAAGAATATGACATTTTTATATTTATCTATATTTGTGAATAAAATATTAATATTACTTTAAAGGGTTGCTATGTTCGATAGCGTACCCGATACGCAACAAAGAGTTTCATTGAAATCTTACGTTACACACTAGTAATAAAATAATATTATTTTAAATGGTAGTTAACATGTAGCCATTGTATTGGCGGGAATGGATATAAATAACAATAATATGATTATATATGTTTTTAAATGTTTCTACATTTATCCAATAAAAGATAAATTCTTAAAATACGGAAAGAATTCAATTTTAGGCGTATATGCCCTTGTTTTCACTAAAGGTTCACTTATCGCCTTTTGATGGAGAACCGTCATTAAATATAGTTTTTTTCACTCTTATACATTATATTGGACCAAATAAAACTCTTCTTTAGAATCGGGACATCAAAATTTACTTTGTGTAAATTTTTGATATCTTTCCGATAAAGTTCATTTTTTTATGAATAGTATAAAATGTTGTATTTTAATTCAAAACCTCTTTTTAATCTAATTTATTTATATGATTATATTATCTTTTTAATTGGTTTTAAAGTTAAATTAGAATATATTTTTACCATTAAATACAATAGTGGTCGTTGGAATTAATTTCACTTTGAAATCGGACTTAAACTAGTGTCAATCTTTTGATACTTATTGTTTCATAAAAACACGCTATTTTCTCTGACAGCGGGAATTAATTATTAAATTAATTAATGCAACTTATATGTTGTGAATTTTGAAAAATTGACTTCATTTTTGAATTCGGAATATCAAATATAGCATAGGATGAATTTTTGGTATTTTTCTCAAAAACTTCAATTTTTGATGAATAGTGAAACCACTAAGTGGTACTTATAAAAACTGATTTTTCGTTTAAATGAAATTTTACCACTTCTGTGTTTTGAATTTCAAAACTCCGACATACATGGTTGTCATTAAGAAGTAAAATGTGGTTCAATGAGATAAAAATAACTTTTTTGGTGAATAGTAACTTATTAAGTTTTTAATCGCGATTAGAGGTAATTAGTGTAGTTTAAGGTAAAAATAATGTTTTAATAATATGAAATGAACTTTACACATGTCCTAACCTCATTGTATGTGTCATGTCCGACCAAGACAACCCATGGGTCAACTTGGGGACCCCATGAAGCCACTTTGGTTGGAAAATGACATTAATATCTTTTTATTTAAAGTTAAAGTAAAAATGAGACAAACATGAAATGTTTTACTAAAACAATTTGTACATGGGGTTATACAAATCAGATTTTTGACTATAAATATTCATTGGAAATATAAAACTATTTCCTACATCATAGTATTTTTTTTATAATTTTTATAAATTAAATAAATTAACTTATTTATGACATCATGATGATGCAGCGATGACCTCATTATTTAACGATTTAAATAAAATGGAAAGATAATGTAATATATAATACCTACACACGTCCAAAACCTATTGGATGAGTGTATTTCGAACCCTTTTCACCTTATCCTAGAAAAACATCAATGTGGGACCTCTTAAATCCGAATACCATTTTAAAATAAAGTGACTTTTCTTTACCTTCCAAGAGTGCCCCTCCTCTCCTCTTATAAAAGGCCCCCACCTCTACCTCCTTACCCACACTCCCAAAGCCTTTGGCTCGGCCAACCTCTGCCCATTTTGTCTCTCCAATTCCCTCTCTTACTCCTTGAAGACTAAATTTGGGCAGAAGTCTTCCCAAGGAAGCCTTTGAGCTCAAACCAAAGGGAGTTACCCGATTTTAAGGTAATGTCTTCACTTGAGTCCTTTTGTTTTATTTTGCTTCTCCAACCCCCTAAACTCTTTTTATTCATTTCTTTTGTAACAACTCCAGTATCATAAATATACTAGGATGTTGTTATAATAAGGATTCAAGCTACACTTTCACACACCTGCATCTAATGGTTAAAGAACATACTGTTTCCGTGGATGGCGAATTTCGGCCTCCCGAAATGATGATTGTTCAACATTCTTTTAACACATTCAAAGGTGGCCATTAAGATGACAATATATTCATATATGATATATAATATGTTTATGTTTTCCTTAAGCTTCTGTATTTTTCATTTTGGGCATACCTTTATGGTTTCCATTATGGGTAAACGCGATATCTTCATTTAAGGAAGTGCGGACTACCGCCCCCTCAAAGTGATGTGATTCGTTAATGCCATATGTGGGATGTATAAAGGATGGATTTAAAGTTATTATATATGATGTTATACTGGAATTATAATATACCTTTATATCATTATTATTCCATTCCATAAAAATATGAAATAGAAATGAAAGTAGCGTTCATGCGTACGTACGGCTTACCGTCTCCATGAACGGTGCATTTCATTTCTTATCCCCAAATGTATTGTACTATTATAAGTACATGTATATAATGGATATATATGATGAATGATACATCTAAATGATGAATATAATTCTGGAATTAAAATATACATACCACTCATTTAGTTTTAATTCCATTAATATGACATAGAAATGAAAGTAGCGTTCATGTGTACGTACGGCTTACCGTCTCCATGAACGGTGCATTTCATTTCTTACCTCTAAATGATTATGTAATATTATAAATACATGTATATTATGGATATATATTATATCCAAATCATGAATATAATTCTGGATATAATGAACATTTGACCACACGAATAACATGTAATTGTAAGAAGTCCACTTTTGACTTAAGAAACAAATATCGACAAAACAAACATTATTACCTTAAATGATTACATAATGTTTATAACATGGAAATAAGTGATATAAAAGGAATAATGAACTAGAAAAAGGTTATTAATAAAGTGGAAATTAACTCAAGTTTATTATTCAGGACGTTAAAGAACGATCGAGTCAAGTCGGACCCGAGGTAAGGGATCCTACTCCTCTCTTTCTTTTTAAGTACACTCTTTTATATCATTCCTTTTAAGCTCATATATCTTGTGATTGGGATGTTCTTTTATATTACTCTTACTGTAATTTTTATGATCAAATTATGAGAGACCCTATTCTCTCTCATCAATCCATTTTGAAAGTTTTGAGTGGCGCCGTTATGCTGCCGAATTTTCGTAAGAGATCTAACCTCTCTCTTTCTTTTTTAAGTACTCTCCTTTATGTAACTTCTTTTAAGATCCTCTTTGTTATGATGGGGGATGTTCTTTTATATTCATATTGCTGTACATTTTATTGTAATATTATGAGATACCCTATTTGATCTCATCAATCCATTTTTTGAAGTTTTAAGTGGCGCCGTTAGGCTGCCGAGTTTTCGTAAGGGATTTTTCATCTCACTTTTATTCCCGTGAGATTTATGCTACATTTGCCACAATTTCCTTTTAGTGGTGTATGTACTGCCCATTATTTTTCTCATTGTGTAAAATAATTTCTATTATGATTATTTACATCAATGTTGTATTGTCCCTCTTTCACGAGGTGTATGTTTCGAAAGATACCCATGTCGGTAAGGGAACCTTTCACCCTCCTCTTTTTAAAAGACTTCTTTTGTTGGGTCTTTTAATTTACATATTGTTATATTGGGATATGTTCTCATATATCCTTATTGATGTAAATTTTATGTCCAAGTGATGAGATACCATTTTTTTATCTCTCATCAACTCTTTTTGATGTGACGTCGTTAGGCTGTCAAGGGAACTTCTTAACCCAATTATGATTTCTTTGGGTTCAACATGTAGTTATTGAATATGTCATCCTTTTAATATGTGTGAATGACCTTTTATTGTTTTACACTTAATATCCAATTATATTGGGTGTATTTATATTTGTCACACATAATTTTGAGATTGATTTATCCTTAATTTAAGGATACCTTCTTTATAAGGGATTTCATCTCATTTTACATCTCTATTGAGACTTCATTGTTGTTATGCACCAATTCACTCTTATATGGTGTATATACTGTCCTTTGGAATATTATATCATGAATCCATTTATTCTCATGATATTATAAATTTCTGATTAAATTTTTTTCCTCAATTATTGTATTCAAGTGTCTCTAATTTTGGTAAAAACCCTTTAACCAAAATATCGCTTTAAATGTTTTAATGATTTATTCTTATTAATATCTATGTTTTAAAAATGGTTTTAAGGATTTATTTATATGGATATTAATGGTTTAAAATGTTAAAAGATTCAATGTGGTATGGTACACTTTGATTCAAAAATCTCTTTATTAAATGTTTTAAATGGTTTTGAAAATGGTTTTTTTTAATGGATTCATTATTTCAATATCCTAAAATGTTATATTGTGATTGAAATGTGGAAATGTTATATTTCCTTTATGCATGTTTTATATGATACATTTATGTTATGGTTCTTGGGCATTGTTATGAAAACGGGTGGTTCTGTGATAAACTAAGGGCGGTGAGCCCGATATAGCTCTCCAATGCATTGGGTAACGAGAAGGAGTGAAACGTTAAGGTTTCTCCGAAGAGATTTAGGGAATATACTGTGATGGGTATTCCAAAAGTAACCAAGAGGGTTACTCCCTATGTAAGAATGTTATGAATGCCTCAAGTTACCTTTATGTCTTATGATTTCTATGATTTATTCATGGTTTGATGAAGTATGTTAAAGTTCCTATGTTTTATGGGTAAAGTATGATTTCATTCTTATGTATATATGAACTCATGTTTCCTTTCCATATTTTTATAACCCTTACTGAGCTTTTTATGCTCATCCCAAGTTTTTGAAATGTTTTTCACAGGTCAAGTTAAAGGTACATGATGTGATGATAGTGTCAAGGATGTGTCAAGAAAGAATCCGTGTTTTATTTTAAATATGTTTCTGTTGATGGGAAGAATGAATATTGTCTTTTATGTAACCACTTTGTTTAAATGTGGAATGTAATGCAAGTTTCACGATCTAATTCTCTAAAACTCTAAACCTAAAAAGATCCTCAATGTGTAATCTTGTAATAACTCAATATTAAGTAAGGTTTTAGGATAGGGCCTTATAAAGATCACCAGTATTTATTTGAGTATCTCCTAGAATATAAGAACTGGTCATTTTTCTCTAGTAGCAATCAGATGGGATACCACTATTTCACAGTAATCAATTGGTTTCCTCAATTTCATAATAATTGGTGGGTTGTATCAATGCTCTTCAAACTTCTATAATATAATAATATATTTTAGGATAACTACTCTAGTATTCATCAATATTATAAGTTGAATCTTCTTCTTTTTCCTTCATGTAACTACGTTAGTCCACAAATACCTCACCATTTCTCATATACTACAGTAAGTATATGGTTCTATATTTGTTAAATCAATGTAATTTTGAGAATATTTTCATTTTGATATGATGAATGATAATGTTTATTCTTCTCACAATATATTTGTACGGAACAACTTTTGATCATCATAAAAAGGGTTTTTAGTATAATCTATTTCTCCTCAAGAGAAACAGGAGATCTCAATATTTTTCAGCAACCTCAACTCAACCCGGTCTCTCAATATTTATAGATGTGGTTTCACTAACTATATCATTTCATTTAACATTTAGGATACTATTTTTATATTGAGTCAATAATCCTTATAATGATCTATGATTAAAATATTATGTCAGGTACCCATTAAAAGAGGTAAAGATATTAAATGTATCTCATAATTCAAACATGAGTTTCATTCTTATTTTTCGATATCACATGATTCCAAGTATTATAGAATATTCGCATTAATAAGAATCTTCTCCCTATATGATTTTGTAATCACATGCATGCAATGATGATTTCATGAAAAATATTAACCAGATCTTACCCATATTCTTGAATACTTGAATGTCCTTCTACTACTTTGTTTTACATTCATGTGAGTATTATTCTAAACATTATCTCATTCATGAATTTCACTCATTTAAACTCATTTTAATATATGATCATATATAAATTTACATACCTATTGAATTCAGCTTCATTATTTAATTTGATTTATAATTATTTGTATTCTCAAATATAGATTCTTAAAAAAACATTATATTTACATGTCTTCATATCGTTGGATACATCAAAGATTTCAACAATTTCACAATCTGTTACATAGAAATCAACTATGTGGTTCACATTTAAATTCATTTATTCTACTTAAATGACTATGAGTAATTTAGCTGCATAAAATTTGGAATATGTGTTTCTTAAATCTATTACATTTCAATTTGGCTATGTTTCACAATAATCTAGGTGGGTCAAATTGGAATTCAGATAAATCTTGAAAATAACTATATGGAAACCAGTTACATCACTAAATTAGTTAAATAAATTGACTTTGGAGATGAATCATCTATGTGAATAGGGTAAGTCACTGAATCACATATTTGGATGAATTTTCTGCATGATTTTCCTATGCCAAGATTCTCCTACATGAATTGGATACATGGATCTATAAAATTAAAAAATTCACTAAAACAACTTATAAACCTCTTCATCTGAATTTCAGGCCTTCATAATAATTTTACATATTCTCAAAGATGATTTAGACTGCACCCTTCATACACCAACACATGTATTTGATTATTTTGAATAGTATTTTTTATTATTCTTCATACATTAAATCCACTTCATACAAAATATGATCATGTGATCTTTTAACCTCAATGGATTGAACTACTGAAAATATTTCATTACCAAATATAAAGATATATTTTAATTATATCTTCCATAAGTACCAAAAATACATCCAAGCTTCTTTAATCAACCTTTGAGCTTCACTAAGTAATTATTAACTTAATGTACATAGTTTATTAGGAACTTTACTTCATTATTCAACAAAAAAATATTGGGAACACCAATGAACATCCAAGTTTTTATTCTTTATCAATCCATATTGACATCAAGTGCTTCATCTCCTAATGAAATATTGACAAAAAATAAAAATAAAAAACACAAAGTAAGATCGAAATGTGCATGTCATGGGGTGTGAAAAAAAAACTAATATTTACTAACTTAAAATAAATTAAAGTGTTTGAAATAGGATATCTCCAGAGAGGAGTTCACAACAATCACATTTTTCACTTAAATTTGAGAAATAATTAGAGTTCGTTTTTGACATTTTTTGAGTTTAAAAACAAAGAAGGAAATTAATAATAAAGATTAAAAATAAGTGGATGAAGAGAGTGATAGGGTAAAGGAAGGATAACATTTTCCAATGTCATCATAGTTGTAAAAATAATTCCCCCTCTCAACCTATTGAATAATAAGTTAAATACTCCTAGATCTATTTATATATCACCCTTGGTTGATGTAAGTAATGGAAAGCACTCCAATGTGCATGAAAATTCTGAAACCCTTCCCAAATAAAAAATGCAATACCTGGTCAGGAATTATTTATAATTATAAATCTAGAAAAATTTCACTTATTCCATATAGGCTTTAACAATCACTAGACACTCACCACCTAAAACAATCTACTTGATCGAGACAAACAGCACTAGGTAGAGGGAGCTTAAGGTTATTCAACCAAAGATATAAAAAATGAATGAAACCAAAACCAAAAATGAAATCGCATTAATAGAATTATAAAACACTGAAAATATAAATAATTAAATTGAAAAATAGAGTTTCAAATTAAAGTTAAATACTCTAACATTACAAAATTGAAACTCCCCTTTCCCTGATCGCTCAAAGGTTTTACCCCTCTATATGAAGCGTAAGAGAGTTTAAAGGGGAAGAAAAGATCATTATGAAACTTAAAAAATAGACAAGTGAAAATAAAAATCTCTTCAATTATCCAATCCTCCATCACAGCCCCACTTTCACCCTCTTCAACACCCTTGAATGGAAGTGGACACTCATATATATAGAGTTGAGACATGGAAAAAATTTCCCTCTAGATTCATTACACCAATAGTTTAAGTTCAATTATCATAGTAAATGGATTAATCTTGGGATTTTTTATTTATAAAAATTGTTCCCCTATCTCTATTGAATATAACCACAAAATACCATATTATTTGGACAATTGTAAGAAAAGTTATTCTCTAATTACTGAAGTATACTTTTTTAGGTGAGAAGACTTATCAACTCCCTCCAATTTTTCACATTAAATGGATTCCTTAATATGATAATTTATTCATTAAATTTAATTTGGACATTTATCATGGATTCCTATTTCTACTCCAGCTATAATAAATTCTTTTGTGTGTCTCTAAGACAAGATATTCTTCCATTAATGAGGTGGGGTCCATTATATCATCCTAAAAACTTTCTCCACTTGATTGATTTTTCTATGCCTATGTGATTCAAATTGGATCTGGGTCCATAAGAAAAAGTTGAATCCCACAAGCAAGGAAAGCCTAAAAAAATTAATCACTCAATTTGGATAAAATTTGTAAAAGATATTAAAAAATGTATAGAAGATCATGAAAACAATTAAATTTCCAGAATTAAATTATTTTCACAATTAAGAAATAAATTAACCAAAAATAAAAAAAATGATGAAAATATGATCAAATTGATTAATTGGAAGGGATTAAATAATTGAAACATTCATAAAAATAGTGAAAATATTAACTATATCAAAGATGAATAATCTCCCCTTTTTATTTATTTTCTATACTAATATAAAAAAATTTATGTCAATATGTTCTCTTTAATTATTTTCTTTTTGAAAAATATTTTCCTCCCTCCCCCTTATTAATAAAAAATATAAAGAACCTATGATAGGATAGTATCATTTCATTATTAATAAATTTGGAATAAATTATTCCAATATAATTCTACTTATGTTAACCTTGTGTAGAAAATAATAGGGTCTAATTTATACAACAAAGTTGTATATTCTCAATTCTGAATATGATACAAACTGATATAGAATACCTTTCTTCACTCTTAAGATATTGTTCTACTATCTCTAAGTTGATAGTGGCTAGTTGATACCAATTGATACAATGAAAGTGGAACTTTTTTGATACCACCTATTGACAAAAATATTATCAAGTAATATTTAACCTAAAATTCCTACACTCATCTAAACACACAGATTAAAAGAATTCAATTATAATAGGTAGGTAATGTTCATGAAATCAATCCTAGTACATCTTTAAAATTATTTTGTTCTTTTCATTTATTTATTTTATTTCCCTCCATTAAGATTAAATCTAATTTAAATTTTTCAATAGGGATGATATATTAAGCTCGAATACATCATCAATGACTTCTTGAACAAGTTCCTTATATAGACGTTAGATTTAGATGAAATATAAGTCTCTATGAACTTCTTGGGATACTCCCACTCAAGGTATGATCACTTTATTCACTTCATCAATATGTATCCTTTAATTATTTGATCTTCTAAAATCCAATTTATGTTAGTTTCAATTATATTGATCTCATCTATGATGGTGACTTTAAATCTATTAATTATCTATAGTAGTCTAATTAGCTTTATCAAGTTTTATATATGATATTTTCCAATAAATAATCTTCAAAATATTAATAGATAGAACAAACTAGGATGTTTACTTCCATAAATATTGAAATGAATATTCTATGTAGTACATATAGAAATATAATTTCTTTAAGTCAGTTCTCCCCCTGAGTATGTGCATCACCTTAAATTCCCTAAAAATAATAAACACACATAAACTATATGTGAATAATGTGGATCTCCTTTTATTTTTATTAAGAGAAAGAAGGTTGAGAATTATTTATCAACCAATAAATTCCTTTCTTTTTATCTCCTTAGGAGGATTAACCATACATGATTAAATTCTTATGTGACTTGGTAGTTTTGGGAAGTATGGAATCCCTACTTTTTGTGATAATTTTTTTCTTCTTAACACTACACAATAAGGAACATTCATCACCTGGTGATTTCTATTTCTTCTTTAGCATTTATTCTTGAGATAGAGCTATGAACATATAGTCATATGAGATATACCCAAACTTCTTGCACCTTCCACATAGAACTGTAGAGATTTTATGGTCATTATTTGTTGAAAACATCACATGAAATTTTATTTCATCATAAGAAATATATTACACTCTTATACAATATTCCTTCATTTGTTCTAATTCCAATTTTCAGGATCTTTCTATATCAATTGGTATTATTACCAGTATATTATTTTTAATATTAATTGATATTTTGTTAAAACCACATAGCTTGATAGATATTATTTTTATCACTTCAGTCCATTTATTTTATCGTTAGACTAGCCTTCCCATTTTTTACTTAATATTGATTCATTTGAGTGTGATATCCATGGCCTTATTACATTGATCCATGGTGTGACCTCTTCATTCAAAAAATAATAATCATATTCTATTTTTTGTATCACCCTTTTTGTTCTTCTTGGGTTTGTTTTTAGTATTAGTCTTCTTCTATTTTCCACCCAAGGTAGGCTTACCATATCATCTTTTTTAACTTCTTAGGAAATATCTTCATCTAGTTCTTTCCCAAGGTTGATGGCTCTTATGGACATTTATTTTTATTTATTTTAGTTTCATTCTTTAATGATTTAAATTTTCATACCACTTCATTATGACCATTTCTATTGTATATCCCAAAATGATTTTTTTCAGATATTATAAACTATTTATAACAAACAAATTATTTCCTTTTATATATGGTTTTAACTTTATCATTTCCCTTATCCCCTTTGGATTATAGTATGTTTTGATTGACATTATTGATGTTTATGTCTATATTCATTCTTCAGTTCATCTTGTTTAATGAAACTATTTCTTGTGTGTTTTCTTTCTTCAATATAGATATAGTGGAAGGCACTTTATCACCTTTATTTATCCACTTTTTAAAAGGTTTTCATTGTTTACCTTCATTGTGCATAGAACCATAATCAACATAAATAACATTATTTGAATTTTATGGTACCTAATACTTAGATAATACTTGATATTTAACATTCAATGATTTAAATCTATTCCTTCCACCATATAAAGGTTTTTTAGGATATAAATCTCCCTTATAATTTTGTGTGGTTGTAGATCTTGAAGTAACAGCTCTTATTTCATCTTATTGTTAAGACTCAGCTCAAACATTTTCATCATTTTCCATTTTAGATCTAAGTTCAAGAAAATTCAATTTTAGGATAATGTTCTTATCCAAAACTGATTCCAATTTATCTTCACATTCTCTTTTCATCATTATAACATCATCCTCATGAATTTTATATTTCTAAAATATAAATGTGTCAAGCTCCTTAATATTGTATGCTTTGATCTCATGTTGAGAATTCTTGACATCAATGATAACCTTCTTTTTTCTCTAATACATGGATATTTTCTTCAAATTCATTAGTGGAATACTACTTCTCATGAATTGAATTTATCCACTAATTTAAAAAACTAGATAAACTTTATTTAATTTTGATATTATCTTATTCCTTAGCTATGATTTCCTTAGAGGTAATAATTTTGAATTTTCATTCTTTCTTCAAAATATTTCTTAAAGTCCTCTAAATTTTATTCAAGCTCAGTAATATCTTCCAGCATACCTTTGAATAATCCATAGATAAAATTTAATATTTCCTTAAGACTATTATGTAGTATTTCTCTAAAATTAGCAACTAATTTTTCATTAAACTCTTTAGATATATGATCCCTTCCACTAATGCATGGGTCTTTATAATGGAAATTTTGGAAATATATTTTTTTTACCTCCTTTTCAAATAGGTTTGAATCACTATATGAGGTGAAACTATTGACCTTATCTTTTGTAGGTAGACTTTACCACTAGATCTTCTACTACCCTATTAGAATTATATCTCTATAAATTATAACATGGGTAAATTGATTAATTATTCTCTTTAAACAATATGGATTTCTTATTAAACATTATTAGTTAATTATTTATTCTATTATTAAAATTCTTGGATGAGATGGAATTCTAATATATAGTAGATAAAACTCTTCCATGTTTTCACTTTATTTTAAATTGATAAGATATATATAAAATCTTTCATAATCTTCAAATATCAGAATCCAATCAGAGATGTGACCTATGGATTTGATTCCAATTTTTATGATTACCATGGGATGAACACAATGATAGGGGGTGACTTATTATGGGATGAATATTTATTACTTCAAAACTCTTATCCCTTTTTATATAAACATCACTTATTCAATCATTAATTCTCTTATCTTCTTCACCTGTGGTTGGAAAACATGAGTATAAAATAATAAATCACAAATAAAACCACTATTTTTTCATGTGGTTAACCACCACTGTGGATGATTATTTCCTTGGTGTATGGTGGTCATTATATTAGTCACACACATATTTCCTTATATTATCATGAAAAGAATAAGAAAGGGTATTACCATAAACCTATTCTTTTGAAACAAACCAGATACAAAGAAATATTGATCTTGAAGTTTATTTGTAAAATATATTTGGAATGTATGACATTGAAGAAATATCACATGTGTTGACTTGAGTCCCTCTTATACTATAAGAATTGATCTTATTATTCCCCTAAAATAATTAGATGGGTTGCCTCTATTTCACAATAATCAAATGGTTGGATATATTTTATTGAAATTAATGTTTTGTCTCAACATTATTTAGACTTTTAAAATATAATAATATATTGTGGGATGGATACTTTTATATAAAACAATATTGTAATATCCATCTTCTTATTATATTCCTTCGTATAACTAGGTTATATCATGGATACCTCCTCACTATTCATGTAATAAAGTAAGTTTGCATTTATATATTCTCAAAATAAACATAATTTTGTGAATATTTTATTCATGATACTAGGTAGGTTTATGGTTCTTATTTTTGAAAGAGTCGTATGCAGAACACCTTATGATAATCATGAAAGGGGATTTTTAAATGATCTGTTTGTCTTCAAATGAACCAAGTTCTCTCAAGATTTTTCAGTAACCTCAGCTTATCTCGATCCCTCATTATTTATAGGCATGCTGACTCTCCCCTTAAATTTACCATAGTCTATCCTCTTTTCATTTCGAGTAAATAATCCTTATAAATACCTTCAATTAAAATTTCATGTCATAGACCAATTCAAAGAGTCGAAGATCTCAGTTTTATCTCTAAATTCAAATGTGAGTTTCCTTCTAGTTTTTTTATATCAAACAACACTAAGTATTATGGTTTCTTCACATTAATTGGATTATTCTCCCATCATATTTTTTTACTCATGTACATATGATAATGATCACATTTACCATCTTAACCTGATCTTACCCATGTTCTTGTATACTAAAATAGCCTTAAGAAGTATCATTTTTCATTTTCCTATAGATTATTATATCATTATCTCATGCATTAATATCTCTCATTTAAACTCATATGAATATCCATTCAAATATTCATTTGGTTCCCTGGAGATCTGGGCTTCATTCTTCTATGTGAATTATAATTATCCACATCCTTAGATTTAAGTTCATCAAAAACTTCTGATATTTCTATGCCTTCTTGCATTTAGCTATATCTTAGTAATTAGCAACATTGTAATCAATTATTTTGAAATTATCTATGTGGTTCACATTAAAATTCATCTACGATATTGAAATAGCTATGTGGAATTTAGCTACATATCAATTCATCTATGTGGTTCTCAAATAATCTACATATAAATTTGGCTATGTCGCACAATTGGATATGTGGATCACATTGGAATTAATCTATGTTACAGAAAAAACAATATATAAATTGGATGTTAAAATGAATCAGCTACATGGATGAAAGGGCTACATGATTTTTCTATATCGAGATTTGCATATGTGAATTAGCTATGTGGATATATAAAATTCCAAAATTCACTGAACTTGCTATTGAACCTCTTCATCCAACATCCATAAATTATTAATCACTTTACCACTTATTAAAGATAATGTAGAATATAATCTTTTATCTAATAAGACACATCTTTTATTCTTTTTTAATATTCTCTCTTCAATCATAATAATTTAGATCAACTTTATCAAAAATATGATCATGTTATATTTGAACTTTCATGGATGGAACTAATAAAAATATATATTTCAAAAATATAAAGTGCTATTATAAGAATATTCTTTAACAGTGTTGAAAATATATCCATTCTTATTTAATAATCCTTTGAGATTCACTATGAAATTCTAAACTTATCGCACACAATTTATTAGGAACTTCACTTAAATCTTCAACAAATGAGCTTGGTAATACCAATGAACTTCCAAGATGTTCTTATTTTTCAATTCATATTAACATCAATTCCGAGCCCTCTTAATAAAATATAGACTACAAAACAACCCAAATATAAATTAGGATCAATAATTACATCATAGTATGTTCCCCTCCCACCAACACTCAATGATGATATATTTCCTTATTCTAGACTTTTTGTTAGCCAACAGGTTTCATTTTTCTAAATCAAAAAAATGTATCACATTAAGGGATAAGTACCACTACATATTTATGTGGACCAATGAACTCCCACTCACCCTATTTTGGAATCATGACTTGTGGGAACTGACACATCCCAAGCTGTCTATGTAGGATTATTCAACCATAAATGGTTCCAATCACTATATATGTTCCAACAAGGTCAATCCCAACTTGGATTTTTATTATAATCGATGATTAATCTATGATTTACATCAATGATAAATTTTATAACCAAAAAAATTGAATCAATAATTACTTGATTAGATAATTCCAAAACCAAAGAACATGATCATTATAATTATTTATAATTAATTTAAACAATTAAAGAATTACCTTTTTGTTGAATTCCTTCTTCATTGATGAATCTGAAAAAGTATCTACATTATTCCATCATTGCGATGTAGGAATAAAGTTTATATTCTCTCCATAGGTGATTTACACATGCTTTAAAAATATCTGAATGCTTCCATAGGATTCTTTGAGTTCTATGGAAATAGGTCTTAATGCTTGTTTCATTCACCTATGATTGCCTCAAGAATAACTTTAAGAAGGATTATCTTTTATCAATTTAGAATTGATATTAGTGCTGGAGGAGGATCACACTTTGTTTATAAGGGAATTCTTAGAGAAGGATCGCTCAAGGGATTTTAGAGAATTCTCTCTGTATTTCATTGTACACAACTAAATAAAATGGAAAAACATAAGAAAAAAAATAACTGGGTTTATATACTGCTAGGGTTAGAAAATAATAATTGCACAAAAACCCTTATTATTTACTTAATCACTGTTGAATCCCTGATCTATAATAATAATATTATTATTTTTATTTATTAACAAGCTCTATACTCACAAAATAATTAAATAGTATTTATTCCAAAAATATTTTATAAATAAATATATATATATATATATATTATTTCTTACTAGACCAATAAATTTTATCCACCATTCCTCCATGGTACTTCTCACGCCTTGAATAATGGATATTTTTTTAATAAATAAATCTCCTTATATCATTCTATAATAAATAAATATATATTATATTCACTAAATAAAAAATAAATATTTATAAAATATTATTCTCAAAAAATATTGTCTCAAATAAATAGTGACAAAATATATATGATCATGAAAATTTAAATAATTATTAAACCACTTGCAGCAATAATATTTATTAAACATGTTAAATAATAAATAATATTATTATTGTTTTTAGATACACCAAGTGTGTGACCCTAAAACCCTCTCTCTCAGTAACATAAAGTGAAGTAAATTGAAGTCTAAGGTTAGTGTCTAACAACATGACAAGGCACCCATAATTAAAAAATTTAATGCTACAATGAAATAAAACCTCATATAGATGCTTATAATGTAATATAATCCTTATATTTTGATATCTCTAATCAGGCAGGTTGCATACTAGTGGCACCAACCTATATGCTCAATGTCTCTTTATTTGACATTCCATAATTGAACTTTCCTACTGAACACAATGAGAATGGATCTATTTAGGATTTATTATTTCCATCAAAGGGACTAAGATATCAAATTATATTAAAGAAAAAAAATGAAAAATTCTTTCTCGCATTATTCATTAATGAGATATTACTTATGACACACCTAGCATATTCAACTTCGTTGTGAGAATATATCATCACAGTTGTCATCAATAAAACAATTGACATGATTAATAATACCATTATTAATAATCTTATTGTATAAGGACCAAGATAAATTTTCATAGATGGGAACATCCAATGACATATTTAAATGTGGATTTCCTACTGGATGGTCTCATTCTCATAATCTCCTATACTAGAAATTACTAAGGGAATACACCATGAGAAGTTTTTTCAAAGTCATATGAGTCCCCACCCATAATAGACTATATCATTTGTGTCCCTCAAATGATTTCATATTGTTATACAACATATATTATTAATATTATTGTGTTGTTTTTTGGTGCTCATTATATCATGGAACTATTATGACCTTTCAATGCAATAGCTACTATTAGAACATAATCACATAATAAATTACACAGAAGAAAAATCATTATGTAAAAATTAGTTTATTAATATAAAAACTATGAAAATCAGTAATCATAAAGTGCACAGAAGTCGGTTATAGGTCACAGACTCCAACAGGTTCCCACATGTACTAGAGCCTACTGCTAACAACCCTTAGTCTGGTATCTCTCATAAGATACTCATGTTTATACTGAGATAATTATTTGGTCAAGGGGCTACCATGTTTTCTTTTATGGAATTTATTCATTCTAAAACTTCAACCCTCTATGAAAAATATATCAAGATTTGATACTTCTAGATCATGTTCTGCATCCATTGTTGTGACCTTGTCTATTTTACAAGAGACACTGCTGCAGTTTTTCACAATATAAAGTGATTGGGTCTTTACTTATAGCTACCACATCAAGATCTTGGAGAATGTTTTGAATCCAAAGGGATTATTTGGCTACATCATAATTTTATATATACTAAAACTCTACTATATAATTAGTAAAATCTGGAAAATTTGAACTCTTCTAGCTCATAGATTCTCCATTGAGACTAATCACATATCCTGACTGTGACGTCAGATCATTATGATTTGTCTAAAAACTAGAACAAGTATAACCCTTGATGATTAGATCCCAATGTCCTCCATAAACTAGGATCATATCATTAGTTCTTCTCATATACTTAAGAATATCCTTAACATCCAATGTTGTTCACATGGATTATCTTGATATCTACCTATTGTGCTCAATATGTATCCAACATCAATTCTAGTACATAACATGGCATAAAATATTGATCCTATCACCAAATCATATGTGATCTTCCTCATTTTCTATTTCTACAATTGTATCTAATGAAACATTTTCTTGAAAATATGTATATCATGTGAGACTAGAAATAATACCATTTTGGATTGTTTCATAATAAATCACTTTAGTATATATTCAGTTTATACATATTGACTTAGTCCAAACAACCTCTTTGATCTATCATGAATGATCATAATACATAGAATGTAGGATTATTCACCAATGACCTTCATGGTGAAACACTTTCTTAACTAGTCCTTAACAGACTATAAGAGTAATATGGAATATCTAATAAGTAATATGTCATAAACATATACTACTATCATAGAAAACAAATTCCCACTAAATCTCTTGAAAACACATGGTCACATTCATTCGTACTAAAACCAAATTATTTTATACCTTTATAGATTTGAACATTCCATTACTAATAATCTTACTTTAATCCATATTTGGATATATATATATATATTATATATATTATATATATATTTTTAGAATCACCTATAGTCATAAACCCATCTGGTTGTGTCATATAGACATCTTTCTGAAGTCTTCCATTAAGGAAGGTTTTTTTTTACATCTATCTGCCAGATTTTATAGTTAGGGAAAGATGTTATTTTAAGTATAATATAGATGGATTTAAAAAATGGAAATTGGAGAAAAGGTTTCATTACAGTTAATGAATTAATTATTCTTATACCCTTTAACTACTAGCCCTACATTATCGGTGTTGAGCAAAGTATTATTTTCAATAATACGTATTAATGTTATTTAAAGGGGGAGATTATTGAAAATAATACTCTGTCTCTTTCTGATAATTTTGATGCTCACAAATACCCTTAGTTATTTTCTAATGATTTTATTTAGTATTTTGCAGGAGTTTATTAATTTATTTTACTCTTGAAATAAGAAGAATTTATTACTTATTCGGAATCTATTTTAGCGCGTTCTGGAATCACTGTTAATACCCTACATGGATAAACGTAGAGTAAGGATGAAAAGTGTATACCTTTTTGAGATAAGAGAAAATTATGGTTAAACAACCATACGTTTTTAGAAAAGTATGGAAGAAGAACCTTACGTTAGGAAGGAACCCTACGTTTTGGTTATCAGAAAAGTATGGAAGGAGAACCGTACATAAATTCTAAACGTTACGTTTGTTTCTCAAAAGTATGGTTCATCAACCTTACTTTTGTAAACAACCATACGTTCTTGGAAAAGTATGGATCAAGTAAAAGTTTGGATCTTTTACCGTACATCTGAGTGTTGAAGAAAAAGTATGGATGATCAACCCTACATTTGTATTCAACCTTACGTTATCAACCTTACATTGTTAACCTTACATTTGAAGACTACGTTGTTAACCCTACGTTTGGAGGCTACGTCATCAACCTTATGTTTTGTGTTGGAAATTTTGGCAGACGATATTTTTGTGCAACGATCACTAAGCTGATTTCTGGGCGGATTTCAAGCCAGATTTAAAGTCGTTTTTAAAGTACGACTTTGACTGATTCAAATACATTTTATTAATGGATTTAAGATCGAATTAAAAGGATCTTTTTATGCCGAGTCTTAAGGGAAGTTACGACTTCTCTGTAAATTCAAATTTTTGAATATCGTGAATCAGAAGGAGACTTTTATGGATCTAAATATGCAGGAGATATGTTTTATTATATATGCTCACTCTGAAACACCAGGTACAAGGGATGTGATCGATCTATTATTGAAAAATTTGGAAAACAGAGATTGCAACTATTCACGATTGATCTGCTGATTCAAAAGGAGCGTAAAAGCTCTGTTTGTTCAAGAAGAAGGAACTCGATAGAAGATTCACCTATTCTACATAGAATATATACTGTGGATCTACTACTGCTGAGGTTGTGAACTATATCTCTAAATATACTACAACTAGATCAACTCAGAACTTCTTCGTCTTAAAGATCAATATTTCTAGAGACTTCAATCCAACTGCTGTCAATTGCGTTCTATTGCAATTGTAAAGATAAACTGGAAATTTCTTTCTGAAATTATTTTTATTCCTGAGTAACCATCTTCTCATTCTAAGCTATGTAGGTTCGTATTTGAACCACAAGGCTTTGTTTTTCCTTGGATTGTAAAGGTGTCAACTACCTGTACTTAGTTGTGAATCGGTCTGTGGAAAAGAGGACCAGATAGTGAAAATCACCAAGCTCGTGGAGTAGAGTGTTGGTGGAGTGGACTAGGGACCTTCTGTTCCCTGAACCACTATACATCTTTGTGTTCTTATTTTTACTTATTCCAATGCACGATCAAATCTGATAAAGAATAAAGGATAGAATTCGTTCAAGAAAAGAGTTATCGAAAAATTACAAAAGACACAATTCACCCCCCTCTTTTGTATAATCTGTAGATTCATATCCAAAAATTGGTATCAGAGGAGGAGATTTTGATAAAGGCTTATAAATCTAGAAGCATTTAAGGATTATACAACAGAGCATCATGACTAATATAAGATAAGGGATGTCTATGGTCAGAGCACCATATTTTAATGGAGACAACTATGGTTTCTGGAAATCGTGCATGATAATATATCTGAAAAACCTTGGATATAGAGTCTATTAAAAGATTCTGACTCCTTATGTAATTATTGAAAATCCTGAGACATGGAGTGCTGCTATGGAGGCAGAGTACGATATGAACTCGAAGGCTATGAATGCAATTATCTGCGGTCTAGGACCAGATGAATTTAATAGAGTATCTCAGTGACCGACATCATATGAGATGTGGAAAACAATAGTTGTGGCATATGAAGGAACAGACAATGTGAGGAAAATGAGATATGCAACTGGAAAACTGAAATTTGATACTTTCAGAATGGTTGAAGGTGATATCATTAATCAAATGAATGGGAGATTGACAGAAATTGTCAATAACATAACTGGTCTAGGAGAATCTATCAAGCAGGCTGATCAAGCATTAAAAGTACTGAGAGTACTTCCTACTCGATGGAATGGTATCTCTGCTGAAATCAGACAATCAACACCTTTCAAAGATCTAAATATGAGAGAGCTGATTGGTACACTGATAATGTATGAAGCTGAAATGAAAGATGAGGCTAATGAACATAAAGTGCTTATCAAAAGAGAAGATACTTCCTTGAAGGTAACTTCACAACAAAAGAATAGAAAGATGAAGAGAAAATAAGTCAAAGCTAAATCATAAAGCTCGGACTCATCCAACTCATATGAAGAACTGGCTCAACTAGCCAGAAAATTTAGAAAATTCTACAGCAAGAAAACAGGCTTCAAAAAATCCTTTAAGGGAGATAATAAGGAAGTAAGATGTTATGAATGAAAAAATATGGGACATATCAGACCAGCTTTCCCACAATTGAAGGATGCAAAGAAAAAGAAATTCTTCAAAAGAAATGACTTTGAGCAGAAAGACAAGAAAGCTATGAAATCCACTTGGAGTGTATCTGAAGACTCTAGTAGCTCTTCTGAATCAAGCTCAGAGAAAGAAGAAGTCGATCTAAAAGAAAACATGTGTTTCATGGCAGAAACTGATGAGGTACATTCATATTTCTCCTCTGAATCACATTCTGAATCAATCTACACAAATGAAAAACTTGCAGCCTATTGCAATATGCTTGAAGAAAGATATAACTCACTATTTAAGAAACATAAGTCACTAAAAAATAAACATAAATTCGTTTTAGATGAAAGAGATACAATGCTGAAACAACATAAAGAATTAACTGATAAATACAATTCAATTAATACTAACTATATTAATTTTGAATCAAGAATGAAAACACTACAGGATGAAGTAGAATCTTACAAATAGGCTGCATTGGTTTTTAAAAAAGGAGAGAATTCATTAAATGAAATTCTTGGAAAACTGTCATTAAAAAGGAGATATTTGGAATTGGCGGTAAAGGAGAAAAACCAAAGCTATATAAAAATTATTTTGTTCCTAGCTCCAAAAAGGTTAATTGTAATTTTTGTGGGGCAAAGGGACATGTGGCTAAAAACTATTTCTTAAGACAACCTCAAATTTGTGGTATTAAGAAAGCTTATGTTTCAAAAGACTTATATGATTCAGAAAATTTTAAAAGAACAAAGCAAATCTGGATACCCAGATCATTGCTAGCTAACACTCCTGGACCCAACAAAATATGGGTACCAAAGCAATTTGTTTGAATGTCTTTGCAGGTAGCAGGTCACCAGAGAAGAAAAGATATATGGTACATGGACAGTGGATGCTCAAGACATATGAGTGGAAACTCATTTAATTTTTCTTCACTCACTCAAAAGGAAGGAGGACTTGTCACATTTGGTGACAATGCCAAAGGAAAAATCATTGGCATTGGAACTATTGGAGATCCAAAAACAGTCTCAATCAACAAAGTACTTTATGTACAAGGACTAAAACACAATCTGATAAGTATCTCTCAACTTTTTGATGATGGATATACTGTTGATTTTACTAACAATTGTTGTATTGTTTCTAAAGATAAACTATTTAAATTTAAAGCACCAATAACTGAAAATGTCTATACTTTGGATTTAAATTCCTTGTGTAAACAACAAGTAAACTTCCTGACTGATAACTTAAGTGAATCCTGGATCTGGAATAGGAGACTTGGTCATTTCAATGTATATGTTTTACATAAGTTATCTAAGAAACATTTAGTTTCTGATTTACCTTGTCTCAAATTTGAAAGTGACGGATTTTGTGATTCATGTCAACTTGGCAAGCAACACAAATCATCCTTCAAATCTGTTAATAAGGTTGCTACATCTAAACCTCTAGAACTTATTCATATGGGTTTGTTTGGACCTTCAGGAGTAGCAAGCTTAGATGGTAAATTATATGTATATGTTTTAGTTGATGACTATTCAAGATTTACATGGATTTTCTTCTTGAAATTTAAAAATGAAGCTTTTGCTTTATTTGAAAGTTTCTGCAAATCTGTTCTAAATGAAAAAGGTTTCAATATAATCTCATTGAGAAGTGATCATAGTGGAGAATTTGAGAATCTAGAATTTAATTCCTTTTTCTAAAATATGGGTGTTAAACACACCTTCTCAGCACCAAGAACACCTCAAAAAAATGGGATTGTAGAAAGAAGAAATAGAACAATTCAAGAAATGGATATAACTATGTTAAATGAATATATCCTACCTATATATTTCTGGGCAGAAGCTGTGAATACAGCTTGTTATAAAATTAATAGAGTTTTAATTAGACCCATTTTGAAAAAGACACCCTATGAACTATGGAATAATAGAAAACCTAAAGTAAATTACTTTAAATTTTTTGGATGCAAGTTTTATATCTTAAACACCAAGGATAATATTGGTAAGTTCGATCCAAAATCTGATGAAGGTATTTTCTTAGGATATTATTCTACCTCCAAAGCTTATAGAGTTTATAATAAAAATTCAAGGATTGTTGAAGAATCAGTTCATGTGAAATTTGATGAATCTGATCCTTTTGAGAAAAGGACAGAACAAATGGATGAACTTGACTCTAATGATAACATGAGACTTGAGAATTTAAAGAATGATTTTGAAAATGATATAAAAGAAATTCAGTCCAGTTCAGAGAAACATAATACTGAATAACCTTTAAATATATTACCTAGACTGTCTAAAACACTAAAGAATCATCCTTTAGAAACTGTAATAGGTAACTTAGAAACTGGTGTTCAAAGTAGAAGAAACTTAGGAAACCTAGTGGAATTCTCTACCTTCCTATCTCAAAAAGAACCCAAGACTATAGAAGAAGCTTTAGATGATGAAAGATGGGTAATAGCAATGCAAGATGAATTAAACCAGTTTAAAAGAAATGAAGTTTGGGAATTAGTGTAAAGACCTAAGAATTATACTGTAATAGGAACCAAATGGGTCTTTAGAAATAAACAGGATGACCAAGGCACAATAACTAGAAATAAAGAAATATTAGTAGCTAAAGGTTATAATAAAGAAGAGGGAATATATTATGATGAGACTTTTGCACATGTATCAAGGTTAGAAGCCATTAGAATACTTTTAGCCTATGCATCTTATATGAATTTTAAATTATTTCAGATGGATGTTAAATCTGCCTTTTTAAATGGTTGTTTAATGGAGGAAGTTTATGTTGAGAAACCTCCTGGTTTTGAAAACTCTCAAAAACCTGATTCTGTTTTTAAACTTACTAAAGCTCTTTATGGTCTTAAACAAGCACCTAGAGCTTGGTATGAAAGATTAAGTTCTTTTCTTTTGAAAAATGATTTTAATGTTGGTATGTAAGATCTAACACTCTTTAAGAAAACTGTGAAAAATAATGTTTTATTGGTTCAAATTTATGTTGATGATGTAATCTTTGGATCAAATAATAAAACTATTTGTCATGAATTTTCAAAATTAATTCAAGAAGAATTTGAAATGAGTATGATGGGAGAATTAAATTTATTTTTGGGTCTTCAAATATTTCAAAAAGATTTTGGAAATGTATTAAATCAAAGAAAATACATTACTGATTTACTTAAGAAATTTGGTCTTGAAAACAGCAAGCCATTTACAAATCTTATGTGTACTAATATAAAACTTGATTTGGATGAAACTGGAAAATCAGTTGACAACAAGTTATATAGAGGTATGATTGGTAGCTTTTTATATCTTACTACTAGTAGACCAGATATAATGTATTCAGTATGTCTTTGTGCTAGATTTAAATCAAATCCTAAAGAATCCCATCTAATTTTTTTTAAGAGAATTTTTAGATATTTAAAAGGAACTTTTCTTCAATCTCTTATTTATCCTAAAACTTCTGATTTCAATTTGATTTCATATTCAGATGCTGACTTTGGAAGTTGAAGATTAGATAGAAAAAGTACATCAGGTACATGTCACATTTTAGGAAAGTCCTTAGTATCATGGTCTAGTAAGAAACAACATTCAGTTGCCCTATCAATAGCTAAGGCAGAATATGTTTCTACTGTCAGTTATTGTGCACAAGTGTTGTGGATGAAAAAAACTCTTATGGACTTTGGATTGAATTTTAATAATACACCTATTTTATGTGATAATATGAGTGCAATTAATATTTCAAAAAATCCTATTAGTCATTCTAGAACTAATCACATTGATAAAAGGCATCACTTTTTAAGAGATCATGTTATTAAAAAAGATATATTTTTAGAATTTATAAATACTGAGATTCAATTAGCAGATATTTTTACTAAACCACTTCCCACTGCAAGGTTTGATTTTATTAAGGGGGAGCTCGGTTTATTTAATTTTAAATATTTTTTTTATTTATGTAAATTTTATTTTGTTTATTGAATACTATTTAAGATTTTCTTTCTTTCGTCATATGAAAAATTTATTTGTTTCTTAAATATATGTAATGATTAGTGATTACACGGGAATCAAGGCTATCAGATCCTTTTGGACTTCTAAACCCTTTCACTTCTATCGAAACCCTTTCAAAATCCAAAAATTGCACTTCTTCTTCTGAAACCCTAACCTTTGAACCTCTGAAACCCTAACCTTCAAACCTTTAGAGACTCTTGCGGAAATGGTAAGGATTAAAAGAGCCAGTGAGGTCGATCCGAGCAATGCCAAGAGACAATGCACTGAGGGAAGAAAAATCTTACAGGGTAAGGTAATCAATATTGACTGGTTATTTTAGATGAATATGTTGTTGAAGCAAGCACTGTCATTTCAGAATCTTGAACAGATGTTCAACAGTGAAAATACAGAGTTTTTGTATGAAGTAGAACATAGATACTTCTACAAATCTGTACAGTTTAGTCTGGGAGATACTAAAGACAGTATGATGGCTAAGATAGAGGATAGAGATTTCTTAATCTCTTCAGTAGAGATTAGTCATATTCTCAACTGCCCTCATGTGGGAGTTTTTCATTTTGACTTGAAGAATATAGGCGATTCTGTGCATAAATCCGAAGACATCATGTCTTTTCTTTTTGGTACCAAGACAATAAAGAAAATGTTTGTTAAGGATTTGGAGCCTGATTAGAAGATTTTGGTAAAATTTATTTAGACTGGAATAGCTCCATGGATGGCAGAAATGGAGAAGATTTTGTACCCAGATATGTATATAATGTTTCTTATGTTAAGTGATATTAAGTTAAACTTTCCAAGATACTTGATAAGGTATCTCAGTTACTGCTGTCAAGGTGAGGCCAGGATGAATTTCTATCCCTTTGGTAGATTTATTTCTAAAATTTTGTTTAAGAAAGACATGGTGAGATTAGTGGATGCAAGAGTTAACTGTGATCATAGTAATACGTTTAATGCTGGAACTTTGAGGAAAGTTGGATATTTTTGGAGCACAATTAAAGGAAAAATTTTGACAGTAAGAGCTGAGGAAGACTCAGAGAGTGCTCAGGCTCAACTTTCTAAGTCTAAGGAGGGACAAGATGAATCCAGAGTCAGCAATGTAGCAAGAAGGATTTGCTTTGAAGTGGAAGATGTTGAGGAAGACAGAAGTCAGGAGGGACTTCAATCAAGAAGAAAAATACTAGTAAATGAGGAAGTCACTTCCACTGCTTTGGAAACTACAACAGAAGATTTATTTTCTTATTCTTTTGTGAGAGAAGCTGTTGCTGATAAAACCATGGAAGATGTTACTGAGAAAATGGCTCCAGTAGAGAAATCAGGAGCTCAAGAAAAAACTCAAAGGGAAAATCAGGAACATATTGTAGCTGATGTTGATGTTGTACTTCAACAGGAACAAGAAATGGAGGCAGTTCCTGGTGAAGAAGTGGCCAGACCTCGGGAAACTTCTAAAAATATTTTTCTTGAAATTCCAGTGGAAGACAAAGATGCAGATGAATGTGATGAGCATGCTTCTGAAGCTCAAACAGAGGTACTTCAAGAGTATTTTTCTATGGAGGAGTTTTAAAACTCTAAGGAACAATCTGTGGACCAAACTTCTCAGAACAGAGAAAAAGAAAAATCTGATGCTGACTCATTTCCTTTGGTACTGTTGCATAAACCTGAGAATGTAAATCAAGAACAGGGTGCATCTGATTCAAGGAAAGAAGAAGTTGAAGAACTATACAGAAAAGTATCTCAGTTGGAATCTGAGAATGCTTCTCTGAGAAATTCCTTAGACTTAGAACATTTTAAGTTTCAAAAGCTAAAGGAGTGTATAGTTTCAAGGAAAGAAGTTGAAATGTTTAAAGAGGATATGATAACTTCTGTTACACAATTAAAATCTGAAATGGTTATGAAGTCAGATTTATCAGATCTAAAGTTGTTTATGGAGAACCAATTTGCATCAGTTGCAAATAATACTGTTAGTGGATCAGGTACTTCACCTGATTTAATCAGAAGGTTTCAGGCTATCACAGCTGCGTTGAGCAATATTAATGACAGGATACAAGATATTCAATGTAACAGTTCTCCTTTGTTAGTGTTTCTGGACAATCAGAAGTTCTTAGTGGATCAACTGACATCTAGTGAGCCATCGATCATAATTCTATTAGAACAGTTATCAGAGAAGCTGTCAGTATTTGTTGAAAAAGAGTAAAGGATGCATGAGTTTTTTAGAGTCAATTTAATTGAGGATATTCATATGACTCAAGAGAACAGAGAGCTCATTATCAATCTTGGATATGGGATGATGAAGAGACTTCAGGAACAGTTTACAGAAATCAAGTATGCAATTCAGAGGAGATAGACCATGTTTCCTATCTTACCCAAACCTTGATTCCTGTGTATATCATTTTCATGTATATACTACTATTTTTGAATGAATATTTTCTTCATTGTTTATTTGTCTCTTTCCTTATTTGTTTTACTAACTTTATTTTTAATATTCCAGTACTCCAGATTTAATTATTGATAAACAGTTCGTAATAGAATTTACTAACAGTTCAGTGCAATATTAAACGTGTTAAAATCCATGATTTTTCATTCTTTTTTATATCACAAAAAGGGGGAGAATTTGGATAAACACAACATCAAAACCTAAATTTTATTTAGGGAGAGAATTTATTTTATTGAGGGAGAAAATTAAATGAGAAATTTGGATTTATAATTATATTTTTGGTGGAGAAGTTTTTATTTAAAACTTTATAACGAATTTTGAAAGTAAATTTTGTATAAATAATTTTAATTATTTTATGGGTTTTGTGATCATCAAAAATGGGGAGATTGTTGAGCGAAGTATTGTTTTCAACAATACATATTAATGTTATTTAAAGGGGGAGATTATTGAAAATAATACTCTGTCTCTTTCTGATAATTTTGATGCTCACAAATACCCTTAGTTATTTCCTAATGATTTTATAAAGTATTTTGCATGAGTTTATTAATTTATTTTACTCTTGAAATAACGAGAATTTATTACTTATTCAGAATCTGTTTTAGCGCGTTCTGGAATCACTGTTCATACCCTACATGGATAAACGTATCGTAAGGATGAAAAGTGTATACCTTTTTGAGATAAGAGAAAAGTATGGTTAAACAACCATACGTTTTCAGAAAAGTATGGAAGAAGAACCTTACGTTAGGAAGGAACCCTATGTTTTGGTTATCAACAAAGTATGGAAGAAGAACCGTACGTAAATTCTAAACGTTACGTTTGTTTCTCAAAATTATGGTTCATCAACCTTACTTTTGTAAACAACCATACATTCTTGGAAAAGTATGGATCAAGTAAAAGTATGGATCTTTTACCATACGTTTGAGTGTTGAAGAAAAATTATGGATGATCAACCCTACGTTTGTATTCAACCTTACGTTATCAACCTTACCTTTTTAACCTTACGTTTGAAGACTACGTTGTTAACCCTACGTTTGGAGGCTACGTCATCAACCTTACGTTTGGCGTTGGAAATTTTGGCAGACGATATTTTTGTGCAACGATCAGTAAGCTGATTTCTGGGCGGATTTCAAGAAGGATTTAAAGTCATTTTTTAAGTATGACTTTGACTGATTCAAATCCGTTTTATTAATGTATTTAAGATCGAATTAAAAGGAGATTTTTATGCCGAGTCTTAAGGGAAGTTACGACTTCTCTCTAAATTCAAATTTTTGAATATCGCGAATCAGAAGGCGACTTTTATGGATCTAAATATGCAAGAGATATGTTTTATTATATATAATCTATCTGAAACACCATGTATAAGGGATGTGATCGATCTATTATTGAAAAAGGTGGAAAACATAGATTGAAACTATTCACGATTGATCTACTGATTCAAAATGAGCATAAAAGCTCTGTTTGTTCAAGAAGAAAGAACTCGATAGAAGATTCACCTATTCTACATCGAATATCTACTGTGGATCTACTACTGCTAAGGTTGTGAACTATATCTCTATATCTACTATAACTAGATCAACTCCGAACTACTTCATCTTGAAGATCAATATTTCTAGAGACTTCAATCCATCTGCTGTCAATTGCATTCTGTTGCAATTGTGAAGATCAACTAGAAATTTCTTTCTGAAATTATTTTTATTTTTGAGTAACCATCTTCTCATTCTAAGCTATGTAGGTTCGTGTTTGAACTAGAAGGCTTTTTTTCCCTTGGATTGTAAAGGTTTCAACTGGCTGTACTCGGTTGTGAATCGTTCTGTGAAAAAGAGGACCAGATAGTGAAAATCACCAAGCTCGTGGAGTAGAGCGTTGGTGGAGTGGACTAGCGGCCTTCTGTTCCCCGAACCACTATACATCTTTGTGTTCTTATTTTTACTTATTCCGTTGTACAGTCAAATCTGATAAAGAATAAAGGACATAACTCGTTCAAGAAAAGAGTTATTGAAAAATTACAAAAGACACAATTCACCCCCTCTTGTGTATAATCTGTAGATTCAGATCCTACAATAGGTGCTTACTTTACCTTCCATTTACAGTTTTCTCTTGAATATTCATTTTCTCATAATAAGATTTTATAAATTGGTGGATTGGATAGAACCTAAACATGGTTCTAATACATGGAATCTATTTCAAAATTCATGTATTATTTCTATCTTGTAGATTCTGAGATCTCTACTATATCTTTTTATGAGATAGGATCATTATTTTCAATCAATAATGAGTCACCATGTTTAGTGAGTAGAAAACTATATCTCTTTGGTTCTCTTACCTCTTTAGTGCTACTATACAATACTTTCATTTTAGTAATGAAATATCCCACAAGGGCCTGTGGAAACTATTCCTATACCAAATATTATGTATATTGGGCATCAACTTCATTTAATTAAATATTTCTACTACTATCCTTATTTAGGATGTGGTCCCTCTCAATAAAGATGAATTTTTTAACAACCATCACTTTTTTATGAGTTTTATAGGTAGTATCCCCTTGCTTCCTTAGGATACCCTATAAAGATACACTTTATTCCCTAAGGTGATAGTTTTGTTGGTCGAATTAGGACACCCGAGATAGGAGATAGATTGAGTTCCTATAAAAATTTCTATCAAAAACCATTATTTAAAAGTTACTTAAAATTTCTCAAATTTAAAACAGAATATCCCAGTTAATCAAAGTAGTATATTTATAAAAAAAATATTCCAAATATTTATTAAATATTGATTAATTTTTAGTTAAAACAATATACGTTATTATTCCAACTTTTGAAATTATTCTAATAAAAAAAATTCTAATATAAACACTATCTAATATTAAATATCAAAGAAAAGTTAAGTTTTTTGAAATAATTACAAATACAGAGAAAAAAACATGAAAATACATAGAAGAATTAAACAAGAGGTTCATTATCAAGATAAGACATAATTCTATCCACTTAGTGATCACCTACCACCAAGTAGTTTATAGTAAATAAACTTGATCCACACCAAAGATCAGGGTAACAACAGTATACAAACTTGTTTCAGTCAACTAGACATATTCCACTATTTTTGTGGGAGTGTAAAAAAACAGGCCACACAGGGACCTCTTCCACTATTTTTTGTGAGAGTGTAAATGTGAATGTTTATGAAGATATCTAAGTATATTCCTGTTTAGATCAGGAGTCACTATGTGTTAACAAAATAGAGACACACACTGTTTGAAATTTAAATAAAGTACACAAGTATAGCTAGATGATAATAAGATTTTAGAATGTGCTATGTGATGTTCTATAAATATTCTAAAATATTTAAATATAGTAAAAGTGAAGCTGGAGTTGTATTCTAGAAACATACAGCAAAATATAGAGTTGTTTTTTCTCCTGTCTTATGTTCCCAGTGAGGAAGAAGATTCATCAAAGTGTACTTATCTTCTAAGTTGTTACTGCAAAAATTTATGCCTTTTTCATTCTTTGTAGTGTCTTTGTGTATGTACAGTAGGAATCTCTTGTGTTTTTTTATAAGGTGCATGATTAGATTAGTATGTTTCTTTTAGGTTGCCTCTTTATCACTATTTCTCATTCTGATTGAGGTATTCCCTTTATATAGACAAAGATCATGTTCTCTGGTACCTCGTACCTTGTATTGGTCTCTGACATCATTAAATGGTGTCTACAAAAGACAGAGAAGCTCATTAATATAATAAGCAGTACTAAGTTTAATAAATATGACCTTTAGAGGTAATTTTGAATTTAAGAGAAATATCTTTGGTGACTCAGTCTTTCGGCAGGTCAGACTATTGGTGACTCATTCTGTCGATGAGTCAGTCTGTTGATACATCATTCAATCAATAGATCATTTCTATTGGTAGGTGATGTGTAGGTATCTTGGTTGTTAGTAGGTAGGTGATGCATCAGTATCTTGGTTTTTGGTAGGTGAGGAATTGGAAGCTCAGACTTCTATCAGTGTCTCAACTTATCAGTAGCATATGTCGTTGGTAGCCCATGTATCAGTGACTTGTCTATTGGTAAGAAAAGTATCAGTAGCTCATACTTATAAGTATTTTATACTTAACCAAAATCTATAATTCTATATTATGATGTAAACACTAACACAAGAGGTTAAAATTATAATTGAACATTATTAAACACAATTTATCTTAATAAATCATAATTAGAATAGTTAAACATGATTTGTTAGCATTAAAACTAGATGAGGCCAACAATCTCCCCCTTTTTGATGATAAAAAATCATGTAATTATATAAAAATAATAATTGATTTGATTTATGATGATCATAACAAAACAATTATTAATATAGTACATAAATTATTAAGATTAAATTTTAAAAGAAACACAAGTACATATTACTTGTTAAATGGCCTTCTTCAATTATATGTTCCCTTTTAATCTCAAGATTAATCGTAATCTCCCACTTGAGAGAGATGCCATATTATCTCTCCTCCTTTTTGGATTATCAAAAAAGGAAACATTAAATGAAAAAGAAATAATTGGTAAGGAAATATCAATGAGATGAAATCACATAGAGTATTCCATTAATCAAGCAGTACATGGGATAAGAAATATAAAACAAAAAAAGTACATCAAATCCTTATCAAAAAGTGATCCAACTACTTCTTGGTCACATTAGATTCCATCACTTCCTTTCCCTTATCAGAATAAGAGGAGGGAGGAGTATAAGTTTTAGCAGGAAGAGTGGTGAAAGGCATAGAGTGGATAGTGAGGGAAGGATGAGGAACTCCTATGAAAATAGAAGGAGAAAGGATTAGTCTAGAAGATGAAGTAGGACCTATGAGTTCCTATTAGATGATAGGTCTAATCTGGTTGAGAGCTTGATAAGGGGTCATGGTTAAAGGTGATAAAAGTGTATAAGAAGAGGTAGAATAATGCAGGACTAGTCCGAGAGGCACAATTAAAGGATAAACAATGGATGTGATGTTATGATTTTGGTATGGTTTGAGCATATTGATAAAGTCCCTGATGACAGCACCACCATATGCCATTGCCTTCTCAAAATCATATTTATTCTCTATAAACTTCTCCAGGGTAGGAGTAAAATCTTTCAACTGCTAACTTGCTCCTTGAATTCTTGAGTCACTGTAGGTAACCTCAAATTCTACACTAAATAATTTAAATGGATGGTTAACTGGTTTTTGGTGTAAATCCTTTTAAAATAGAAGTCTAATTTCTTGGTTATTTATTCTTGAGCAGCAATTGCTTATTTTGAGTAGAATCTCACCATGCCATGCACATGGCCATAGTTCTTGCTGATCTTAATAAGGCTCTCTTGACCAGTGCCACCCATCATGTCTTGAAGTTCTTCTCTAATAACATTTTTTACCATCTCAACATCAGGAGGGTGAGAAACAAGACCAGCTGAGTTGGATGCACCTTACACTATATCTCAGATATCTGATCTCAAATGAGTTAAATCAATAGCTAAAGATGGAGTAGTATCTTCCTTATAAGACTCGAAATTGTTGTCTCTAAGTGTTTTTTGAACTTTGTTTAAAGAAGTTCTATATTCAATTGTTTTATTATTGATGGAATAAACCATAGAAGTTAACTCATTATTCATTTTCTAATTATCTGAGAAAATGGAATCCAATACTAATATTAACTGAGCTTCAACCTAAGATAAAAATCTCTCAATAATCAACTTATCATCTCTTTTAATAATTCTAGAAACTGGAGAAGGTGGTTGTGAAGGGGTGGATCGAACATTAGCCAAAAGGTATTCTTTAAAGGCATTAAAATCAGCTTTAGTGATATATTAAACAAGTTCTGAACCAACCATAGGGGTAAGATCATTCCTCTCCTCTACATCAGGATAATCCAAAACTAGATTTACATATCCTGGATATCTCCTCCTTAAAGGTACCGCAATATCATCCAAGGTATCAAGCATATCAACCTTTTCTCTTTTATCTTGTCTCTCCCCATCATATGACAGCCTCTTTCTTGAATAAACCAACTCCCTCACTAGAGTCACAGATACATCCCTTATTTCTTAAACTTCCTCTTGAACATAGACAGTATGAGCTCTCTCTTCAGCCATAGCTGGTCCAACATGAGCATCAGGAGACTTTTCCTCAAACCCAACTAGTTCAAAAGCCCCATTGGATTCCACAATATGTTCTTTTTCCAATAATTTAGGACCATAAGGATTCACATGTTTAATAGGATCTAGGGTCAGATCAATAGTATCTCCACCAGGACCATGGTCATCATCACCATGGTCTGATCCACTATTTGAATCATCACACTCTACATATTTCCTTTAACTTTTATCTTCTCTATCATCCTCTCTGGATTCTCCATCATCTTCCTCATCTTAAACATCATCCTCATCTTTATCATCAAACTCATATTCATATCCTTATTTACTACCACTTCTTTCTTCTTCAACAGATTCTTCTGCATTATCAAATACACTCTCATACTCAGTATCTTATGAATCTTCTATCTCATCACTATAATTCTCAGGTATAAGAGGTTCCTTAGAAGGTAGATTTCTAGGTGGACTTACAGGACCATAATACATCCTCACTGGACTATCAGAAATATTAGGATCACTACAATCATATATAAGAAACTCATTTCCTTGACCTTCCTTAGCCACATCCTAATCAGAATACTCACCAACTTCATCTGGTCCTAGAAAAAGATCAACCATGTTCCTCAGTCTTGAGGGATGCTCAACAAAATCAAATTTCTCATACAACTTTTCATTATCCTCAACCCAAATCTTCTTCCAGGTATTCCAATTAATTTTCATCCTCTTAGAAATAGATTTTTTTGAGACAGAAACCATCACAAATAGAGACTGTCTCTTCATATTCATTTACAAAGCCCTTATCCTTCAACATGGAAGAGATAATTCTAGGATAAAATAAAGAGTTTTTCTTTCAATAGGTCTTGATCATATCATTGATATAAACCGTCATATATTTTCACAATTTTAACTTATGGCCTTTCTTAAACAAATATAGTAAAAATTCATCATGGTACTTAAGATAAGAAAAGTCCCATTTCCTAGGAAATAATTGATTTTGGGTGAATTTTAACAAAATATTGTTCTCGCCATCAAGTTCTATAGCAATGGGTCTCATATACTCTCCATTTCCTATCATCTCATCCAAATATTCCTCATAACTAAAAATATCTCTTGTGGGAGGAGCACTCCCTTGATGGTCATCACAAATACCTTCCTGGGGTACCTTTATACACTCTTCCCAATGCTTAGATAAGAAAGAAACTTTATTTATATCTATCATTGATTTTATTCATAATAATTTGGATCCTTCAAAAAAATCAGAATATAGTTAAAACTCATGTATCATCCTTGGATAATATGGTCTTTTGTTGTTGGATAACCAATCCAACCAGCCTTGGGTTTTCAATACATTTAGCAGAATGGACTTACTTGAAAATAGTCATTCCGAATGCACTTCCTTCTCAAGGGTTACGCTACGGTTTGCAAGTTCTCGATGAATAGGTTTAGGATTAGGATTAGGATGACTATATTCACCTATTTGTTTCTTGGATGGAACTGACTCATCCTCAGATATTTTAGAAACACATTTGAGATGATCCATTGAGATAGGTTTGACAGTTTTAGTTCGAGAGAGAAAGGTATCAATTTGGGAAAGAAAGGTTTGAGAGTAAGAGCCCAAGAGTAAGATTGTGAGGGTAACAAGTATTGGATCAACCGTTGATTTTTATCATTTAGGGATTTCAAAACATAAAATACTAATTGTGGGTTAAAATAAAATAAAACAAATTAAAAGCGATGTTTCAAATTCCAGAAAGAGAAATAATTAATTATTGGTCAGTGAGATGCATTGGTGAGAGCCCTCAGTAATCCACCATCAGTGAATTCTATCGATGATACATCATTAGTGATTCGCGTTGGTGAGACATCATCAGTGAATCACATCGGTGAGACGTCATTGGTGAGTCACATCAGTGATACATCATCAGAGAGTCACATCGATGAGACATTATTGGTGAGTCGTGTTAGTGAGACGTCATCGGTGAGTCACACCGGTGATACATCATCAGTGAGTTATGTTGGTGAGACATCATTAATCAGTCACATTGGTAGGTTCTCAAAAATCGATCATCCCTAACTCATGTTTGATGTAACTCATCCTCACAAAATTTATTGGATTAATAAAAATATCAGCAAGATGATGTTTTGTGCCAATGAATTCAAGAGTTATATCACCTTTTTGATAATGATATCTCAAAAAGTTATGTCTTACATAAATATGTGTTATTATATAATAAGAAACTAGATTCTTTGAAAATTTAATTGCACTTGTGTTGTCAAAATTTATAGAGACATTCCTAAACTAATATTCATAATTCAGTAATGTGTGTTTCATCTAAAAAAACTAAGCACAATAGCTACTATCAGCTATGTATTCAGCTTCAGTAGTAGATAATATAACAAAATTTATCTTTTTACTACACCATGACACTAGAGACTTACCCAAAAATTAACATTCTCTATAGTTTCTTTTTCTATATAACTTTCAACCACCAAAATGGGAATCAAAATAAATAACTAAATCACAAGGTTTTCTTTTAGGATAGAAAAATCCTAAGTTGTTAGTATACTTGAGGTATTTGAAAAATCTTTTAATGATAGTTAAATGATATTATTTAGGATTTTCTTGAAAACTTGAACACATACACACACTAAACATAATATCAGGATGGATATAATTCAAGTAGAGTAGACTTCTAATCATCCCTTTGTAATTGGTTTGATCAACTGATTTTCTATTTTCATCAAGATCCAATTTACAGGTGGTACTCATTGGAGTATCACTAATTTTTATACTATCAAATCCAAACTGTTTCAAAATATCATTAGTGCACTTACTTTGATTTAAAATAATTTCTTCTTTATTTTAGAAAATTTTAAATCCAAGAAGAAATTTGATTTCACCCATTAAACTCTTTTAAAATTCATTTTGCATCATTTTTGAAAAATCAATACAAATTTTTTTTTTTTGAAGATCCAAAAAAAAAATGTCATCAATATAGATTTGAACAACTTAAAAATATTTAGAAATTATTTTTATAAAAATATTATAACTATCTATGCCTCTTTTAAAATATTTATAAATAAGAAAAGTGTTAAGCCTATCATACCAAGCTCTTAGAGCCTATTTTAAACCATACAAATCTTTTTTTAATTTAAATACAAGATTTAGAAAATGGTGCTTTATAAAATAAGGGGGGTGTTCAACAAAAACATCCTCAACTATATACCCATTTAGGAATGCACTTTTAGCATCCATTTGATATAGTTTGAAATAGATATGTGTTGAATATGCTAGAATAATTATAATGGATTAAAGTCTAGAAACTCGTGAAAAAGTTTCTTCGTAGTCAATTAATTCTTCTTGACTATATCCTTATAAAAATAATCTAGCCTTATTTCTCACTATGGCACCAGCTTCATCCACTTTATTTCTAAATACCCGCTTAGTTCCTATAGTCAAGGTGCATTTAGGTCTATCAAAAAGTTTCCAGACTTTATTTCTTTCAAATTTATTCAACGCTTATTACATAGAAATTATCCAAAATTCATCATTGATTGCATCATTGATGTTCTTAGGTTCAAGATGTGAAAAAAAAATGATTGATGTTCAACATGGTTCCTAAGAGAAGCTCTAGTCTATGTCCCTTTATCTAAGTCTCCAACTACAGCATCTAAGGGTTGGTTCTTAAGGGTTCTAACAAATTTAGAAAAAGAAGGGATAGTTATTTCAGGTTCTTCTATAGGTTTGGGTTCACTATGATTAGATTCTAGATATTTTCCAAAATTGGAGGATTTTTCTGCTAGCTTAACAGCAAAGTCATAAGGTTTAGTATTTATGTCCATATTGGACAGATGATCCTCAATATTTTCTAGGGATTCTTTAGGTTTATGTGGATATGTTTCATCAAATTTGATATGTATAGATTCTTTGACACACTTGGTTATTTTATTGAAGACCCTATAGAATTTTCTAGAGGTTTAATTACATAGGAAAATTCCTTCATCAATTTTAGAGGAAAACTTGAAAAGATTATATTTCGTATTGAGGATAAAGACTTTGAAACCAAAAACTTTAAAGTAACTAACCTTAGGATTCTTATTTTTTCATAACTCATGGGGAGTTTTCTTAAGAATATGTCTAATTAAAACTCTATTAATTATATAACAAGTTGTATTCATAGCTTCTACCCAAAAATAAATAGATAATTCATGATCATTAAGCATAGTTCGGTCAATTTATTATAAATTTATATTCCTTATTTCTACAACTCCATTATTATGAGGTGTAATATGAGTATAAAAGTTATAACTATATCCATTTTTTGAGAAAAGATGATTCAAACTCTTGGTTTTCAAACTCATTACCATGGTCACTTATTAAGGTTTTAATTCTAATACCACTTAAGTTCTCTATAGCTCTAGCATATGTGGTGAAGTAAGAACATTCTTCACTCTTGTGAGCTAAAAAGAAGGTCCAAGTATATCTAGAAAATTCATCTAATAGAACATATACATAATTCTTCCCATTTAAACTATAAACTTTCTATGGTCCAAAATAATCCATGTGAACCAACTCAAGAGGTTGATAAGTTGAAACTTCTTTCTTTGATTTGAAAGATATTTTGTGTTGTTTTTCTTTTTGACAAGGATTATAAACTTTTTCATTTGGAAACTAAAGTCTAGGTAGATCCTTGACTATTCCTTTCCTAGTAATCATTCTAAGGGAGTGAATATTGAAATGTTCTAATATTATATGACAGATCCAAGACTATTTGTGAAAGACACTTAATAAAGATACATTTTGAGAAACTAAAGAATATAAATTCATAGCATAAATACTTTCATCTATAAAAGTAGGGAATAATATATCATTATTAGAATTGAAAATGTGACAATCATCACTTTTAAATTTAACATGAAATCAATCATCACATAACTATGTGATTGTAAGTAGATTATACTTAATACCATCAACAAAAATAACTTTAGAAATTAAAAATGAACCATTGTTACCGAATTGGATAAGGACAATAATATTTCATTTTACATTGTCACCAAAGGTGACATTACCACTATCAATATTGATAAGGTTATTGAATCTAGAATAGTCCCCTATCATATGTATTGAAAACCCACTATTCAAGTACTATAAGATCTTATAGGAACTTTTCAAACTGATTTCCTACAAAATAAATTTAAACAAGAAAATATTTTAGTATCCAGACTTGCTTGGGTCAAGTAACAATAGTAGTTAACGATTTGGGAACTTGAATTTTCTTTATGGGTTTCCTATAAGATAATTGTAAGCATTTAGAAAAATATTCCCTATTTTGTCTAGAAAAACTAAAAGTTATAAAATATTTTCCAGTGATGGAAGTTGAAATAGATTTTTCAAATCTTGGCATAAAACCAAATTTTATAGATTTTGGAACAAATTTTTTTTAACAAAATTTATTTTTCTAGGTTGATAAATAATACCAGTAGTATATTTTAGAGAGAAAAAATTTACAATCATGTGAACTAAGGTATCTTTACCATTTTTGAACCTCTCTAAATTTTTATTTAATTCTTCATTAGACAGTTTTAGTTCATTATTCTCATTGAGGAACTGAACATTCTTTTCATTTTCAATAGTAAGTTCAAATTTAATAGAAATATTAAAATCATGTTGTTTCTTAAGAGATTTATACTTATCCTTTAGTTCATTGCATGTATCCTCAATTATTTTACAGTAATCAAAAAATCTTTATTTTTTATATTTTTATAATCAGATTCATCTCCAAAATAATAAGAATTCTATGTAGGAGGTTCTAGGGTTACTCCGGATATGTTTTTCATAAAAAACATATTAGCTTTTTCAGCCTTCTCATCATGTGAAGACTCTGAGTCACTGGAGCTATCTTCAGAAGCACTCCAGGTTTCCTTCATTTCATTTTTATATTTTTTATATTTTTCCTCATACTTCCTTTAATACATTAACTTAGGGTAGTCATATTTTACAAGTCCTATTCTCTTACACTCATAGAAGACTATTTCATTTATATTTTTATTTTTATTCAAGAACTTTTTTCAGTTTTATTTTCTATCATACTTCCCTTTATAACTAGTTTTTCTGAAGAAATTCATTCTTCTATAAAACTTCTTAAATATCCTGGATAACTAAGTTATTTCCTCATCACTATAACTTGGTGATTCTTCATTGCTAGAAAATTCAACATGAACTTCCACACTATATTTTTTTTTGAGGAAGAGGTTTTAAAAACCACTAACTTTATCTTAGGTCCATCATCCTCTTCTCTGTTAACCTTCAACTCTTCTTCATACATCATCATCTTACCTATCAGTTTTTTTAAAGGTAAAGTACTGATATCATAGGATTCTCTTATTAATACTGAGGTTCCTCTCCATCTTTCTGGTAATCATCTGAGAATTAGCATTACTTGTTCCTTGGATGTTATTTTCTTTCCTAGAGGGCCATCATATTTACAATTTCATTGTACCAAAGATACATGTCAGAGATAGGTCCATCAAGCTTCATTTTAAATTTATCATATTTAATATTATATATATTAAGTCTTTTTTCTTTAACACTAGTGGTTTCTTTATGTGAAACAGCTAAAGTATCCCAAATTTCTTATGTTGTTTTACTTGAAGAAATACTATTAAATTCTATGTCCCCTAAAGAACAATATAATGCATTCATATATTTATAGTTACTATTATAGGTTGTCTTAGTGGAATCATCCCAAGTGTTCCTAGAAGTAGAAGTAATATTATATTCATCAACAATTGAAGACCAGATTTCAAAACTCATACTTTCCAAATGCATTTTCATTTTAATTTTCCACTAATCATAATTTGTTCCATTGAAATAGGGAGTTATGTTGGTAGTAGAACCTTCCTGTCTATTCTCCATTTAAAAAATATTTTTAAAGAGAAATAAATTTTTAACTAAAAAAAATTAGATATATTTAAAACACAACTAAAATCATTGTTGGAAAAATATTTGAAGATTTTAAAACTTTGAAATCATAAGATTAAAAACCCCCTCTAATACCAAATTTTTATTGAAGTAGGACACTCAAGAGGGGTGAATTGAGTTACTATAAAAATTTCTATCAAAAACCTTTATTTAAAAGTTACTGAAAAGTTATCTAATTTAAAACAAAACATCCCAGTTAATCAAAGTAGCGGATTTATTAAACAAATTCCAAATATTTCTCAAAGATTGATTAATTCTCAGTTAAAATAATATACATTATTATTCTAACTTTTTAAATAATTCTACTAAAAAAATCTAATATAAACACTATCTAATATTCACTATCAAAGAAAAGTTATGTTTTCTAAAATAATTACAAAGATCGATAAAAAAACATGAAAATACACAATAGAAGTAAACAGGAGGTTCAGTCTCAATACAAGAACAAATCCTCTCCACTTGGTTATCACCTACCACTAAGCATTTTATATTAAATAAACTTGATCCACACCATGGATCGGGGTAACAATAGTATACAAATTGTTTAGGTCAACTAGACATCTTCCAATGTTTTCATGTGAGTGTAAAAAAACAGGCCACACATGGAACTCTTCCACAATTGTCCATGGGAGTGTAAATGTGATCATTTGTGGAGATATCTAAGCATCTTTCAATTTAGCTCAAGGTTCTGTGTGTATTAGCAAAACATTGAAAAACACTACTCGAAATGTAAATAAAGTACACAAGAAGAGCTAGAAAATAAGAAGATTTTAGAATGCTCTATGTGATGTTCTATGAAGCTTCTAGACTCCTTCAGGATATAAGATGTGAAGCTAGAGTCGTCTTCCCGGACCAAACAGAAAAATAGAGATTTTTTACTCCTATCTTCTGTTCCCGGTGAGGAAGAAGATTCCTCAAAGTATTTTTATCTTCTAAGTAATTTCTACAAAAATTTTAGGTCTTTTTGATTCTTAGTAGTGTCTTCCTTTATGCATAGTATTAAACTCTTGTGTTTTTCTGTAAGGTATACGAATAGCTCAGTATGTTTTTTCCTAGTTTCCTCTTTCTCACTATTTCTCTTATTAATTGAGATATTCTATTTATAAAGACAAGGATCATGTTCTCTGGTACCTCATACCTTGTACTGGTCTCTAACATCATTAAATGTTGTCTACAAAATATATACAAGATCATTAATATAATAATAAGTACTAATTTTCATAAATATGACTATTAGAGGTAATTTTGAATTTAAGAGAATGATCATCAGTGGCTCAGTCTATCGGCAAGTAAGACTATCAGTGACTCATGTTGTTAGTGAGTTGGTATATCGGTAGCTCATTATATCTGTAGATAATTTCTATCTATAGGTGGTGCATCGGTATCTCATCTATCGATAGATAGGTGATGCATTGGTATCTCAGTTTTCAATAGGTGAGGCATCAGTAGCTCAGACTTATGTTGGTGTCTTAGAATATCGATATCTTATGTTGTTGATAGATCATGTATCAGTAACTTTTCTATCGGTAGGAAAAGTATCAGTAGCTCATAATTATTGGTGTCTTACACTTAACCAAAATTTTAATTCTTTATAATGATTTAAACACTATCACTAGAGGTTAAAATTATAATTGAACTTGATTAAACACAATTTATCTTAATAAATTATAATTAGCATAGTTAAATATGATTTTATATCATTAAAACTAGATAAGGACAACAAGTTTGTTTCCCATGAAGGCTTTAACAAATTCCCAACAACCCCATACATGTGTTTGTGAAAAAACAAAATTATTTCCACTCCTTAACTCAAAGATAATTCCATTTTCACTTTATTTGGTACTCAGTTTAGTGTGTATGATTAATTTTATAATGAATATCCCCAAAAGGATAATGGATGGTTTGCATAACGCATCATCAAAATTATCATGTCTTTAAAGTTATGGTTCCTCATTTTACTAAAAACATTACACTATAGTGTGTAAGGGGGGAGTGAGTTGAGAAAGAATCTCAAACACCTATATAACATTGATAAACTCTAGTTTAAGATATTCACCACCTCAATCCAATCGAATATTCTTTATCTTCATTCCATTTGGATTCTCTATTTAATTATTTAATTATTTTAATTTGTTAAAGTTCTCTAACTTATACCACATCAAGTAGACATATCCATAAATACTCAATTCATCAGTAAAATTTATGAAGAAATAATATCCAGATCTAGATTCTTCTAGAAATTTTCCACACAAATCAATGTGTACAAATCCAAGAATCTATGTGGCCCTTACACCCTATCAATTGAAAGTTGTTTTGTTTATTTTTTCCTGTAAATAATCATGACATATTTCAAATGGTTTTAGATAAAAAGATTCTAAATAACCATCATGATAGAGCTCATTTACATAACCAAGATGGTGATTCCACAACTAGGTGTAATATGAGTCATGCAAAAATGATTCGTTATCAATTACTAATACTTTGTTTTTATAATTTAATACATAAAGAGAATTATTTAAATGTTTCATACCATAATATATGTTTTCATTATGATATTAAAGGATTTTATTTCCAAACTTGAAAATAAATCCACCTATATCTAGGAAGGATATATAAATTATATTCTTTCTAACATTTGGTACATAATACCCATATCTTAAAACCAATATCATTCATGTTAGAAATTAAAGGTGGTAGTATCCAATGGATAGAGCATCCATCATCACACCATTGGTATCCCACAAACCCACCTCTCCTCTAGAAATATTTTGAAATATACTTGGTTCCTATATTTTGGTACATATTTTAGCACCAAAAATTGAATCTAATACTTAATGTATAGATATTGAAATATTACACTCGATAATGAAAGAACCTTTAGCTTCCCCATTATTGTGTGTGCAGTTCCTCTTCCAGTGGTCTTTCTTGCTGCATGAAAAACATCCTACTTTCTTTTCCTTTCCCTACAATCAGATCCTAATTTTCTTGGAATGATGGTGCTCATGGTCTTTATACTTTTTATGAGTCTTGGTCCCCTTTTACTTGTTCTTTATTTTCTTATTCACTATAAGTGCCAAATATTTTTCATTCCCCATGTCCTTCTCTACTTGGATAATAAGAGTAAGAAACTCCAACAAATTATTCGCATTATTTATCATGTTATTATTAAAAATAAAACTATAGAAGGACATGTGTAGTTGGAAACGTATGAGATAAATGAGAAAATAATTAGGGAATTTAATCCCTAAGATGTTTAAGAATTCAATTTAGCCTATAATATTTACTACATGAGTCCCAACTATCACTAACTCTCCAAGATTTCATTTAAACAAATCATTGAAGATATAATATCCCTTTTGTCTCACTTTCTAACATCATGCTATACGCATCCATGTCTTTATGTTGATTTAGAATCTAATTAATAATGGATGATAGAAAGAAACATTGGACATATGTTGAATCATCCAAATGTTTCTCAGAGTGACAACTCTTCCTTGATAGCCTCTTTAGTAGGCTCATCGGGAATAGGGTTTTCTAGAATATACAATTTCCTTTCATGGTGTAGGATAACATATAAGTGTATTTAACATTATTTGAAATTAGTTTCTATCTCTCCCAAGTATGGATCACAGTGAAATTTTTGAAGTCATATAAATTATCATTTATACAAATTATAAGAGAATAATTCCAGTACATTATCTGATAAAAGTAGATAATAAATCAATATAATATTTATTAATATCTCACTATTTTATCAAAACAAATTATCCATTACCATTAGATTCTAAATATCCATTGTTTGGACATTATGGTGTCAAGGATCCATTTTACCCTTCACATCACCCGGACTTTCACTGGTGAATCAATTTGAAGGGTTTTATGTGGGCATCATGCTTGGTAACTGAATTATCTCAAAGTTCATTGATATGTTTAGTGGACTCCCCAACCCTAAAATCCTCAACTTTTATCTCCTCAACATTTTCCTCTTATTTACACCAAGTATTTATTTGATATTCAACCCTTTATTTGAACTAATTAATTCAACACAAAACATCATGTTATAATTCCCTGATAATTGAAAGCAATGTGAATTTAGCCGATCAAGAACTTTGAACTATGGTTTGATTTTAACTTAAGTAGTGTAATTTTATACTAAATTAATATATATTTATATATAAGGGATTTTTAACTTTATGTGTAAGTTTATCATTTTATATTTATTACATGCTTGTTAAAATTATGTGTTTTTACTTAATTGATTAACCATGTCTAAGATTAAATTAACATAAAATCAAATTTATTTTAGTTTTATCTTTTATGATTTTTAATTCATTAATTCATGTGATCATGAAAAAATATCCATAATGAAATAACCATTAAACATGATATAAATAAAATAATAATGTGGTATGACCATGATCATTTACTAATGGTTAGTTTATCTAATGGATGATAAACTAATCGTTGAGCTAGGGTAAAAACACCTTGAACCATTTTATGGTTCTTAATTTAGCTTTACACATGTCCACCTATGTATCTCACTAGGATTGGTTTTACCTTGGCTCCAAACTTGAACCACCTCTACTCTCTTGGGAGATCCATCCATTACATAAGCTTTTACTCATACATCAGTGAGGGGAACCAAAGGATTGGTTAAGGGGTTTACATAAAAGAAAATTGTGGACATGTAGGCCCTTACATAATGATAGGAGGGATGATTCAGAGACCATAAATTTTATTTAATAATAAATTAGAATGAAACAAAATGCATACAAAGGTCTAGCCTATGATCATTATCACCCACATACATGAAAAAAAATATGCATTTAAAAACAACATTAAATTCAATCAGATTTTATTTAAGATAAATCTTGATCAAATAAATAAATTATGTTATTTAATTATTAAATATTTATATTAATTTTTATCTAAAGTTTCTTGATATTCACATCAATTATATTTTTAAAAAAATTATATAAATTTATTTAAAATTAACTATGTACAAAATGTGAACCTAAAAGGAAACACGGTGATTACCCATTTGAACTAACCAAAATTTATTATATTTATATATTTTTTACTCATGAAACACATTTCATACATTAATTATCATGTAATTTCATTACCTACACATAATCAAATAAATGAAACATAGATCACATTTCATTTATGTAGTGTGTTATGTTTCAATGCACATAGAGTAATGATTGTATTATGACTTATACACGATATGAAATTCTGAACATCATAAGGAAATTAACTAAATATTTAATATATATATATATATATATATATAACCCATCACATGGTATGTACATAGAAAAATAAATGACACATGGTACACATGCTGATAAAGTTTAAGAAGTGTGTTAAATTAATTTTTAATTATGAATAATTTTTTAATATACGAGATGTGTACAATCTAGCAACATGGTGTGTATATTTATCAATATCTATCCAATAAACATTCCTAGGTACTTAGTATATAATATTTACACAAAAATTAATGGATTATACATTGTGAACATGGGGTACACATCGTAGGGTCTCTCAGTTACACGATCATCGACCATGTGAGAAAATACACATCTTATCTCTAACTAAAGGTTTCATGACCCCTACTCCAGTAATATGAATATAGTGTCTAATTTATTACATTTTAATAATATTAAAGGAACAACATCCTTTAGGATTGAATAGTTTAGTATTTTTGGTAAACTAGATACTTACATGATTCTCATATTATATTTGAATAATCAATTTACAATATATTCTTTTTTTGAGAATGTTATTATTCCCTCTAGCATATCCCAACATATCATTCATAGTATAATTCCTAGATTCTTGGGAAATGAAAAAAAAATATGGGTGAGATCAAATGATCAGTAATAGTTACATAAAGCGTAAGCTATCATGATTAAATGAAAAATAATCAATATTGCATAATCAATATAGAAAATTAAATATCTAAACACATGTTCTATTTAATCAATAACATGAATATCATTATTGTATAAGGAATAATCAATATGTAAAGATAAATAACTAAACAAACATTCCATTTAAATAACTTTAGTATCATGAATAGATAAGGCATAATCAATGTGGAAAGGTAAATAACTGAAAACACATTCTATTTAATTAATAACTCAGAATGAAATGAATCCAGAGATAATGTCATTGTGAAAATATAATTTATAATAATAAATAAATTCTTAATGAAGGAAATTCTTAATAATTGTATTTCATGATCTTAAGCATCAAAATACCTATATTGTCAAGATCATTCACAAGACATTTTCAAATTATAGGTAAAACCCCATTTAATGCTTGCTTACAGATTCACCTCATGAGACTACCAATGCATCAAGGGGAAATATAATTATCAGTCCCACCCATCACATAATTTCTAAATTATTTCTAATATATCAAATAATTTATTTAAATCATGAACAATATTCCTTATCATCAAATATCTATAATGAGTAAAGAATACAGATTTATCAATATTTCCCCAGATAAATAAATAACATTAAATATAGAATATTATATGTAGAAATGATATAATGTTTAAGAAATAAACATATCCATGATAAATAATATTGATATTTATGGGAAATTTTATGTTCAATTATTATAGGAAAGCGAATATTTCAAGGGAATGATAATGAATACAAAAACAAATCAAGAAAGTGAATGTCAATACATTAATTGTACAAAATGATCATAAACTGTCCATAAAAAGAATAAGGATGGTATCAATACAACATATCCCTATTTTAGTATGATTAAAATAAAGGTTTGTTATTATTTATTAATAGAAATTCCATAAAAATATATTTAGAAAATCTTGAGGAAAATATATGTTCCACATTGAAAAAATATTTTTTTTAAACTAAAAGTTCCCAAAATATTTTTAAAATGATTTTCTTTAAAAATAACATTTTAAAATTATAAAGGATTATTTAAAACATTTAGTGGTCATGACAATAGAAAATTTCATACATGTCATACATGTCATACATGTTAAAATAAATATTCCCTTCACATTTTTGGTAAAATCTAAATGGACCTTATTTAGAAAAATACATGATGATAATTTTCAAACTTTTATGAAAAAAATTTAAAAATGGTAAAAAATTATTTAATAAATCATTTAGATGATGTTAAAAAAAAATTAAATTATTTTTAGAAAACATGGTTTTCAAATAAATGTATTTTCAGTCGAATAGAGAAATAAAGTCAGATTTTATTAAATACATTTTATCATTAATTTTAATTACCAAAGAGTGGATAAAACGATACCATTACTTAAATACATAATGAATACCATAAGATAATAAAATGAAATAATTTTATTATATAGTAATAAAATAATATCCAGTAATGGAAATTCAAGCATAAACGATCTCAATTAAAATGAGATTGTAAAATAAACTCTTAAAATGACCATATCGTTGAAGTGAGAATTAACCAATGAATTGGTTATGTGTATAAAATGTAAATACACATAAAACAATTGGATATAAAACATATTATTTTCAAAATTAAATACACACATAATCACATAATATCAAAGATAATTAAGAATTAATATAACTGAATGAAAATAAATTGAGTTATTAAATTCTTTACCACTTGGTAAATTTCAAGTCGAATACCCTTAGATAAAATAATAAAAATTAAAACTTAATATACCATTAATTATGAATTATTCATGATATTATGAGAAAAATTGATATTATATACACAATATAAATTAAATTGGGTGCATAATATTATAATATGTCACATTGAATAAAAATTGAGATGAAGTCCCTTACCTCATGCTTTCCTTTAGTTGAACGTTATTTAAACTCCTTTATAATGGTTTTAATCATGTTATTAATTTATAAAAAACCATATTCATACTTATAATATTATATATGATCCTATAATTACATTTTATCACATGTTTGTTAATAATATTTCATTATTTTCCTTATTTTAGGTGTTAATTTCCTTATTTTCTCATACGTGTTTTTTTCAGGAAAGTTACAGTTCATAAAAGTAGAATATATATCCATACTCTCTTTAATTATATTAATTTTATTAATATCATATTTACTTGTTAGTTACATTTTTATAACCATTTATGAAATTTGAACATGGAAAATGAATCTCATCACTTTATGGAGATGGTAGGTCGTATGTACGCACGAGCGCTGATATTATTCCCTTAATGAGTGAAAGGGTAAGGAAGTAGATGATATATTAATTTTTTATAATAAATATAATATATTATATATCAAATATATTCATTAATTTTATCCTTATTAAATTCCCTAGAAAGTATAAGTGAAAAATAAATCACATAGCTTTGTGAGGTAGTAGTTCCTCGTATACACGAGAAACATTATCGTATTTTAAATAAAATGGTATGAAAAAGGTATATGTGATATTAAAATTATATATTTATTATAATACAATAAATATCATATTAATGTTTTAAATCCATCATTATACCCAATCATGATATGTGTTGATGTAAAACAAGTTACATAGGTTCACGAGGCGATAGTCCGCTATACACACGATCGACAATTTTGTTTCCCATTTGATGGAGGAAGAGATGGATATAGGTAATTACATTAACATAATAAAATATAATTATATGGTATATAATTTTTATTATACTATCATGAATTAATAATATTTTATGGAGGTGGAATAAGAAACAAAAACACTAGTTTTAAAACGTTACCTCTTCTTCGAACAACATTTTTAGGTTTGTACGAAAACCCTTCTGAGTTTAGTTTTATGATCAAAATAAGGGATCCATGATTTTTTTAGGGGATTAATTGATTTTGTTAAGTCTTTTGTGATTTTAATGGATTTATAATTGTAAAAATGGGAGGAGAAATATGGCCTTTTATAAGTGGGGGACAGGATGCGCATGGAATTTTTTAAAAGATTCAATTAAACACACATTTTTATCATTCTACCAGCATACAAAATGGGTCATTATATACCTTTATAGATTATAAGGTATAATTATGACCATAAAATGGTTTTTTTAAAAGTTATTAGGTTACTTTAACCCTTATATTCTTAGTTTAACCCCTCGGTAAATCAATTTTTACCTTAATAGTGGTAATTAATTTTTACTGTATTTACTATTCAAAATGGTCAAAATAATAATTTGAACTTATTAGATAATATAAATTATTCTAATATAAATATGGAATCTATATTTCCAAATTCAATTCACATAATTCATAGAATCAAATTTAAAATTATACCTACAAACACAATGAAAAAGATTGGTTCCAAAGAGAACATTCCTATTAGTATAAAAGGTTTTAAAATAAAAATTCAATATGAAATTGATTAAAATAACCTAAATTAATTAAATTGTAATATAATTGAACTAATATTACTTTAACCCCAATTTAAAATATAATTTATCCTTGTAAATTATTTAAATTATGAAATAGTTTCTAATAAAAATAATATTTTTCATTATTCATCTAAAAATGAAACTTTTCAAAAAAATACCAAAAATTCCACGTCAGATGATTTTGATATGATGATTTTAAAAGTTAATTCAATTTTGTAAAATAAATTTTCTAAAAGTTTTAAAAATTAATTTTAAATTATGTGTGTAAAATGTGATAAAACAATTTTTTAGAAAAATATAGTTTTTCAGAAAACATTTCTATTTAGTTTAAATTATTCTTATTTTATTTATAATCATTATATAATAATAATTTTGATAATATATTTATTTATATTCATTATTTCCAATTTAATTACTAGGTTATAATGGTATACTATATTATAGTTTATTTTGGATTAGGGTTGCGTGTTTCACATGCTATCAAAGAGATTAAATTTAAATAAATATATTTTATGGGTTGTTTAAGATCAGTATTATGTGTCGAATATGATATCAAATAAAATGTTATTATTTTAAAATATTGTGGTGTTAAATTCTCCCCAACTTCAATAAATTGTATCCTCTCAATTTAAACTTGATCTTGGTAATCAAGGGTTTGGTATTTGGAAGTACCATTGTTGAAAAAACCACATTGTAAAAGGGTTAATAAAACTTCCTCTTGATAAGAGAGAAAGAGAAATATACAAGTCATCTGAAATAACACATTACTAGGTTTCCAAGTAGGAGATAATTAGCTTCAAGTAAAGATATGTACATATAATAAAATGATAAATAATTATATTGAGTGATAGAGGTCATTGATAACAAGAAATTGAATGATCAATGGAAAGTTATGGACTTCAAAACCATAAATTTGTGATGATTTAAAATACCATTTTATTTATTGGATATGAAGTTAATAGGATAAAAAATTTATTTAAAGATCATTTCCATAATTTTTAGTAATTATTTAATTGTCTAATAATATGAGGAAATATACATGCTTGATGTCATTATATTTATTAAGAATAATTTGATCCTTTAGTTGTGCCTTGACTAATTTCCAATTCATAATTTACTCTAAGAAATGAATATAAAAATGATTTTTTTTATACCTAAAGCACTAAAATTAAATTTTAATGTATCTTAAGATGCATAAAAGAGTGACAAGTATTTACATAGATCTCTAAATATTTTCTAAAACCAATATGGTTAGCACAATTTATCAAATATAATACATTAATATCTAAACCTCAATAGTAACACCATTGTTTCATCAATAATATTTATTTATCAAATCATTTAAGTAAAAATAATGAAATATTAACTAGAACATCATGTTGGACAGTACTAGGTGTTAAACCCTTATTTCCCTTCAGTTATGGGTTCATCCTACATGGCCTTACGGGATGCAATGGTTTGTTACTCAACATACGGGTTTTCTTTTTTCTAAAACCATATTAATATAATTCTTATGAAGTTACTGCAGACACTCCTTTTTAATCAAGGAAGATGAAAAGATTATGAAGAAAGCCTTGGTAATGGTAAATTGATAAATATCTATGAGTAAAAAAAGGGACTTTCCCAAATCAATCTCCAGACATGGACCTTACTTGTACAAAACCATGCATATGGAAAAGGCCACACAACTACCTTGTGTGGACCAAAGGAGAATAACCCCTATGTCGGGTACCTACATGGTACATAAGGAACAGACACCCCTGAATCGTTGACCTGCACCAAGTTCATGTACTATGGACCTATGCGGACAGCCTCCTTTTCCCAGGGTCCTAGATTTTCTTGTAAATAGGACCCCAAGCCTCCTTATTTGAACGACTGAAAAAAATTGGAAGACCCCCAGAGCTCTAATTACACAGAACCTTCACCTATGTACCTCAAATATTCTCAAGTATCTCTCTGAAACCTAGGAGAAGAATTATTTAAGGGGGATAATTAAGATAAAAATCTATTCATGGTCTAAAACATAAGACACCTGCATGAGGATCATTCTACCCTAAAGAGAAATTACCTACATGAAGTCCCTCTCCCTAATCAGGGACTTTCACGAGACCCTTCCAGGGACACCATAGGATTCCCAGGGTGCCTGGGATAAATCCACACCCAAGTTTTGTTTCCTTGGTGTCCCATTTCTTAAGGTATATCCAGCTCGTGTAGGTCTATTCCCCCTGCATGAAGCACTTTCAATTCCTCATATTCCCTTCACAACACACCTATATGGCACACCTGCAACGAGCACCTGTTCCTATGACCTACACAAGTCACCCTTATATCCATATTCCAAGACACCAATGGTAGGGACTATCCTTATTTGGATCCCTTGTTTTAAATATACCAAGTTGAAACCTACACCAAGGCCTCTAGATTTCCAAATCCATAGGAAAAGTCACACTAGTGTGTCTCCCATTTAGATTTTTATTTCTATAGTTAGAGGTTTCCTACACTAATCCTAACAAATGGTTAGAATCCTAGGGCGTGTGTGGATTTATATATCTATGTTCATGAGGACCCTTACCCCATAGATAGTTTTGGGTAGTTACTGGTCTTGGAAACAAGGGTTGGGACCATGTCCTCCCCTTCCTGTCTCTGAGATCCAAAGCCTCTAGTTCCAAGCAGTGAGGATGAGGATTATGCTTGAATTTATTTTTGTCATGGAATTACATCCTTATTCCTTTATAAAGGACCAAGTTTAGTGCATCACTCATGGAGTAAGCCCTTATCCTTTCTCTCGGGAGGTTTCACTCTCACTACTCTTTACCTTATTACCACTGTTTGAGAAAGGGGATGGGAACTCGAGCCCTCTACACTCTCTCCTACTACCTTCCTTTCTCATTTTTTATACCCTAAACTCATTCTAGGGTAAAGTGAAGAGATGGAAGTTCTTAACCTTATCCTCTTCCACTAAATCCCTAACCCCTTCCATCAGTTGGAGAAGGGTTAGAGGAGGTGGGAACACTCAACGTCCCATCTCACTCCCTTTGGGATTTGTCTCCATGTCCACCAGTGAACAAAGGTAGAGTGTGTGATTTTTGTATCTTATGTTTCCCCTTGTTTCTCACACTGAATATGACTCACATGGGATTATAGGTAATAATGATCACAACATCTTCACAATCCATGAAACTAAATGAACTATGAGAACTCTGATTCCGACCATAACTGGGATATGTAGGATTCCTTCCTAAGGCACAAGTTCCATAATATATCATCCATGATATGAGAAACCATACCCCTCACTGGTAATCCTCCCTAGGAGTAAGACCCCATCATAATTACCCTAATCCAGGCATCCTCCTCAGGAGTAAGCCCCAAAAAGATCCTCCAAACCACCATGATTTGAGACATTTCTCAAGGTATATTTTCAGGGTATCCTTTTTAGTAGTAATACCCAACTTAATCCTTTAAAAGGGACACACTTACCTACAAGATAAAATTATAGAGGGACTCCATAGGAATAGATCATTATATTTGAACTATGTGGGATTTGATTTCCTCTCCAAGTGGGATACATAGGAATACTCCATGAGGTCCAAACCCAACACCCCAAATAAACTCTGTTCTTCCTAGGAAACATTCTTAGTAGGTTATAATTCAACCTGGGAACCCATATTATTCCCAGATTCCCTAGGATACTTCAGAATAAGTCCCACACTAAAATTTTACTAGGAACCTTCCACATACACTTCCTTTCCACATGACGTTAAACTATACAGTTGGTTCCTTAAAACATGACCTTAAAATGTACTATGTGCCCTATTAAGAGGCATAGAACTACGTGCGTTCTGATTCCTTTAATGAGGATACATAGGAATCCCATTTATCGGTTTGATCCCAATGTCCAAAAAACTCATGTTCTCTTGGATGATGATACACTCCAGAGTGCCACATTGTGTGGCTGGAAAACTAGCATGATCATCATGACCAAGGACTCTCTAATTTTTACATAAGAGGATACCATTGATGGAGAGCCTTGGATACATACGGATATCACTATTGATGAAGAACCTCATATACATACATATTATTCTATATTCTATACATACTAATAATTTATTGTTAATTCCAGGGTGACCCACATCATACTTGGGAATTATTAAAAGCTTCATGAAAATATCTTAAATCTATAAGAGAGCACTAGAATATTCAATAATTCCCCCTAAAAGAGTGTGATGAGCCCATCCTCCCATCCTCTCGACCAATGTGAGTTCTTAGGAATCATCGGCCAAACCTCCAAACGAGCACCTTCCTTTGGATAGTAGGTCCCCTTAGATATATAATTGTTGGATGTTTCTGGTTCCACAAAAAAAAACCCATTTGAAATTGTCTGAAAATAGTTATTTCCAACCAGAACATGCATTCCAAGGGTAATAAAAAATGGTGAAATTTATGTTAATCCTCAAGAAAGATGATAGTATCACCTATCTGATATTCCCCTTTTCACTTGATAAAAGAGGTTCAAAAAAGAAAATAAATCATGCATGTTTTCATTCAAATGAAATGTTTCTTTTACATATTTTCTTTTTTTGTTGTATACATAGGAACTTTGTATCAACACTCCCATAAATCCAATGGAATTAGTTCAGTTTACACCAATGAACTCCCTAGCTACTACTCAAGTCATGTCTTTGTCTATGCGAAGGACATCATCACCAACCTAAAATCTTCAACACTGGTTCTCAAACTAGTAGGTCAGAGAGTATCATAATAATGGTACAATATCGGCCCTAGATATTGCCCGACAGGCCCTCCAACACAAGAAACACCACTGATCATCTGGTCGATGATGACTAGTGGTCTTGAATTAGGTGGCACCAACTTCTACCTTCAACTGTTTTGGGAGAATATCCCCAGAACATGACAACTATTCCCTCTCATATCTCTAGAAGGTTGTCTAGGAGGACACATAAGGCCTCACCCAAAATACATGGAGGTCCTTCTCAATGTGTCCTTCTATAAATCTACACCATCAATGTCGCATAGTAGTAACCCCTCAACATGATGAGGGCGCCATCCTCGGTTGTCCATCCCAGGTCCTTCAAACTCAGGAACACAAGATGGCCTTCTACAGATAAAAATTGTCCAATAGGGAGAAATATCACACCTATTCCCCCTTTGGAGAAGCTCACAAACCCAATTTGGTGTCAAATTGTGAGTGGGAACATACACATATCCGCCTTTATTCATCCAGCTAGTAGGCTTTTCTGGTAGCATGCAATTAATCCTGCCATTTAAATTTGGAAGCATACCACAAGTAAGAACACATACCTACTTATACCAACCGAGCCTACCAACAGACTCATCTAGCAGAATTCAAAGAATTCCACCAACCTAGTTTGACGAAAATCATCAAGTAGACACACACACATGCCTACATTTATCAAGCCTACCAGCAACCTCATCTGGAAGAACCCAGAGAAGTTAGTCAAAAATTCTTGATGATGTGAAAAGGGCATACTCAACTCTCTACACCCACACATGAGTATTTTCATTATTCAGTAGAAGTAAAGTGAGGATAGGATTAGGAACATACACCTACTCCAGATATAGAATGGTTATTATCCCTGTTCTAACTGCTGAAGTCACCAAGTACATCCTAACAATGGTAAAAGGGTAGATGCAAATTTATGCTCACATCATGTAGATTTTCCATGACATTATAATGGCGATGATAATAGTTCCCAAGGTATAGACACATAACTTTGTCCCCAAAAATAATGTGGATCATCAGTATATCAACCCATAGTAGATACACACATGTTCTCTCATCTAGAAGGTTCATGGGGAAAACTCCCCCATATTATATGGACAATCGGATCGGGAACATACACCTACTTCAATCAGAGGTAATTGAACAATTCTAATGGACACTCCAAGGTAGACACAAATATTTTCCTATAACCACCACTTCTCCCAACAAGTGGCCCTAATTTCTCATAATAATTCATCCAAGAAGAAGCCTTATAAAACACGATTGAAGAATCAAGAGTTGATCTGCAATATGGATCCACTTAATGGTGGAGTTCTTAAATACTTTAGATGCTTATCTATAGTATCTCAAGATCCTACCCTCACATTACCAAATAATAGGAGTAGTAGTAGTAATTATGAAGGTCCATTCTGGACACTTCCCCATTAAGTATTTATTTATGAAAACAATTTGGTTGATCTTGAGAGCCTATCTCTTGATGAGATCCAAAAAACCCCTCTGTGTGTCCATAAGAATAAGAAGAAAGAGGGTTAATCCCTTGTTTCAATCCACCATGGTGGTCCTCCCCATGACGGAATTCACTATGAAAGTTCTCTCCACAGTTGTGTTTCACATTGTTAAGAGAATTCTCCAATTGGCAATGTAGTGATGAGAAAACCCTCTTATCGCGAGGCATTTGTGAAAAGAAGACCAGTCATGTCTGATGCATTGTGACTGGCAGGTGGAATCCTTTATCAACTAGAAGATATCCCAAGGAAATGGTCATTCTCAGAACCACCCTTTTTCCACTTACCTTCCAGTGCAATATATGAAATGCCTATACATCTCACTACCCATGATAAAATGATATGGGAGTGTCCACTCTAGTCAGACCAACTAGAGGTGGATTTGAAAAAATAAGACAAAGACTTTCTAAATATAAGGAAAAAATGGATAAATATGACATTCCATTTATGTTCTAGCCTTTATCTACCCCTCAATAGAACATTCTAGAATCATTTTTAGAAGAGTGTGTGTACAATATCTACCTCAACATATGTAAAACTCTTCATCACTTGAAACAAAATTATTGCCATATGATGAATGACAAAGGTACATCAAGGTAATATAAGGGTTGCAACACCAAATTGACTTGGAAGGCCTCCAGGATTCACAACACCCAAAGATTGAGAAACAGTAAGGATCCCTTCAATGTGCATGCCTCGGAGCATTAATGAGGTTGTGATAGCTGATCTCTAACGCCCTATCTGTAGTTTGTATTAGAGGATGGGGTCCATATAGAGTTCTACATTTCACTGTAATTCCTAATAATAAAATACCTCCAAAGTTTTTATCATGAAAATTTATAGCCTCAGTCCATCTTAAACAAGAAAACACTATCCAAGACTGAAGATGTGCTCAACAAAAACAGGCCTCGACCGACTCTCACCAACATCAGTCCAGAAGAGAGAAGGTTGTTTAAAGAATTCTACATCAAAAATATGATAATATCAATAAAGACTCCCTATTAGAGGATGTCAGCAATTAAATAGTGTAAATGTTGGAAATAGAGTAAATTATCTTCCAAAATGGTTCATATGAGTGTGTACTAAATGATTCACCTAGACCATTCCTGAACAAAACTCTATAGAATCAGAAGAGAAGTTGCGATAGTATTACCCACAGTAGTTCAGGAGAAGCCCCAACCCCTAGGGATAGGGGCCTTTTTAATCAAACCTTTGAGGATAGTCAACTAGGTTCGATGGTTTTTGAACCCAGAACGGGAATAGCCCCAACCCTCAGGGCTGGGGGATTTTCCACCCTGACAACCACCTCCTCAGTGAGAGTCAGTATTCTCTCAATTAGGTAGAATTATATAAAGTGGATCCTCCCAATTCATGTCATCCCATGATCTGATATCCTCATTGGGGACATGCATGATTGAGATATCTAGAGATTCCCTTCATATTAATATCTTCCAAGAAGTTCCCAGAGAATCAAAAAAGGAGAGGAAAAGGCCTCATGGAGGACATAAAATAAGATGGTCTCATAGAGATACTAATAGAATAGATGAAATGAATTTTTCATCAATGAATGTCATCAACACCACCCACCTTGATCCTATAGAACATAAGGACAACTCATATGAGGATTTATAATAGGAGGTTCTGGTTCATGATGTGTTCTACACTAAAATAGATGAAGGTGGTGTGAATACCCAAAACCAAAGGCTTCCTCAGAATCTAGGAATTCCCTCAAACAATCCATTGTTACCTCCTCAAAAAGAATTTAATAGAGAAAAGGGTAAAGGTCTAATGCCACCTTACCTCTCTCCTAGTGAGGTTAATCCCATTTATTTGTTGAAAATATTTTCTCATCAAGAGAAGGAGATGAAATAATTAATGCAACTCAATGAAAAACTACTCTGAGGCATCCCTCCTGTTAGAAAATCCACTTGATGTGGGATACCAACAAAGATAGTTTGTCACAAAAATTAAATCAGGTCTAGAAAATTTTCTCAATGTGGGATACCAACCACCAATATATTTTGATCCCATGGTAGAAGATAGATAATTCCCTCTGTTGGGCGCACAACCAGAGCAAGGTCAGGCACATCCTTATAGGCCTTCTCCTATTGGATGCCCATGAAAATTACTATTAGTTCCACCACCAATAGTTCTATTGGTTATCGCACATATTTAGGCTCCATATTCCACACATTCTAAAGCTCCATATCATCCAGACTTTCCTCAACTACTTATGAACATCATTGAGTCATTAATGACTCGATTGGAAGATTGCTAATCATTTTTTTTCATTTTCAAAAGCCAGTTTATGGGTTCCCGGTACCCCACTACATGATTCCAATACAACCACTTTCACCATTACACAAAAACATAAAAAACCAAAGGAAATGTCCAAGAAACCATGAACCAAGGCACAAGAACGTCAAAAAATCTGGCCAAACCTCAGAAAGGTTTACCTTGAACATCCCCCGGCACGACCATCGACACCGGCCCAAATCCTCCCATCAGCAAACTCCAACGGAATTCACCCAGCCTTAGAGAAAAATTAAATGGACCTCCAAGAAGAATCCATCCACAAAATACATCAAAGAAACCAAAATGAGGATGACTAGAGATATTGCCGCATAAGCACCCTGATCCACAGAAAACTCAGAAGTTCCGCATTAAAATTTCAAATCGAATTCCAGAAGCACTCCTCCAGTCTTGTGCCTTCAAGGCCAAACGACACCAAATTATTCATCACCGCTACTCATCAACATTGAAGCCATTATCTCTGGAACCGTCACACCACACCAGAAAACTGAAACGATTCACAGCCAACCGACGATATCCAGAATCACCGGAAAAATCCAGAAACACCAAAATGAAAAACTTTCAAAAACTCATAGAATATGAAGCCAAAAGCCCCCCCCCCCTCCGGAACCGCAGAACAGATGTCGAGCCACATAGTAACCCGCCGTATGCATGGCTAGGTCGTGATGAACTCACCAAACTGGATCCATCGTCGGCACCGAAAGTCCGAGATGCTCCGAACCGAGACTGTGTCGATCCACACCGTCAACAGCACTCCGAGACGAACGCCTAAGAACCTCGTCCTTGGGAGCGACACGTCGAGCCGAGCGACATCACCAAGAACGTGAGCCGGAGACCGAACCCACCGGATGCAGATGCACCCCACCAAATCCAGACCACACTCACGATGATTTGAAACCAGAGGAGCCATGAGTCAATCTGAGACGGAGGGGGAATGGGAAGAAAAAACACTGGGAAACCCTAGCTACCACCGAAGCACGAAGAGACATCGCTCAGAGGCCGCTTTCACCCGCAACTCCAAAAAATATAACCAATCGACTCGATTGGAAGACATGGAGGAAAGGTGTGTGCCAATATAGCCAGAAAATAAGGCTTAACATGAATGGGTAGATCTGAATCTTCCCCTTCCAAACTATGGGAATACTAAATTTCTAATATTTAATGTCTCTAGAGAATCGAAGCAGCACTTGATAAATTTTTTATCTCATTGAGATCCTATGATGGGTACCTCTGAATGGAAAGAGGCAGTGAAACTCAAATTCTTCGTGTAATCACTACAGGGGATATCCTTTATATGGTACATGATTTTTCAGTCTTGATCAATCATATGGGTGTAAGACCTTCATCATAAGTTTCTCTTCTAGATCAAATCAATGCTATAAAATATGATAGTTTTCAACCAGACAAACCGCAAACAATGTGAGAATGAAAGGGTCTCGGATTTCATTTCTTGGTGGAATGAATTGACATAATCCTTAAACCTACCAGTTCCTAAAGAATAATTATTTTTTATATGTTTATAGAATCTTTAAAATGAGTTCCCCACACCTTTAATCCTTTTGAAACACATAGGAGGGTTTTGGGACCTTGCCTCAACTTCTAAACAGGTGGAAAATCTCATCATAGAGACCAAAGAAAAATCTCTAATAATTCCATAGACTCAGTGAAGGATAATAGGAAAAGAAGAGGCTACTAAAAGTACACTTAAGAAGGCCCCTGTACCAGATCCTGCTTCGAAGCCTGCACCATACCATATGGCTCCACCTCCCAAGAATCAACAACATCGCCCACCTCATCAAGATGATTAGAGATAATAGCGATGGAAATAGTTTGAGGATATAAAAAACAAGGATTATTCTTTTTGAAATGACCAAGTCCTTGGATAATTAATCTCAACATTGGAAAAAAAACTTGGTTAAGTTTCCAAATCCCAAGAATCCCAACAAATAATATGATAAAGATATCCCAAACTATTATCCCTTCCATAAGATATTGGGGCACCACATCCATGACTTTTTTTTCTTTCAAAGAATTCCTACAAAATATGGTGGAATCTAGGCAAGTGAATTTGAATAATTCACCTACTCAGGTGGCATATATTTCCACAAATATTCTAGTAGAGGATGAAAATTAATGGAAAGAAGTTAAGAGCAAGTGTGCATAGAATTTTGGTGATTGGATGGTCAGAAAAAAATAAACTATACTCGCATTATTTTATGAACACAATTGAAGCAGCCAACTAAACCTCCTACCACTTCCACCATAGTACATCCAACTTCATTGGAAGATTATTCCTTTGAAGTTAAATCCTCCAAAAAGAGACATGAACAAAAGTATAATAAGAAAATGTATGAAGATGATCTTGTACCAAAGCTGAAGTAATTCCTAACTTTAGAATACTTCATGTCTGCAGTCCTGAAATAACGGGCACCACCCCTCAAAATGGTACAACAATAATCATCCTATCAGACTAAATATTCATTAGAAAAGGATTTTATCTTAGGTTTCATTTATGTTATTAATTTAATGGATCCCTTCATAGATGATGAGTCTGGTTATGAACTAAAATTCCCCATGATTTATTGGGGAACTGGGGGAATAATACATCATAATTGAGGTTATATGAGAGGACTTGGTAATTCCAGAAGTCAATACTTTAACCACGCCCCTGCTTGAACCATCTACATAGTCGAAACTCATGGTATATCTCTCCATTGAGCTCAGTAGTAATAAGGGAATTCTTCCATGCATGATAGGATCCACCCTAACAAAATCATCTTAAAAGATTAGTTAGAGGATGTGTTAGCACATAATTAACCTCATCATTTAGGTAGAACCATTAGAACTAATCCACCAAGAGTGGAAGCACTTTTGAATCCTACTCTAAGGTATGGTTCATCTACATCAGTAACTTCAGCTCCTAAATTTCCTTCAAAAGAATACTCTCATACTGGGAAGAACAGACTCTTGGCCCGTAAGTATGATGTTTTGAAGCAATTGGCATAGGTAATAGCTAATCTATCAATCCTGTATTCTTTTAGTTGGTCAAAAGACCTCTAGGAAGCACTTATGGATGTCTTTTCAAGTCCTTATGAGTTTCAAGTCAAGGTTTCCACCGCTGAAGTATATCATACATAGATTGATTCGGTAGAATGAAATGTGGTCTTCTCTTTCACAAACCAATATGAGGATGTCATCATACAAAGACATGTTAGAACATTTTATATATCTGGTATAATAAATTACATTGATATTCGATGATCCTTCATTGAAAATGGATTTGGAGTCAACATCATCCTGGTCCAGACACTTCGCCAATTGGGTCTTGATAAATCTCACTTATCCCCCTTCATTATAATATTACAGGGTTATGACAAGAATGAGAAAGAGAATCTTGGTGAGATCACACTCAAAACTCAGTTTGGAGATCTAGTGTTAGAATAATACTTCATGGTTGATCGGGAGGATACAGCCTTCAATGTCATTCTAGGAAGACCTTAGCTACATCAGCATGTGGCCATTCCTTCTTCATACCACCAATGTCTCAAATATTATTTCAATGGTCAAACTGGGATATTTCATGGTGACAATACTCTATTCAAATCTTGTGAGTCACAATATATTGATATAGGATTCTATAAAAAGGGAGAGAAACAATCCATGGATGATACCGTCACTTAGATCAATGCCCCAAATGGCCTATAGATGATCATGTCTAACACTTTCAAGTAGATTAGTATGGATTATGTGCTTCCCATAAATCAATTATAAAGGGTGGACCTAAATTAAAATATGAACTTGATGAATTCTATAATTTCATTCATGAAAACTAATCCTAACAGTGCAGGAGAAGTTATCAGCTCTCCAAATGGTGATAGAATCCTGGATGAAAATGTATCCATCCTATCCCTCGAGATTTAACAAATCCCTATTTCAATAGTTGGTCTAGAATAAGTTGTCCTTATAATGGGAAAATATGGAGTTACTCACTCTCAGTCTCTCATCTCTCCTCTATAGCCCCAAGAGAAATTGATCAAGTAAAAAATTATTTTCTCGCCTTTTGGAAGTCCAAAAAATGACTCTTACCCTAACCCTGAGATTCTTGATTCATAACCTACCCCCTGAACATAGGTGAAAGAGGTAAAACATGAGGAAGAGTAAGAAGAGGAAGACCTCAAGGATTCCCCTCCCTCATTTTAGGAAGGCATCTCTACCACTGTGGATGAACTTAGAAAAATAAATCTAGGTAAAAATGAAGATCCATGACATAGTCTGAATAGTGCGGCCATTGATCCTAAATAATGAGAGTTATATACTTCCTTTATAAAGAAACACTATGATGTGTTTACTTGTAATTACAAATAGATTCTAGGCCTCAATCCTGAGGAGGCCACCCATCATTTGGGTTTTCTAAAATATCATTCGGGATACAAACAGGCAGCAAGAAGGACACAACTGACTCACGCCTCCAAAATTGAGGCTGAAGTGGATAAGATCATTAAGTCCAACTTCATATGAGAGGTGAAATATCAAAAATTGTTATCCAACATTGTCCATATGAAAAATAAAAATGGGAAAATTAGAGTCTACATTGGATTTAGAGATATCAACTGAAATTGTCACAAATATGACATCCCAATTCCAATTATAGAACTCTTGATCGATCTAACAACTGGTTATCAAGCCCTATCCTTTATGGATGTCTATTCTAGATATAACCAAATATGGATGTCCCTAGAATATGAAGAGTCCGCATACTTCAAATTCCCCCAAGGAGTGTTCTGATATCATGTGATGCCCTTTGTCTTAAAGAACACCAGCGCCACATATCAATGTTACATTCATCACATCTTCAGCCCCTTCCTAGAGAAGTTTTTCAAATGTTGTGTTTAAGATCTAGTGGTCAAGTCCCAACAATGTTTTGACCACTTGGATAACCTAGAAATTTTCTTCCACAAACTGTGAAAGTATAACTTGAAGATGAACCCCTTGAAATTCAATTTTGAGGTAACCTCATGGAATTTTATAGGCTTCATCATACACCATAATGGTATAAAAGTATATCCTATGAAAACAAAATCTATCTTTGGCATGTCACCTCCTATAAACCTTAAAAAGTTGAGAGGAATTCAAGGACACTTGGCCTACATCCGACGCTTCATAGCTAATATGGTAGGCAAGTGTTTTACCTTAACCAAATTGATGAAGAAGGGGGGCATGTATCAGTTGATCAATGACTATCAAGGAGCATTTGATACCCTTAATAAGTACCACTTGAGTTCACCAGTATTTATGTCACCTGTTGAGGGAAAGTCACTCATTCTATATGTGATGTCCCTGGAGAGATCAAAAGGTGCCCTTATTGCACAAAATAATGATGATGGGAATGAAAATAGCCTATATTATCTCAGTTGAACCATGATTTACATAGAGTATTGATATTTAGATATTGAGGAGAGCTTCATGGAGTTAATATGTGTGGTTCATAAGCTAAGGAACTATCTGAAGTACCGTGAGTTCCAACTAGTCTCTATTAATAAACCACTAAAATACATAATCATTTTTCCTAATGGTGGGAGGTTATTCTATAGTAGTTTGATATACATTTTATGGTTAAAGGCTAAGACTTAGAAGATTTTATGAAAAAACACCCATCTATAGAAATGTCATCATTGAATATTGAATTGATAAATGAAGATATATTCTTTATTTAGGATAATCCCAAAACATGGGAAATATATTTTGACAGCACATCTAGGATTCTTAAATGGAAGATAATAGAGGACCCTGATCTCAAAAAATTCTGGTTAGGGATCATTCTCATTTCTCCAACAAAGGCAGTCTTACCATACTCCTTTCTACTGTCAAAAAGGTGTACCAATAATGAGGTAGAATATTAAGACCTCATTGTGGGTCTGAAACTGGTGCTCCAAATACTAGTGAATCACTTGGAGGTAAAGGGAGAATCATAGTTGGTAATAAAACACTTCAATGGGTATTACGCCATCATAAAATAATATTTTATCCCCCTTCTTTACTATATCTGTATGACAACCCTGCTTTTATTACAAACTTAAACATGATTTATTACATAAAACTTCACTTGATACAACAAAGAAGATCGAGAGGTTTACTGTATTTGGGGCTTAGCATCATTACATAAAAACTTAAAACATGAAATACAACAACTTTATTGAAAACTTCCTTTACATGACCACTACATTCCCTCGTACTTAGCATTGAATGGGATAACCTGAGGACATGCATAAGAAAAGGGTGAGCTATAAAGCCCAGTAAGGGAGTACGCATGAAATAACATAAAGATTACAATACATGTTAGGCAATAGGCATATCAATAGAGAATAATAGAAACATGAACATAAAGGAATGATAAAGCATGATAATCATAACATGGAAATGTGGCAACAACACTTAACATGGAATTAGCATGAGGCAAGGCTCATTGCACATGGAGCATGAGTAAATCATCATTGCACATAAAGCACGAGTAAACCCTCCTTGCACTTGAATTAGCATGAGCCAACACTCATTGCACATGATGTATCATGATACTATACTTTACCCAATTCATTGGAGTTCTATAAGGGAACACCCTTCTTAAACAATTCATTTCATTCATAAGTGTGCCACATGGAAATGTGGAAACAACACTTAATATGGAATTAGCATGAGCGAAGGCTCATTGCACATGGAGCATGAGTAAATCCTCATTGCACATGAAGCACGAGTAAACCCTAGTTGCACTTGAATTATCATGAGTCAACACTCATTGCACATGACATATCATGATACTATACTTTACCCAATGCATTGGAGCTCTATAAGGGTGAACCCTTCTTAAAAATTTCATTTCATGCATAAGTGTGCCACATGGATCATAAAACATGGATTCATAAAACATAATCATTTATTCCATGATAAAGGAATGTGGAATTAATAACTGAAACTTTATAATCAATAAGTAAATTTTCATAAAGGTGAATACCCTTGATGGAGAAATGGGCATGGTATTCACTACACAATGGCATTGGCTTAGAAAATCGGTGTGATTTCGGCAGCGTAACAGCGTGACATAAGAATTCATAAAAACGGTTGATGAGAGAGAAAGGGGTTCCTCGTCATATTTACATGTAATGGAAAGTAAGTAGGTCATATAGATACATGTCCCAACAATTGTAATGGAATTTAGATTCATGATACAAAAGTATTGCTTGAATGTAAATGAGGAGAGAGAAGTTCCTTTCGGAATTTCGGCATAGTAACGGGTGTACATGGGAGGCATATAATGAGAGAGAAAGGGGTCTACCATCATTCAAACTTAAAGAGGGAAGTATGAGGGTGGTGCGAAACCATACCCCAACATTCATAATTTAAATTAAAAGGGAAAAACAACTTAAAGAAAATTGGACAAAAATGAGAAAGGAAGAAAAAACCCTTACTTGGAAGTGTGCTTCCAAAGGCTAGAGAGAGGCTTGTGAGAGGCTTCTTGGGAGCTTGGGGAACCTTGGGAGGATTCTAAATAGAGTAGGTCAGAGGTTGGACGAACTCTAAAGGATTTGAGTGATGAGGAAGTGGGAGTTTGGGTGGGTTTATATAGGAAAGGTGAGGGAATTCTTTATTATTTAGGTTTGGGTCCCCTTACTTTAAATTAATCCAAACCACAAACCATCCCGTGGTTTTTGCCCATGGTTTTTGGAAAAGGGAAGAGGAAAAAAATATTTTATAAGGCCAAATTCCAAACTTCTTAAAAAAATAGGGGTGCTTATGTGGGGGTGAGTCATACTCCCATGGAAAATAATTTAAAAAGACAAGGTGTTTAATAAATCTTGAGGGGTCCATTAATGCTTTGAAAAGTAAGTCAAACAGACCCAAAATCACATTATTTTAATGGTAAAGCATATATTGGCCGAAAATAAAGATTATAGTATTTTATTACATCATTATTGGGTCATTATGATGTCATAAAACACATTATATATTTAAACGGTATTTAATTTTTACCCAAAAATTTGACTCTCAAAAAATTATGAAAAATTCACCGTTGGATAATTTCGACGTCCTGATTCCAGAAATAACATTTATTTTATCTAAATAATTTTCTAAATATGTTAATTTTCAATTTTAAAATAAAAACTGGCATTTATTGAAAATTCACGGGTTTTGACAGAAATGGATTTCAAACCTTAATAAAAATTACAATTGCATTCATAAAATTATAATATCATTTATATTTAATAAAAATTAATTTAATAATAATAATAATATTTTATTAAAATATTATTTAATTCAAAAATCCCTTAATTTAATAAAATATAATTCTTAATTAAATAATAACTAAAAACATTATTTGTTCTTTAAAAACTATTTACAATGTATCAATAATGACAAGAAAGTATATTCATTATTATATACAAAAAATAATGTACATGAACATAGTACTTTTTATTTGTTACATAACCCCTTAAAACAGCCGCATAAGACCTAAGGGTAAGGTGTGTGATGGTGACAGACTCTTGGGGTGGCTCGGATAACATCGCTCAAGTAGTAATTTCTATCAACTTCCACTTCTCCCGTAGACGGTCCCGTTCGAGCTTGACATGATGAAAATCAGCTTGGGCTTGGTCAAGAGCGAAGCCCAAGGATGTCACCTCTTTTCTGAGCTCCGAAAAATGGGCTTCGTATGGGGCAATTCTACTAGATGAGACCATTGTTTCCTTTGAGTAAATTTGGATTTGTTAAAGCCCTATATTTATACTAATCATGTGATCACTATTCAACGACTATATTAGTAATGGTAAAAATTCTTAACATAAAACCAAAGAAATTGACATTTTATATAAACATAAAGAGACATTTAATTAGATCAAGAGGGATTTTCATTAATGAAACTTTGGGTTGTTACAATATTCTCCCCTTAAGAAATTTCTCCCTCGAAATTTTCCTTTTCCCACACTAAAATAGATGTGGGTAACTCAGCTTCATCATTTCCTCTGATTCCCAAGTCGCTTCTTCAAACATGTGGTTTCTCCACAACACCTTGAAAAGGGACATTGTCTTATTTCGTAGAAATTTTTCTCTATGATCTGACATCTTCACTGGTTGCTCCTCATAAGAAATATCATCTTCCAATTGTACCACCTCAGAAGAGAGTACATGTGAAGGGTCTGGTATGTACTTCCTTAAGAGGGATACATGAAAGACATCATATACTTTGGCCATAGTAGGTGGAAGTGATAGTCGATAGCCTACAGCCCTGACACGATCAAGAATCTCAAAGGGGCTGATGTACCTTGGACTTAACTTCCATTTCTTTCCAAACCTCATGACCTTATTCCACGAAGATATAAGTAGAAACACCATGTCTCCAACTTTAAAAACAAGGTCTCGTCAACAGTTATCTACATAACTCTTCTGTCGACTCTGGGCTGCCTTGATATGCTGCTGAATGGTTTTCACATTCTCCACCATTTCTTCGACCATTTCCGGTCCAAGCATCTTATGTTCACCGACCTCATCCCAACACGCCGGTGTTCTGCACCTTTTCCCACAAAGGGATTCATATGGTGCCATTTGGATTCTTGAGTGGAAACTGTTATTATAAGAGAACTCAACCAGAGGAAGATGTTGATCCCATCCTCCTTTAAAGTCCATTGAGCATGCTCTCAACATATCCTAAAGTGTTTGGATTGTCCACTCGGATTGGCCATCAGTTTGAGGATGATAGGTCATACTGAAGTTCAGTTCAGTATTCAGAGCATGTTGAAGACTCTTCCAAAACTTAGAGGTGAATATTGGATCTCAGTAAGACAAAATAGATAGTGGTACTCCATGTAACCTTACCAATTCCCTGATATATATTCGTGCCAGTTGATCCAAAGAGAAATCCTCCCAAATAGAAATGAAGTGGGCAGTCTTTGTAAGACGATCCACAACAACCAAGATTCCATTATTTCCTTTGGATGTCCTTGGAAGTCCGGTGACAAAGTCCATGGTGATTTTCTCCCATTTCCATTCTGGTATGGGCAATGGTCTCATCATCCCCTTAGACTTCTGCCTCTCTTCCTTCACTTTCTGGCACACCAGGCACTTTGATGTATATTCAGCGATCTCCTTCTTCATATTATCCCACCAAAACATTTCTCAGAGATCTCGATACATCTTTGTTCTCCCTAGGTGAATAGATAAATTTGAACTATGTGCATCATCCAAAAGTTCCTTCTTCAGATCCGTACTTGATGGAACAGATAGTCTTTTCCCAAACCTCACAATTCCTTCTTCATTAACATTAAACTCCGAGGATTTCCCTTTTTCGATAGCTTCCGCTTTTTCTTTGATTCCCACATCATCCTTTTGAGCATCCTTTAACCTTTCCAAAAGAGACGGTTGAACAATCATTTGTGAAAGGATTGATGATGTTACCTTCTCTATGATTCCCATGTCCATCTTCATCAAGTCTAAGAATATTGGATCCTTCTCAATTCTCATCATTGATAGAATCACTGGGTCCTTTCTACTTAGGGCATCTGCCACCTTGTTCGCTTTCCCAAGGTGGTAGTAGATTGAACAGTCATAATCCTTGATGAGATTTATCCATCTTCTTTGGTGCATATTAAGATCTTTCTGTGTGAATATATATTTAAGACTCTTGTGGTCAATATATATCTCACATTTCTCTCCATAGAGATAATGCCTCCAAATTTTCAAGGCAAAGATCACCGCCGCCAACTCCAGATCATGAATTGGATAGTTTCTCTCATGAATTTTCAACTACCTTGAGGCATAGGATATAAATTTATCACTATGCATCAACACCCAACCTAATCCCTTCTTTGAAGCATCACTGAAAAAAACAAAAAGTTCCCCACTTGTGGGTAAAGTGAGCACGGGCGTAGTGATAAGCCTCCTTTTCAACTCCTTGAATATTTCTTCGCATTCATCACTCCACGCAAACTTTACTACCTTTCGAGTTATCTTGGTAAGAGGGTTGGACAATCATAAGAAATTTCTCACAAATCGTTGATAATATCCAGCTAACCCCAAGAAGCTACGGATATCCATTACCTATGTTGGCCTCGGCCATCCCTCAATTGTATATTTTTTGGAGGGATCCATAGATATCTCATTGCTTGTGATGATATGGCCCAAGAATGAGACTTCCTTCAACCAGAACCCACACTTGCTGTACTTTTCATAGAGCTTCTCCTTGCGCAAAGTCTCCAGTACAGTTCTTAAATGCTCCTCATGATCCTCCTTGGTTTTGGAGTATATTAGAATATCATCTATAAAGACTACCACAAATTTGTCGAGGTAATCTCTAAAGACTCTATTCATTAAGTCCATGAAGATTAATGGAGCATTAGTGAGTCCGAAATGCATTACAATGAATTCATAGTGCCCGTATCTTGTGCGAAAAGCAGTCTTGGGGATATCTTCCTTCTTCACCCTTACTTGATAATATCCCGACCGCAAGTCCACCTTGGAGAAGTATTGTGCTCCACGCAGCTGACCAAACAAGTCATCAATTCTTGGAAGAGGATACTTGTTCTTTATCTTGATTTTGTTAAGTTCATGATAATCGATGCAAAGGCGCATCGACCCATCCTTCTTCTTGAAGAAGAGGACTGGTGCACCCCATGATGAAGCACTTGGGCGTATAAGCCCTTTATCCAGATTCTCCTGTAGTTATTTCTTTATCTCTTCAAGCTCTAAAATAGCCATTCTATATGGAGTCTTGGATATTGGTAAATCACTGGGTATAAGTTCAATTGAGAATTCAACATCTCTTCTAGGAGGAAGACCAGGCAGTTCCTCAGGAAACACTTCAGTGAATTCCCTCACAATAGGCATTTCTTTAAGGATGGTTTCTTCCTTGGACTCAATCATCTGAGCCAGATACGCATGCTCATAAGGCATTAATATCCATGCTTGAGATAATGGAGCAAAAGGAGATTCATCTTCCTCCTTACACTTGTAAAGAATCGGGGGTCGATTCTCCATATGGAGTGTGATTTCCCTCTCCTGATAATTTATGTTGGCTCTATATAAGGAAAGCCAATCCATGCCAAGAATTGCATCAAATTACACCAGAGGGAGTATGATGAGGTTCTCCAGGAAATTCAATCCACATATTATAACAGGGGAGGACTTATATTCATGGTATGCAATGATTGCCCCATTTTCCATACTCACTGGCATCTTCACTTCCATGATTTGTGGTGGTGCTAGGATTGTTCTACTAAACTTTTGAGATATAAAGGAATGCGTATAACCTGAATCAAAAAGTATGTTCACTATTCTTGAATGAATAAGTAGCGTACATGTCACCACTTCGTTGTCGGGGTTCACTTTGGCAGAAGTGATGGAAAAAGCTCTTCCTTGTTGCCTTGGAGGTTGTTTGTTGCCTCCGAAAACCCTTGTATTAGGGCACTGATTTTCAAAATGACCCGTTTATTTGCATTTGTAGCATTGAACAATGTGTTGAGGTTCGAACAGAGCGTTCCTCTCCTATATCGCAGTCGCGGGTCTTTCTTGTTGACAATTAACATCTAGGTTCCCTTCTCTTCCACACCTAAATCATTTCCTTGTCCCCTTAAGGAAATTTTCAGGGTGCTTCTTTCCACACTTTTGGAAAGTGGGGTGTTGGATCTTCTTAGCACCGTTGGATTTATCCATCAAACCACCAGCATTAAATTCCACCCTATGCTTCTTATCCCCATGATACCCATGTGATTCTCCGATCTCCATTTCGACCTTGAGGGCACATCGGACAATTTCCTCATAGCTGTCGAAGTCAAGGATTGCTAATTCTTTCTGTAGGCTAGGCTTCAACCCACCAAAGAAGTGGTCACCTTTTCATTCTGGGGTAACGACAAAGCCGAAAGCATATCGTGAAAGCCTTGTGAAGTTTTCCTTGTACACCCCAACAGATTCTTTGTCTTTTTTCTTGAGGTAAAGGAAGTCCCTTTCCATATTAACCTGGAGGGTGCACGGAAAATATTTATCAAAAAACATCTTCTGGAAATCCATCAATTCCAATGCCTCGATCTCATCCTCAGGCTTCAAATTTTTGATCAACATCCACCATTGATCAACTTCACCCTCTATACGATAAGCCGCCAGGAGAACCTTCTCTTGTTCAGAACATTGAAGGATGGAGAAGATCTTTTCAATGGATTTGATCCATTGTTCAGCGATCGTGGGATCGGATGATCCACTAAAAATAGGAGGCATTTGTCTCATGAATCTCTCGATAGCGACTTGTTATTTATTAGGGGGGTTGAACATTCCTCTTGACCCGTGTTTCTATTCAAAACTTGAGGAAGATGAGAGAGAAGCGTGACAAAGTTCGCGATTCCCGCTCCCATTGGATTGGGCATCTCATTGGTACATTCATCACACTGATCTTCACAACGGTTGTTAGCCCGAGTCCTCCTATTACCAGTCATTGGCTAGAATAAAAGGAAATTTAGGGGTAACACATAAAGGGTAATCCAAATACAAAAGTTGATGACTTATAAATAAACTTTTATTTCCTTAACTCATGAGTCTATAGGCTTCAATCTAGGATTTTCATGATCTACTTTCTAACATATATTCTTAGGGGCATTTTTTTTAATTCCCTTAATAAGGGTTCATACTAAGATTGTGAATTTATCAAAACATATCCCCTGAGAGTGGCGTAACCAAGAGTGCAGCAAGGCCTGTTTTCGTGCACCAGTTCCCGTTCGAGTCTAGCTCAAAGCGGTGTTTTTGGGTTTTACCCCTAGGATACATTTGTGCCAGAGCCGCCTCTACCTTCTCGTATCCAGACAGGGATGTATTTGTTTGATAAACCACTTACTCAGTACTTACCAAAACATAGGGATGTTGCTATTATACTTAGTCTTGTCTCTAAGGCTTTACTAGGGTTTTCTAATCCTAATCCCAAAAATAACTAAACCTGTCCTCTGATACCAACTATGACAACCTTTCTTTTATTACAAACTTAAACATGATTTATTACATAAAACTTCACTTGATACAACAAAGAAGATCGATAGGTTTAGTGTATTTGGGGCTTAGGATCATTACATAAAAACTTAAAACATTAAATAAAACATCTTTATTGAAAACTTCCTTTACATGACCACTACATTCCCTCGTACTTATCATTGCATGGGATAACCTGAGGACATGTATAAGAAAAGGGTGAGCTATAAATCCCAGTAAGGGAGTAAACATGGAATAACATGAGGATTACAATACATGTTATGAAATAGGCATATCAATAGAGCATAATAGAAACATGAACATAAAGTCATGATAAATCATGATAATCATAACATGCAAATCTGGCAACAACACTTAACATGGAATTAGAATGAGCCAAGGCTCATTGCACATAGAGCATGAGTAAATCCTCATTGAACATAAAGCACGAGTAAACCCTCGTTTCACTTGAATTATCATGAGTCAACACTCATTTCACATGATTTATCATGATACTATACTTTACCCAATGCATTGGAGCGCTATAAGGGCACACCCTTCTTAAACATTTCATTTCATACATAAGTGTGCCACATGGATCATAAAACATGGATTCATAAAACATAATCATTTATTTCATGATAAAGGAATATGGAATTCATACAAGAAACTTTATAATCAATAAGTAAATTTGTATAAAGGTGAATACCCTTGATGGAGAAATGGGCATGGTATTCACTACACAATGGCATTGGCTTAGAAAATCGGTGTGATTTCGGCAGCGTAACGGCGTGACATAAGAATTTATAAAAATAGTTGATGCAAGAGAAAGGGGTTACTCATCATATTTAAATGTAATGGACAGTAAAAAGTTCATATAGATACATGTCCCAACAATTTTAATGTAATTTATATTCATGATACAAAAGTATTTCTTGAATGTAAATGAGGAGAGAGAAGTTCCTTTCGGAATTTCGGCATAGTAACGGGTGTACATGGGAGGCATATAATGAGAGAGAAAGGGGTATACCATCATTCAAACATAAAGAGGTCAGTATGAGGGATGTGAGAAACCATACCCCAACATTCATAATTGAAATTAAAAGGGAAAAACAACTTAAAGAAAATTGGACAAAAATGAGAAAGGAAGAAAAAATCCTTACTTGGAAGTGTGCTTCCAAAGGCTAGAGAGAGGCTTGTGAGAGGCTTCTTGGGAGAATGGGGAACCTTGGGAGGATTCTAGAGAGAGTATGGTAGAGGTTGGATGAACTCCAAAGGCTTTGAGTGAGGAGTAAGTGGGAGCTTGGGTGGGTTTATATAGGAAAGTTGAGGGAATTATTTATTATTTCGGTTCGGGTCCCCTTACATTAAATTAATCCAAAACAAAAACCATACCATGGTTTTTGCCAATGGTTTTTGGAAAAGGGAATATGAAAAAAATATTTTATAAGGCCAAATTCAGAACTTCTTAAAATAATAGGGTTTCTTATGTGGAGGTGAGTCATACTCCCATGGAAATTAATTTAAAAAGACAAGGTGTTTATTAAGTGTTGAGGGGTCCATTAATGCTTTAAAAAGTAAGTCAAAAAAACCCAAAATCACATTATTTTAATGGTAAATCATATATTGTCCGAACATAAAGATTATAGTATTTTATTATATCACTATTGGGTCATTATGATGTCATAAAACACATTATATATTTAAACGGTATTTAATTTTTACCCAAAAATTTGACTTTCTCAGAAAATTATGAAAAATTCACCGTTGGATAATTTTGACATCCTGATTCCAGAAATAACATTTATTTTATCTAAATAAATTTCTAAATATGTTAATTTTTACTTTTAAAATAAAAACCGACATTTATCGAAAATTCACGGGTTTTGACAGAAATGGATTTCAAACCTTAATAAAAATTAAAATTGCATTCATAAAATTATAAGATCATTTATATTTAATAAAAATTTATTTAATAATAATAATAATATTTTATTACAATATTATTTAATTCAAAAATCCCTTAATTTAATAAAATATAATTCTTAATTAAATAATAACTAAAAACATTATTTGTACTTTAAAAACTATTTACAATGTATCAATAATGACAAGAAAGTATTTTCATTATTATATACAAAAAAAATGTACATGAACATAGTACTATTTATTTGTTACATAACCCCTTAAAATAGCCACAAAAGACCAAAGGGTAAGGTGTGTGATGGTGACAGACTCTTGGGGTGGCTCGGATAACATCGCTCGAGTGGTAATTTCTATCAACTTCCAATTCTTCCGTAGATGGTCTCGTTCGAGCTTGACATGATGAATCTCAGCTTGGGTTTGGTCAAGAGCGAAGCCCAAGGATGCCACCACTTTTCCGAGCTATGACAAATGGGATTCGTATGGGGAAATTCTACTGGATGAGGCCATCACTTACTTTGTCTGAGTAAATTTGGATTTGTTAAAGCCCTATATTTATACTAATCATGTGATCACTGTTTAACGGCTATATTAGCAACGGTCAAAATTCTTAACATAAAACCAAATAAGTTGACATTTTATATAAACATAAAGAGACATTTAATTAGATCAATAGGGATTTCAATTAATGAAACTTTGGTTCGTTACAGTCTGAGGGTTGATGGTAGAGTTCCCCTTAGAACTGACATTGACTCATGTCCCATGATCAAAAAATTACCAAGTATATCTATTTTAAAATACATCCACGGCTTTAGAATATCCAAATTGGGATGAAATGGTCATTAGCATCACCCATTTCTAAAAGGATTCACCTTTTTTTTTGAATCAGAATGGAAGAGATTAACGAAATCAGACCTATCCTTGCACCATATGGTCCTACCATTGCATGTATGATTCCAATTATGGATTAACTCTAAAATGGATTACTCTAATTAGATATAGCTAGAAAATAAAAAAATTGATGGAGATAATCCAACTTCACTCTATACGATGGCCCAAATCACCAAAAAGTACTCTACAAATGAGGCTTTCATGAAGTAGCTAATAGATAGATAGAGGCTTTCAATAATACCCTATTGAACATACTCCAAAAGATGGTGGGAAAAAGATAAAAATTCTTGGCATGAAAATCTATTACATGCCTTAAGGGATTACCAGACTATGACATGTACTGCAACACAGGCGACCCCATACTCATTGATATACAGAATGGAATCAGTCCTTCCTATTGAGGTCCATTTTCCATCACTATGTGTTTCCATGTAAGATCATCTATCTATAGATGAATAGTCCCAGAAATGATTGGATGAATTATATCCACCAGATGAAAAAATATTTCATGCCTTGCATCACTTGGAAGTCTACCAGAATCAGATAGCACAAGATTTTAACAAAAAAGTATGCCTCTATTCATTCCTACAAATAGAATTGGTGTTGATCCTTATGAATCCAATGATAACAAGAATGAATCCTCAAAAACTTTATCCAAATTGGGAGGGACCTTATTCCATACACAAGTTCTACTCCAATGGAGCTTATTCCTTAATCTTAATGGATAAAGAAATCATTATGAACCCAACTAATACAACATTTATGAAAGGGTATTTCATATAATTACATAATATACATCTCAGCTAAAGGATGTTAAAGTGCATAGAACCATATACAACCTAGCTACAAGACATTAAACTACATAGTTGATCTTCATCACATGACTTTAAAATTCATGACATAACGCCTATTCCACACTACGTTAAACTATGTGGAATCATTATCCTTGTCGCATGATGATAAACTGGACAACATGAGGTCTAGGTTATATGACCCAAAACTGCATGACATCATTCATCCTCACCACATAAAATTAAATTTTATGGTTAATTTCTACCCCATTTGACGTTAATTTTCCCAAAAAACCATGATTTGATACTCTTTATGGTCCCTTAAATATGGGCAGCTCCCATGCATAAGACCCACTCACATCATGTCCACTCCTAAGTGTCACTTGGGTCTCTTTATAGGTATAATACCTATTATTATAACATCCTTAACATAAGACTATAAATTTCATGGCCAGAATCCTCGTCACATGATGGTAAACTACATGATTTGTCCAAGAACTATGTGTGTCTTGATTCTCATTCTAATGGGATGCATAGTGATGCCCAAATCTCCAATGTTGAGTCCAATTGTGACCATAAAGAAAAATTTCCCCCATTTCCATATGTATGAACCAAATCTATATAGAGAACCTTTCCATAACATGTGGCTTGATTATCATTATAATGAGATCCACAGTAACACCCAAAACACAAGTATTGGGCCCAATAACTATTCTGGAAAATATTAAATCCCTTTTCCCCATGTTAAAGTCCGATTTGTGTGGGGGGAATCTCTTTTAGAACTAGGTATGGCATAATTCTCATCCCAATGAGATATGTATCAATGCCTAGATATCCAATCCTGGGCCCAGTCGTAATCAAAAAAACTCACCCTCTCCCTATATACAGATTAGATCTGTACAGGGAGCCTTTTCAAGAACTATGTGTGGCTTGATTCTCATCCCATTAAGATACATAGTGATGACCAGATTTCCATCCTAGGGATCAGCCACAACATTTCTGTTATTTCATGTTGGTTCATCTTTCTAATCACTACATGATGTTAAAATTCTTGGGATTTAAATAACTACATGTGGCTTGATTCTTTCCTGAGTAAGATATATAGTGATTCTTGGTTCCTATACCCTGTTCTAGTTACAGAATTCCTTTTCACATCAGAATCTCCAATTTACTCAATACATGATGATAAAATGTGCAGTTATTCAAGAACTACATGTGGGTTGACTCTCACCCCTATAAGATATGTAGTGACATCCATATCTTCACTCCTAGGCCAATCCATAGCACAATATAGGAAACGCTTCCACTCTCCCATGTACGAGTCAGATCTACTTGAGAATACCCAATATGAGTTCTCACCCTATGCATGAACTCATGTAAAAAATCCATTTTCATCCACCCATGAATTCAATCAGGGTTGGGGACCTTTATTTCAGAACTATGAGTGGCTTGATTCTTGCTCTGACAAGATACGTAGTGACACTCAAGCCTTATGCCTTGGTCCAGTCACAGTATACCTTTCTCTTCACAATGATACACCTTTATCTTAAACTGTATGGCTAATGTCCTCACTGCATGACTTTAAACTTAATGGTACCCATATAATTACATATGGATTGATTATCACCCCATTTAGATACGTAATGACACCTATGACTTAATTCCTAGTCCCGAATATGGAGTAAAGAAAAATTCCCCATCTTCTGAATACAAATAAAGATCTATGTAGGATATTTTAATTCATGTTCTCCTCATCATGGGCTCTGCCAAGGAAAATGGAAATTCCCTTTTTTACGCATGAGTCAGATCTATGCAAGGGGTCCCAAAATCATGGCTGATATCAGTTCAGATGATTTCTATATGCTTATACATTTCCCATTCACAATTAACATTACTATTCTTAGACACTTTTTATATCTTAATAATAATTCTTCAACTTCTATTGAAAAAACATTTAATACCTGAAGGTTCCTTTTCCCAACTATGCAGTGTGCCCTAGTTGGCCTTTCATAAAACAACCCTCATAATAGGATTATTATCCAAAGGATACTACTATTTGACTATACAGTATACACCCCAGTTTTCCTTGCATAAAAAATCCCACAAAGTGGGTTTGTCAACCAATAGTAACTTCTCCCTTGGGAGAAGCCTCTTTTTTCCTCATGAGCATTAATGAAAATATGTTAAAACCCATGATTTAAAATAGTCTATTATTATCCTACATATTTTTTCCATTTCTCCCTCCTGATTTGAGAACCCCCAAGGCCATGTTTTAAAATTTCTTTCTTCATGTGTTCAAAGTATACTAGAAAAATCTTTTCCCAAAAGGTCACACATATCTATTATTTCCATAATATTTTGGTCTTATTCATATGACCTAAAACTATTGGCACCATATTTCTTGAACGTGGGTTAAACCTGTATAGGAAACCTATTTTCTCCATTATTTGGAAACTTTGAATTGAAATTACCCTTCTATGTTCATGTACTTTCCTCCCACAAACAAAACTCTATGCTCAGGGAAATATGAATCTTCACAAACTTTCATCAGATTTTAAGGGTAGAATGCCAGAATTCTTAAAGACTTATTAGTTTGAATATGATATAACACACTCCAGTTGGCTTTTCATAAGTTTCTTATAAATTTCAAGGCCATTAGCCAAAGGATTTCATTATTGACTATGCAGTGCGTGCCCTAATTGGACTTGCATAAAACAGCCCATAAAATGGGTTTGTCATCCTGTAGTAACTTTTTCCTCAAGAGAGACCTCCACTAACATCAGAAGCCCTATTTTCATACCAATCTTTAGATCTGAGAATCCCCTATTCATAGATTACAATTTTCTCCTCATATACCTGAACATGGTAGCATATTTCTAGAAAAAATACCAAGAATGGGAGAATCATTAGCCTTTTGGTCAAAGCTAAAGACCATAAATTATATCCCACCATAATTTCCTTATTGTATGAATTTAAACTATAGAGCATAATTTTCTCACTGTATGACTTTAAGCTACATAGCATAACATCCTCTCCATATGATGTTAAACTACACTATCAATGTCCAAGTTTCACAACATTAAACTGCATGATACATTAACCCTTGTCAGAAATATCCCTTCCCCCTTGAAATCAAACATCTAACAAAATATACCCTCCTTAACTCGAGAAAAATTCATGTAGGAGTGGTTTTACATTTTTTTTCCAATGCCAATACAGATATTCCCTTCATTATCACATCCCCCCTTTGGTAAACCCACCCATAATGGTCTTGATAAATATGAATCACCACAAAATTCCCTTAATCATCAGTGATAGAATGTCAAAATTCCTAAATACTTCTTTTTATGACTATTTTGTAACACACCCCTGTTGGATTTGAATAAGTTTCTCACAAATTTCTGGGAATTTCAACCAAAGGATGCCCCTATTGACTATGCAGCACATTCCCTAGTTACTTGCATAAAATAGCCCACAAAGTGGGGTTATCAGCCAGTGGTAACTTCATCATCAAGAGATACCTCCTCTATTTTTGAGTATTGTTTTTTAGACTCAGGAACCAAAAATTCATGGATCATGATTCTCCATTGGATATCTAAATAGTGTCATAACATTCTGGGCTCACTAGCCCTATTTGGTTCATTATTCCAAATTTTATGGTCAAAGTTGTTTGACCTAAAACATTAGTCTCATTAGTCTATCTTTCATGACTTTAAACTGCCCACAAAAAAGATACATCACTCACCAAATTAAAAACACACAAAGGTAACTATAGAAAAAAGTTGAGTCTCAGCTTGCTAGACATACACTTCTTATGGTTTAGGTAGAATACTAAGTGATAAAAAGAGAAATAGGCATAAAACTTGTTAGTATGAAAACCCACAAAGGGAAGTTTAAGAAAAATATAAGTCTCTCCCACTAAGACTCCTTCATATTGATCTTAGGAAAAAATTAGGATAGTGACATAAAAATATAGAAATTTTATAGGATTATTTATACGACCATGGAAATAGTCAAACTATGCTCTCTAGACCCCTTAGTTTAAGTGAAAACTAGATCATTTTCCCCATACTTATTATTGTGTTTACAACTGGATAGCATAAAAATGTTTCATTACACAATTAAATTTCAATGTTATGCTATAATCACATAAAGAGAACATGGATGAAGACACAAATTATTTAGAATAAAAATAATCCTTTTCATTTAAATTTTGAAATGTGGGGGAACTTCCACATGTCAGATCCTCTTTACCAAATTTTACAGTTTTTCCTCAATAAAAGATTTGATAAGTTGAATTGAACCCTGATAATCTATAATAGCTTCATGAAGATCATCCCTTTGTGCAGTAATAGCCTTCTCAGATTTACAAAGTCTCTCATGCTCATCCTTGACAACCTCTCTCTTCTATGTTGAATACTCTTTCAAAGATTGTTGAAGTTGAACTACATATTCTCTTGCAGCATTTAATTATTCTTCAAGGTGCATTATTTGGACAAACCTTGAATCAAGGTGATCCTATATATCCTCCACCTTTTGGATTTGATGAAATCATATTTGATCATAGCATCTCTAAGTTCTTCAAATTGGTCTGCATGTTGCACCTCATCCTACAAAAACTTTGCTCCTCCTCCCTTTTTTGAATGATCGCATTCACCATACCATAGATCTTGTGATAATTAAACCCTATATATCCCAACATAGAAATATTGAATAGAATTTAGTGAAGTCATGATGGAAAACCTTCAAGAGGCATCTCAGCGACTATCTTTCATATATATCACCAGATGAGAAGATGTGCAGGGTGAAAAGATTTTTGTATCTCTGGTTTAGACTCAAAACCACTTTCAGAAGGAGAGACATAATCTAGGATTAGTTCACTCAACAATCTACCTCATTCTACTCCCTCCAAAGTAGCTCTCGCATCACCTACCAATGTTGGTGGAGCTGGTATATAAGTACCCATCTCAAGATTAGTTTTCAAAGTTAATGACACTAAAGAGAAAATGAAGTTTTTTAGTTAACATTAGAAGATCAAAAAGTAGCAAGGGAATTAAAACAACCAAAATATTTGTTGATACTCACCCATAATTAGATCAAATGGATGAACCAGTACCTCTCTAGCACCACCAAATTCAACAGTATAAGTTGGTTGGATTTAAATTCCTTGGTCTAGATGAAACTTGGAAACATTTTCTGCAGACAAATATTCACAAGTTGTTCCTTGAGTTGAAACACCGGGTAAAAGAAAATCAACTGTGTTTGTAAAGTGCAAGGATAAAAAAACTCACATCCTTCCAGTTCCATGTGAAAGTTTTAAAACTCTTTAGTGGAACCTGTAATATTAATTTATTCATTAATTACATACATCATTTCATTATAAATGGACTTAAGCATTGCAACATCCTCACTAGTAAGGGTACCCGAGGCAGGTTTCTCAAAACCCAAATCGGTTTTGTCGATGATCCTATCTGCTGATTAATCATAAATCATAACATCTTCAATCCTTGTAGATTTAGGGTCATCATCAACACCTTCATTATACTACTTTTGATCCCTAAAATCCTCTGATGGGGTAGTATTAGGGCCAATGTTGACTATAGCATGACCCTATGGTGCAACCAAGGGATCAAAAATATCATGAAGATGGAAAAGTAAAAATAAATTCATGACACTTAAAGGAGTGTATCTAACATTACCATGACCCTATTTCCACTTTTGGAAGTGGTAGAGAACACATCCACACCACTTGATGCTTCTTCTATCAGGATTATGGATTCATCGGTATTAATTTATACCTCCCCCTGAGTAGCATCCTCAATCCTTGAATGACCAGTACTAGATCCCTTCAGATAGGAAAGTGATGTTTGATCTATAGAAAATAATCATGTTCTGAAAGGTATGTTAATAAGGTTTTAATATTATATTAAAGCATGAAGACTTTTTGGGATGCATTCATCGGTCCAACTTTAATGCTTTCTTTCACTTCCTCTCACAATATACTGAAGAGATTGTACCACTCTTCTTGGAAATAGATACCTAAGGTAATAGTTGAGGATTTCCCTCCACTTTCACCTCCATCATGTTCTTTTAGCTTGGGGACAATTCTAAGGACCCAAGGGCTTTGTTAACTACCTCAATAGGGGTACCCATGGACCTATACTTTGGTGACCCAAGATCCTCTATTGCTTCTCCTTCTCCTCATTCTCATATTTTGAGCTACAAAATAAAATCCCCTCAAGATTAATGATGTTGGATGGAAGAGCATGAAAAGGAAAGAAGAAAATATAAATAAATCATCAGGGTTAATGTAAATGTCCCATTCCTCCCTAGGATAAATAATTACCCCTTAATGAACTCCTTCATATAGCATATCAGGCACTTTCTTTGAGGTCGTTACTTGATCATCAGTTGCTTATATGAAAGCCTCCAGCTTCTAGATTTACTTCATTAATTCAGACAAATTATGGTCATGATGGATATCATAGGGTTCCCTAATATCACCCAACTCTAGGACTCACAAACCATCTTGAAGAAAATCCCATTCATCCCTGAAATCATGATTCATGTTTTCTCATAATTGGATCGCTAAGAATCACACGTAGCTTGGCTCTGATACGGCTAGCTGTGGAGAAGACTCAACGCCCTTTGATTGAGAAGACTCTTTAGGCCTCCTTTATCTTTCAAATTAATGAGGGTATGGGATAAATTCCTCCTTTTGATGATGATAACTAGACCACCTTGGAACTAGAGGTGTTTTCTTCTCAACCCTAGCCTAATTTTTGGTCTTCATATGAGAATGTTTTGAAGGATCTAAAACCTCTGTGTCATCTTTGGATCGAGCCTTTTTACCATGAATACCATGAAAAATAGTTGTAGTTCCCTCCTCCTGATGAATCCCTTTTGTCAATGCCCCCTAAGGGTATGAAGATATTCACACCTTGGCATATCCAACCTCTAGACCGATTTATTCCTCTAATAAAGGCAGTATGGTCAGCATTTTGGATACATCCATATCCATCATGATCCATAACTATTAGGCTACCATTGGATTCTTATGATTCCTAACATGAATAGGGATAAAGGTGCTTGATTTTTGAAGACATTTAAACTGGAGAGAAAACCAATAAGGAGCGTAAGCCTCACAGATGATCTCTCACTATCAATATGGGATATCGTCACATTGTACCTGAATGTTATCATGTACAACATTAGCTTCTATTTCTTATCCTTACCATCATCATCAAATGTCTTGGTTAGTGTATTACCATATGGGAAGAAATTAAATTCTCAAAATACATTCAGAATCCTCAGTGCATCATTATGATTCTAGTTTAGAGGCTGAATCTCAAATACTTTCTAAACAAATGGGTGGAATCAACTATCAGAGATTTTAAATAAAATCAACACTGAATATGAGCTAAAATGTTCTAAAATCCACCCCCAAAAAACCTGAAATGTTCTTGCAATTCTGAATGGGGCCTTCCCATTGTATGTGTGAAGCGAATAGAAAAAAAAATCCTTACTAAAACTGGTTGTAATAGAAAAATTCTATGGAATAACATCTCCAATAAACGCACATACCAGGAGGAGATAAATTCTTATCTACATAACAAGGAATCCATCCGAGCAAATCTTCACATAGATCTTTGGATTAACCTTGTAACCCCAATTCTTTTACTCACCCTTCTCCAATTTGGGCCAGAACATTCATAAAGTGCCTCAATTATCTATAGTGGGGAAAACAGTAGGGCTCCCACAAGTAGGACCCTCTCCTACTAGTTCTAAGAATGCCTTCATCCACATTCCTACATGGAAATTATCCCTAGTATGAGGATCCTAGTCTCTCTACAATTTCATTTATATCTTGAATATCACATGGAGAAATGGTCTCATCATCATCCCACATTTACTTTAGTGGGATAAACTCATCATACATTTCCCCGAGAATGGGGACCCCAAAATTTTGGTAGACATCCCACAAGCTGATGCAAAATTCACCATGCGTTAAGTGAAATTAATTTTTCTATAGACTCCACTGGCTCAGTAATTCAATGATGATGTCTAGGTTCTTATAAACATAAGTTTTCCCTAGCCAAACAATCTCATATATATGAATATACTATGGATACTTTTTAAATTCTAATCAAGTTTGGCACACCCAGAATGCCCACATCCACTCAAGCTTGACTCCCCCTCCAGTGCAGAAGTCCTATTCTTCCTTCCAGCTTTGTGTTTGATCTATCTTTGAAGTATGGAAGGTTTATTCATAGCAATAAGGCCTCGAATCTTTGATATTCATCTTCATATCTGGATTGAATCTGTTGTGATGAAAAATACAACTGATAGGGATTGTTCCTTCCTTAATAAGAACATCCTTTAAGGATATGTTAGCAGTAGGGAAGTTGATGTGATTCACAAACCAAGATGTTAGTAAGTGCTTCTTAAATGCTGGAATATGAGCGTCTATTATAAGTCCATTACCATATATAAGAAAGTGGTCACTTAATGGGTATTTTTTTAATATAGTATCAAATACTTTGATAGATCTTGAAGATTATATTCAACAAAATCATAATAATCAACCCCAATAGCATTGATCATTTCATAAGAATGCACAGCATCTTGCTCAGTTTTAGTCATTAAAGTATTCAGTTAAAACCTAAAACAAGTCCATAAGTTCTCTCAAAAAGATTGAAATATTGACTTAAGAAAGTTAAAATTTTAACTTAGAAGAATTTCAAAAAAAAATGACAAAGGGAATAACTCGCACAGGTCCCTCGACAAGGGTTCCATGTAGTTCCCTCGACAAGGGTTCCCATGTAGGTCCTTCAACAAGGTTTTCCGTACATCCCCTTCAACTAAGTCCTTCATACAAGCTCCTCGATGAGATTCCTCAACTAGGCTTCCCACTAACATGACTCTGTATGGCCCCATCGCTCGGGTGGATATACCTTGAGTAACATTCAGTATACCTTCACAAAAGAGAAGTGTGAGGTAGCTGGGCAGATGACTTATACAATGAGAGTGAAGTTTAAACCACAGAATGTGAGGAAAATAACAAAAGGGGTATCTATAGATGTCGTTGGTTTGCGTCATGTGCCTATGTGGATTCCCTACACCCAAAACCTATGTTGTGGACTTGAGTGGAGTTTCTACATGGATTTCTTATGCGATATACCATTTTTACCCTTCATAATACTTTCCCCCATTTTTTTACATCGGGACTAGACCTTCCTCTTTCATTCGGATCCAATCTTGATGTGGGATTTTGTAGACACTCCTTTTTAATCAAGGAGGAAGAAAATATTATGAATAATTCCTTAGGCATGGTAAATTGGAAAAGAGCTATGAGGAAACCCAAGGTACTTTCCTAAATCAACCTCCACACACAAAACCTACCCACGCAGAACCATCCACATTACAAAGGTCATGTAGATACCCTATGTGGACCAAAGGAGTAGAACCCCTACGTCGGGCACCTATGTGGAACAGAAGGCATAGCCACCCCTGCGCCATTGACCTACACCAAGGACCTGCATCATGGATCAGTACAGAAAACATCCTTTTCCTAGGGTCCCATATTTGACTATAAATAAGACCCCAGGGCTCCTCATTTGAATAGCTGAAAAAATTGGAAGACCCTCGGAGCTCTGATTGCACAACACCTTCTCCCAAGTCCCCTGAAATTTCTTAGATATCTCTCTGAAACCTTATTGAAGAAAAAATTAAGAAGTATAAGTAAGATAAAAGTCCCTTCAGGTTTTAAAACATAATACACCTGTATGAGGACCGCTCTCTCCTAAGGAGAAACCACCTACACGAGGCCCCCCTCCCTAATCAGGGCCCTACGCAAGACCCTTCTAGGGACACCAAAGGAGACCCAGGTCACCTAGTCTAAAGCCTCACCTGATTTTTTTCCTCCATTGTCTCATTACTCGAGGCATATCCAGCTCGCGTAGGTCTATTCCCCCTATGCAAAGCACTTTTAGTTCCTCCTAGGCCCTGCATGGAATACCTATGTGGAACACCTTTACCGAGCACCTACACTCAGGACCTATGTGATTCGCCCTTCAAAACCTCTTCCAAGATACCCATGGAAGGGCCTATCCTTCTTTGGATACCTTGTTTGAAAGGTACTAGGTTGAAACCTCCACCAAGGCCTCCATATTTTCAAAGTCACAGAAAAAGGCATAGTAGCATGTCTCCCATTTGGATTTTTATTTCTATGGTTAGAGGTTTCCCACACTGATCCTACCATACTATTAGAATACTTGGGGTTCATTTGGATTTGTATATCTATGTTAATGAGGACTCTTACCCCGGGAATAGTTTTGGTAAGTTCCCCATCTTGTAAACAAGGGTTAGGACCATATCCTCCCCTTCTCATCTCTGAGATCCAAAGCCTCCAGCCCAAGCAGGGAGGATGAGGATTACACTTTCATTTACTTTTGAAATGGAATGAAATAATCCTTCCCTATTACAGGACCAATTTTAGGGAATCCCTCCTAAAGTAATCCTCTAGCCTTTCGTATAGGAGGCTTCACTCTTGCTCCTCTTTGCCTCCTTGCCACTAAGTCAGAAAGAGGATGGTAACTCAATCCCTCTCCCCTCTATCCTTCTTCCTTATTTGTTTTCCAAAACCTAGACTCATTCTAGGGTAAAGTGGAGAGAGGGAAGTGTCATAAATCCAGACTCTTCCACTATATCCCTGACCACTTATATCAGTGGGAGAGGGGTTAGAGGAGGTGGGCACACTCAACATCCCATCCCTCTCCCTTTGGTATTTTTCACCATGTCCACCAGTAGACAAAGTTATAGTGTTTTATCTTTTGTACCTTCCATTTATCCTTATTTCTCACACCAATTATGACTCATTTGGGCTTAGAAGTAACAATGGTCATGACATAATAATGATCCATGTGACTGAATGAACTATGATAACTTTAATTCCTACCATAACTGGGATATGTAGGATGCCTTCCTAAGGCCCAAGCTCCATACCATATCATCCATGAGATGGTAAACCATACCCCTCACTGTTAATCCTCCCTAGGAGTAATCCCAAATCATAATTCCCCTAATCTGGGCATCCTCCTCATGAGTAAGCCATGAAACAAGCCTCCAGACCACCATGAGTTGAGGCATATCTCATGGTATCTTTTTAAGGTATCCTTTTCATGAGTAAGCCCCAAATTAATCCTCTCAAAGGGCTACACTTCCTTGTGAGGCAAACATATAGAGGGCCTCCATAAGCATCATTCCTCATAACTGAACTACGTTGTCTTTGATTCCTCTTCCAAGCAGGATATGTAGGAAGCATCCATGAGGTCCAAATCAAATACCCCAAATCAATCCTATTTTTCTTGGTCCACATTCCCAATAGGGTTTAATTCGACCTAAGAACCCATATTCCTCCCATATTACTTAGAATACTTCGGCATAAGTGCCACACTAAACTTTGACTAGGCACCTTCTACCTAGACATACTTTCTACATAACGTTAAACTATACCATTTGGTCCTTATCATATGACCTTAAAAGGTACGATGCTTCCTATTAAGTGGAACTAAACTACATGGGTTATGATTAATTTAACAAGGATACATAGGAATCCCATTTATGGGTTTGATTCCAACATACAAAAAACTCTCGTTCACCTGGATGATGATACACTCTAGACTGACCCACTGTGTGGATAGAAAACTAGAATCATCATCATGGCCAAGGAATCTCTAATTTGTATATAAGAAGACACCATTGATGGATAACCTCGGATACACACAGATATATCCATTGATGAAGAACCTCAAATACATATAGATGATTATATATTCTATACATGTTAATAATTGACTGTTAATTCTAGGGTGACCAACATCATACTTGGGAATTAATAAAGGATTCATGAACATATCTTAAATCTATAAGAGAGTCCTGAAATAGACAATAATTCCCCCCAAAAAGGTGTGATGAGACCGACCTCCCATCCTCTCGACCAATGTGAGTTCTCACGCATCATCGGCCAAACCTCCCAATGAGCACCTACCTTTGGAAAGCAGGTCCCCTTAGATACAAAACCATTGGGTGTTTCCAATTCCATGAACAAACCCATTGGAAATCGTTCGAAAATAGTGATTCCTAACTAGAATATAAATTCTGAGGGGAACAATTACCAATTTATAAAAACCAATAATTACCTCAAAATAAAAGATAATATAAACCCTAATGGTTGAAAATACCATTAAATTTATTCCCAAAATAGTAAGGGCATTCTTCCTTAACACTAGTAGAAAATGGTTTTTAACGTCGGTTTTTTTTTATTTTCGACGTCGGTTTTTAACCGACGTCGAAGTCGCCGACGTAAAAAATATGAATTTTTACGTCAGTTTTTGTAAACCGACGTGAAAAATGAATAACATCTGTTTTTTGGTGTCGGTTTTGTAAAAAACCAATGCTAGAAAAACTAATTCATATCATTTTTGGCGTCGGTTATTTAAAAAAACCGATGCCAAAAGAAATTTTTTTTCTATGTTTTAGATCATTTTCTAAGCTTTGATTTGACAGGTTGTGGACCTAAAACGGAGTTACGGTTCAAAATTTATCGCCGTTAGAAGTTGAACCTATCAAAGTTTTGATTGATACAACTCGTTTCAAAGAAACATGATAAACATAAATTAAAATCATATACACCAAATGAAATAAAATAATCATAATACATCAAAAATATTTTAATGGTTTTAGGGGCTTCCATCGAAACAATATGTTTTTTATCATCATATAACTTGTATTTAGAAATGAGAATGAATCATCATTATAAGAAAGCTAATCGAGTTGTTTAGAAATAAAGGATAATAATAATAAAGAAAACAAATGAATAGAATATGTACCGTGTTCAAATTAACTATTGAAGTCGCATTGAAATCTTGATTGAATCGAAGATGTTGAAAATGATGAACGAAGGAGAAACTGGATATATATATAGTAAACGGAAATATTTTCAATTGCGTTGTACGAAAATGTAGGCGGGATTTTAAAAAGTTAAACGCGTGTTCTGAAAAAAATTGAAATTCTGATCCCGCGTTACTCTTTGGCGTCGGTTTTGTTTGAAACCGACGCAAAATAGTATTTACATTGGTGTTTTGGCGTCGGTTTTTTAGAAAACTGATGCCAAAAATTTCAATCGATATCCTTTTTGGCGTCGGTTTTTAAATAAACCGATGCTAAAAAGTTAAAAAAAATACATTTTTCGCATCAGTTTTTTTACGAACCGATACCAAAAAGTAAAAAAAATCTTTGGCATCATTTTTTAACAAACCGATGCTAAACATTTTAAAAAAACTTTTTGCGTCGGTTTTTTTAATAACCGACGCCAAAAACAAAAAAAAAATGGCGTTGGTTTTAAAAAAAACCGACGTGAAAAGATAAAATATATTTTTGGCATCGGTTTTTATAAAAAACGACGCCAAAAAATTAAAAAAAATTACATTGTTTTATATATTTCTCTAATCTTTGATTTGACTGGTCGTGGAGTAAAAACAGAGTTACGGATTAAAAGTTTTGGATGTCGGAAGTTGACCTTCTCTAAAAGAAGTCTTAAAGAAGTTCAACTTTAAAAGGCCATAACTTTTAATCCATAACTCTGTTTTATCTCCACAACCAGTCAAATCAAAGATTAAGAAATTATCTAAAACACTTTAATTTTTTTTTTAATTTTTTGGCGTCGGTTTTCATACAAACCGACGCCAAAAAAATTATTTTTTTTTGGCATCGGTTTTTAAAAAAACCGACGCGAAAAGTAGTTTTTTTTAATTTTTAGCGTCGGTTTGTTAAAAAACCGATGCCAAAGATTTTTTTTTAAAACTTTTATGGCATCAGTTTTCATAAAAAACGACGCCAAAATATATTTTTTTTAGTTTTTTGCATCGGTTTTTAAAAAAACTGACGCCAAAAATTCACCGCAAAAAATATTTACGTCGGTTTATAAGAAACTGACGTCAAACTGGCAACGTTAAAAATCATTTTTCTACTAGTGTAAATAACTATTTCACTAAAACATATACTAAACCAATGGGTTGTATTTCCATAAATGTATCCCAAAATATCCTTAATCTTAGTAGACTCCCAATACATAAAATGTAAAAAGGGGTGTTTAAGAATTTGAAATTATTAACAATATTAAACACATAAACCCATGACGATATCCATAAGTCTTAAGTTAATGAAAATGATTCTAAAATTTAACATAATACTTAGATGTTTCATGATTCTTATAACCAAAATACCATTGGTAAAAAACTTCTACAATATAATTTTATAATCCTAATACATAAATACATCAACCATTTTATTTCAATATAGGACTTAATTGGTATAGAGGTTAACCATTAGAAGAGGGAGTTGAATAGGATAATTCTTAGGTTCCTCACATTTAATAAAACAAAATATAAATGGGTTCTTAGGATGAAATTTATTTTATTCCATCATACTCTTCATTTTTCCTTAGAAATTCATTACTTTATGCCCATATTTTTATCGCTTAAAAATGTTTACCCATTTATTTGATTCACTTTCCTAGGTTTCTCTTTCCACATTTTTGATATGAAATAAATCAAGCCTTCTTTCCTCTATGGTCTCCATCACTTGTGCTCTTAGAGAACTCTATCCTTCTCTTTTATATTGAGTCTGATATATAGTTAATGTATAGGTTTTTAATCATATTTTAGGATAAATTATTAGGGATAATCATTATTTCTTTCACTTTAGTCATCATCACATTTGGTTTCTCATAGTCACCACATTTTCCTTTATATTCAATGTTAACATGATTCCTTCGAGCTCCATCCATTGACTAAAACCAGAAATCATAGTGTGAGAAAAAATAATCATAGTGGGAAAACCATATAATCATTTATAGGATATCTATATCATGAAACCTTATTTTAAATCCAATAAACCATATTTTTAACTTAGTCCATTCATTATCATCATCTATTCAAATATTTCATAATGGTTTTAAACAAAATGTGAATTATCCTAAGCATATCCCTCACGAGTGTCAAACCAGGTGTGTAGTAAGGCCCATTACCATTAACCAAGTAACATTTGAGTCAAGTAAGACATTATTTTTTTGAAGTCATTAACCCTAGGTAAATATATTCTAGAACCACATCCAATTATAGAATACAAAAAGGGATATATTTTCAAGAAAATCCACATAATCTCTACCTTACCAAAACTTCAGTATGTTCTTATATACTAATCCTCAAAGTATATTATTGGTTTATGTTCCCTAATCTATTTTATCCTTAATATAGTTCCCAAGGTTTATACTAAACTTCCTTTGATACTAACTATAATGAACCCTACTTTAGTAACCTATAGTTGGTGTCTACTTTATTATATTGGCATAAGATATAAGGAATCACATCTTAGAGGACCGAATAGTTTAGTAATCTTTGAAAAGTATATACATACATCATTCTGATATTACATATGAATATAAAAATTATAAAAAACAAGAATATAATTATTAAAAATATCATATCCTTTCATATCATTCATAATACACTTCCTGTATTCCTTGGAAATGAAACAAAATAAGGGTGATTTCAAATGATCAGTAAGAGTTACGTAAAGGGGAAGCTGTTATGAATAAATGATGAATAATCAATATGGAATAATCAATATGTAAAGGTAAATATCTGAACACACATTCCATTTAATCGATAACATGAATATCATGATTAGATAAGGAATAATCAATATCTAAAGGTAAATAATTGAACACACATTCCCTTTAAATAATTTTACTATCACGAATAGATAATTCATAATCAATATGAATAGGTAAATAAATGAAAACACATTCAATTTAATAAAAAAATAATAAATAAATAAATCTAGATATAATATCATTGTGAAAATATCATGGATAATAATAACTATATTCTTAATGAAATAAATGCTTAATTATTGGATGTCATGATCTCAAGCATCATGATACCTCTATTTTCAATTCCTTTCATGAGATAGTATAAAACTATGGTTAAAACACCATTTGATGCTAGATTATTGATTCTCTTAATGATACTATTGATGCATAAATGGGATATATAATTTAAGTCCCCACCCATCACTTCTTGTCCAAATCATTCCTTATATATCGAATAATAAATTTAATTTATCAATAATGTGCCTTATCATCAAATATTCATATTATGTAAAGAATACAGATTTATCAATATTTACCCAGATAAAAAATGGAATTCAATGTAGAAAACCATATGTATAAATGTTATGTATTTTAATTAATAAAAACATCCATGATAAATAATATTGATATTTAGTGTAACTTTAATGTTCAATGATCACATGAAAGTGAATAATTCAAAGGAACATTAATGACTGTAGAAATGAATCAATAAAGTGAATCTAAATGCATTAATTGGTCAAAATGATCATAAAACATCCATATAAAGAATAATTATGGTATAAATACAACATATACCTAGTGGAGTATAATTAAAATAAAGGGTTATTGTTGTTTATGAATAAAAATAACGTAAAAAGTTCTTTAAAACATTATTGATGAAAATATTCTTTTCACATTGAAAATATATTTTTTTTAAACTAAAATTTCACAAAATATTTTTAAAATACCTTTATTTGAAAATAAACATTTAAAATTATAAAATAATATTTAAAACATTGAGTTTTTATGATATCAGAAAATATTTTACATGTCGTACACATTAAAATAAAGATTCCTTTCACATTTTCGATAAAAACCAAATATGCCTTGTTTGTAAAATGACATGAAAATTCCATTAAATTTTTTTTTTCAATTTAAAACAAGGGTAAAAATATCTTTAATAAATTATTTAAATAATTCTAAAAACATTTTTGAAAAAAAAATTAGAAACATGGTTTTGGAATAAAAGGGATTTTCGACTGAAGAGTGAAATGAAGTTGGATTTTATTTAAAACATTTTTTCAATACTTTTAAGTAACAAAGAGTGTAAAAATAGTATTATTACTTGAAAATTTCACGAATAAATATAGGATAGGAAAATTAAAGGGTTTTATTATATAATTATCAAAAAATTTCCTTCAATAGAAATTCAAGCATAAACAATCTTCATTAAAATGAGATTATGAAATAAACCCTTACAAAGATCATAACATTGAAGTGATAATTAAGTAATGAATTGATTATATTTATAATATGTAAATACACATTAAACAAGTGGAAATAAGACATAATATATTCAAAGTTAAATACACACATAATCATGTAATATTAAAGACAATGAAGAAGTGATATATTATAATGAAAAGAAATTGAGTTATGAAATTATTTACCACTTGGTAATCTTCATGTCAAATCCACTTAGATGAAATAATAAAAATTAAAAACTAAAATACCATGAATTATAAATTATTCATGATATTATATGAAAAAGTGATAGTATATACACCATATAAATGAAATTAGGTTAATAACATTACAATGTGCCTCAATGAAGAGAAATTGAGACGAAGTCTCATACCTCAAACTTTCCTTTAGTTGAATGTGATGTAACCTCATGTATATTGGTTTTAATAATATTATTAATTTATAACAGAACCATATTAAAAATTATAATATTATATATGATCTTATTATTACATTTTACCACCTTTCGGTTAATAATATTTCTTTATCTTCATTGTTTTGGGTCTTAACTGCCTTATTTTCCCATGCGCGTTTTGTCGTGAAATTTTTTGTTCTTATAAATAGATATATATATATATATATATATATATATTATCTAGAATAATATTAATGTTATAAATATCATTTTTAATAATTATTTAAATTTTTATAACCATTTATGAATTTTATTCATGAACAATGGATAACATCTCTTTGTGGAGACAGTAGGTCGTACGTACGTACAAGCGACGATATCATTCACTTAATGAGTGAAAGGAAAAGTAATTGGGAGAAATATTAATTTTAAATAATAAATATAATATCATATATATTACATATATTCATTAATTTTATCCTTATTACATTCCATTTAAAGCATAAGTGAAAAATGAATCACATCGTTCCATGAAGTGGTGGTCCACCATACACACGAGTGACATTATCATATTTTAAATGGAATTGAATGTAAAAAAGGAATATGTGATATTAAAATTAAATATGTATAATAATATCATAAATATAATATACATGTGTTAAATCCATCATTATATCCAATTGTGAGATGTGTTGATAGAAAACAAGTTACATCGGTTCATGAGGTTGTAGTCCACCATACACACGATCAATGATTTCGTTTCCCATTTGATGGAGGAGATGGATAAAGTTCATGAAATTGTCATAATAAAATATAATTATATGTTAGATAATTTTTTTATTATAATAGAATGATTTAATAATATTTAGGGGATATGGAAGAAGAAACAAAATAAAAATACTTATTTTAGAAAGTTACCACTTCTTCAAACAACTTATTTTGGTTTTCATAAAAAACCTACCTAAATTAGATTTAAGATCAAAAAATAGATCTATGATATTTTTAGGGGAGTAATTAAGTGATTTTTGTAACACCCCAAGTTTCCACGGTATGCTTCTCTTTGAATAATACAGTAGCGAGTGTTGTACGCAACTTCAAGTTCTAACACACACCACAACCAATCAAAGTAGTCGTTATGAATAGTAATACCCACTTTTTAAAATTTTATAAATTTTATCTCTCAAAATGGACTTTATTTTTGGATTCGTAATATCTAAATTAGCCTAGGGTGAAATTTTGGTACTTTTCGGATAACTTTTATATTTTGATGAATAGTGAAAATTACTAAATTTTAATTAAAAACAACTTTTTTAATCGAAATAATTAATAGTGATAAATTATGAATTTGAGTGCTTTTAAAGTATATTTAGAATATATTTTTACCATTTAATACAATTTTGTTTGTTGGACATAATTTCAAAATTAAACCGGACATAAACAAGTGTCAATCTTTTGATAGTTATTATCTCTTAAAAACACGCTTTTGTTTTAACAACAATAATTAATTTTAAATTAATTTCTGCCACTTATGTGTTTTGAATTTGGAAAAATGGATTCCATATTTGTAATCAGGATGTCAAAATTGTGTAAATAGGTAACTATTATTTTTAGACATTTTGAATAATTACTTCGGTAAATATTTTATTTACCATGGTTAAAGGGTAAATCCGGTAAATAAGGGTAAAAACAATAATATTATAATAATAATAAATTACCCTAAAACATTTACTAACCTTATTTGTTGATACATGTCCGACCTTGGGCATCTTTGGGTTGATTTTGGGACCTCATGGATCCACTTGTAAGTGATAAGGACACTTTATATTAATTAAGTTAAAATAAATACAAATATGACATAAGCATATATCTTTTAGCAAAAAAAATTACATAGGGTTATATATGTTGGATTTTCGATTGTAAATGTTCATTATAAAGCTAAAACGATTTCCTACATAATGGTATTTTATTTATAATTTTTATACATTTCCTAATTTAATTTATTTATGACATAATGGTGATGCAGTAATTACCTAATTAATGAAATATTAAAATAATTGATATTATAAATATCCAAATAAATGTAATCTGAGACTTTTTATGAATTAAACTAATTTTATAGGTTAATATTACATTTTAGTATTGATTTAATTATGTTTGTTCTAAGTAATCATGCTTTTATGATTTTCACAAAAATCAAATACCAAATAGTGTCAAAATTGACATAAAAGAGTTTTTAAAACAAATATTATATTATTAATTGATATTAAATTCCTAAAAATCTAAGGTAAATCCAATAGACTTATATAATTATGTTTGTATCATTAATGGACCACTTGGGGGTCGCGTGGATGTATATAGTACGTTTATTAACTATATAATATAAAAATACAAAGTGACGTGGTAAATGTCAAACTAATTAACTAAGAGTTAAAACTAAAAGATAAGGTTAATATAATGACCCAAACCAGTCTAAAATCTATTTGTTGAAAGTATTTAGACCCATCACCATCTTAACATTTAAATAATCCACTTTGGATCCATTATAAACTGAATATTAATTTATTATAAAATAATATTTCTACCTTTTCCTAAGGTGCCCCTCACCCCTCTTATAAAAGGGAACTCCCCCTTCTCAATAATTCACACATTCAAAGCCTTTTGTCTCAGCAAAACCCTACCCATATACTCTCTAAAATTCTATCACTTCAACCTAGAGGCCTTAGTTTGATCAGAAATCCAACATAAGGAGCCCTTTTGATCAAATCAAAAGGAAGAACCCGAAGAAGAGGTAATGTTTTCACCACCCTCTTTCAAGTTCCTTTATTCTTCCACTTCTTCTTTATTTGTTATTCTAATTCTAAAATAATAACTCCAGTATCTTATATATATATTGTTATGTTATTATAAACATTCTACAACCATATTCAGTATTTTATCCATCCTTTGAATGACATGTCACCATACGTGCGTGCGTACGGCTTACCGTCTCCACGTCGTGGTGTAATTGTTATTAAAAGAATTATTATTTGGATGGGTATAATAATGATGTTTAATTCATGTAAATAATAAATATAACATGACAATGATTCTATATATATGATATAACATCCAATTATATATTATTTTAATATCAAAATAATTATATTGTCGCTTGTGCGTACGTACGGACTACCGTCTCCACGAACGCGATGAGATTCATTCCCCATCGTATCCATTTGAGACTAAATATCATTTTATGATTAAAAATAATGTTTAATGACTTGATATCATTATGGATATAAATAAGATACAACATATCCATAACAAAAATGGCTTATGTAACAAAACTTATAAGTTAACACCTGAAACGACGATAATACTATTAACAAAGCAATGTTAAAAGATCATATATGATATCATATTAAGGTATATGATTCTTGTATAATATAATAACAATTATTTCACCATTATACAGGATGTTAACCTACCCCAAACTAAGGAAAAGTACAAGGTAAGGGTTTATTTCACAATCTCTTCATTATCCGAGGTTGTTTATACGTAATTATATACTGGGACCTCTTTATCATCCACATCCATGTTTCTTAAAAATGTATTTCAAATAATTATTACTATTTTACAGACTATGGGTTAAAGTCATTTATACACTTGTTGACTTTTTATAATAATTTTATAAAGGAACCTTTCTGTTGTTTTCCAAACAAGGTCATTTTTATCCTTTTCCACAGAATTAAGGTAAGAATGTCTTTTTTTAACTTATACAGAAGGTGCGGCTATTTTCCGCCGTTATAAAATCTTCGAAGCTTCCCTTAAAAGATTATAAGAATATTTTCAAAGTAAAAGTTTTATTTTATAATTATGTGAATTTTAAATGATTTCAAAAAAAATATATTTCTATCAAATAGATTTGATTTCATCTATGTCAACATCCTTTAATGGATTTTAAGCTTATTTGAAGTTTATTTATTATGATACAAAAATTACATATTGTATTGAAGGTTTTGTGATATGTTTGATTGTGGATGTGTTAATTTTATACCATTCATGGTTTATGGAGAAAGTATTAAGATTTCATATGCTAGTTTTAATACGAATGTTTATGTTATGTTTAAACCTATTTATATGAGGAATGCATTGGACTTAATAAGTGACGGGTGGAGCCCTCTATAGCTCCTTGATGCATTGGTAGGTCTCATGAGACAAACTAGTGTCTTGTAACAAGGAATTGACAAAATATTATTTGTATTCTTGGCACGAGGCCTTGGCTAAGTGGTTATGATAGTATGGCATTATGAATTCCATTATTATGAAAGTGGTTATTGATATTTCATGTGATTATTAGACTAATATAATATCCATGTGAATAAGTAAATGGAATTATTTAATTTTATCTTTTCCATATTATGCTGAAGTTCAAGTTTAAAAGTATTTTTTTTTAGTTATATACTGCCTTAAATGATTATGCTTATTTATGAAAGTTTTCGTTATATTGTTATCCTTATTGAGCATCTAAGCTCACCCCTTTCAATGTTTTATTTTTTCCAGGATGTGAAGAAGTAATTTATGAATGACCTGTAGGGATAGTATGAGGGGATATGATGTTGTTGTAGTAGTTTTCACTTTATGATGTAATGTAAACTTTATTAATGTATCTTGTTGTTCCATGGCTACTAAACTAATTGGTATTTCGAGACCCAATCTTTTGTGATCATGCCAATATTATGTAATAATGCACCGACTCTGGGTAACTGGGGTTGGGGCATTATAGTTGGTATCAGAGGAAGTTTAGTACAAACCTTGGAAGCTAGATTTAAATAAACTCTAATTAGAGCACATAGATCTAATATGGACTTTGAGGATTAGTATAGAAGAACATCCTAGAATTTTGGTATTGTAGAAATTTTGTGAGTTTTTCAAGCAATACATCCCTGTCTAGATACGAGCAGGTGGAGGCAGCTATGGCACAGATGTACCTAGGGGTAAAACTCGAAAACACCGCTTTGAGATAGACTCGAACGGGAACTAGTGCATGACAACGGGCCTTGTTGCACTCTTGGTTACGACACTCCCGAGGGATATGCTTAAGATAATTCTCATTTTATTTACAAACCATTATGAAGGGTTTATGAGTATATACTTCCTCAAAGAAATTTTTTTTATGATTATGGATTATATCTATAAATAGTTCAATTTATGTTAAGTGTTTTACAATTATGGAATTATGTATTTTGATTCATAAACTGATCTAGTTTATGACATTGTTTAGAAACGGTGCCTAGTGGAAGAAATGGAAACCGTATCAATTCACGCACTCCATGTAGGGATTTCCCTCCTGCTCAAGATAGTTATAGTGGAGCTGGTGATGCAACTGGGGATGATCAACTAATCACCATACTAGGAAAAATCACTCAGGTTATGAATAATAACCTTACCCGTATGGAGCACCCTAATCCACAGTGTGGAGGATCAATGTTAGATCACTTCATGAGGCAGCAACCACCAAAATTCAATGGGAGTACAAATCCATTAGTATCTGAGCAATGGATAAGTTCCTTGGAGAAAATATTTCAGGCTTTGGGGAGTAGTGAAAGGGAAAAAGTTGTCATGGCAGTTTATCGCCTCACTGGAGATGTTGATCAATGGTGGTCATTGATTCAAAACACGAAGGAAGATGATGAAGTATAAAATATGGAATGGAGTGAGTTCAAAGAGATTTTCTTAGAAAAATACTTTCCTCTTGACCATCGAGCAGATATGGAAAGGCAATTTTTGAGTCTGAGACAAAAGGAGGATGAGAATGTCGCAAAGTATGAGGCTAACTTTACAAGGTTAGAAAGGTATGCTGGAGATTATATACATAACCCAAGAAGTAAGATTGATCATTTCATTGATGGGTTAAAACCATTTATTTGTCGAACATTAGTGTCATAATCCTTCTCATCATACGAAGATATTTTCTCATGTGCTATCAAGACAGAAAAAGAATTCTCTAAGTATTATGAATTTAAAGAAAAGCAAGAGAAGAAGAGATCTACTTATCACCCTGGGAATGGAAATAAGGGGAAGAAGGGAAAAGTTGAATATCCATCCTGTAGTAAATGTGGGAAGAAACACCCTGGTACTTACTTGAAGGGAATGGGAGTCTATTACAAGTGTGGTGAAAAAGTCCACCAAGCTCGTGATTTCAAGGGGAATAAAGAAGCTACTGATGTTCAATGCTACAACTACAAAGAGATGGGACATTATGCAAATGAATGTCCTAAGAGTCAGGGGAACTTACCTTAGAAAAGGCCAAGGGATCATGGCCAATCTTATGATATCACTACTGCTGAGGTAGAAGCTCTGAAAGACATGGTGTCAGGTAATTTAATGGTTTCCTAAAGTTTAGAAAATGCATTATTTGATTCTGTATCATTGCATTGTTTCATATATTCCTAGTTTTCTAAGAAAATTAGATATTTCCAATTTGATTTAACAAGGTAGTTTTCAGTTAAAACTTCTAAGGGAAGTATCACTGCAACAAAGTTTTGTGAATCAGTCCCCATTAGAGCACATAAATTTTCTTTATCTGTTCATCTCATCATCATACCTATGATTGAATTTGATATAATCCTTGGTATGTATTGGCTTTTGGACCATGATTCAAAAAATTATTATAAGAAGAAGGAGGTTACTATTTTTGATGATGATGATAAGGAGCACCTTATCTTTAGAGCGGAATCATCACCGCCTAATTCTTATCTATATCCACCCCCAGTTGCTCAAATAAATTAAATTATTGGGGAGGAAGAGAATGAAATGATTTTGGGTGAGGAAATGAATGTTCAAATAGAGGATGTACCTATTGTGAAAGAATATATAGATGTGTTTCCGGAAGATTTACTTGGATATCCTCCAGAACGAGAATTTGAGTTTTCCATTGATTTAATTCCTGGATCAAGTCCTATATTGAATACCCCTTATAGAATGTCCACTGTGGAATTAGTTGAACTAAAGAAACAACTAGAGGAATTGAGTAATAAGGGATTTATTCTCCCTAGTGTTTCTCCATAGGGATCCCTTATTCTTTTTGTTAAAAAGAAAGATGGATCTATGAGGTTATGTATCGACTATAGGGAGATCAATGCTATAACAATAAAGAACAAGTAGCCCCTACCTCGCATTGATGATTTATTTGACCAACTGCATGGAGATCAATACTTTTCAAATATTGACCTTCGATCTGGATATCATCAGTTGTGTGTGAAGAAGGAAGACATTTTTAAGACAACATTTTGAACCAGGTACGGGCATTACGAGTTTACAGTAATGCCTTTTGGATTGACTAATGCACCCTCTGTATTCATGGATCTAATGAATAGAGTTTTCAAGGAATATATCGATGAATTTGTGGTGGTATTTATTGATGATATCTTGGTATACTCCAAAATCTACGAAGTTCATGGAAATCACTTGTGCATTATCCTGAAGACTTTGAGAAGACATGAATTATATGGGAAGTTTAGTAAGTGTGAATTCTGGCTTCAGGAGATTTGTTTTCTTGGCCATATTGTCTCTAAAGATGGAATCTCTTTTGATCCTTCTAAGACCAAGGCAATCCAAGAATGGCCTGCACCAACGAGTATAACTAAGGTACGTAGTTTTATTGTTTTAGTAGGTTATTATCGACGTTTCATCCAGAATTTTTCTCAGTTGGCTAACCCATTAACAAATCTCACACGTAAAGGGGTTAAATTTGTTTGGACAAAAGAGTGTGAAGAATTTTTCGAAGAACTGAAGAGAAGATTAGTCAATTCTCCTATATTGACTCTACCATCGGGGAATGATGGGTTCGTTATTTATAGTGATGAATCGAAGAAAGGACTTGGTTGTGCCCTTATAAAGAATGATAGGGTTATTTCCTATGCATCAAGACAGTTGAAAATTCATGAGCAAAACTATCCTACTCATGATCTCGAGTTAGCAGCTGTGATCTTTGCTTTGAAGATATGGAGACACTACCTCTATTTTGAAAAATGTGAGATGTATACTGATCACAAGAGTTTGAAGTATATTTTCTCACAAAAAGAACTCAACATGAGTCAAAGGAGATGGCTTGAATTACTCAAGGATTATGATTGCACGATACACTACCACCCGGGGAAGGAAAACAAGGTGGCAGATGCTTTGAGAAGAAAAGATCATGGAGTTTTGAACAATATGAGAATTGAAAGGGATACAGTTTTCATGGATCTAGTGAAGATGGGCATGGGAATAACCATGGAAGTTGAAACATCAATTCTTTTTCAAATGATTGCCAAACCATCTTTACTAGAAAGGATTAAGAGTTCTCAGACCGATGATGAAGAATTTCAAAAGAATATTAAAGTTGTGAATGATAGGAGATTGAAAGACTTTTTGTATGAAGATGGAATTTTGAAATTTGGGAAGAGAATTTGTGTTCCCTATATACCTGATCTAAAAAGGGAATTCTTGGATGATGCTCATAGTTCCAATTTCTCTATACACCCTGGGAGCACCAAAATGTATATAGATTTGAAGGAACATTTTTGGTGGGACAACATGAAGAGGGAGATTGTTGATTTTGTGTCAAGATGTATGGTTTTTCAACAAGTGAAAGCTGGAAGGCAACAGCCTGGTGGAGTATTTCAACCTCTTCCCATACCTGAGTGGAAATGGGATAATATTACAATGGACTTCGTCATAGGGCTACCAAAGACTCCTAGAAGGAATGATGCAATATGGTTCATTGTTGATCGTCTTACCAAGTCAGCACATTTTCTTGCTATAAGAGAAGATTTACCACTCGAACGCCTAGAAAGACTATATATTAATGAAGTTGTGAGACTTCATGGAGTACCCCTATCAATTGTTTCTGATTGTGATCCCTATTTTACTTCAAGATTCTGGAAAAGTATTCAGAAATCCCTAGATACTGAACTTCATTTGAGCACTGCCTACCACCCTCAAACAGATGGACCATCAGAAAGGACTATTTAAACCTTATAATACATGTTTATATCCTTTTAACTTGACTTTCAGGGTATGTGGGATCAATATTTACCTCTGGTGGAGTTTTCCTATAACAATAGCTTCCATTCAAGTATTCGGATGACACCATATGAAGTGTTATACGGAAAGAGATGCCGCACACCAACCTGTTGGGATGAAATTGGTTAAAGAAAACTTTTAGGCCTAGAATTGGTGGAGGAAACAATGGAAAAGGTGAAGGTAATCCAAAACCACATCAAAGCATCTCAAAGTAGGCAGAAGATCTATGCTGACAACTGAAGGAAGGATTTGAAATTTTAGGTAGGAGATCATATTTTCTTGAAGGTATCTCCATGGAAGGGAGTTATATGTTTTGGATATAAAGTTAAATTGAGTCCCAGGTACATAGGACCTTTCGAAATTATATAACGAATTGGGGTTGTATCTTACCATTTGGCAATGCCGCCAAGTCTCTCCAAAGTTCACGATGTGTTCCACGTATCACAGTTGAGGAAATACATGCCTGACCCAACGCATGTACTCACCTATGAGGAATTAGAACTGGAACCCAATATGTCTTATTGCGAAGAGTCTGTTAGGATTCTTGATACGAGATAATAAGTAATGATAAACCGAATGACTCGTCTGGTAAAAGTTTTGTAGAGAAACCATAAGATGGAAGAAGCAACGTGGGAACCCGAGGAACATATGATGAAGAACCACCGGAGTCTTTTCATGCAGTAGTATTCTAGAAATTTTGAAGATGAAATTATTTGAAATAGGGGAGAATTTAACACCCCAAGCTTCCACGGTACGCTTCTCTTTGAATAATACAGTAGCGTGTGTTGTACGCAACTTCGAGTTCTAACACACACCACAACCAATCAAAGTAGCCGTTATGAATAGTAATACCCACTTTTTAAAATTTTATAAATTTTATCTCTCAAAATGGACTTCATTTTTGGATTCTGAATATCAAAATTAGCCTAGGCTGAAATTTTGGTACTTTTCGGATAACTTTTATATTTTGATAAATAGTGAAAATTACTAAATTTTAATTAAAAACAACTTTTTTTAATCGAAATAATTAATAGTGATAAAGTATGAATTTTAGTGGTTTTAAAGTATATTTATAATATATTTTTACCATTTAATACAATTTTGGTCATTGAACATAATTTCACAATTAAACCAGACAAAAACAATTGTCAATCTTTTGATAGTTATTATCTCTTAAAAGCACGCTTTTTGTTTTAACAACAGGAATTAATTTTAAATTAATTTCTGCCACTTATATGTTATGAATTTGGAAAAATGGATTCCATATTTGGAATCAGTATTTCCAAATTGTTTAAATAGGTAACTTTTATTGTTATACATTTTGAATAATTACTTCGGTAAATATTTTATTTAACATGGTTAAAGGGTAAATCTGGTAAATAAGGGTAAAAAAATAATATTATAATAATAATAAATTACCCTAAAATGTGTCCTAACCTTATTGGTTGATACATGTCTGACCATGGGAATCTTTAGGTCGATTTTGGGACCCCATGGATCCACTTGTAAGTGATAAGGACACTTTATATTAATTAAGTTAAAATAAATACAAAAATGACATAATCATATATCTTTTAGAAAAAACAATTTTTACATAGTGTTATATATGTTGTATTTTCAATTGTAAGTATTCATTATAAATATAAAAATATTTCCTACATAATTGTATTTTATTTATAATTTTTAGACATTAAATAATTTAATTTATTTATGACACAATGGTGATGCAGTAATTACCTAATTAATGAAATATTAAAATAATTGATATTATAAATATCCAAATAAATGTAATTTGAGACTTTTTATGAATTAAACTAATTTTATAGGTTAATATGACATGTTAGTATTTATTTAATTATGTTTTTTTTGAAGTAATCATGCTGTTATGATTTTCACAAAAATCAAATTCCAAATAGTGTCAAAATTGACATAAAAGAGTTTTTAAAACAAATATTATATTATTAATTGATATTCAATTCCTAAAAATCTAAGGTTCATCCAAGAGACTTATATAATGATAGGTGTATCATTAATGGATCACTTGGGGGTATCTTGGATTTATATAGTAAGTTTATTAACTATATAATATAAAAATACAAAGTGATGTGGTAAATGTCAAACTAATTAACTAAGAGTTAAAACTAAAAGATAAGGTTAATATAATGACCCAAACCTATCTAAAATCTATTGGTTAAAAGTATTTCTACCCATACCCACCTTAAAATTTAAATAATCCACTTTGGATCCATTAGAAACTGAATATTAATTTATTATAAAATAATATTTCTATCTTTTCCTAAGGTGTCCCTCACCCCTCTTATAAAAGGGCACTCCCCCTTCTCACTAATTCACACATTAAAAGAATTTTGGCTCGGCCAAACCCTACCCAAATACTCTCTAAAATTCTCTCACTTCAACCTAGAGGCCTTAGTTTGATCAGAAAGCCAACCTAAGGAGCCCTTTTGATCAAATCAAAAGGAAGAACCTGAAGAAGAGGTAATGTTTTCACCACCCTCTTTCAAGTTCCTTTCTTCTTCCACTTCTTACTTATTTGTTATTCTCATTATAAAATAATAACTCTAGTATCTTATATATATATTGTGATGTTATTATAAACATGTTACAACCATATTCAGTATTATATCCATCCTTTGAATGACATGTCACCATACGTGCGTACGTACAGCTTGTCGTCTCCACGTCGTGGTGTAATTGTTATTCAAAACATTATTATTTGGATGGGTATAATAATGATGTGTAATTCATGTAAATAACAAATATAAAATGATAATTATTCTGTATATATGATATACCATCCAATTATATATTATTTTAATATCAAAAGAATGATATTGTCGCTCGTGCGTATGTACAGACTACCGTCTCCACGAACGTGATGAGATTAATTCCTCATCGTATCCATTCGAGAATAATTCCCATTTGATGATTAAAAATAATGTTTAAGGACTTTATATCATTCTGGATATGAATAAGATACAACATATCCATAACAAACACAGCTTATATAACAAAACATATAATTTAACACCCGAAACGACGATAATACTATTAACAAAGCAATGTTAAAAGATCATATATGATATCATATTAATGTATATGATTATTGTATAATTTAATAAAAATTATTTTACCATTATAAAGTAGTTTAACCTACCCCCAACCAAGGAAAAGTACAAGGTAAGGGTTTATTTCACAATCTCTTCATTATCCGAGGTTGTTTATACGTAATTATCTATTGGGACCTCTTTATCATCCACATCCATGTTTCTTAAAAATGTATTTCAAATCATTCTTAATATTTTACAGAATATGGTTTAAAGTCATTTATACCCTTTTTGACTTTTTATAAGAATTTTATAAAGGATTCTTTCTGTTGTTTTCCAAACAAGGTCCTTTTTAACCTTTTCGACATAATTAAGGTAAGAATGTCTTTTTTTAACTTATACGGAAGGTGCGGATATTTTCCGCCATTATAAAATATTCAAAGCTTAACTTACAAGCTTATAAGAATATTTTCAAAGTAAAAGTTTTATTTTATAATTATGTGAATTTTAAATTATTTAAAAAAAATATTTCTATCAAATAGTTTTGATTTCATCTATGTCAACATCCTTTAATGGATTTTAAGCTTAGTTGAAGTTTATTTATTATGATACAAAACTTCCATATTGTATTGAAGGTTTTGTGATATTTTTGATTGTGGATGTGTTATTTTTATACCATTCATGGTTTATGGATAAAGTATTGACATTTCGTATACTAGTTTTAATACGAATGTTTATGTTATGTTTAAACCTGTTCATATGAGGAATGCATTGGACTTAATAAGTGAAGGGTGGAGCCCGCTATAGCTCCTCGATGCATTGGTAGGTCTCATGAGACAAACTAGTGTCTTGGTACAAGGCCTTGACAAAATCTTATTTTTAGTCTTTGCATGAGGCATTGGCTATGTGGTTATGATAGTCTGGCATTATGCATTCCATCATTATGAAAGTGGTTATTGATATTGCATGTGATTATTCGACTAGTAGAATATCTATGTGAATAAGTAAATGGAATTATTTCATTTTATCTTTGCCATATTATGCTGAAGTTCAAGTTTGAAAGGCTTTTTTTAGTTATATACTGCCTTAAATGATTATGCTTATTTATGAAAGTTTCCGCTATATTGTTATCCTTACTGAGTATCTGAGCTCACCCCTTTCAATGTTTTATTTTTTCCAGGATGTGAAGAAGTAATTTATGAATGACCTGTAGGGATAGTATAATGTTATATGAAGACAAGATGTTGTCTTAGTAGTTTTCACTTTATGATGTAATGTAAACTTTATGAATGTATCTAGTTATTCCAAGGCTACTAAACTAATCGTTCTTTCGAGACTTGATCTTTTGTGATCATTCCAATATTATGTAATAATGCACTGAATCTGGTTAACTGGGGTCGGGGCGTTAAAATTTGGGCAGGTATTATCCAAACCAAGTGTCTTTGTAAGTGTGAATAGGGGAGGAGAGGGAGTGGCCATTTATAAGTGGGAGAGGGGACACACATGTAATTTTTGAAATGATTCAATTACACCCATATTTTTACCATTAAAAAGGACTAAAATGGTTAATTATAGACCCTTAGAGGTTATAAGGTCTAAAAATATCCATATAATGTGTTTTTTACATGTTTTTAGGTTATTTTAACCCTTATCTTTTTAGTTTAACCGCCCCAAAAAATTGGTTTTTACAATAACCGTGGTAATTAATTTTACTGCTTTTACTATTTGTAATGGTAAAAAATTAATTTGACTTTATTATATAATATAAAATAATCTAATTACAAATATTTAATCCATGTTTACAAATTTGGTTCATTTAAGTGGTGGAATCTAATTTAAAAGTATACTTGCAGACATAATGAAAATGTGGGTTTCTAAAGAAAAAATTCTCATAAGTATGGAAGGTTTTAATATCATAATTCAATATTAAATTTATTCCAATGACCTAAATTAGTTAAATTATAATATAATAGAACTAATTTTACTTTGAAAACAATTTAAAATATAACTTAACCTTGTAAATTACATAAACAAAAAAAGGTAGTTCTCAATAAAAATCATTATTTTTCACTATTCATCAAAAAAATTAAACTTTTCAAAAAAATCTTAAAAATTCACTCTAACTTAATTTTTATGTTATTATTTAATATTAATTTAATTTTTTAAAATAAATTTTCTGAAATTGGTAAAAATTAATTTAAAATTATTTGTGAAAAGCATAACTGAACTGCTTTTTAGAAAAATATTATTTTTTAGAAAACATTTCCCTTTCTTTTAAATAATTCTTATTTTATTTATAATCAAAATATAACCAAAATTTTTATAATTTAGTTGGTACAATTCATACCCACCAATTTAATGGCTAGGTTGTAATAGTATACTATATTATGGTTCATTTAGGCTTGGGGTTGCGTGTTTTGCAAGCTATTGAAGATATTAAATTTAAAGAAATGTATTTTGTGGGATATTTAAGCTTGATGTCGCATGAAACATATGATATCGAATAAAATATTTTTATTTTAAAATCTTGGGGGTGTTATAAAATTATTACACATCATGTACGGATTTCATATGCTCTATAGTTTGGATGGTCGTACACCAGCCTAGCCCAGTCAATACATGGTGTATTTAAATACACAAAACATGTAATGAATGAAAAAAAACTCAAATTAATTCTAGATTAATTAGTGGTTTATTAAATATGTGTACACAACATGTTCTAATTGGATACATGGCACGTACTTTTATACTATCTTGATATAATCTTTGGAACCTTCGTATGAGTTGTTCAATTTTTTCATTCAAAAAATTAATCAATTTTTGTTATATTTATGATAATGAAGAGGAAGAAGAGAAGATCTCATTATTCAAATTAAAAATGATTAAAATAGAATTGAAAATTAACAATAAATGTATAAATAAATCAATTATATTTAAATAATTATAAATAATTATGTGACCTCTCTGATACCTCTTGATGGTTATGGGCATAGTGGAAGCGTCAGATGGGGAAATCCCAACTTAGATTTTTGTCGTAATGGATGATTAATATGAGATGTACGTTAATGATTGATTTTGTGATAAATGAAATTTAATCAAAGATAAATTAATGAGATAACTATAGAACCAAAGCGCGTGATCATCACATATTATTTATTATTAATTTAAATAATTAAATAATTTTCTTTGTGATGAATTATTTCTTCATTAATGAATCTAAAAATGCCTCTACGTCGTATTGTTGTTGTGTTGTATTAATCAAGTTTTGATTCCCTCCAGTAGTGATCCACACTTTCTCCACAAACCTCTAAAACATTGTCGTAGGAATATCCAGGTTCTAGCATAGTATATCTCGACGCTTGCATCATTTTTCTTTGACCACCTAGAGAATCGCTTCAAGAATTATTCTCTTATATCTCTATGGAATCGAGAGTGGTGAAAGAGGAGGATCTCTCTCCATTCATAAGATAATTCTTAGAGAGGGATTTCTCTAGGGATTTTATAGAATTCTATCTTAATGTTGTGGTGCACAACCAAACCAAATGGTAACACTTAAGAAATAATATAATTGGGTTTATATAATACTAAGGTTAGAAAATAGTAATTGCACATGGACCCCTGTAATTTTCTTAATCCTTATGGAAACCCATGTCAATAATAAAAATAATATTATTATTATTATTATTTCTTGACATTCTCAAAACTTACGAATTAATTAAATATTATTTATTTAATTAATAGTTCATATATATATATATATATTATTTCACACTGGACCATTAAACTCAGTCTACTATTTCTTCATAATATTTATCAAACCTTGAGTAATGTATATTTATTTAATAAATAAATATCACTTCATTATTTTCCAATAAATAAATAAATATTATATTCACTAAATATAAAATAAATATTTGTTAAATATTTCACTCAGAAAATATTCCCTCAAATAACTAGTGATGAAATATATGTGATAAATAAAATATGAATAATTATTAAACCATGTACATGAATAATATTTATTCAACTTGTTAAGTAACAAATAATAATATTTTTTAGTTGAGGTTATAGATACACTTAGTGTGTGACCCTCTAGTCCTCTTTTTTAGTTTCATTATGTGAAACAGCACAATGTCCAAGGTTAGAAACTACCAACATGATAAGGCAACCATAAAGAACAAATTTAATATCACAATGATATAAAACCTCATACGAACATTTATTTTGTAATATAATCCATTTATCATGATATCTTTAATCAAACTGGTTGCATGTTGGTGTCATCAACCTATGTGCTCGATGTATCTTTCTTTGAATTTCTAGAAATGAACATTCCTACTAAACACCATGACTATGGATTTATATATGTTATATCATTTCCATCAAAGGGACTAAGATATCAACATTTGTTAAAGAATCAAAGGGATAAATTCTAACACCATAAGATTTTAAAAATATGAACATCATGTTTTATAGTGTATATGACATGAAATGCCAACATTAGATAAAAAATGTAACACCATATGAATTTATTATATTTTTATTTTTAAATAAGTTCAATCTCTTCTATATCTTGCAATGTACACAATATTGGGTTTGAATGAAACATGATACTCAATTAAAATATTGCTATTTAAATATTACCATTATAACCTAGCCATTAAATTGGTGGGTATGAATAATAATAAATAAATTATGAAAATTATAATTTTAACACATTTATAAAATAAATTCATCGTTTATATATTGATTATAAATAAAATAATAATCACTTAAAAGAAAAAGAAATGTTTTTTGAAAAACTGTATTTTTTCTAAAAGATGGTTTAGTCCCATTTTGCGCACATAATCTGGTAAGGTCATAGATATTAAACCCATAACTAAAGGGTGATAAGTTTTTAGTTCCTACCACTGACCTAGGTGATGTCCTGGTCAATATTTCATTATTTTTAGTTAAACAACTTGACAGATAAATATTAATGTTGAACCAGTGGTGTTACTATTGAGGTTTAGATATTAATGTATTATATTGAATAACTTATTATTACCATATTGGTTTTAAAAAATATTTATAAATATATATAAATACTTGTTACTCTTTTATGGATATTATGATCCATTAAAAGTTAATTTTAGTGCTTTGAGCATAAAAAAACATCTTGGATATTCATTTATTATAGTCAGAAATGAATTGGAAAATGATCAAAGTAGAAAAAAATATGAAATTGTGTCTATGAAATAGATATATATCAAATAAGTATATTTTCATATAATCTCTGACTATATGGTAAAATAATTCCACATCTCTAGGAAAAGTATATTAAAATAAAATGTTATCCAAATACCATCATTTATGTTGAACTGATAGACTTTTAAATCATCCTAGATTCATGGTGTTGAGGTCCTTAAATTTATATTAATCATTCACTTTATTATGATCAATGACCTCTATCAGTCTCTATAATTATTAAAGCTTTTATTCCTTTTCTATATCTTCACTTTCCACCAATTTTCTCCAACTTAGAAACCTAGTTTTTTGTTATCCCATATGACCATAATACTTACTTTTATATCTTATCAAGAGGATGTTTTATCAACTCTTCTCATAATGTTGGATTTCAATAATAGTATTTTCAAATTTCAACCCCTGATTGATGAGATCAAAATTAAATTATGGTGACACAATTTATTTAATGGGGATAATTTAACACCCCATGATTTTAAAAAGAGGAACATCCAGTTTGATATTGTATATGACACAAAATACCAATATTATAAGAGAATGTAACACCTTAAGATTTTTTGATATATTTTTTTTTTAAACCAATCTCTTCAATATCTTACAATGCATGAAACACTAGGTTTGAACAAAACATAACACTCAATTAAAATGTTATTATTTAAATATATAATTATAACCTAGCCATTAAATTGGAGAGTATGAATAGTACTAATTAAATTATAAAAAATATATGGTTTAAAATTTTCTAAAATAAATTCATTGTTTATCTATAAATTAGAAATAAAATAATAATAATTTAAAATAAAAAGAAATGTTTTTAAAAAAACTGTATTTTTCAAAAAGATTATTTAGTCACACTTTGCACACATAATTTAAAAGCAATTTTTACCAATTTTAGAAAATTTATTTGATAAAATAAACTTTATTTTTGAAATAATCATAACAAAACTATCTTAGGGTGATTTTTTTTATTTTTCTAAAAAGTTCCATTTTTTATGAATAGTTAGAAATACTGAATTTTAATTGAAAAATTCCTTTTTGGTTAAATTATTTATAAAGTTAAATTATATTTTAAATTATATTTAATTCGTAGAAATACCCTAATGTTGGTTCGTGCTCTCTCTCATCATCGATGGCCTAGGGCATGACCGCTCCATCGCCTTCCCTCCCTAGTCATTCCCTCGTCATTTACCTGTATTCCCCTATTCTCCCCTTTCACTGACCCAGCTACCCTTCCTAACTTTCTGTCAATTGATGTTTTCTCTAAGGTCCAATCCTTCGAAAATTGAGTTCCATCGGTTCTGATTTCTTCCCTGGAGTTCACTAGAGCTTCAGCGATGTTGGATTTATCCTTGGTTGCTCGCTTCGGGAAGATTAGCCCCTCCATGGACGTCTTCGACATATTTGTATCCTTTTCTTGGAAGTTGAAAGATCGAGCGATTGTAGGGCTTCTAAATTCGAGGCACTTTCTGATCTGGTTTGCGAATGAGTAAGATCTTATCTCTGCCTTGGCTCATGCTCCGCGGTTTCTTCCAGGTTTCTAGTTTTCTATATTTCGATGATCGTTTGAATTTCATTTGAAGCACAAAACTCCTGTTTCTACAATTTTGATGTCCCTTCTGGGTCTCCATTTACCTTTTCAAAATCCAGCGGTTCATCATTTGATCGGTAATATGGTAGGGAATTTTCTCTACTCGGACCTTCACACTCACGTTGTGTGTCATCCTGTCTCTCCGATGATTTACGTTGAAGTTGATGTATCCAAGAACCCGCTGGATGTCATCTGCATTGAGGTTTAAGGAGAATTGTGATGGTATCAGAAGGTATGTTATGAATTTTGGGTTCCTTTTTGTTCGTCTTGCAAGCATCTCGGCCATGAAGCTGGTAAATGTCGGCATGTTTTGTTTTGTAATTCTGGGGAGGTCCTTCCTTCTTTATGAGAGGATCGGCCCATGCAGAAAGCAGTGGAGGTCTCTGGTAATATGGCTCCTATAGTGGAGTATTGGGGTAAGAAAATGGGACTTCCTTCTGATACTCAGAAGGAGGCGGGACTGAGGAACCCTCCCACATATGCAGAAGCTCTGAAATCTATTTTCAATTATCCCCAAGAGGTCCCGGCCCTGGAAATAGCATAGGATGGATCTTCTGGTCTTATAAGATCTCCAAAGACGGTAGTTACTATTGAATAGGGGGCTGTATTGAGTTCAATGAACAGACCATGCTCAGTTAAGGTCTCAGAGTGGACAGAACAGGTCCCAGGCAGGGGTAAGATGCCTCCCTCTCATGTTAATATAGGTATAGTTGGAGGGTCTAGTGGTTCCCAGAACCGTTTTGCGTTGCTGGGTTAAGTTGATCCTCCCCTATCTAAATATGGATCCCTTGATTAGGAGATACATGGGAAACTCCAGCATTTACAAGAGAGGTCAGATGATAAATTAGAGGTCAATGAGTCTGCCTTAGAACCTTGGTCCTCGGAGGACAAGGATACGGAAATTTCAGAAGAGTACCTCCAGTCCTCTTCAAAGAAAGGAAAGAACACCCTGGTTGATTCTGATGGGTTTATTCAGCATAGTCGGAGGCCGCAAAGATGAAAGGACTACTCAACCTTATCCAGTCCTCCTGTTTCAAGGGCTTCTATCAAAGGAAAAAACCCTCAAGAGAGTTTGGAAGTTGCTTCTAACATCTCTAAGAATAAGGAGGACACTGAATCAGAAAACACCCAGGAGATTCTCATGCATTCTAATGAAGAAATGCTAGAGGAGTCTTTCCTGATCAAGGTATCAGAGGATGATTCTCATAGAATGTTCGAAAGACCGCTACATGTTGATTTAAATGAAGAACAATCATCTTGGATAGACAAATAGAATAGGATTCTGATACGTGGTTTCAACGAGGGGAAAACAAACCTAGAGGAGCATGTGGTTACTTAGGACAAGATGGCATTTCACTTCGAGGATCTCATCAAGGACAACCCGAATATGGAGGTTACCTCCATCTAATGGCATCTATTCAAGTTAAAGGACTCTAACCGCTTTAATTTTCTCTGTAATGGCCTGACAATTTCTTATGAGGTTTAACTTTTTTGTATTTAGAACTGGACGGTTTCCCACTTTTTCCTTAAAAGTGCTTTCATAAATAAAAATATTTTATTTGGAAATTATATTTAAAGTAAAATTAGTTCAATAATATATCTATTAATACAATTTAAATCATTGGAATCATTTTAATATTAAATTTTTAAATAAAAAATTTACAAACTTTTGAACATTTTCTCCTAGAAAACCCACTTTCTCATCACGTCTAAGGGATTAATTATAAATTAAATTTTTCCTCTTCTATAAATGGAATTTGGAAAAAAGTATTAAATATTTTTAATTATAATAATTTATATAACCTACAAGTATAACTTAATTTTTTACCAAAATGAATAGTGAAAACAGTAAAAAGTATTTACCATGGTTAAGGTAAAAATGGGTTTACTGGGGAGTTAAACTAAAAACATAAGGGTTAAAATGATCTAATAACTTGTATAAAATAAAATTTATGGAAATATTTAGACCTTATAAAGACTAATACTCATTAATGATCCATTTTGGATACTTTTGGCATGTGAAAAATATGGGTTCACCTTTTTCTTTTCAAAAATTTAAAGTATACTACTCACCTCAACTTTAAAAGGTCACCCCCTATCCTCTCTTCTTCACACCTTCTTACCATTTTAGATAAGAATATCCATATCCAAATCAATTCCAAAATTCCATCCCCTTATACTATAATCCTTTATTTTGTTATAAATTCATTCTAGGAATGCATTAGGTATAATCCTAAAGTGCTGGTCTGATAAGAGGTAAAATTAAAAACAATGACTTTTTATTTTATTTCTTCTTCCACCAACTTAAATTATAATTAAACCATTATGATATAATAACCTCAGTACCTTAAATATAATTATATGTTTTTATATTAATTTCATGACCTAAAACTATCTCCACATCCATCAAATGGGTTATGAAATCATCATCCTTGTGTACGGAGGACTACTGCCTCGCGAGCCAATGTCATTTGTTTTTTCATTACCACCTCTCACGATTGAGTAGATAATGTATATAAAGTATATATATGATATTTAAAACATAATTATACATATGTATTCATTATATCATATTTTAATTTTATTACTTTCCATTTCGTAGGTGATACAATAACATCGCTCATGTATACAGTAGACTACCACCTCGTGAAGCGATGTGATTTTTCTTTCACTAACACTTTACATGGAAGGTAATAAGGATAGAGTTAATGAATATATATTATATAAATTAAATAATTATGATATTCATGAAATATTTTACATTCTTAAAAGATAATATATTATCTTATTTATTACCTTTTCACTCACTGAAATACGATAACGTCGTTTATGTAAGTGTGGACTAATTACTTCACAAAATGATGCGGCTCTCTTTCCATCACCACACCACATGGATGATATATATAAGTATATTTAGAGAAATAATATTTTATATTTGATATTATTAAAATTATTTAAATATCAAATATTACTTAACTTATGTCTATAATGAACATTGAAAAATAGAAATGTTACTGATGTGTACATACAACCTACCGTCTCCATGATTAGAATGTAGTTCATTTTTCATATCCATAATTCATGATTGGTTTTAAAATAATTATTGATGTATAAATATGATAATTATTTCACAATTATTATTTTTTATATGTTTAAATAATGACCTCTTTGACCAAGTCAACATACCAAATACATTTTTGACACATGATCCAAATATCATTGAAAGATCGGACATAAACTTAATTGATTAAGTAGTAATATATTACATGGTGATAAGTGAAATATAAGGGATAATAAATTTGAAAAAAATTGTTGAGAATTTATATGATTAACATATTTTTATTATTCAAGAATATAAAGAACATACATGACAATTCGAACACAAGGTAAGGGTTTCTCGTCTCACTTTTACTTTTGTGAGACATATGCCATATTCACCACTTATATATTTTGTGTGGTGTATATACTACCCTTTTTGTATGTTATATCATAAATTAATTTATGTTAATGATACGTGAATTTTCATCTAATTTTATTTATTTCATGAGGATTATGATTCATAGTTTATGTAACATCCCGGTTCCAGAAGCCACCCAGAGGCACCCCGTACCCAGTTGGTCACATGGCCTCAAGCGCATTTCCCCAAACGCCAGAGGCTACTGACTAGCAGCAAGGGTCTTGGGTGTAATAATGGGGAAACTATTCCCTCATTGGCAGAGTACATAGTGGAAGTACACAATACATAAAATAGCAGAAGCGGTAAATATCAAACAACAGTAAACAGTGGAAGACTGATAAATAAACAACTGGAGAAAAATATATAATGATGCATGATGCATATGTGTCTAGGAAAGTATCCAAACAAGTCACAATTCTGAATACAGTACTAAACCCAAGTACAAAAGGAAAACAGATAAACAACTCCTCAGCATCAAAAGCCTCATCTTGGTCCCATGCTCTCCAACTCTAATGCAATCAAGAACCTGAAGTAGAAGGGTGATTTCCATTATCTATACCTGCAACAATATAATCTCTTTAGGCCCAAAAGCGTGACCCAAACAGGGTGTGAGAAAAAATCCCAATAGGCAACCACCCGAAGATTTGTGCCTAACAGTCAGTGAATATATGGCAGGTAAAAGTACAGAAAGCAGTAAACAGGATAGTACTCAGCAGCGAATAATCCATAGTTTCTAGCATATAATTTAAAAACAACCAAGCAGACACTCAAGCGATTAGAACAAACAGGTAACCCTATGGGTATTTCTCAGAGCCTAACACATATGGTTCAACCTACAAGTACTAGAAACCCTCTGGGAGGCACACACAGTCTCACCCCTCTGGTTTAGCTAAATAATAGACTCTCTGGGGAAGCAATCACCAACAATTCCCTCTATAGTCTCATATCATACTAAAGGCTCTCTAGGGAAGCACTCAACGTCTCATTCCCCCTGTGTCCCACGTCGAGGAACTACAGACACTCTAAGTAAGCACTCAATGTCAATTCCCCATGTGGTCTCGCATCGTATTATAAAGACACTCTGGAGAAGCCCTTACATCCATTATCCTTATGGTCTACTACACTAGGTTCTCACAGCCCTATGTAAAGTCAGCAAGTATCGCATCATGTAACGGCCAAAGTAACCTCAATAAATACTTGGCTAGCATTATACAGCATCTCATCATGGAAGAACAACAGTCACACCATCCTACAAACTAGGCATGGAACTGGCAATAGCCTAACAGGAAAAACTAGACCAAACGGTCATAAACATGCAAAACATGCATGGTCAAAACATCCAAAGCACAGTAAATTACCCTATTCACAAAAAATAACCTCTACTCAGGAATATAAGCAAAGAAGGCAAACAACAAGGGAAAAACAGGAAACATGCAATACCCCGTTCAAGGGTATTGGTGGAATTTTCACATAAATACTCAAAGATGTTATACAGAAAGTCACAAACCACCTAACTTGATGTTAGGGGATCGATATACTTCAACCATGGGGCTTGAATTTCCTTAAAACATCGAAGATCTACAATAACATCTAAAACATTCAACCCACAATAACTTGGAAAAGAAAAGAAATTGGGAAACGATACTCTAGGAGAAGAGAGAACTCACCACAGCGATTCCAACGCACTCACCAGTGTTTGAATTAGAGGAAAGACAAAGGTTCAGGGGATCGCCGAAGATCCATGACCGTTCAGGAGTTTTCGGCCGAACGAGACCTAAAAGGAGACGTTTCTGGCTATTAGACGCAACCCCGGTGCGTTTAATGAAAAAAAAGAAAGTACACGGCGTATAATTTTGGAGTACATGGTGTGTACTCACCTTTTCTGTACTCTGCTTTAGGTGGACTCCATGTCACCCCTACATGGCCATGTGTGTTTCCATGACACAGCCATCACACGGCCTCCAGCGGCATCGTAGTACATGGCGTGTACTTATAAAGTACACGGCGTGTACTTTGAAAATTTCCAGATTTTTCCTCTTCCCTCAAAAATGACCAGAAATGGAAAAACATACCTGAAAAGAAGATCCAAGTTCTTACAAACTTCCCCCCTTAAGAAAATTTTTCCTTAAATTTCCCTAGCGCGGCGTAGAAGAAGAAACACCGAATAGTTCCAGCAACTGTGCTCGCACATCGGCCTCCCTCTCCCAAGTCTCGTCTTGCACCAGCCCGTGCTGCCATAGCACTCGTACCAGAGGAATAGACCTGCCACAGAGAACCTTTGTACTGTGATCAAAAATCTGGATCGGATGCTCCTTGAACAATTCATCCACATTAAGCTCAACCTCCTTAGGTTGAAGGAAATTAAACGGGTCTGAAAAGTAATATCGGAGCTGAGAAACATGAAAAACATCGTGCATAGCTCGGTACCTCTGAGGTAACTAAAACCGATAGGCAACCATCCCAACTCTCTCCAACACCTCAAACGGTCCGACATACCTCGGTGAAAGCTTACCATGTCTTCTAATCCTCCTATGCCCCAACCTCAGTGTGACATATAGGAAAACCTGATCCCCAACCTTGAACTCCAGAGGTCATCTTCGCTGATCAGCATAAGACTTCTGATGGGACTGTGCAGTATCCATCCTCTTCTGAATCAACTCTATCTGCTCTGTGGTCTTCTGAACAAGACAAGGTCCCAGCAAATCTGCCTCTCCTGCCTCCATCCAATATAAGGGTGATCGGTATGGCCTACCATACAAAGCCTCATATGGTGCCATCTGAATAGTCGCTTGAAAACTATTATTGTAGGCAAACTCCACAAGTGGTATATGCTTCTCCAAAGACCCTCCAAAATCCAGAATGCATGATCGGAGCATGTCCTCAAGCACTTGAATCGTACGCTCAGATTGGCCATCTTTCTGGGGATGGTAAGTTATACTCAAAAGTACTTTTGTTCCCAAAGACTTCTGAAGCCCCTGCCAGACCCGAGAAGTAAAACAGGAATCCTTGTCTGAAACAATGGAGTGTGGAACTCCATGCAGACGTACAATCTCTCAGATGTACAACCATCCTATCTCATCAACACTGAAGGTATCCTAAATTTTCAAGAAGTGAGCAACCTTCATAAGTCTATCAATGACAACCCAAACTGTGTCATTCCCTTGGGGTGACCTCGGTAAACCAGTCATGAATTCCATCGCGACATCATTCCACTTCCACTCAGGAATGGGTAACTGCTGTAAAATACCTGTTGGTTGCTGATGTTCCGCCTTCACCTTCTGACAAGTAGAACATCTCATGACAAAACCAATAACATATCTCTTCATACCTGGCCACCAATACTGGCAGTGAAAATCGTGATACATCTTGGTGACACCAGGATGAACTTCCCAAATAGAGAAGTGAAAGTCCCACATCATATCCTCACGTATATATGCTGGCACCCATACGCGTCCCTAGAAACACAAGATCTCATCCTTGCCTACGGTTTATCCAGGAATAGGGTCCTCTCCTGAAACACTCTCCCTTAGGACTAGGCCTTCATAATATGATAGTTGCCTCATTTGTACCCGATCAATATGTGTAGAGTTAACAGCTACATAAGATAGAAAAGTCTACCCATGTCTGTCATGCACCTCCAAATGTATCTCGGAGAACAGATCCATAATCTTCCACTCACTACTGGCCTCCTGAACTGCATGTAACCGAGTCCTCCTGCTCAACGCATCAGCCACAGTGTTGCCTTTCCCAGGTGTATAGGAAAGCTCAAAGTCAAAGGACTGTAGGTACTCAACCCACCTCCACTATCTCAAATTCAAATCACGCTGAGTGAAAATGTACCTGAGACTTTTATGGTCAGTGAAACCACAAAATGCTCTCCCAAAAGATAATGTCTCCAATAGTGTAGGGCATGAACAACAGCTGCCAACTCCAGATAATGCGTTGGGTAGTTCCTCTCATGTGGCCTCAGCTTCCGAGACTCATACGCAACGACTACATCTCCCTACATAAGCACAGCTCCTAGACTGATACCTGAAGCGCCACAGTAGAGAGTATAGCTCTTGCCTGTATCTGGAAAGACTAGTATCGGTGCTGAAGTCAACATCCCTTTCAGCTCCTTAAAGGATTAATCACACGAATCTGACCATAAAAACTTCATACCCTTCTTAGTCAGACCTATAAACAGTGCTAATAATCGTGAAAAGTCATGTATGAAGCGTCTGTAGTATCCAGCCAGCCCTAGAAAACTATGCACCTAAAATATTTTCTTCAGCTACTCCCAGGAAACTACTGCTCTCACTTTCTCTAGGTCTAATGATACTCCTGTATCTGAGATAACATGACCCAAGAAGTGAATATGATCCATCCAAAAGTGGCATTTTGAGAGCTTATCATATAACTGATGCTCTATCAGTGTACTCAAAAAGATCTCAAGATGGGTCTCATGGTCATGTCGATTGTGAGAGTACACCAAGATATTGTCCATGAAGACCACCACAAAAGAGTCTAAGTATGGATGGAACACTCGGTTCATTAGTGCCATGAAAACTTCAGGTGTGTTCGTGAGACCTAATGGCATAACCATATACTCGTATAGACCATACCTACTTCGGAAAGCTGTAAGAGGTATATCAGATGGTCTAATTTGCAACTGATGATAATAGGACCTCAAATCGATATTTGAGAACACCTGGGCTCCTCGAAGCTAATCAAAGAGGTCATCAATCCTAGGAAAGGGATATTGGTTCTTGACCGTCAACTCGTTCAGCTTTTGATAATCCACACAAAGCCTGAGGGTACCGTCTGCCTTCTTCGTAAACAGAACAGGCAAACCCCAAGGAGAAGTACTGGGTCGGATGAAACTCTTTTCCTAAAACTCCTCTAACTGCTTCTTGAGCTCCTTCAACTCAGGTGTAGCCATCCTATAAGGAGGAATGGACACCGTTGCCACTCCTGGAATGAGATTAATAGAAAAGTCTACCTCACGCTCTGGAGGAAAACCTGAAAAGTCCTCTGGGAAGACATATTTGAAACAATCCACCACTGGAGGAAAGTCTAACTGTGAAGTCCCCTGGTCATCTAGATAAAGACTAGAAATATGGGTTGTAACTATTCCCAACCCATGATGATCTGGACCCGCTCTACTCACCCGGACATCCCACGCGCCCTTATAAAGAAAATATCCACCCTATGGTGATATGAAACTCACCCTGCAGCGATAACAGTCGACGACTGCCTGGAAGGGAACTGTCCAGTCCATTCCAAGAATGAAATCATATCTTGTCATCTCTAGGACATAGAGATTCCATAGAAAGTGATACCCATCCACCTCTAGAGGGAACTCTTTGCACTGACATAAACTAGCCGTCCTAGTTTCCAACGATGTGTCTAGAATCAAAGTATAGGTAGAGGAAAAGATTCAAATCCCAAGGCTCTCTACAACAAAAACAGAGATAAAGCTATGGAAATCCCTTGTATCGAAAAGAGAGGAAGATAAAACCGTGGATACAAAGATCGTACCTTGAACTGTAGAGGGTCCAGGATCCTACTCCTGCAGGGTCTACTCCACTACAAAAGCCTGACCTGTTCCACGGCCCTGTGACCCTGCCTAATCGCTCTGATCTGATCCACCCTGCTGCCACTAAAAGACTGGTGACTGACCACCACGGCCTCGACCTCCACCTGTGAGCGGATCTCCCACCTGAGACAATCCTCAAACTTTCTTTCCAAGAACAACCCATCTCCGCCATAGAGGGGTGTGAAATGCTAAATCTCAGTGAAGTGAGAGGAATACTCCATGAAAAAAAGAGTACCCTGCTCTAGACTCATGAACTCCAGGGATCGGTCGGGCCTTAGGGTCTTTAGATAGAAGTAGTCATAAAAGACGTGTTGAAACTCCTCCCACGCCATAACCTACTGATGACCCGCCTATGATATCACATCCCACCACCTCTTGGAGGAGTCTCGTAGCATGTAGGTAGTGATATTGACCCACCTTTCTGGAGGCATCTCTAGATGCTCAAAGATCATTATCATGGATTCTATCCATGACTCTACAGCCCGAGGTCCTCCTTCCCTTGAGAAGGTGGGAGGATGATGCTGCTGGAAAATCCACGTCAAGTTTGTCATAGTTGAGGCAGGAGGAGATGCTCCCTAGAAAGTATGCATCATCCTCAGAAATCCTTCCCTAAACTTTGCATCAGTTCCTGTAACCAATATCACTGCTGGTGTCAAGGCTGGAACAATAGGAGCATCTGTGGGAAGTCCCTGATCAGCTATATCCGGTGTCAGATCACCGCCTGGAAACTGGCGTACAACCGGAGGACGTCTCGGTGCCATGACTCTGCAAGGTCAAACACACACCTTAGATCAACATTATCAAGGACTGAAAACAAGGATCGTAAGAAGGGAATAGAAGAAATAAAGCATTCAAGTTTTACAAAACATGACTACACGGCGTGTATAAAGACTACACGGTGTGTTACCTTAAGTCATTTACATGGGCGTGAACTTCTGCCAAAACTGGTCGTGTAACACCCCAAACACACGGCATGTTATCCTAACACACGGTATGTACCTAAATCCTCTTCCCATTCCCAAGTCTTTCTACACGGTTAAACCACATGGCTCTCTTAAGACAAAACTACATGGCGTGTTCAAGGTAGACACGGAGTGTACTCAACAAGCTTCACCTGGCCCGTGTTGTTAGTGACACGACCCATGTACCCAGGTCACACTACACGGCATATTCCAGAAGGACATGGAGTGTACTAAGAAGTCCCAACAGACCGTGTGGTTAGCTACATAGTTGGATACACGGCTGACACTACACGGCGAGTTCCAGACAGACACGACGTGTATGAGAAAGGATGACACTGACCCGTGTTGTTCGTGACATGGTCGGGTACCTGGGTCAAACTACATGGTGTGTTCAAGGTGTACATGGTGTGTATAATAAGAGACTCCACCGACCATGTTGTTAACTACATGGTCAGACTCCTAGGATTACACTACACGGCGTGCACAACCGGTACACAGTGTGTTCCCACAAGGTTTTCCCTATCCTGTGTCTCTTCCCACACAGCCTGTGACACGGTTAGATAATAAATGACGTGTATAAAAGGTAAACAGTGTGTACTTAAGAAAAAATATTTCTTCCCAAACAGAAGAACACATGGCGTGTAGTCAAAACTACACGGCGTGTATTCTAGGTTTTTCTAGACAGTAAGCCTTAGAAACTACTCCAGAGCCCAAAAAACACTGAAACGAACACTGAAAGTTACAAATTACGATCCATGAGGGCCCATACTCCCCGCGAATAAAATTTTGGCATCTTTAACAAGTTACAAACAGGGTAAAAAAGTCCATGATCCACCAAATTCTGGTCCACGAGGGCCCATAACACCTCAAGAACCAAAATTTGGCGCTCATTCAAAAAAACCTTACACAATCAACCCTCTAACAAGAAGTAGATATTTTTATCAAGGAATCTATAACAACAAAAATCATATTCTACATAACATCTATCACAACAACATGAAATTTCTAATGCATCCTAGATGACATGGAAAGAATGCATGACATGTGATTTCTAGCAAGTGTCTATATGATGCATGAGATGGCATACCCTCATCTCATCGGGTTGTGATAGAAATAGAACCACAATAATAACAACAGTAACAGCACAAATCATGTGAATCACCCAACGGTGAAATCAAATCAACTGTAAAATTGAAAAACCAGAGAAATTGAAATTAAACTAGGTAGATTGGCTTTTCCCTGTACACGGGTTACCTACTCTCGGGCACAGCTTATTACCAAGTACCTATTCCATCATATCCCTGGCTAAGGCTCCAAATGGTAATTCAAGAGAAAATAATCCCTTTGATACCACTTTGTAACATCCCAGTTCTGAAATCCACCCAGAGGCACCCCGTACCCAGTTGGTCACTTGGCCTCATGCGCATTTCCCCAAACTCCAGAGGCTGCCGACTAGCAGCAAGGGCCTTGGGTGTGATGATGGGGAAACTATGCCCTCATTGGAAGAGTACACATTGGAAGTACACAATACATAAAATAGAGAAAGTGGTAAATATCTATCAACAGTAAACAGTGGAAGACTGATAAATAAACAACTGGAGAAAAATATATAATGATGCATTATGCATTTGTGTCTAGGAAAGAATCCAAACAAGTCACAATGTTGAATACAGTACTAAACCCAAGTACAAAAGGAAAACAGATAAATAACTCCTCAGTATCACAAGCCTCATCTTGGTCCAATTCTCTCCAGCTCCAATGCAATCAATAACTTGAATTAGAAGGGCGTTTTCCCTTATCTATACCTACAACAATATAATCTGTTTGGGCCCAAAATCATGACCCAAACAGGTTGTGAGACAAAATCCCAGTAGGAAACCACCTGAAGATCTGTGCCTAACAGTCAGTGAATATATATCAGGTAAAAGTACAGAAAGTAGTAAATAGGAACTACACAGCATCAAACAATCCACAGTTTCTAGTATATAATTTACAAACAAGAAAGCATACACCCAAGAAAGTCGAACAAACAGGTAACCCTCTGGGTAGTTCTCACAACCTAACCCTTATGGTTCAACCTACAAATACTAGCAACCCTCTGGTAGGCACACACAGTCCCACCCCTCTAGTTCATCTAAAGAATAGACTCTTTGGGGAAGCACTCACCATCAATTCCCCCTATAGTATCGTATTGTACTAAAGGCGCTCTAGAGAAGAACTCAATATCTCATTCCCCATGTGGCCCATGTCGAGGAACTACAGACACTCTAAGGAATCACTCAACGTCAATTCCCTCTGTGGTCTCACATCGTATTATAAAGACACTCTGGAGAATCCCTTACGTCCATTCTCTCTATGGTCTACTACACTAGGTTCTCACAGCCCTGTGTAAAGTCAGCAAGTATCACATCACATAACGGCAAAAGTAACCTCAAGAACTACTTATCTAGATTTCTACAGCATCTCAGCATGGAAGAACAATAGTCACACCATCCTACAAACTAGGCATGGAACTGGAAATAGCCTAACAGGAAAAACTAGACCAAATGGTCATAAACAGGAAAAACATGCATGGGCAAAACATCCAAAGCTCGGTAAATTATCCTATTCACAAACAATAACCTCTACTCAGACATATAAGCAAATCAGGCAAACAAAAAGGGAAAAACAGGAAACACGCAATACCCCGTTTAAGGGTATTGGTGTAATTTGCTCATAAATACTCATAGACTTTCTACAGAAAGTAAAAAACCATCTACCTTGATGTTAGGAGATCGATATAATTGAACCACGGGGCTTGAATTGCCTTAGAACATCAAATATCTACAAAAATTTCTAAAACGTTCAACCCATAATAACCTAGAAAAGAGAAGGAATTGGGAAACGATGCTCTAGGATAAGAGAGAACGCACTGATGCGATTCCAACACACTCACCAGTGTTAGAATTAGAGGATGGATGGAGGTTCGAGGGCTCGTTGAAGATCTGTGGCCGTTCGGGAGCTCTCGGTTGAACGATACCTAAAAGGAGATGTTTATAGCAATTAGACGCGACCTTGGTGCATTTAATGAAAAAAAGAAAGTACACGGTGTGTAATTTTGGAGTACATGGCGTGTACTCGACTTTTCCGTACTCCACTTTAGGCGGCCTCCATGTCACCCCTACATAGCCGTGTGTGTAGCCATGACACGGCCAGCACATGGCCTCCAATGGAATCGCAGTACACGGCATGTACTTAGAAAGTACACGTCATGTACTTTGAAAATTTCCAGATTTTTCCTCTTTCCTCAAAAACGACCAGAAAAGAAAAAACATACCTAAAAATAAGATCTGGGTTCTTACAGTTTAGCAAAGTGATAAGGGTTTTATTTCACAATCTCACCATTATTCAGGATTGTTTTTGTTTATGTCTCCCTTGGGAGAATTATTTGATATCTATATTATAAAATTAATCCATTTTCTTCTCCTATGATTATTCATTAACTTTTTCAAGTAATTGTACCATTTTATTCTCTTTTGTACTTAAAATTATTAAGAAATTGTTTTTAAGAAAATATCACTTTATTTCTCTCTTTTGTCAAAAATCATTTTTCTTCCAAAATCATGTTTTTTAAAAATGTTTTCAAAAATGTTTTATTATTATCCAAATGATTTACTAAAGATATTTTTACCCATGTTTTACTTTTTAAAAATGGTTTGAAAGGAATCTTCTTGTAGTTTTCTAAATGATGCACTTTTTTAACATTTTTATAATGTAAAAAGAATATTATTTTTAACTTATAAAACATGTATGGAATTACCTTATATCATGATAATAATTTCATTTAAGAATCATTTAAATTTTTACAATGTTGTTTTAAAATAAAAAAATCCTAATATTCTTGAAATTATTAGTTTTTAAATTTTATTTTCAAAGAAAAGGATTTTGAAAATATTTTATGAATTTTCTAGTTTTAAAATGAAATGTTTGATTTTCAATGAAAAGTTATTTTCTTCAAGAAATGTTCTAATTGATATATAAATATCATTTTCCATATAATAATACATTATTTTATGACACTCATTCTTTAATGGGGATATATTCCAATGATTTCATCCTTATTATTTCTTCAGATGGTTTGTGATCAGTTTGACTGGGGATATACTATGTTGATTCCATTAATTTTACTCTGGATAGTTTATGGTTATGTTTATTGATTAGGGAAATTATTTTCATTTTTTATTCTATTTTAAATATGAATATTTATATTTATTATATTTCAACCCTTTCATATTAGGAATTCATTGGAATTAGTAAGTGACAGGTGGGGCCTTTTATATCCCCTTAATGCATCGATAGGTATCATGAGACAAACTATATTGTGTTTTTTCTGAGGAATTACCCATTTATATAGATTTCTTGGCATATGGTATTAATGGTATTAGATGTCCTGGCATAAAGGATCAAAAATATATTTTAGATGTCTAGTATTATGAATTCCATCATTATAAATTTAGATATTGATATTCTATGGGATTATTCAATTAGTTAGAATATTTATGTTTAAGTTTTATTCTCATATGATGATTTATATTTCATTATTTTATCATAATTTATTCATGCCATATTATACTCAATTTATTGATAAAATAGCATGTGTTTAAGTTTTTTACTTTTATGTATTGATTATGCCATATTTATTCATAGATTCTTCTATATGATTACCCTTACTGTGAATCTAAGAAAACCTATTTCTTATGTTTTCTTTTCCTTAGTATAATAGGAAGTGTTTTGTGATTAATATATAGGGATACACTAAAGGTAATGATGGTGTTATCAAAAAAAATACTTAGTGTATTTTATGTCTTTATTTGTAATGAGAATCTCGAGTATATATCTAGTTTACCAAGACTATTAAACAATTATATCCTTTAGGATGTGATTCCTTGTGTATTATTCTAATTTAATAAAGAAGATACCAGCTTTAAGATACTAGGTTTGTGGTTTATACATAAATCATTTCTCATATTATTCATTAATGAAATATTACTTGTGACACACCTAATGTATCCAACTTTACTACTAGAATATTCCATCATAGGTTTCATCAATACATCAAAATAAATGACTCATAATAAACAATAATATTATTATTAAATTATAAGGACTAATACACACATTAATGGATAGGAATATTAAATGATACACATAAATTTTTATTTCCTAATGACAATTCTTATTCTCATAATCTCCTAAACTGAAAATTACCAAGGGTGTACACCATGATAAGGTGCCTTAGAGTCCTATGAGTCTCCAATAATGATAGAATATATCATTAATGTCCCTAAAATTATTTAATCTGGTTGTATGACAAATATTTAAATATATTTTCATGGCACTTCTTGGTTCTTATAATTTGAAGGAACTATTATGACCTTTCAATGCGACTACTTCACTTATGAAATTATCAAATACTATGTTATGAAGAAGAAAAAAAATGATGTGATAATTATTTTATTAATATTAAAAACTATGAATACTAGAAATCATTAAGTACAAAGAATATTTTTCTAGGGAACCAAATCCCAAACATACAATGAGATTCTCCTATGTGAATCGGCAACATGGATCTGGAAAATTCCAGACTTCACTAAAATAACTATCAAACCTATTTATCCAATATCCAGGACTTCTTAATCACATTAACACTTCTCAAAGATAATTTAAACTGGTCTCCTTCATCCACCAACACAATTCTTTGATTATTTTTAAGATTATCTCATCAATCATCATACTTTTAATCCACTTTATCCAAAATATGATCATGTGATATTTGAACTTCCATAGATGGAAGTTATGCAAATATTTCCTTTACAAATATAAATATATCTTATAATAATATTGTTGGATATTATATAAAATAAATCCAAACTTTTTTAACAACCTTTGATCTTCATTGTGTAATTCGCAACTTAGTGCACATATTTTCTTGGGAACATCACTTTAATCTTCAACAAATGATCTTGGGAACACCAAATAACTTCCAAGATATTATTATTTTTAAATTAATATTGTCATAAAGTTATGTACCACTTAATTAATTAATGAAAATAAATAAAACAAAAACATAAATTAGGATCAAAAATTCCTTTATAATGTGTGCTTTGACCTCCAGAACACAACAATGTGATATTTTCCTTGTTCAAGCATTTTTATCAACCAATAGGTTTTGTTTTTTTAAACTATAAAATGAATTATATTAGGGTATATTTACCACCAAAAATTTATTCATCCCAAATAACTCCCCATCACCTCATGTGGGACTCAAGACTTATGATCACTAATATATCCTAGGCTATCCATGGGAGGATTATTCAACCATTTCAAAAATAGATCCGGGAAATAATTACATTGTATCTAATAATCTCCCCCTTAGTGCATACCCTAATCGATATAAAACTATGAACTCATGCTCTGATACCACTGTTATAGTGTGCACCCTTCCCTCTAGCACTCATAAATGTAATTTTTTCCTTGTTCTAGAATTTTAATCAACAAATGGGTTTTGTTTTTCCCAGCTGGAAAAAATATCACATTAGGGGGAGATTTTCCACCACATATTTATATATCCCAAATACCCCCCCCCCACCTACCTTATATATTTCTCATGACTTTTGGGAACTAAAATATCTCAGGCATTCCATGGGAGTCTTATTCAACCATTTCACAAATAAATGTGGGAAAGTGTTACACAAGGTCTAATAGTTAGTTGGGTTGTAGATATTTAAGGGCTACACCATGATGGGAATTTATTTTTAAGTGTAATTTTTTAATTAATATTTGTATAGGATATAATCACACCATGTCCTAAATGAGTCATGGTCTGATGGGTGATGGGAAGATGGAATTTTGTAAAATTACTATATTGTATAAGAGTATACTATTATGTAATATTTTTTTTGATTTATTGAAATCAAATATAGGGGAGGTCATATAATAATAAAGGGGGACACACTATGACCATTTTTATTGTATTTGGGTTTTTCTCCTTTCTAAAATTCAATGAGGAATGAGGTCATTCTAGGAGGGTATGTTCCATGTCGTGATGTAGGTGTTGTGGGAGAGGTCACACCATAGAGAAGGTATACCACACCATAGTTAACTAGAGCTCAAGATCCTTCATTATTACAGGATGAGGTACACCATTATATGATCCAATAAGTCCATTTAATGTGGGGTTTTTACAATGGTACTTCATCATAACCAACTAGGTCATGTCACACGATGTCTCTACTAATTTTTTTATTTTGTGATTTTAACATTTTAACCAAAGAATATTTTAACATAATTTACTTTACTCCACACAAATCACATGACCTAAGAGCCCTATTCATACATGATTCACTTCCTCCTGACTTCCTTTTATATTATATTAAGTTTGAGTGTGAATACATTAAGTTAAACTATAGATATCTTGTGGATTTATTCTCTTTTCTTCCACTTTTCTCTTTTTCTTCCATGGTTCTCTTGCCTTGGTTCCTTATTTTAAAATTTTGAATGACTTATGTATATGAATTTTTTTTAAAGCAAAATATATTTATTTCAAGTATTGTGATTTTATTCTATTATCTTCTCCTGATCTATTTCATGAAGGTGGGTAGTTTTTAAAAAAATTAAGGTAGGTGTGCCTATATAATGGTTATTTCCTTTAACATGCCATGAGTGATTTATTTTTATTTAAACTCTCATATATCATGATTGAAACATATTTATAAGAATTTATTTATATTATTTCCTTGTATATATTCTTTTTGTGCTTGAAAAATGAGGGTTTCCCTTTTTTCATTTTAAAATGAGTTTTATGCACACAAAGTGTTTGATAAAATTATTTAAAGATAATTATAATTAAAAATGTAATTTTAAAGTATTTTTTGAATGAAAATTTATTTATGAAATTTTTCCCTTTATTTTTAATACTTTAACTTAAGATTAATATTGTTTGATTATTTTATTATAGATGTTTTATTTTTTATGAGACATGGATTGTATGTGTTTCCCAAGGAAAACCTTGGGTATTTTTTGGGGTATTTGGATGAGTGTTACACTAGTATAGATAATGATCTTACTAGTTCCCAATTTAGATTGTTCTTTTTATAGGGGTTAGCACTTGGTGATACTATGAGGGTAATTTATGGTTAGTTATCAGGATCCATAGGGTACTGGTGATCCTTCAATGAGGTCTATGTTACCCAATTTTTTATTGTTTTACTTCATACACAGGATAGATATTGTGATATGTATTATTGATACATATATTTATTCATGTTGATGCTTTATGTTCATTTGATATTGCTTCGATTTATATTGTACACTTTCCATATTATTTTTTATCATTAATTTTTTGTTTATCTTTATAAATATAAAGGGATTTGAGATGGGTTTCTAAAATGTTTTATGTGGATTAAAGAGGTATTTCATAAAGAAAATGTTTTCTAAAACTTTTTTCCAAACAAATAATAATTTTTTGTAATGTGAAGATATTATTTAGATTCATGGTGACATCCTACTTAGATTTTCATCATACCCTTCATATATTCACTGGGTGTATAAAGAATTAGTTTTTTCTGAATCTAGTAAAGGGAAAGGAGTCATGTCTTATAGTGGAACTCCTTGATGCCTCATCCTACTCCATGGATTATTGATCAATGGTTAATGTAAGTCATGGGGAGTTTATTTAGGTGGATCATTTTTGGAATCATTGAGTGGTGGTTTTAGAATATTGGATTATTGAACATTTTATCCTCTACTTTATTTAGAAAATTGTATATTGATGATGATGTAACTCACATTAATTTTGTTTATAAAGTGATTCTTGATGTTAAATTATTATTTCTATTGTGTTATAATATATTTGATTAGTTTATTCTTATTAAAAATAGTTATTTATGTGCATGGATATTCATGTTATGTATAGTTCATGTAGTATTTCTGGGAGGATTATATGTGGTGTTTTATGGTTGAAATCATTCCTAATAGTTGTATTTGATACTCATGGTGCTTTTCAGCAACCCATGGTGATCAAGAATGTGATAATGCCTCAGGTGATGAAGCAGGTTGACCCAATATGGTTTGTTTCAATATATTTGTAACAACTTTCCCCTTTATATTATGCACTCAATGATTTTATAATCATTTACACTAAGTTTACATGCTTCATTCTCATTGTGATAAATAATATTTACATCGAAATGTTAATCTTAAAAGAAATTCATTAATTACCATGATTCTATATTAACACCACTTTTTGAAAAATACTTTTTGAAACACTTTATTATAGATATAAACACTACGTAATGATTCAAGCATCACCTGTTACCAATAACATTAAGAAATTTGGAAACAAATATCTTTATCACCGTGTTTTATTTACATTGTTCTTGATAATTTAAATATAATGAACTCCCCCTAAATAATATTTCATTCACTCTCCCCTAAATCTTTCAAAAATAAACTTCTCGCTCTTTTTAAAAATGTGGGATGCCTCCCCCTTTGTCAACAAGAAAATATAACACTTAAATATCCTTCCTTAAAACAATACTTGGGTTAGATCTCCTTTTAACTTGGGTGATATCAACCCCTTTTTCAATGAACCCAAAGAGAACTTCCTTCAATGTTAATAGAATAGAAATAATATCATAATGAATCAAACCATGAGGGATAATATACCTTGAACTAAACCACATGATAATGATAACACTTATTGAGATAGTAAATAAAACTCTAATAGTGGAATAAAAAAACATCAGGGGAGTGAAGGTCACTTCTCCTAATATTTAATTGAATAAAAATAGTTGTGCTCTATGATCCAACTGATTCTTATCCAAACATTATTTAGAGATTACCTCCTTTATTATGTTTATAGTTTGGCTTAGTGTAGAAAAATACTCCAATATAAAAAAACTTTTCTCAAATTTCTCCTTAGATATTGATATTTCTTTTCTTTGAATGATGGATATGATTTTTTTTCAAATATTAATGACACTTGAGTAATCATACTTGATTTTAATAATAATTTTAAAATCATCCCCAATATCATAAATGCATTTCTTTATCCACAAAAGGTGCATACAATCTTTTATTTCTACTATGTATTCCTCTTTGGTAGTGATTAATGAGATAAAATATTATTTATTTATTAGTAAATAAATAAAATATATATATATATAATATAAAATGCATTACTTGGTGGTGATTTCAATCATCTCTTGAGCTAGCCCAGTACACATTCATAAATCCTAATAACTTCTATTACGATGTTCCATTTTATAATAAACCTAGATCCACTATGCCATCGACATTCCATTGTATTGTTTTCATATATGGAAACATTCATTTATTGGTATTTCTTTGGTTTTGTGTAGATTGGTAGGAGGTAAAAATAACATTGGTTCTTTTCACTATTAAGTACAATACACTTATGATGATTTACCTATATTCTATCACATTAACCAATTTTACATTGGTATATTTTAGAAACATCATCTAGTAACAACCAATGTTTTCATAGTGTTAGAATACTTCATTCCAAAAGAAATTATTAACTTTTTTGTAATATTTAAATTAAGAAATAAAAGTTCCTTTCCTTTAATCACCTTTTAGAGTCCCGATGTGATCAATGTAGACATGCAAGGTTCAGAAACACGTGTATTTTTAATAGGTTCATCCCCTCCCTGGAAACTTACTTCCTACTTTAATTTGGGTGTACAAGTCAAAAATTATACAATATAATTTTATCATTAATAGAAGTAGAGTTTCATTGGGTATCATCTTGAAACCATTTAAAGACCCAGACTCCAGTATCTCGGAGCTTATGTCTTAATTTATTACATTGGAATAAGATAAAATAAATTGCATCCCAATGGACTAAATAGTTTATTATTCTTAGTCAACTAGATATATAATTTAAATTCATATTACATTTAAAACATAAAATATACAGATTATTTTCTTTGAAAAAAACATTACTTCCCTTAGCATAACCCTACATATCAATCATAAAACACTACCTGGTATCTTGGGGAAAAGTAAAAGATAATAAAGGGGTGAGTTAAAATGATCAGTAAGGGTTAAGTGTAGTGAAATCTATCATGAATCAAAAGTAATAATCAACATGGCAAGGTAAATAATTGAACACAGATTCCATTTAATCAATAACTTAATCATAATATGGTAAAAATAAATAATGATAAAATAATTCCATATAAATAATTACATGAGTATGAAACTTAATCATGGATTTTATAACTAATTTAATAATCACATGGAATATAAATAACTAAATTCATAATGATAGAATTCATAATGTAGGACATCTACAACTTATTATCAAGGCTTCATGCCGAGAATATAATAAATAGGTAAGGCCTTGTCCAGAACCCAAATCTAGTTTGTCTCATGAGACATACCAATGCATCAAGGGGATATAATGATCTGCACACATCACTTACTAAGTATAATCCATTCCTAATACAAATAAATAATAAAACAGAATCAAAATTCCTTAAAAATTTAATAATTGTTTGTGTTGGAAGAACTAGTCATACAGATTATAAATACTTTCCCCAATCAAACTGACCATAAACCATCCAAATAAATATAATGAATGCTAACATTATAGTAAATAATCAATATAAGATTCAATAAATTATTTTTATATTGATGAAAAAACTTTAAAAATATCTATAGAAAAACTTTGATGAAAATAACCTTTTCACTTTGAAATCACTTGTTTGTATAAAAAAAGGACACATATAAAATAAAAAAAAATATTTGAAAAGAAACATGTAAAATTGTAAAGTAAGCTTCAAATAATTGATATGACATGATGGTGGGAAATTTCATTCATGCCTTATAAGTTTTAAAAAACATTCTTTTCACATTTTCATATGAAAATTCATAAAGTACCTTGTTCAGAAAATGACAAAAATATTCTTTTTAAAAAAATTTGTAAAAAGTATAAAAAAAAAGGGATAAAAATGAGTTTAAACGATCATTTTATAATAGTAAAATTATTTTTGAAAAAAAATTTCGAAAACATGGAAATAGAAGATAAATATTCTCTAATGGAGGCATAAACATAAACAATCCAAAATAAAAATGAGATTGTGAATTAACCCTTACTACTTGGGTATGTTTTGAATCATAATCCCCATGAAAGAAATAACTTTAAATGAAACTTTAGATACTATGAATACAAATAGATTCATGATTTAATATATCAAAGGGATAGTATATGTACTACAAAAAATAAGTTGTGAATATGGAATATGTCTCATGGAAGTAGAGTGAGATGAGAAACCCTCACCTCTGGTTTTAATTCCATAAAACGTGTTAAAAACTCTTGTATAATTTTTTTAAACGTGTTATTAATTTATAATATAACCATATTAATATTTATAATATCTTATATGGTCCTTTTTATCATCTTACCACCCTTTCATTAGTAATATTTTATTATTTTCGTTATTTCAGGTATTAATTGCCTTGTTTTCTCATGTTTGTTTTGTCTTGAAAGTCCTGGTTATATTGTATAAGATATATATGAAACATACAAAAAAATGTTATTAATGTTATAAATATAATATTTAATCATTAAATACATTTTTATAATCATTCTTGAATTTTTAACATAGAAAATTAATAGCATCGCTTTGTGGAGATGGTAGGCCATAAGTATGCACGAGCTATGATATCATTTCTAAATCATTGAAAGGGTAAGGAAGTGGATGTTATATTAATTTTACAAAATAAATATATCTTCATTATTATAATATATATCTATTATTTTTATAATTATAACCATACAAGTAAATTTGATATGAAAAAAAATTGCACCCTTGTGCAGAGACAGTAAGTTGTACGTACACACATGCGGTGCTTTCATTTTTCATAGGATCGATAAAACGTATAATATGGTTTTTTAATAAGAATAATAACATGACATTATATATATATGATACTGGATTTTTTATTTTATTGTGGATACAACACATGAATATGAATCAAAAGAAGAAATAAACTTGAAAGAGTTGGTAAAGATGATTATCTCTTCTTCAGTGAATTTCCTTTAGATCTCTTCTTAGGGACATAGGGTTAGTCTTTTGAGAAGACAATAACCTCCATAAATTGTATAATAAAGTTTGGAAGATAAATTTTTAGGGTTTGGTTTATCTATATGTCTTAATGTGATGTAAATAAGTGAAGGAAGGGGTTCCCTTTTATAATTGAAGTGAGGGGCACTTTTGAAAACTCTCCAAATATTAAATTAATATAAGTTAATTTTCAATTATAAATGGCTCCAAAGTGATTTATTTCAAATATAAGACAAGTATGGGTCTAAATAATCTCATAAAATAATTTTTCTATAATTTTAGGTCACTTTATTACCCTTATCATTTAGTTTTAACCCTTATTTAACCTCTTTAACTCTTATTGTTGCAACATAGATTTTACTCTTTAATGGTTAATATTGTAACTATAAATTTCGAAAGACAAATAAATGGATAATGGTTGATATTTTCAACCATATAATAATCACTTGGACAAATTTAATGTTTTTAGGAATTTTCTATCATTTAATAAAATATTATTTATTTTAAAATATCATTAATGTCAATTTTAGTACTATTCATTACTTTGACTTTTAAAAATATATATACAACAAGATAAATTCAAAAAAAATGTTTTAATACATCCCTAATATATCAAGGTAATATATAAAGTTTTTTTATGACATTAATTATCTCAAATTATATTTATTTTAATATTTTTAATATCATTTATTTTATTTTTTTCATTAATTAAATAATTACTAAATCACTATTGTTTAAGAAATTAAGTTAATTATTTATTCATTAAAAATTAAAAGTAAATTAGCCTAATAAATATAATTCCTTTATATTTAAAAATAATATTTATATTAGAAGATATCTTGTCACACCCGGACTTCTATAATAATTATTATTTTATAATTTCATCTGACATTAAAACATTTTGTTGAGGTGCAGGCTGAGCCTGATTGAATTTATGTGTTTTTGCTGATAAATGGGAATTTTTGTCTTAACAGCCTCTGGTGCACGGTTAGGGGATGGTAAAAGATCTGTCCATTCACTAAATCATTGTGTGCCTGCCCAGTGCATGGTTAACTAATTAATTAATAAAATGAGCAATAAAGTAAACACAAAATAAAATTAAAAAAAAATTGATTTAAGAGTTGTCTTAATAATATTATTATTGTTATTAATATTATTATTATAATTATTATTATAATTATTATTTTAATAAATTTATAAATATTATTAAGTTCTTCTTATTATTATAAAATTATTCAAATCATTATTATTATTATTATTACTAATTTTGGTTATTATTTTTGAGTTGGGTTAGTTTTTTTAGGGTTTTTATTTCCTTTTCTTTTATTTTTTTTTTCTTTTTACTTTTTTTCCTTTCCTCTCTCCCTCCCCCCTCTTTCTACGTCACTTGTATCATTTCCACCACTTGTGGGTGCGCCCTGCCCTAGCGTATCCCTCTCCTCCCCTTGGATCCTCAACCTTCTAGTGACCCTCAAACCGGTCAACATACTCCCTCTAGGCAAACAGCATGCATGCCACCCCTGATGCCCTCACGCTGCCCACTTTTTCCCGACACAGTTCACCTTTGATGACCCCCCTTAGCATGCTATTTTCCTCTGGCAACCCCCTCTCCCTTCGCCGCAGGTGCAAACCATCCTAAGTAAGCTTCTCTCCTCTTTTGCTAGGGTATTGTCTTTTCCATGCTAGTTTTCCATTTGGTTTAGGGTCTGATCATAATTTTTTTGTTTGAATTCTTGAATTAGGGTTCATTTTAGTTTTTTGGTGTTGCGGTTGGGCTGTGACTGAAGTTTCGCACCGAGTTTTGGAGTTTTCTACACCCAAGGTAGGTGGTTCCATGCCACATCATTATTTTTTTAATTTAATATGTTTATTTGATTATATAAATATGTTCTATGATATGTTTGTGTGGTGTGAAATATATTTTTGGAGTGTTTTTTCATGTGTTCAAGTGGAAAGGGGGATTGTTTGATCTGTTATCCTTATTTCACACCTTTAAATTTGAACTGAAAATTGTATGATTAATGGAAAACATGTTTTAGTGTGGCTATGTTGTGCGTTTGGTTTTAAAATGAAATTTTTGGATGAAATTGAGGGTGTTATTGGTTCAAACCCTTGAGGTTTTATTTAGAAATTTTTTATAAATGGTTTAAGTGATTTATTAAATTATACATGTGATGTGAATCGAGTTTTAAAAATGTTTTAGCATGCATATAATTTAAAAAAAAGATTTTTAGTGTTCTTTTGGGTGATAATTCATGTGGTGTTTTCTTGAAAATGTTTTATTAAATTATTTAAGTGATGTGAATCATGAAATAGAGTGGTTTTGGGTGATGCGTGGGTATTTTCCGCTGTGTTTTGATTTGTTAGTAGTTTTTTTAAGAGTGTGTGGGTCCCGTTAAGGTGGTTTCGAGCTACAGGTATCAAGAACACCTATATGTACATGCATAGGTAAGACATATATATATATATATATATATATATATATTCCCTCCTTGTACATATTCTCTCATGGAGTGAAGAATATGTGAAATATATCTAGGGGTATTTATATATATATATATATATGTATGTATAAATGCATGTGTGTGTAAGTGAGAAGGGTCGGTTCAGGGGGTCGTTGTCAAGAAGCGACATTTTTGAGGTAGGATCCCTATGCCTAGCCCTTTAATTTTAAATCTATGATTTATTGATTGTTTTAAAACTATGTTTTATATTTATATAGTATTTTCATACTATGTGGTCTGGCTGCGATTGTTAAAAACAATTATTTATTTATTTGGCATAATTTATCTAAGCTCTAGTGAAAGTTTTTTATATTGAAACATGTTTTTCTTTACTTTGTTGGAAATAGTGGTGTATTTATAATTCTCAATTGATCTTTAATATTAAATCTTTAAAATTGGATTCCTTGATGGTTTTAGTGTGTAATGAGTATTCCTAATGGGTTGCTTAGATTTCAACTTGTTTTCTATCCTACTTTTAAATGTGTGGTGCCTTGGTTTCGAAAGTGTACTTTTAAATGATTTTTGGAACTTAAAGGTGTTGAGAAATAGTGTTTTATAAAATGTTAAAATTTCTTGGAAATTAACGAGGCCCATTTTTTCACTTTGAGAATGGTTTTTGAAAGTGGAAAACCCCTCTTGAGGCATTTCCCCTAGTCGTAGAAATGTGATGTAAGTGTTAATATGTGATTTGTGATATGTTCCTAGTGTTGAGTCTTTTGCATTGTGTGACATGAAAGTTGGGGAAAGTGCTTAATGAGGGAGAACTATGGTGATAGGTTGAATAGGTTTTGGATAAAGAAAGTGTTATGTTCATTTATGTTCACTTGATAAAACCTCACCACCATTTGAAATAGAGCACATGGGTAACCCCAGGTACCTAGGTGGGTAGACTAGGACTAGTACGCTAGATGATTCGGAAGTGGTTCTTCTTGGTTTTGTCTAAAAGGATTGAGGATTAAAACACTAACTAAACATTATATTGATTTGAGACCACTAGGTTATGTGTGTGTTCCCTACTAGTGGATTGTGCATGAGAATGCAGTTATTCGTGGTTTTTATACCATATTTACACTGAGGTATGAGGTTTTAGTTTCTTATTCGTGTTAGATACCTACAGGGATTGACCATGGTGCTCTCTTATGACATGGTGTTTGTGAAATGATTTCCATTTTAGTTACTTTAATCTGGTTTCCTTCTTTGTAAAATCGATGTTTTAAAATTAAACTGTTTTCCTCTTGTTTTGGAATGTTAATGCATACTTGGAAACTATATTAAAAATATAGTGTAATATAAACATTTTCCATAGAAAAATGTAAAATTGTGACATGAATTTGAAAATAATTAAAATTATTACTTTATTATGTCTTATTTTCAATCTATCAAGATTGGATTTCTTTTTTAAAAGGCAAGGGAATAGGGCTTTGTTGTACTTTGGCATTCCTACTAATTATCTTGATGTTCACGCTTACTTTATATTTTCAGTTTTAGGTTCTAGTTTTGGATCACTCTTTCAACTAGTGTGAATCTGTATTTGATGGTGACCCATGAGGTCATTTGGAGGCATATCTAGCCACCTAGTTATATTTATTTTTCTACTGCTCACGTTGGTTTTTTTTCAATTTATGTTTATTTATTTATCTTTTCTTAATCGGGTAAATCATTCCCATTTTAAAATTTTGATACCCAAGCACTTATTTCTAGCTCATGGGGATTTATAATACCCCTTGGGACTTACCATAGACCAATTAGGGTGCTGGGTTGGATGGAGACCCATCTTGGTTTATGAGAAAATAGTATCAGAGAAGGTTATGCTCTTTTGGATCTTGGTCCTTGGGGAAGAGTCTAAGTAGATCAGAGCTAGTATTGTCAGGACATGACATTCCGATTAAGAGTAGGGTGCCTAGCCTGCACACCTTGTGACAAGACTCAAGTTACTAGGGGAAGTTGGATTTTATTCGAGTCTTTTGGTCTTTGTGGTTTTTTGTTGTTTGGGAAAAGAAAAGTGGGTTGGATTTCCAGTCTCAGTGAGCTCGTAGGGCCTAAAAAGCCATGTGGAGCTGGGGACATTATCCTAAAACACTGTCCATGATGGTGGTGTAACCATCATATGGTTTCCAACAATTTATTCAAGTCACCCATCATAACTAATTTCCTCTTACATCATCTTGTGTCTTCTTTTTTCCCAGGAATGTTATTATGGGGATGTATTGAGTTCGAAAAACCCTTTGTTTGAATGATGTTTTCAGATTCTGTATCGTTGATAAGTTGGTTTGAAATAATGGTTTGTGGTCTCTTTAGAGAATTTTTTTGATAAGCCTTTGTGGTGTCTCCCCTCATGTGTTGGGTTTTGGTTTGTGGCATGTTTTGGACAACATACCTATTTGATTGGGTACTTGGACTTTTTCTTCACTAGATAGTGTACGCCCTCATAAATAGTTAATGCACGAATGAAGTATGGCAGCAGGTAATTCACCATTGGTAGTTCCTCCAGTTTATCAAAGTGAGAACTTTTTTCTTGAGTTTAGGGTTGAGTCTACTTCTATTCTTTTTCGGATAAGAAAATACTCTCATAGTGGGGAAACAAATGCTAGAGGAGTTGAAGTACATTTTTGTTTCCTTGAGTCATGTGGTGACTAAAGGTGGATTTCAACATTTTTAAGTCTGTAGGTCCTGTTTGGAAGCGGTAAAATAAATTCCAGTGGGGAAAAGTGGAAGTAGTTTTAATTTTTTGGTTATGGATTCTTGTACCAATCATATGTTGTTAGGGACTCAGGTAAAAGTCCCTCTCTTTGTAATGTCTCTATCAGTTTCAAGGATCATGTTCAGTAACCCTTTGAAGCTTTACTACAAGGGGAAGGTTGTAAAATCTTCCAAGAATCCTTGTTTTAACAAGAAAGATTTTTTCCTTTGGGAATCTCTGAATTTTCCTGTTCTGAGTGAAGGTGCCCTTAGTGTGTTCTTTATTCTATTGTTTCTTGTTTGGAGTAAAAGATATAGTGCATATAAATCTTATAAACCCCTATTTTGGTGAAATTTCCATTTGGAAGCAAGTGGATGTTGGAGTGTGTTGCATCTATTGGTGTTGTCTAGATTGTGGTGTGGTTGCTAGTGGAACTAATAGGAGGAAATTAATTTAGAGATTTTAGTTTTTGGATATGAGATAGGAGATGCTTCAATCATCAGATCTCCAATCATAAGTCTTATAGTGAATATAGCATGTGGTCAGAAGAACCCCAATGGTGTGGAAGGTTTGGATCTGAGATCTGTTCTCAGTGTGGGAGATAGAGATATTTTAAGCCTCTAGTGTGGTTGTTTTGTTTTAATTGTTCTTGTTTGATGGAAGGAGGTGGGAGGACCTAGTTTCAATGTTATGAACTATTTGGGTGTAATATTTTCTCATTGGTTATAACAAGGTATAGTCTTTTTGTTTTCTTAGAATCCTAGTGGTTGTGTTCCACCAATTGTGGGTCTTCTTTTAATGGCCCCTACGTAGACCATGATTATAAATCAAGAGTAGTTATATTTGTGTTCTTTCAGAAGAAATAAACTATTGGGATGTGTCATTAGTGGTATTTTTGGTCCATTGTATGGTCCTCTTCCCTCCCCTCCCCTTGTAGTAGGGGTTCTTGGTCTGTGCACATAAGTAATCGAGTTCTAATAATCTTTCCAGTTTTTATGGTGGGGAGAGCCATCATGATTCTCACTGAAATTCCTCTAGAGTGAATTGGTGTTAGATGAATTATTATGGTTGGGATTATATTTGTTCCTCCCCATGTTAATTTACTATTTCTATCTTGGGTGTAGGCTATTTCGTATGATGGGGTGTCCGTTCGGGCCTCCCCGTGTCAGCAATTAGGATTTTTTGTTCATTTCATGTGGACTGCATGAGCTCTTGGAAATGTTTAAAGTGTTTATCTCAGGGTGTTGTATTGTGTATGGTGAGGGTATCCTTTCATTTTATTGATCAACTATAGTCACTTTCATTTTTGGGGGTGGGTGACACTTAGTGGGGATTTCATTTTGGGTCTCTGAGTTTAATTGGTAGGTCCTTTTCTTGATGGTAGTGTTCTTGTCATCTTTTATTTTATTTTTCGGTCATGAATCTCCTTGTTTTGTAATGGAGTACCAATTATTTATTTAAAATAAACCTTGGTATGGCTTTCTGGGGGCGAAAAGCGTTATGGTGGGGAGAATTTTCACAGCTGGACTTCTATAATAATACTTATTTTATAATTTTATCTGACATTAAAACATTTTGTCGAGGTGTGGGCCAAGACCAATTGAATTTCTATGTTTTTTATAATAAATTAGTATTTTTGGCTTAACATCCTCTAGCACATGGGTAGGGTATGTTCAAAGTTGTGTGGCTTCCCTAAATCACTATGCGTCCCACCCAGTGCACAATTAACTAATTAATTAACAAAATGATCAATAAAGTAAAATCAAAATAAAATGATTTAATATTTGTTTTAATAATAATAATAATAATAATATTATTATTATTATTATTATTATTATTATTATTATTTTAGTTAAGTTAATAATATTATTAATTTATGTTTATTATTATAAAATTATTCACATCATCATCATCATTATTATTATTATTACTAATTTAATTTATTATTATTGAGTTATGTTAGGTTTTTTTAGGGTTTTTATTTCCTTTTATTTTATTTTATTTTTCTTTTTTTTCCTTTCCTCTCCCCCCCCCCCTCTTGTTACATCATGTTTCTCCTCTCTCCACTTGCTAGTGCACGCTGCCCTAGCGCAGCCCTCTCCTCCCCTTGGTCTCTCAACCTTCCGGCGACCCTCACACTAGCACCCCATCTCTCTGACGACCTCGCACTGACAGATGCACTCAATCCTGACAAACATCCTGCGTGTCACCCATACTTCCCTCATGATGCCCTATTTTTTCCAAGTTAGCTCAGCTCTGTCGACCCCCTTTAGCATGCAATTTCCCTCTGCCAAACCCCTCTCCCTTCACCGCTAGTGCAAACCACCTTAGGTAAGCTCCCTTACTCTTTCGCTAGGGTTTTGGATTTTACGTGCTAGGTTTATGTTTGGTTTAGGGTTTGATATTAATTTTTTTGGTTTTAATTCTTGAATTAGGGTTTGTTTTAGTTTGTTGGTAGTGCAGTTGGTGTGCGAATGAAGTTTCACATCAAGTTTTGGAGTTTTCTTCACCCAAGGTTGGTGGTTTAATTCCCTAGCATTATTTTTTTAATTTAATATGTTTATTTGATTTTATAAATATGTTATATGATCTATTTGTGTGGTTAAAAATATATTTTTGGAGTGTTTTGGCATGCCTTTAAGTGGAAAAATGGATTGTTTGATGTGTTATCCTTATTGCGCACCTTTAAAGTTGAAATGCAAATTGTCTGATTAATGGAAAACATGTTTTAGTGTAGATTTTATGTGCATTTGGTTTTAAAATGACATTTATACATGATATTTAGGGTATTATTGGTGAAAACCCTTGAGGTGTTATTTATAAATGTTTTATAAATGGTTTAAATGGTTTATTAAATGACGCATGTGATGCGAATCAAGTTTTAAAAGGGTTTTAACGTGTGTATAATTTTAAAAGATCATTTTGAGTGTGATTTTGGGTGTAACGTCATGTGGTGTTTTCTTGAAAATCTAAAATTAAATTATTTAAGTGATGTGAATCATGAAATGGAGTGGTTTTCGGTGATTCAAAGGTCTTTTTCGCTGTTTTTTGAGTTTTTGGTAAAACAAATTGCAGAGTGTGTGGGTCCTATTGATGTGGTTTCGAGCTACGGGTTTCAATAATACATATATGAACATTCATAGGTAAGTAATATATATATATATATATATATTCCCTCTTTTACATATTCCCTCATGGTGTAAGGAATATGTGCAATGTAGCTAGGGGTATTTATGTGTGTGTGTGTGTGTAAATGCATGTGTGTGTAAGTGTGAAGGGTTGGTTTAGGTGGTCATCATCAAGGAGCGGCATGTTTGAGGTAGGATCCCTATGCCTAGCCCTTTAATTTTAAATCTATGATTTCTTGATATTTTTTAAAACTATATTTTATATTTATATAGTATTTTCAAACTATGTGGTCTAGCTGCGATTGTTAGAAACAATTATTTATTTGTTTTACATAATTTATCTAAGCTCCAGCACAAGTTTTTCATATTGAAACATGTTTTTTACTTTGTTGTAAATAGTGGTGTATTTCTACTACTCAATCAATCTTTAATGTTAAATATTTAAAAGTGTCCCCCATGATGGTTTTAGTGTGTAATGAGTATTCCCAATGGTTTGCTTAGATTTAAACTTGTTTTCGAGCCTACTTTTAAATGTGTGGTGCCTTGTTTGTGCTACTATGATTTTAAATGATTTTTAGAACTTAAAGGTGTTGAGAAACAGTGTTTTATAAAATTTTATAATTCCTTGTAAAAAAATGAGGCTTTTTTGGAACTTTGAGAATGGTTTTTGAAAGTAGAAACCCCCTCTTGAGGCATTCCCCCTAGTTGGAGAAATGTGATGCAAGTGTTAACATATGATTTTTAATATATGCCTAGTGTTGAGGCTTATGCATTGTGTGATATGAAAGTGGGGAAAAGCTCTTAAGGAGGGAGAACAGTGGTGAGAGGTTGAATGGGTTTTGGATAAATAAATTTTTATGTTCATTTATGTTCACTTTATAAAACCTAACCACCATTTGAAATAGAGCACATGGGAACCCCGGGTACCTAGGTGGGTAGACTAGGACAAGTATTCTAGATGTTTCGGAAGTGGTTCCTCTCATTTTTGTCTAGAAGGATTGATGATTACAACACTAACTAAGCATTATGATGATTGGAGGCCACTAGGTTATGGGAGTGTTCCCTACTAGTGGATCATGCATGAGAACACGGTTGTTTGTAGTTTCTATACCACATTTACACTGAGGTATGAGATTTTAGTGTCCCATTTGTGCTATCTACATATATGGATTGACCGTAGGGATATCTTATGACATGGTTTTTTTGAAATGATTTCCATATTAGTTACTTTAAGCTAGTTTCCTTCTTTATAAAATCCATGTTTTTAATTTAAACGATTTTCCTCTTGTTTTGGAATGTTAATGCATGCTTGGATTCTATTTTGAAAATATAGTGGAATAGAAACTCTTTCCTAAAAAAAGAAAAACTTGTGAAGTGAATTTAAAAAAAATGAAAAGTATTACATAATTATGTATTATTTTTAAACAAGCATGATTGGATTTCTTTTTTTAAAGGCAAGGTCATAAGGTTTTGTTGTACTTTGGCATTCCTACTGAGCATATTAATGCCCATGCCTACTTTATCTTTTCAGTTTTAAGTTCTAGTTTGTGAACAATCTTGTATCATGTGTGTTTATGTATTTTATAGTGACCCATGAGATCATTTTGAGGTATATCTATCCACCTAGTTCTATTTACTTTTTCACTGCTAGTGTTTGTTTTTTTTATTTCAATTTATATTTATTCATTTTTCTTTTCTTTATCGGGTAAATCATTACCATGTTGAAATTTTGATACCTGGGTGCTTGTTGTCAGCTCATGGGGATCAAGAATTCCCCTCAGGCCATGCTGTAGACCGGGTTGGGCACCTAGTCGGATGGTTACCCATCTTGGTTCATGAAAAATTGGTATCAGAGAAGGCCATGTTATTTTGGGTCATGGTCCTTAGGGAAGAGTCTGAGTAGACCAGATCTAGGATTTTCAGGACATGACATTCCAATTACGAGTAGGGTGTCTATCCAACATACCTCATGATGGGACTCAAGTTACCAGGGGAAGTTAGGTTTTATCTAAGTCCTTTGGTCTTTTTGTTTGTTCATTGTTTGGTAAATGAAAATAGGGTTGGATCACTAGTCTCAGTGATCTCACAGGGCCTAAAAATCCATGTGGAGCTGGGGATGTTGTCCTAAAACACTCTTCGTGATGGTGGCGTGACCAGTGTATGGATGCCAACCATATGTCTGAGTCACCTGTCGGCACTAATTTCCTCTTTAATCATCCTATGTCTTCTTCTATTCCCAGGAATGTTGATGTGGGGTGTATTGAGTTTGAAAAACCCATTGTTTGAATGATGTTTTCTATTTTTGTATCGTCAATAAGTTGGTTTGAAATAATGGTTTTTGGTATCTTTCGATAATTGTTTCGAGAAGCCTTTGTGGTGGATCCCCTTATGTGTTAGTTTTTGGAATATGGCATGTTTTGGACAAAATACTTGTTTGATTGGGTCCTTATAATTTTTCCTTGCTGGCTAGTGTATGCCCTCATAAAGAGTTAATGCATGACTGAAGTGTGGACATGGGTAATTCTCCATTGGAAGTTCCTCCAATTGATCAAATTGATAACTTTCTTCTTGAGTTTAGGGTTGAGTCTACTCTTCTTTTTCGGATAAGTGAATCCTCTCACAGCGGGGAAGCGGATGCGAGAGGAGTTTAAGGAAATTTTGATTTCCTTGAGTCGTGTGGTGGCCAAAGGTGGAGTTTGAAATTATTAAGTCTGTAGGTCCTATCTGTAAGTGGGGAAAGAAATTCCAGTGGGGAAAAGTGGAAGCAGTACAGAGTTGTTGGTTATGGCCGCTTGTAGTAATTGTATGTTGTTAGGGACTCAGGTTAAGGTCCCTCTCTTTGTAATGTCTCTGTCAGTTTCAAGGGTCATGTTCGGTGACCCTTTTCAACTCGACTGTAAAGTTGAAGGTTGTGAAATCTTTCAAGAATATCTATTTTAACAATAAGGGTGTTTTCCTTCAGGAAACTCTGAATTTCCCTATTTGGAGTAAAGATGCCCTCTTTGTGTTCTATCTTCTACTATTTCTTGTTCAAATTGAAAGGGATGGTGTATATGAATCTTTTAAGCCCCTATTTTGGTCAAATTTACATGTGTAAGAAAGTGGATGTTGGAGTGTGTTACATCTATTGGTGTCGCCTAGATCGTGGTATGGTTACTTGTGGAACCAGTAGGAGGAACTTCATTCAGAGGTTTTAATGCCTGACTGTGAGGAAGGATATGATTAAATCATCATAGCTCCATCCATAGGTCTTAGACTAAATCTAGTGTGTAGTCATGATAACCCCGATGGTGTGAAAGGTTTGGATTTGAGATCTATTCTTGGTGTGGGAGATGGAGATAGTTTAATCCTCTAGAGTAGTTGTTTTGTTTTAATTGTTCCTATTCAGTGGAAGGAGGTGGGAGGACCTCATTTCCATGTTATTACCCATTTGGGGGTAATATTTACTCATTGTTTATAACAAGGTATAGTCATATTGTTTTATTAGAATCTTGGTGGTTGTGTTCCACCAAATGTGGGTCTTATTTTAATGGCCCCTATGTGGCATGTGTTTATAAATCGAGATTAGTTGGATTTGTGTTATTTGAGGGTAAATAAACCATTGGGATGTGTCGGTGGTGGTCTTGTTGGTCCATTAGATGGTCCCCTTCCCTCCCCGCCCCTTATGGTGGGGGTTCTTGGTTCGTGTGGAGAAGTACTCAAGTTTGAATAATCGGGATAGTTTTTATGGTGGGGAGACCCATCATGAGTCTTGCTAAAATTCCTCTGGAGTGAATTGGTGTTAGACAAATTCTTATGGTGGGGATTAAATTCGTTCCTCCCCATGTTAGTTTACTAGTTCTGCCTTGGGTGTAGGTTGTTTCTTATGGTGGGGAGTCTATTCGGGCCCCCCCATATCAACAATTAGGATTTGTTGTTTGTTTCAGGTGGACTGCATGAGCTCCTGGGAATGTTTAAAGTGTTTGTCTCAGGGTGATGGATTGTGTATGGTGAGAGGATCATTTCCTTTGATTGTTCAATTGAAGGTTCTTTCACTTTTGGGGGTGGGTTACACTTAGCAGGGATTTCATTTTGGGTCTCTGGGTTCAATTGGTAGGTCCTTTTCTTGCTGGTAGTGTTCTTTTCATATTTTCATTTGTTGTTCAGTTCGGAATCTCCTTATTTTGTAATGGAGTACCATTTATTTCTTTAGAATCAACCTTGGGATAGCTTTTGGGGGGGTGGAAAGCATTATATTGGGAAGAATTGTCACACCCGGACTTCTGTAATAATTCTTATTTTATATTTTTATCTATCATTAAAACATTTTTCAAGATTTGGGACGAGCCCAATTGAATTTCTATTTTTTTCATGATAAAAGAGAATTTTTGGATTAATAGCCTCTGGCGCATGGGCAGAGGATAGTCAAAGATGTGTGGCTTCATCAAATCATTGTGCAGTCTGTCTGGTGCATGGTTAACTAATTAATTAAAAAAATGAGCAATAAAGTAAACACAAAAAAAAAAGAGAAAAATAAAATGATTTAAGATTTGTTTTAATAATAATAATAATAATAATAATAATAAGATTATTATTATTATTATTATTATTATTATTATTATTATTATTATTATTATTATTATTATTATTATTATTATTATTATTATTTTGATTAAGTTACTAATATTATTAAGTTATTTTTATTATTATAAAATTATTCACACCATTATTAATATTATTATTACTTTTATTTATTATTTTAGAGTTGGGTTACATTTTTTTAGGGTTTTTATTTCCTTTTCTTTTCTTTTCTTTCATTTTTATTTTTTTCCTTTCCTCTCTTCCTCCCCCCTCCTGATGCATCACATTTATCATCTCCCCCACTTTTTGGTGTGTGATGCCCTAGCACAAACCACTCATCCCCTTGGTTGCTCCACCTTCCAATGACCCTTGCACTGGTGCCCCATCTCTCTGGTGACCTCACACCGGCCAACGCACTCCCTCCCGGAGAATAGCCCGCGTGCCTCCCCTACTGCCCTCATGCTACCCTCTTTTTCCCAGTGCATGTAACACCCCAGGTAAATAAAGAATATGACATTTTCATATTTATCCATATTTGTGAATAAAATATTAATATTACTTTAAAGGGGACGCTATGCTCGATGGCGTACCCAACACGCAACAACGAGTTTCTTGGGAATCTTACGTTGCACTCTAATAATAAAATAATATTATTTTAAATGGTAGTTAACATGTAGCCGTTGTATTGGCGGGAATGGATAGAAATAACTAAAATATGATTATATATGTTTTTAAATATTTTTACATTTATCCAATAAAAGATAAAGGCATAAAATATGGAAATAATTCAATTTTAGGCGTATATGCCCTAGTTTTCACTAAAGGTTCACTTATCGCGTTTTGATGGAGAACCGTCATTAAATATAGTTTTGTTCACTCTTATACATCCTTTTTGACCAAATAAAACTCTTCTTAAGAATTGGGACATCAAAATTTACTTTGTGTAAATTTTTGGTATCTTTCTGATAAAATTCATTTTTTAATGAATAGTGTAAAATGTTGTATTTTAATTCAAAACCTCTTTCTAATCTAATTTATTTATATGATTATATTATATTTTTAATTGGTTTTAAATTAAAATTAGAATATATTTTTACCATTAAATCCAATAGTGGTCGTTGGAATTAATTTCACTTTGAAATCAGACTTAAACTAGTGTCAATCTTTTGATACTTATTGTTTCATAAAAACACACTATTTGCTCTGACAGCGGGAATTAATTATTAAATTAATTAATGTGACTTATATGTTTTGAATTTTGTAAAATAGACTTCATTTTTGAATCCGGGATATCAAATATAGCTTAGGGTGAATTTTTGGTATTTTTCTGAGAAACTTCAATTTTTGATGAATAGTGAAACCACTAAGTGGTACTTATAAAAACTGATTCTTTCCGTTTAAATGAAATTTTTCCATATTTGTGTTTTTAATTTCAAAAATCCGACATACATGGTTGTCATTAAGAAGTAAAATGTGGTTCAATGGGATAAAAATAATTTTTTGGTGAATAGTAACTTATTATGTTTTTAATCGCGATTAGAGGTAATTAGTGTAGTTTAAGGTAAAAATAATTTTTTAATAATATGAAATGAACTTGAAACATGTCCTAACCTCATTGGATGTTTCATTTCCGACCAAGACAACCCATGGGTAAACTTGGGGACCCCATGAAGCCACTTTGGTTGGAAAATGACATTAATATCTTTTTATTTAAAGTTAAAGTAAAAATGAGACAAACATGAAATGTTTTACTAAAACAATTTTTACATGGGGTTATAAAAATCCTATTTTTGACTATAAATATTCATTGGAAAGCTAAAACGATTTCCTACATCATAGTATTTTTTTTATAATTTTTAAATATTAAATAAATTAAATTATTTATGACATCATGATGATGCAGCGATGACCTCATTATTTAACGATTTAAATAAAATGGAAAGATAATGTAATATCTAAGACCTACACATGTCCAAAACCTATTGTATGAATGGATTTCAAACCCTTATCACCTTATCCTCGAAACACATCAATTTGGGACTTCTTAAATCCGAATACCATTTTAAAATAAAGTGACTTTTCTTTACCTTCCAAGAGTGCCCCTCCTCTCCTCTTATAAAAGGCCCCCACCTCTACCTCCTTACCCACACTCTCAAAGCCTTTGGCTCGGCCAACCTCTTCCCATTTTGTCTCTCCACTTCCCTCTATTACTCCTTGAAGCCTCACTTTGGGCAGAAGTCTTCCCAAGGAAGCCTTTGAGCTCAAACCAAAGGGAGTTACCCGATTTTAAGGTAATGTCTTCACTTGAGTCCTTTTGTTTTATTTTTCTTCTCCAACCCCCTAAACTCTTTTTATTCATTTCTTTTGTAACAACTCCAGTATCATAAATATACTAGGATGTTGTTATAAGAAGTATTCGAGCTAAAATTTTACACACCTACATCTAATGGTTAAATAACATACTGTTTCCGTGGATGGAGAATTTCGGCCTCCCGAAACGATGATTGTTCAACATTCTTTTAACACCTTCAAAGGTGGCCATTAAGATGACACTATATTTATATATGATATATAATATTTTTATGTTTTTTTTAAGCTTCTGTATTTTTCATTTTGGTCATACCTTTATGGTTTCCATTATGGGTAAACGCGATATCTTCATTTAAGGAAGTGCGGACTACCGCCCCCTCAAAGTGATTTGATTCGTTAATACCATATGCGGTACGTATAAAGGATATATTTAATGATATTAAATATGATACCATACTGGAATTAAAATACTATTATGTATAATTATGTTTTAATTCCATTAAATATGAAATAGAAATGGAAGTAGCGTCCATGCGTACGTACGGCTTACCGTCTCCATGAACGGTACATTTCATTTCTTATCTCAAAATGTTATGTAATATTATAAGTACATATATATAATGGATATATATGTAATATATTAAATCAAAATTATGGATATCATTCTGGAATTATAACATATATATATCTCTCTCATTTTGTTTTAATTCCATTAATATGACAAAAAATGAAAGTAGCGTTCATGCGTACATACGGCCTACCGCCTCCATGAACGGTGCTTTTTGTTTTTTATATCCAAATGATATGGAATAGTATGAAATGAATATTTACTGGATATATATGATATTTTAATCATTAATACTATTCTGGAAATTATTTACTTATAACTACATGGGCAATCTTTTTTCAAACAAGTTCATTTTTGACTCATGTACCAAACATCGGCAAAAACGTCTGATATGAACTAACATTATTAAACAATTATTATAACATTATAATATGTTATATGAACTGAATAATAATCTCTAAAGGAGGTACTTAGTAAATTATTAATTGACCAAAGTTTATTATTCAGGAATATAAATAAACGAACAAGACAAGTTGGACTTGAGGTAAGGGATCCTACTCCTCTCTTTATTTTTAAGTACACTCTTTTATTTCATTCCTTCTAAGATCATATTTCTTGTTATTGGGATGTTATTTTATATTAATATTACTGTAATTTTTATGTTCATATTATGAGAGACCCTATTCTCTCTCATCAATCCATTTTGAAAGTTTTGAGTGGCGCTGTTAGGCTGCCGAATTTTCGTAAGAGATCTAACCTCTCTCTTTCTCTTTAAGTACTCCCCTTTATGTCACTTCTTTTAAGCTCCTATTTGTTATGATGGGGGATGTTATTTTATATTCCTCTTTTTGTACATTTTATTTTAATGTGATGAGATACCCTATTTGATCTCATCAATCCATTTTTGGAAGTTTTAAGTGGCGCTGTTAGGCTGCCGAGTTTTCGTAAGGGATTTTTCATCCCACTTTTATTCTCGTGAGATTTATGCTACATTTGCCACAATTTCCTTTGAGTGGTGTATGTACTGACCATTATTTTACTCATTGTTTAATATTCTTTCATTTATGAGTATTTACATCAATGATGTATTGTCCTTCTTTCACGGGGCGTATGTTTCGAAAGATACCCATGTCGGTAAGGGAACCTTTCACCCTCCTCTTTTTAAAAGACTTATTTTGTTATGTCTTTTAATTCACATAATTATTATTTTGGGATATGTTCTTCTATATCCTTATTTATGTAAATTTTATGTCCAAGTGATGAGATACCCTTTTTATCTCTCATCAACACTTTTTCTGAATTTTGAAGTGACGTCGTTAGGCTGTCTAATTATTGCAAGGGAACTTCTTAACCCAATTTTGATTCTTTGGGATAAGCTTGTACTCCTTGAATATGTCATTCTATGAATATGTGTGAATAACCTCTGATTTTTTTACACTTAATATCCACTTATATTTGGTGTATTAGTTTGTCACACATAATTATGTAATTGATTTATCCTTAATCCAAGGATACCATCTTTGTATGCGACTTCGTCTCAGTCTCCTTTAATTGAGGCGTATTTTGTTTTATACACAACCTTCTTTTATATGGTGTATAAACCCCTTTGACTTTTACGTTTATATGAAAGGAATATTTTTTTATACAAAGCGTTTTACTAAACGACAAAAGGGAATGTTTTTGTCATACATATGCGGCGACAACGACTTCTCTGCCGCCGTGACCATTATTTGAGTTTCGGCTTCCTCTACAAGCCATAAATTTTTTTTAAAAAGAAAAATAAATACCGTGTTTTAATTTTCTTTTATTTTGGTATTGAAAAATGGTTTTCATAATGTTTTTATATCAATGTGTTGTATTGATAACTTTTGATTGAAAGGTGGAAATGTTATGTTTCCTTTATGCATGTTTTATGTGATACGATTATGTTGAGGTTCTTGGGCATTATTATGAAGACGGGTGGTTCCGTGATAAACTAAGGGCGGGTGAGCCTGATATAGATCTCCAATTCATTGGTTAATGCGAAGGAGTGTAACGTTAAGGTTTCTCCGAAGAGATTTAGGGAATATACTGTGATGGGTATTCCAAACGTAACCAAGAGGGTTACTCCCTACGTAAGAATGTTATGAATGCCCCATGTTACCTTTATGGATTATGATTTCTATGATTTATTCATGGTTTGATGAGGTATGTTAAAGTGCCTATGTTTTATGGGTAAAGTATGATTTCATTCTTATGTATATATGAACTCATGTTTCCTTTCCATATTTTTATAACCCTTACTGAGCTTTTTATGCTCATCCTAAGTTTTTGAAATGTTTTTCACAGGTCAAGGGAAAGGCACATGATGTGATGATAGTGTCAAGGATGTGTTAAGAAATAATCCATGTTTTATTTTCAATATGTTTCTGTTGATGGGAAGAATGAATATTTTCTTTTATGTAACCACTTTGTTTAAATGTGGAATGTAATGCAAGTTTCATGATCTAATTCTCTAAAACTCTAAACCTGAAAAGATCCTCAATGTGTAATCTTGTAATAACTCAAGATTAAGTAAGGTTTAAGGCTGGGGCCTTATAGTTGGTATCAGAGGTCGTTTTAGATAACTTTAGAGGTTAGGGTATTCTTTAAGCATAAGTGGCATTACCATAATGGTTAGGATTTCAGAAAGAGTCCTAGTTTTAGATAAAGTGAATGAGTAAGTATATCTTAGTGTTTATCTTCCTCATTATTACATGATGTTTTTTTTGATATACTCACACTGACCTTTTTGGTTTTAGTAAATGGTTGGATCTAGCAGGAACGAAAGTAATAGTGGATGTGAAGGAAACTGTGATAGTTTTTTGAGCAAGCAACTGAATGATATGGGAGCTGCAATGAGAACTCTTGTGATTATCCTCAACCAACTATCTGGAGTCATGATTGACCACCTAAACCTTGGTGATTTCTCTAAGGCATCATATATGAGAGAAACAAATCCCTACATAAGTACAGGTAATAATCATAAAGGTAAGTGTGTTCAAAAACCTATGTGTCAAAGATGTGGAAAGAAACACCTAGGAAAATGTTTCAAAGGGACAGAAATATTCTATAGATGTGGAAATGAAGGTCATAAAGCAAGAACCTTCCATGGAAAAAGGAAGCATCCAGTTGACTCGAGGAAAGGGAAAGAAGTTCTTTATGAGGGATCAATTGAATGTTTTAAATGTGGTGTGCATGGTCATTATGCAAACACATGTCTTATGAAGAATTTTCATGAATGGGATCACCAAGAGCGTACAAATGTTCGTTTACCAATACCTAATGCCATTCTGATTGAGGATGAAGAAACTGACAATGACCAATCAAAGGTATGTATTATTTCATGACTATTGTTTTCTTATTTTGGAATCTTAGGATATGATTCATGATTTTGTTTGTAGGAAAGAGGTATTTCGGAATAAGTTGGAAAGGAATGGTTAATGGATCATGAAGAATGTTGAATGAGTAAGATGTCAACATATAAGGGATTCAAGAGTTATGGTGAAATTCTTAAGAGTATTAAGTCTCTTTTGATGATGAGGTTACATTAGAAGACTTTTTATATTATGTGTAACCCTGATGTTTAATATAGGCAAATTTTATTCAAGGAATAGTTATCTTTTCTTTTGTGGACATAGTTATAAAGAACCATTTGGGTTTATATGATCCTTACTTTTGAGGTAATTATGGGTTACTATATGTTATGATTGAAGTGAAAGGCATGAGATAAAATTGAGGTTAAATTATGTTATGGTTATTTTTGATGATTTTATCCCTTTTGGGGGAATGATTTGAGAAATATATAGTTTTGGAAAAAGGACAACATGCAGACCGTGTGACTACCCATCGCGTCGGACAAAGCTGCGGGAATCGAACCCACAACCAAAGTGCGACTGGTATTTATCGCCTACCACTGGACTACATGAAGTCTCTGGTTAGTTTGACTGATTCTTTTTAGTTATATGATTTTATGAATTAAGAGTAAGTTTATTTTGGGTTATTTATGAAAATGATTAACCTATCATGGAGGATATGTGATTAGGTTAATTACTTTTCAATATGAGACTTTGGGAGCAACTGATGTTGTTTGGAGATAAATCTTACGATTTAACTTAGAAGACTATGTGACTAAATCCTTCAAATATTTCGGTTTCAATCTTAGATTGGTTTACTTTGAATAATTTTATGGACAAATTGTTTATCGGATGGTCCTCGTTGAACTTTGGGTTTTGTTGGACAAATTTTGGAGATTAAGCATAGATTTTCTTTTTAAAGGGTTATCCTTTTCTGGATTATCTGACCTTGTAATAACCTTTTGGTTTTGGTTTTGGTTAAAGCCTAAAGAAATGGGAATTATATAGTTCTCTTTGGTGGATTAGGTGATTCTCTAGAAGTTGATTATAGTACTCTTAATGCGAACAAGTCTCCCTAAATACTCGTCTTTTGGAAAAAAAATATGAGTTTGATTAAGGAATCTAGTAAAAGTTGAAAGTCAACATGATAAGTGATTATGTTTCCTTATGAATAAATTCCTCAATAAAAAGTAACTTAAAACAAAAATGTTGTCTATTAACTTTTCCTACTGGGGAATCGAATACTGTTTAACCCATCACAAGTTTGTGATTTTTTTATGGTTAACTTTCTCCTAGACATGTTTACTATCACTCTCCCTCAAGAACATGACCCTTTGCTTTTTCTTCCATGTCCATGTTTTTCTACATATGGGTTAACTCGGGTGACCTCTGTACTTATCTTCCTTTATTTTAAAGTGATTGTTTTACCGACTCTTGTTCCGATGTGGGACTTTCAAGGATGTTTCCAAGCTCAATTTTAAAAATTGCTAGGACGCAATTCCCAAAAGGGGGGAAGGATGTAACACCCCAGGTAAATAAAGAATATGACATTTTCATATATATCCATATTTGTGAATAAAATATTAATGACTTTAAAGGGGACACTATGCTCGATGGCGTACCCAACATGAAACAACGAGTTTCTTGGGAATCTTACGTTGCACTCTAATAATAAAATAATATTATTTTAAATGGTAGTTAACATGTAGCCGTTGTATTAGTGGGAATGGATAGAAATAACTAAAATATGATTATATATGTTTTTAAATATTTTTACATTTATCCAATAAATGATAAAGGCATAAAATACGGAAATAATTCAATTTTAGGCGTATATGCCCTAATTTTCACTAAAGGTTCACTTGTCGCCTTTTGATGGAGAACCGTCATTAAATATAGTTTTGTTCACTATTATACATACTTTTGGACCAAATAAAACTCTTCTTAAGAATTGGGACATCAAAATTTACTTTGTGTAAATTTTTGGTATCTTTCTGATAAAGTTCATTTTTTAATGAATAGTGTAAAATGTTGTATTTTAATTCAAAACCTCTTTTTAATATAATTTATTTATATGATTAGATTATCTTTTGAATTGGTTTTAAAGTGAAATTAGAATATATTTTTACCATTAAATCCAATAGTGGTCATTGGAATTAATTTCACTTTGAAATCAGACTTAAACTAGTGTCAATCTTTTGATACTTATTGTTTCATAAAAACATGCTATTTGCTCTGACAGCGGGAATTAATTATTAAATTAATTAATGTGACTTATATTTTTTGAATTTTGTAAAATAGACTTCATTTTTGAATTCGGAATATCAAATATATCTTAGGGTGAATTTTTGGGATTTTTCTGAGAAACTTCAATTTTTGATGAATAGTGAAACCACTAAGTGGTACTTATAAAAACTGATTCTTTCCGTTTAAATGAAATTTTTCCATATTTTTGTTTTTAATTTCAAAAATCTGACATACATGTTTGTCATTAAGAAGTAAAATTTGGTTCAATGGGATAAAAATAATTTTTTGGTGAATAGTAACTTATTAAGTTTTTAATCGCGATTAGAGGTAATTAGTGTAGTTTAAGGTAAAAATAATGTTTTAATAATATGAAATGAACTTGAAACATGTACTAACCTCATTGGATGTGTCATGGACGACCAAGAAAACCCATGGATCAACTTGGGGACCCCATGAAGCCACTTTGGTTGGAAAATGACATTAATATCTTTTTATTTAAAGTTAAAGTAAAAATGAGACAAACATGAAATGTTTTACTAAAACAATTTTTACATGGGGTTATACAAATAAGATTTTTGACTATAAATATTAATTGGAAAGATAAAAAGATTTCATACATCATAGTATTTTTTTTATAATTTTTAGACATTAAATAAATTGAATTATTTATGACATCATGATGATGCAGCGATGACCTCATTATTTAACGATTTAAATAAAATGGAAAGATAATGTAATATATAAGACCTACAAATTTACAAAACCTATTGGATGAGTGGATTTATAACCCTTATCACCTTATCCTATAAACACATCAATGTGGGACCTCTTAAATCTGAATACCATTTTAAAATAAAGTGACTTTTCTTTACCTTCCAAGAGTGCCCCTCCTCTCCTCTTATAAAAGGCCCCAACCTCTACCTCCTTACCCACACTCCAAAAGCCTTTGGATCGTCCAACCTCTGCCCATTTTGTCTCTCCACTTCCCTCTATTACTCCTTGAAGCCTCACTTTGGGCATAAGTCTTCCCAAGGAATCCTTTGAGCTCAAACCAAAGGGAGTTACCCGATTTTAAGGTAATGTCTTCACTTGAGTCCTTTTGTTTTATTTTTCTTATCCAACCCCCTAAACTCTTTTTATTCATTTCTTTTGTAACAAATACAGTATAATAAATATAATAGGATGTTTTTATAAGAAGGATTCGAGAAACACTTTCACACACCTACATCTAATGGTTAAAGAACATATTGTTTCCGTGGATGGCGAATTTCGGCCTCCCGAAACGATGATTGTTCAACATTCTTTTAACACCTTCAAAGGTGGCCATTAAGATGAAACTATATTTATATATGATATATAATATGTTTATGTTTTCCTTAATCTTTTTTATTTTTCATTTTGGGCATACCTTTATGGTTTCCATTATGGGTAAACGTGATATATTCATTTAAGGAAGTGCGGACTACCGCCCCCTCAAAGTGATTTGATTCGTTAATATCATATGTGGTATGTATAAAGGATATATTTAATGATATTATATATGATACCATACTGGAATTAAAATACTATTATGTATCATTATGTTTTAATTCCATTAAATATGAAATAGAAATGGAAGTAGCGTTCATGCGTACGTATGGCTTACCGTCTCCATGAATGGTACATTTCATTTCTTATCTCAAAATGTTATGTAATATTATAAGTACATATATATAATGGATATATATGTAATATATTACATCAAAATTATGGATATCATTCTGGAATTATAACATATATATATCTCTCTCATTTTGTTTTAATTCCATTAATATGACAAAAAATGAAAGTAGCGTTCATGCGTACGTACGGCCTGCCGTCTCCATGAACGGTGCTTTTCGTTTTTTATCTCCAAATGATATGGAATAGTATTAAATGAATATTTACTGGATATATATGATATTTTAATCATTAATACGATTCTGGAAATTATTTACTTATAACTACATGGGCAATCTTTTTTCAAACAAATTCATTTTTGACTCATGTATCAAACATCGGCAAAAACGTCTGATATGAACTAACATTATTAAACAATTATTATAACATTTTAATATGTTATATGAACTGAATAATAATCTCTAAAGGAGTTACTTAGGAAATTATTAATTGACCAAAGTTTATTATTCAGGAATATAAAGAAATGAACAAGACAAGTTCGACTTGAGGTAAGGGATCCTACTCCTCTCTTTCTTTTTAAGTACACTCTTTTATGTCATTCCTTCTAAGCTCATCTTTCTTGTTATTGGGATGTTATTTTATATTAATCTTACTGTAATTTTTATTTTCATATGATGAGAGACCCTATTCTCTCTCATCAATCCATTTTGGAAGTTTTGAGTGGCGCCGTTAGGCTGCCGAATTTTCGTAAGAGATCTAACCTCTCTCTTTCTCTTTAAGTACTCCCCTTTATGTCACTTCTTTTAATCATCTTTGTTATGATGGGGGATGTTCTTTTATATTCCTCTTGCTGTAAATTTTATTGTAATGTGATGAGATACCCTATTTTATCTCATCAATCCATTTTTGGAAGTTTTAAGTGGCGCTGTTAGGCTGCCGAGTTTTCATAAGGGATTTTTCATCCCACTTTTATTCCCGTGAGATTTATGCTACATTTGCCACAATTTCCTTTGATTGGCGTATGTACTGACCATTATTTTAATCATTGTGTAATATTCTTTCATTTATGAGTATTTACATCAATGATGTATTGTCCATCTTTCACGGGGCGTATGTTTCGAAAGATACCCATGTCGGTAAGGGAACCTTTCACCCTCCTCTTTTTAAAAGACTTATTTTGTTATGTCTTTTAATTCACATAATTATTATTTTGGGATATGTTCTTCTATATCCTTATTGATGTAAATTTTATGTACAAGTGATGAGATACCCTTTTTATCTCTCATCAACACTTTTTCTGAATTTTGAAGTGACGCTGTTAGGTTGTTTAATTATTACAAGGGAACTTCTTAACCCAATTTTGATTATTTGGGATAAGCTTGTACTCCTTGAATATATAGTTCTATGAATATGTTTGAATAACCTCTGATTGTTTTACACTTAATATCCACTTATATTTGGTGTATTAGTTTGTCACACATAATTATGTAATTGATTTATCCTTAATCCAAGGATACTATCTTTATATGGGACTTCGTCTCAGTCTCCTTTCTTTGAGGCATATTTTGTTTTATACACAACCTTCTTTTATACGGTGTATAAACCCCTTTGACTTTTACTTTTATCCGAAAGGAATCTTTTTTTATACAAAGCGTTTTACTAAATGACAAAAGGGAATGTTTTTGTCGTACATATGCGGCGACAACGACTTCTCCACCGCCGTGACCATTATTTGAGTTTCGGCTTCCTCTACAAGCCATACCTTTTTTTTAAAAGAAAAATAAATACCGTGTTTTACTTTTCTTTTATTTTGGTATTGAAAAATGGTTTTTATAATGTTTTTATATCAATGTGTTGTATTGATAACTTTTTATTGAAAGGTGGAAATGTTATGTTTACTTTATGCATGTTTTATGTGATACGATTATGTTGAGGTTCTTGGGCATTATTATGAAGACGGGTGGTTCCGTTATAAACTAAGGGCGGTGAGCCCAATATAGCTCTCCAATGCATTGGGTAACGTGAAGGAGTGTAACATTAAGGTTTCTCCGAAGATATTTAGGGAATATACTGTGATGGGTATTGCAAACGTAACCCAGAGGGTTACTCCCTACGTAAGAATGTTATGAATGCCCCAAGTTACTTTTATGTCTTATGATTTCTATGATTTATTCATGGTTTGATGAGGTATGTTAAAGTGTCTATGTTTTATGGGTAAAGTATGATTTCATTCTTATGTATATATGAACTCATGCTTCCTTTCCATATTTTTATAACCCTTACTGAGCTTTTTATGCTCATCCCAAGTTTTTGAAATGTTTTTCACAGGTCAAGGGAAAGGCACATGATGTGATGATAGTGTTAAGGATGTGTCAAGAAAGAATCCATTTTTTATTTTCAATATGTTTCCGTTGATGGGAATAATGAATATTGTCTTTTATGTAACCACTTTGTTTAAATGTAGAATGTAATGCAAGTTTCATGATCTAATTCTCTAAAACTCTAAACCTGAAAAGATCCTCAATGTGTAATCTTGTAATAACTCAAGATTAAGTAAGGTTTAAGGCTGGGGCCTTATAGGGCATCTCACCATTATTGACCCCCTTTAGCACACAATTTCACTCTAGAAACCCCCTCTCCCTTCACCACAAGTGCAAACCACCCCAAGTAAGCTCCCTTCCTCTTCCACTAGGGTTTTGGATTTTTCACGCTAGGGTTCCCTTTCATTTAGGGTTTGATCTTATTTTTTTTGTTTAAATTCTTGAATTAGGGTTCGTTTTAGTTTTCTGATTGTGCGGTTGGCATGAGACTGAAGTTTTGCACTTAGTTTTGGAGTTTTCTTCACCCAAGGTAGGTGGTTCCATTCCCTAGAATTATTATTTTTTTAATTTAATATGTTTATTTGATTTTTTAAATATGTTATATACTCTATTTTTGTGGTGAGAAATATATTTTTGGAGTGTTTTTTCATGCGTTCAAGTGGAAAAATGGATTTTTTGATGTGTTAGCCTTGTTGTGCACCTTTAAAGTTGAACTGTAAGTTGTCTGATTAATGGAAACCATGTTTTAGTGTGATTTTTCTATTCATTTGGTTTTAAAATGACATTTATTCATGAAATTGATGGTTTTATTGGTGAAAACCCTTGAGGTGATATTTATAAATGTTTGAAGTGATTTATTAAATTACGCATGTGATGTGAATCAAGTTTTAAAATGGTTTTGGCATGCGTATAACTTCAAAAGATAATTTTGAGTGTGATTTTGGGTGTAAATTCACGTGGTGTTTTCTTAAAAATGTTATATTAAATTATTTAAGTGATACGAATCATGAAATGGAGTGATTTTGGGTGATTCGTGGGTCTTTTCCGCTATGTTTTGAGTTGTTGGTAATTTTTTTCTAGAGTGAGTGTCTCCTATTGATGTAGTTTTAGGTTGAAGGTATCAAGAACACCTATACGTACATGCATAGGTAAGGCATATATATATATATATATATATATATATATATATATTCCCTCTTTGTACATATTCTATCATGGAATGGGGAATATGTGCAATGAAGCTTGGGGTATTTATATATATATATGTATAAATGCATGTGTTTGTAAGTGTGAAGGGTCAGTTTGGGTGGTTTTCATCAAGGAGCAGAATGTTTGAGGTAGGATCCCTATGCCTAACACTTTAATTTTAAATCTATAATTTCTTTATTGTTTTAAAATTATGTTTTATATTTATATAGTATTTACTTCTGCGGGCGTGTCAAATTTTTGTGGAAAAGGATTCTCTTGGGTTACACTATTTTCACCCACCATGAGGGTTGTTGTATTGGAGGGTTTAGTCCTCCTTTTGCAGAAAATAAAAAAAAGTAATTTTCAGTCAGCCTAAGGGTTTTCTTAGATTTAAACTTGTTTTCTAGCCTTCTTTTAAATCTATGGTTCCATGGTTGTGCATGTAACATCCCAAGTAAATGAAGAATAAGATATTTTTATACTTATTAATATTTTTGAATTAAATATTAATTTTACTTTAAAAGGGTTTCTATGTTCGCTAGCGTACCTGATACGCAACAACGGGTTTCTTTGGAATCTTACATTGCACACTAGTAATATAATATTATTATTTTAAATGGTAGTTAACTCCTAGCCGTTGTAGTGGCAGAAATGAATGAAACTAACTACAATATGATTATTCATGTTTGTTAGATGTATTTACTTTTATCCAATAAAATTTAGAGGCTTAAAATGTGAATGACTCTAATTTTAAGCATAAATTACATTAAAAGGCCGACTTACCGCCTTTTAATGGCGAACCCTTTTTAAATATAGTTTTGGTCACTTTAATACATTCTAATTGACCAAATAAAATCCTTCTTTATATTGGGGACATCAAATTTTACTTTGGGTAATTTTTTGGTATTTTTCTGATAAAGTTCATTTTTTAATTAATAGTGAAAAATATTGTATTTTAATTCAAAAGTGTCTTTTAATATAATATAGTTATATGGTTAGATTATCTTTTTAGTTGGTTTTAAAGTGAAATTGAAATATATTTTTACCATCTAATCCAATTTTGGTCATTGGAATTAATTTCACTTTAAAATTGGACAAAAACAAGTATCAATCTTTTGTTAGTTATTGTTTCTTAAAAACACGCTATTTGTTTTAACAACGGGAATTAATTTTTAAATTAATTAATGCCACTTATATGTTTTGAATTTTGAAAATTATACATAAATTTTGAATTCGGAATATCAAATAATTCTTAGGCTAAATTTTTGGTATTTTTCTGAAAAACTTCAATTTTTGATGAATAGTGACACCACTTAGTGGTAGTTAAAAAACTGACTTTTTCATTTAAATGAAATTTTACCACTTATGTGAATTGAATTTCAAAAATCTGACATACATGATTGTTATCAATAAGTAAAATTTGGTTCATTAAGATGAAAATAATTTTTGGTGAATAGTAACTTTTGACTTTTATTTACCGCGGTTAAAGGTAAATAAGGTAATTCAAGGTTAAAAGAATATTATAATAATTTAAAATTACCTTAACACTTTTCCAAACCTTATTGGTTGAGTCATTAACGGCCATGGTCATATTTGGGTCGATTTTAATACCCCTTTGAGCCACTTGGGAGTGATAATGACAATTTAGACTAATTAATTTAATGTAAAGGCAAAATAGACATAAACAAAAATCTTTTAGTAATTAATTTTTATATGGTGTTATATAAGGAATATTTTTTACTATAAATATTCATTGGAAAGCTAAAAATATTTCCTAAATCATGGTATTTTTTTATAATTTTTAAACAACAAATAAGTTAAATTATTTATGACATAATAATTATGCAGTGTTTACCTCATTAATAAATATTTAAATAAATAAGATTATAATGCTTAAAATATTATCCAAAACATGTCCAATTCTGATTGGATTATTTTATTTCAACCATGACTCATCTTATCTTTGACTATAATGATTTTTGGACCATTAGAAACCGAATATCATTATATTATAAAATAATACTTTCACACTTCCCTAAAGAGCCCCTCCTCTCCCTTATAAAAGGAGACCACTTCTACCCAATTCCACACACCTATCAAGCCATTTGGATCGTCCAAACTCTACCCAATTAATCTCCCAACATCCCTCTCATCCCTCTAGAATCCTTACTTTAGGTATAAGTCACTTTAAGAAGTCCTTTTGGTTTAAACCAAATGAAGTTACCCAAATTAAAGGTAACGGTTTCTCTTAAATTGTTTTCTTTTATTTTACTTCTCCAACCCCTAAACTCTTTTTTATTCCTTTATTTTGTAACAAAACCAGCATACTCAATATACTGGGATGTTTTTATGAGAATTATTTGAACTACACTTACACAAACCTCCATCTAATGGATGAAGAACATAATGTTTCTTTGGATGGAAAACTAAGGCCTCACGAAACGATGATTATTCAATTACATATTACCGCCTCTCATGGTGGAAATAATGATGGAACTGTATTTATATATGATATATATTATGTTTATGATTTCCTTATTCTTCTGTACTTCCCATTTATATCATGCCTTTAAGATTTCCATAGTGGGTAAATACGATAATCTCATTTGAGGAAGTGCGGACTACCGCCCCCTCAAAGTGATTTGATTCATTAATGCCTTATGTGGGATGTATAAAGGATGGAGTTAATGATATTATATATTATATTAAACTGGAATTATAATATACCTATGTATAATTATGTTTTATTTTCCATTAAAATAATAAATAGAAATGAAAGTAGCGTTCATGCGTACGTACGGCTTACCATCTCTATGAACGGTGCATTTCATTTCTTACCTCTAAATGTTATGTACTATTATAAAAACTTGTATATACTGGATATATATAATATATATGATATCCAAATCATTAATATAATTCTGTATATAATAAAACTTTGACCACATGGACAACTTGTAAATATAAGGTGTTCATTTTTACTCAAGTACCAAATATCGACAAAATGAACGTTATTAACTTAAATGATTGAATAATGTTTATAACATGGTAATAAGTGATATAAAAGGAATAATAAACTTGAAAAATGTTCTTAATCAAGTAGAAATTAACTTCATTTTATTATTCAAGAGATTAAATAATGATCGAGTCAAGTCGAACGCAAGGTAAGGGACTTCGTCTCAATCTCCTTTCATTGAGGCATTTTTAGTTTTATACATGACTTTATTTTATATGGTGTATAAACCCCTTTGACTTTTAATTTTATTCAAAGGGAATATTTTTATACGAAGAGTTTTACTAAATGAAAAAAAGGAATGTTTTTTTAACGTAAACAATGACAATGACCTTTCCACCGCCGCGAGTATTATTTGATCTTTGGATTCTTTAACAAGCCGGAATGTTTTTTAAAAGGAAAAATAAATACCATATAATCTTTTTACGTATTTTGGTATTGAAAATTTTTTTGATAATGGATTTATTATTTCAATATCTTGAAATGATATTTTATTATTGCAATGTGGAAATGTTATATTTCCTTTATTCTTATGTTATGTGTTATGATCATGTTATGGTTCTTGGGAATTATTTACGTATACGAGTGGCTCCGTGATAAACCCAGGGCGGGTGAGCCTGAGATATCTCTCCAATGCATTGGGTAATGTGATGGAGGTAAACGTGAATGTTTCTCCTAAAAGATTTAGGGAATATACTGTGATGGGTATTCCAAATTAACTCCCTATGTAGATGTGATAGTTACAATGTAAGTAAGATATGGATGCCACAAGTTACCTTTATGATTTATGATTTCTAAGTGTCTTTCATAAATATTATGATTTCATGAGGTAAGTAAAAGAGTTCATGTTTTGTATGTATTTATGAACAAATGTTTTCATTCATTGTTTTATAACCCTTACTGAGCTTTTTATGCTCATCCCAAGTTTTGAAATGTTTTCACAGGACATAAAGATGAATAAGGTCAAGGATGGGATCAAGGAAAAGTCATGTTGTCTAAAACATGGAACTAGACATGACTCTTTTTTTCAAGAGTTTTTATTTTATGAAAAAAACGGGGACTATGTAGATATGTCTACCCTGTAATCTTTTGAGATGTAATAGTTATGTCCTAATTCTCTAAAAATCTCAACCTAAAAAGATCTTCAATGTTAATTATTCATTTAATTCAATATTATGTAATTTTTAAGGCCGGGTACTTATAGTGCAAGTGTTCTTTTAAATGATTTTTGGAACTTAAAGGTGTTGAGAAATAGTGTTTTCTAAAATGTTAAAATTCCTTGTAAAGAAATGAGGCATTTTTTGCTCTTTGAGAATGGTTTGAGAAAGTGGAAACCCCATCTTGAGGTATTCCCCCTAGTCGTAGAAATGTGATATAAGTGTTAACATGTGATTTGTGATATGTGTCTAGTGTTGAGGCTTATGCATTGTGTGACGTGAAAGTGGGGGAAATCACTTAAGGAGGGAGAATGGTGGTGAGAGGTTAAATGGGTTTTGGATAAAGAAAGTGTTATGTTCATTTATGTTCTCTTGATAAAACCTCACCATCATTTGAAATAGAGAACATGGGTAACCTCAGGTACCTAGGTGGGAAGACTAGGACTAGTACTCTAGATGATTCATAAGTGGTTCATCCTAGTTTCATCTAATAGAATTGATGATTACAAAACTAAATAAACATTATTATCATTGGATACCAATAGGTTATGGGTGTGTTCCCTACTAGTAGCTCGTGCATGAGAACACAGTTGGTCATGGTTTCTATACCACATTTACACTAAGGTATGAGGTTTTAGTGTCCCATTTTTGTTAGATACCTACAGGGATTGACCATGGTTCTCTCTTATGAAATGGTGTTTGTGAAATGATTTCCATTTTAGTTACTTCAAACTAGCATCATTTTTTGTAAAATCCATTTTTTTAAATTAAACTGTTTACCTCTAATTTTGGAATGTAAATGCATGCTTGGAATATATTTTGAAAATATAGTGGAATAAAAATTCTTTCCTTAAAAAAATGTAAACTTGTGGAATGAATTTGAAAATAATGAAAATTATTACTTTATTATGTCTTATTTTCAAACTAGCATGATTGTATTTATTTTTTTAAAGGTAAGGTAATAGGTCGTTTTTGTACTTTGACATTCCTACTGAGCATCTTGGTGCTCACATCTACTTTACCTTTTCAGTTTCAGGTTCAAGTTTTGGATATCTCTTGCAGCGAGTGTATTTATGTATTTGATGGTGACCCATGAGGTCATTTGGAGGTATTTCTATCCACCTAGTTCTATTTATTTCTCTACTACTAGTGTTTTTTTTCAGTTTAAGTTTATTCATTTGTCTTTTCTTTATCAGGTAAATCGTTCCCATGTTGAAATTTTGATACTCGGGCACTTATTTCTAGCCCATGGGGATCAGGAATGCCCCTCCGGCCTTGCCACGAACTGAGTCAGGTGTCATTTCAGATATTGAATCATCTTATTTTGTGAAATATCTTCTGGATAACACCATATTAAAAATTTTATAGCTATTAAAATCATTAATGTGACATCTTCGACTTTTCCTTAAACAAAATATTATAAGGGTCATAATCACTTCGTAATAGAAAAATACGGTCATATATCCAAACCTTGAATTCTTATGGATGAACATCACTCATTAAATAAAATTGGTGAAAGTTTTAGGTTCATTTTATAGTGCTTATTATTTTATTTTTAATCTATATTTCCCAATTTACCCTTTATTGTGGTAATGAAAATTACCAAGGTTACTACTCATATTATAAAAAAAATAAAAGGGACCTATTTAATAAATTTGAAACTTATGAATAAAAATATGGAATCCATTTTTTAAATTTCAAAATCATATAATTTTCAGAATTTAATTTAAAATTAATCCTGCAAAACACAATAAAAACAGTTTTCTTGAAAAATGTCTTTTTAATCCCAAAAATGTACTTTTACTAAAATAACGTATAAGAATTATTAAAATATAATTAATTATATTATATATAAATAAATATTACTTAAGTTACTTTTAGATCAAATTCAAAATCATAAATTTACTTTTAATCTAAATAAATTGACAATTTTATAAAAATTGGTATTTATCACTATTTAATGGAAAATCAATATTTTCAAAAAAAATATAAAGTTAGACCTAAGATAATTATAATATTATACTTTATAAAATTAAGTTAATTTTACCAAATAAATTATCTAAAAGTTTCAAAAAATAATTATATTTATTTTCTCATAGAAATCAATAAAAAATTCTTTTTGAAAAAAACATATATTTGAAGAATAAAATGACTTTACAAAAAATTATGAAATTATTTCATAAGTGTAAATAAATTTTTATTTAATATTAACTTAATATATAATTAATAATATAGTTAATCCTATTCACACCCTCCAATTTAATAGCTAGTTTATAATGATCTCATAATTATATTTCATTGTTTATTCAAGTTGGGTGTTGCGTGCGACATATGCTATCAAATAGATTAAATTTATAAAGAGACATAAAATAAAATCTCAAGGTATTATAATAAATGTTCAACATATTACATTTTTTACCATTGAAAATGTTTCATGGGTGAATGAAAGATATATCCCTCATGTTTTTTATTGGCATCACAAAAATTCTTCAAAAACATCCAATCTATAGAAGTTGACCACAACACTAAACTAGGATAGAACCACATCAAAAATATTATATTATTCCTTATCTTAGAGTCTATAACTACCTTCTTTTATTATGAACAAAATTCATGCAACTCAGTCTTTGCATTTAGCATTGCTTCACATATTTTCTTCAAAATATTCTTGCTGGATTCTCAACTAAAACTTCAACAACACAACCCATAAACTATTACATGGACTGTATAAATTGAATAATAGAATATTAAAATTTATACTAGTGATAAAAACACTAAAATAATTGGTTATTATCTTGAAAAAAACATGAAACACCCCATATGATTGTCGCTTCATCTTCTTCTTGTTATTTTTTACCAACTAAGTATGGCCAGCTTCCTATTCTTCTCTTCTCTGAAAAGTATAAGATGTACAGGTTCAACACAATCTCAAAAAATCATTTTCTTCTTCCTTAATATAACTTCTTATTATTCTAATTTCACACTATTTAACACTCGATTGGTTCTCTCTTGGTTTCTCAGTTCACCACTAAATCTTCTTGAGCAACACATTTTATTCAAGACAACACACTCTTCTTTCCTTGAGATACTCTCCTACCATAAATATACATGTGATCCCCATGATTTCCTCAGGGAATTTTTATATTCCCATTTATAGAATTATTTCATGGAATGTATACATGCATAAATACATCATTTCAAATAAACATTTTCCCCCATTGTATTTATATCTCCACTTTTTCTCAATATATCTCTCTAAAAAAACGAAATCACTACCCTTCATTTATTTTCTCCTCTCATTTAAACTATTATTATATATATATATATATCCTATTTTATTCACTAGTAAAAGGATTTAAACTTCTCAAAATACCTCCAAAACATCCATACATCAAACTTCTTTGTATCTATATAAAATATAGCAACATCTTTTTTCATATTACAACTCATTATCAACATGAGATCTTATATGAAAACCTATACATACTCAAGATTGACTCAATTAATTGAGAATAACAACTAAACACCTATGTTTTAATCCCCATATTGGATCACAATTATTTTGTAATGATTTGATCACTATTGAAAAAACCCAATCATTGAATTAATAATGTCTATATTTTTCATGAAAAATCATTAACTTTCATTTTCTTTATCAAGAATATCATTCAGTTGATAACTTGATTCAATCATAGGAAATCATATATTCATGATTTTTAAGACATGAAAAAATGGATTTGGAATCATCCCATTTAAATTATTCTTTAGAATCGTCAATTCTAGTAAATCTATATTTTCAACTAATATATATGGAAAAATACACATAATGGTTCCCCTTAGGTTGGTCCCCATATGTGGATCCCTTTACATTGATCACTCTTGCTTAGATCCCCTTAAATTGATCTCCCTCTATACATGTATCTATATATGTGGTGTAGATACTTACACGGTCACTCTTATAATGACAAACCTATTGATAATCCATTTACTTGATGACTTTACTATATATATACATACATGAGTCTCCATATGTGTGGATCCCCATACATTGATAATTTTTCAATTTTCTATATTTCCTTTAGAAATCCATAATTATTCATTTAAATTATGGGTTCCTTTAAAACCTCTCCATGACTTCTAAGAATCTTTAAAACACTTCAGATCCTCAAGGGAATATATCAATCCATCGTAGAGTTGTTTTTCATAATTAAAAAGTCTTTTATAGTATATAAATACTTAAGTAAAGTATATATGTATGATCAACTACCTATTTGATTCCATTATCACTTCATCGTTTATAAAATAACATTCATAATATTCTAGACATTGAAAATATTTTATTTCATTATAAGTATCCCAAGGATGGTTTCTCTAACTTTTAGCTAGCTTCCACCAACCAGTGAACCTATTTAAATTTTTTTATAAATATAAATTATATAGGCTATCCAGTTTTAGGTTCAGTAGTTGGATTATCTATTCTTAGATATACATTCCAACTATTATAGATATAACTTATCCAACCTTCAACACATATCTTTGACTTGAAGACCCACTCAACAATTGTTTGATGTAATGGATTCTAACATGAATCATCCCAACCAACAATTCAAGGATATCACTTTCTCTACTATTTTTTATGGAAACAACATTATTTTTGTGGATAATAAATCATCACCCATGACATTACCTTAGTTTAATTATATTTAAAACAAACATAATTGACTAAAAATAAAACTTAAACTTATAGGTAAATTCAATTTACCCAGTTTTATATGCTTTCAATATTATCTTCATATCCAAAATAAATGTATTTTCTCTCACCGTTATAGAAAATAAATGGAAAATGAGGAGGAAATGATTTTCTCTCCCCCATATTCATATAATAGTGTAATATAAGGCATTATCATCTCCAGAAAAAATTTACAAATTGATGAAACTTCATATCCCCTTTTTTTCTTTTTCTTTCACTTTATTCAATTCACTCCATGAGAGAAGGGTGATATCACATGCTTCTTAAAAATTTTCCATCACATAATTAAATCTAAGTCTATATGGGATAACCTAGTATATAAAATAATAGTGACTAATTTATGAAATAAATATACTCATAAATTACCCACAATGTGATACCAAATATTAAACACTTTTTCTTGGGGTTATACAAAAAAATCAAGTTTTACTACTCATCAATTAACTTAAATAAACACATCAAACATTTCAAGTGTGGGTATCTTTATTATCCCATTTGGTTATATAATCATTCACTCTTAATAATTTTATTCAATATGGTTCCAAAATAGAATTTAGAGAGTGATAATCATACCCTAAAATCTATTTTTTCAAGTCTGTTAAGAATTACAGATTTAGTGGAAAGTGATAAATCACTAAAAGATTCCTCTACAATGATAGATACCCCTCAGGGGATGATATCTATAATTCACCATGGATTTATTTTTCTTTATAAATGTGTATGATATATTATATTTTCACCATGATGGATAGTTAATTATTTATAATGTATAGATATAACATATTTTAGATAGTACATTTTATTTGATATACCACCTCTAATTCCCTGCCTTTGAACATAAGAAATCCAATGTGAGAATTGGGTGAGCTTCCATATACACTTAAATGTAATAAAATGGGTTGATACATTGTTATCATCTAATAAATTCCTTTCATTTAAGGTCTAAAATGTCTATATCCCTTCATTCATTCTCTACTATTGACTATGAAAATCTTTTCCTCCTTAGACATCATGGGTTTCCTTTCTTTTCAACTATCTTTTTTGTTGGAATGGGATTCTTTATATGAGTTATCAAGGAACATCCATTTTATAATCTTTATCCATTATAATAGTCTATTCCAATTGGGATGACTATATTGTTATATATTTATTAGGATAATTTTCAGCCATCTTTTTGGGTGTTGGTTCCTTCTTTAAAGCATTTTTAATAGTACTAAGTGTCATTTATTCTTTCCCTTTGTTCATTATTTGACTGAGAAACATATTAAAATATATGAAAACCATTTATACTTATTTTTTTCCACCTTACACACACATTTTAATTAAATTTTTATTCACCCTTTTTGGGAAGCTTCTCAGGTATCACTTCAGTAGTGTTAATCACTAATATAATCTAGTTATTTATTTATTAGATGGATTCTTTTTTTGGTTTTGGATTACTTTCTTTTTATTTGATGTTAGTGGGAATATTTAAATGTTCCATGATGTAGCCTCTATTTTTAGAATATTACGATCTTATCCAATCTAATAGGATATCCTCTCAATATTTCCTCTTTGACATCTTTAGAGTATTTGATTGAACATTCTTCTTTTTTTTGTTTACTCCACATGGAAGTCATGTTTTTATGATTAACTTGATTTCATTTTTTTGTGGTATTTTATACATATCAATATATGATTTATATTGTTTTTTATATTCTATCATTCCTTATAATAGTGACCATATATTTTTCAAAAATCAAAAATTATGTATGGACACAAAAATCTATCTTGATGAACAAATCGTGATTTCTCTGTGAAATTTGCTATAGTATAGCAGGTGTTTTCTATTCCATGAATCTGATACATCTAACTTAAAGTATTATATAACTTACATGTTTTGACCTATTATTCCAACATATAATTTCCTTGTGTCTAAATCTCCATTATCACCAACAAAGAGCAACAAACCCACTTCTTTTCACATTAGGAATAGTCTAGATAGATTGAGTACCTTGATGTTTTTATACTAGTACACCTCTATTTTTGACTTTAATTGGGAATTTTATTTCCTTATACAATCATATATTCAAACTCAAAAAAAAATTACATTTATCATAAATTTTCAATTTTCATATAGATGTAATTTTTTAGTTTTTTATTGCACTTTTAGATAAAATAGAATTAGTGTAATCAGATTTAACTAGATAGTTGGATACTTTTCTATATGATCTTATTATGTGTTGATCATGTGATGATTACCAACACTTTTAACCACCATTTAGACTCTTCCTCGAAGTAATAATATTCTTTTATGTTTTTATATATGAATTACTCTTCTCAGAAAATTAGGAAATTCCATATTTAATCTCATATAGTTTTTATAATTTGATATCCAACTCAAGCAATTTTAAATTGAGTATATTATTATCAACCTCAATAGATTTCAGTCATTATTACCAATAAAATTTTATATTTTCCATTTGATCCTCGTGTATTCTAATTGTCTCTAAAAATAAATTATCCCACTCTTTGATTATTTTTATTTTGACTTCTAACTGAACATTTATGATATTCATGGAGAATTTATGAAGTTTCTCTAATGCATCGATAAATTCTAAAAAAACTTTCTTAAACACTACATTATCACTAATATATCATTAAAAATATTTATTTTCCATATAAAATCATTCATTTAAATGTATGATAGAGTCTTATTCTGCAATATTATGTTTTGTGAGAGTATTGCAGCTGCTTTTTTCTTAGTTAATGCATCTACCATTGCACCAACCTCCTATTCTTGTTGGGGATTTTCAAATTATATCCATTTGATATAAGAGAAATTATATATGTAACAAATTTAGTAGTTATTTTCTTAATGTATTCTTTGATTTAAAAATAGAAATCACTAAGTGATTCATTAAAATCATCTTCATCATAGATTATTATTGTTTCATGAGAGGAATAATAATCAACAGATTTAACTAATAAACTATTACCATTGTAACTAATGATAGGTAATGGTGATTTCTCCAATACCATAATTTATTTATCACCTTATATGACTCTTTCTTCTTTTATATTTGAAATTTTTTGGTTAAAACCTCTTGATCTGTTTTAATAAGGATGAAATATGATCTCTCTATATGATGCTCCTCCATTTCAAATATCCCTTTTATTTATTAATGTAAAAAAACTAATAATAATAATTTAAATCCAATTATAGATACCCTTTACTATAATAAAGGATGTGATAGAATAATATAATTATAATAAAAGGGGACCTTGGATCTAACACCAATTGTGAGTCCCAGTAGGATAGGTGAAAACACACAAATAGGGGGTGATTCAACTATGGTCATGTAAAGATCCTAATTATAGTATCTTAGAGTTAGTGGTTACTTTAATAAATTGTAACTAGATACAAGAAATAAAATCCCAAAGGATAGAATAGTTTAGTAGTCTTGGTAAACTAGATATATATATATGTGTGAATTTAACATTACATTTGAAAACATAACAAAACCTAGTATTTTCTTTGAGAACTTCATTATTCTTTATATAATATCCATGCATATCAATCATAATACATTTGATGGAATCATGGGGAAAAGAAATATAAAAAAGGTTTGAAATCAGATGCTTATTAAAAGTATGTGTACAATGAAAGATAACATGAATAAATAAAGAATAATTAATATGGAAAGGTAAATATTTGAAAATATATTCCATTTAATCAAAAAATTGTGGATAAAGAATAATATGGAATAAATAAATAATGATCAAATAATTACACATAAATAATCATATTATCTTAAAACTTATCTATGGATATCATCAATAATCAAATAATCACATAGACATGAATAAAAAACCTCATAATGAGGAAATGCATAATGTTGTTCATCAAAAATATACCATCAAGGCCTCTTTTTGAGACATCTAACATAAATGGGTATGCCCTTATCCAATACCCAAACTAGTTTGTCTCATGAGACCTACTGATTCATCAAGGGGATAAAGTGGGCCCTACTCATCACTTACTAAGTCAAATGATTTCCTTATATGAAAGGGGTGAAACATAATCAACATAAAATTTTGTATTGAAACTAGGATATAAAATTTTAATAATTTTCTAAATTAATAAACATAATCATAAACCATATATAGTAATATGGTGAATGGTATCAAAATAGTACATCCCCTGTCAAACTAATCATAAACTATCTAGAGAAATAATATGGATGATATCATTACAATATATTCCCATTAGAGCATAAATAAAATAATTTTTATTGACATTTATTAATAGAATTACCATAATAATTTAATTAAAATATTCTTGATGAAAATATCTTTTTTGCTTTAAAAATCAATTTTTTTTGAAAAAAACTAAAAAATTATAGAATATTAGGAAAAAATCATTGAAAAAAATTTGTGGAAACATGTAAATTTAGCTTAAAATAAATGATTTTCCATGATGGTGGTAAAAAAAAATCATGACATAAAAGTTTTAAAAACTTTCCTTTTACACTTTTGTAATAAAAGTCAAAAGGTACCTCATTCAAAAAATGACATGAATATTCCTTTAAAACCATTTTGTAAAGGCCAAACATGAATTAAAACAAATTTTAAAATCATAGGAGAATATTAAAAACATTTTTGAATTTTTTTTTGAAAACATGGACATGGAAGATAATTATTATCCAATAGATACTTTAATAATAACATTCATGAATAATAATGAGATTGTGAAATAAACTCTTACCATAGGTTCATTTTCCTTTTTACATGATCAAATATCATTTATAATAAATATATATTTATAATAAATCTATTCTAGAACCATAATCATGTATATCATACCATTTATGAGTTACTTATAATCTTTTATCTCCTATTTATCAACAATTCTTTATTAAAAATCACTATTTTTTAAAATAACTGCTTCATTTTACATGTATGTTTTGGTTTGATTGTTTTTTTCATTATACTTAATCAAGTTTATATTATATTAATCATGTTCACAATGGTATAAATATAATATATATTCATTATATACATATTTATAGTAATCCATAACAGTTAGATATAGAAAATTGATTACTCTGTTCATGAAGACGGTAGAATGTATGTACGCATGAAAATTGTTTTAAATTTTTGATGGATGGAAAGAAATAAGCATAAATAATTATTCACATTTTTATAATAAGTATTACATCATATAAATTATATATATTAATCAAATCCATCCTCATTACCATCCAAGTAAAATATAAATGAAAAACAAATCACATCACTTCATGGAGGTGGTAGTCCACATGTACGCACGAGCGATGTTATCATTTCCCAATGGATTGTAATGTAATAAAGAATGTAACAACCTGATACTTCAAAAAAATAAAACTATATTCAATAGCATATTCAACAAGATACACTGAGATTAAACAGCCTGTGAAATATATAACCGTTATAACTGAGCTGTTAAATTAGAGTGTATGAATAATATTAACTAAATTATTAAATATATATATATATATATATATATATATTTGTGTGTGTGTGTGTATCCTAATAAATATTAATTATTTATTAATTTTTATTAAATATTCAATCATTTTTTATTAATGTAATTTTATTGTTCAAAAATATGTTTTCTTCAAAAATAATTTTCATTGTTTTTCATGAAAAAATATTTTAATTAAATTTTGGAACATTTAGAAAAATTATTTTATAAAATGAAATAATTTTTGAAATTATAATATCAAAAATTAATTGTGTTGAAATTTTTTTATTTTTCATAAAATATTGATTTTTTAGTGAATAGTGAAAAATACTGATTTTTGTAAAAATGTCATTTCTTTTCATCAAATTAAGAAATTTAAAAGTATCATTATGTTTTTAATATTATTTAAAGTAAAATAGGTATTGTTTATTTATATCTAATCCAATTAATTTATTTTTAATAAAATTCATATTGGATTTTATTATAATTTTGTCTTTGGGTTTAAAAACGGGATTTTTCTTAAAATTGTTTTAAAGTGCATGATATTTCTCCTTTTTAATTAATTAAAAAAACCCTAATGAAGATTTATTTAACTTAAATTTATTTATTTATATATAAATAAAATTAATTTTTATCTATATAACAATTATTATTAGTCATAGAATTAATATAAAATCATCTTTTACTCAAAAAATACACGTCTTGAAAACCTACTTTTGTGTTTCTTATGTGGGTTTTGTTTCAAATTAAATTTTGAAATTTCTATGAATTGATTTTTTTTAAAATTGATTCCATATTTTTATTCATAATAATTTATATTATCTAATAATATAAACCTAATTTTTTACCATTATGAAAACATTAAAAATAAATTAATGTGGTTAAGGTGAAAATAGGTTTGCTAGGGATTAAACTAAAAAGATAAGGGTAAAAATGACCTAAACATTTATCTAAAAATTATTTTATGACCATATTTTGACATTATCATGAATAATTATGGATAATTATCTACTTTTTATCCTTTTATAATGTGAAAAACATTGGTACACCTTTTTCTTTTCAAAAATTACAAATGTGCCACTCACCTCACTTATAAAAGGTCACTCCATCTCCTCTCTTATTCACACATTAAAACCATTTTGGATCTGACATTACCTATCCAAATCACTTAAAAACTTCTATAAAATCATCCTAGAATCGTTTTTTTTTCATAAATCCATTCTAGTAATAATTTAGGTATAATCCTAAAGAGGTGGTCTGAAAAGAGGTAAAATTCCTAACTATGTGTTTTTATTTTATTTATTCTTCCACCTACTTAAAATATTCTTCAAATATGCTCACATGATAACACCAGTATCTAATAAATAATTAGATCTTATTAAATTGATGTAATTTTCTAAAATCATCTCCTCTTCTATCAAATATGATATGAAATCATCATTCATCTGTATAGCAGACTACCGCCTCACGTGCCGATGTCATTAATTTTCTATCATCACCTCTCACAGCTTGATGTAATGATGAATTTAATGTATATATATGATTTTTTAGAATATTTATAATTATTTATTTATTATATCACATATACATTTTTCACTTTACATTCTATAGGGGATACGATAACGTCGCTCATGTGTACGGCGGACTACGGCCTTACAAAGAGATGTGATTCATTTTTCACTAATGATTTACATGGAAGGTAATAAGGATAATATTAATTAATATATGTGATATAACTTAAATAATAATGGTATTCCTTAAATTTTTATTATTATTAAAGGATAATATATCATTTTCTTTTTTACATTGAAAAATGGTAACATTGTTCGTGTATGTGTGAACTACTGCCTTCACAAAGTAATGTGATTATTTTTGCATAAACACATCACAAGAATGATATATATAAGTATATTTAAATAAATAATAATTTATTTATGATATTATTATTATTATTTAATGATAAAATAATACATAACTTTTTTCATAATGACCATTTAAAAATATAAATGTTACTCATGCGTATGTACGACCTATAGTTTCCATGATCATAACGTAGTTCACTTTTCATAACCATTTTTCATGATTGGTTTTGAAATTTTAATTGATGAATAAATATGATAATTATTTCATGATAATTATTCTAGATACTTTGAAATAATAACCTCTTTTACCATTTTTAACACACCAAATCCATTTTGAAACAATGAACATAGTGTCTTCAAAACACCTGACATTGACTTAAATGATTAAATATTTAAATATGTCATTAAAAGGAAATAAAATAAATAATTTAAGTATATGGTATTGAACCTATAAAATTTTATTAATAAATCAAATAATATATGTAATATTATGATAGATGAGTTAAATGACATACAAGGAAATTCTGGACTTGAGGTAAGGGTTTTTATTGTCTTGTTTTTACTTTTTTGAGACATATGATATATTCACCACTTATTTGTATTTTGTCATGTATATACTACCCCTTTTAAATTTAATTTCATGAATCCATCATACATCATGGTATTTTAAGTTTTAATTTTTATTATTACATCAAAGGGTATTTTACTTGAAATTTATCAAGTGGTAAAGAATTTCATAACTCAATTTATTTTCTTTAGGTTATATTACTTCTTCTTTACCTTTGATATTCTAAGATTATGTGTGCAATGAGTTTTGAATGTATTATGTTGTATTTCCAAATTTTATATTTTGATTTACATTTTATACACATAATTGAATCATTGATTAATTCTCACTTCAACGTTATGATCGTTGTAAGGGACTTTATCTTAATTTCCTTTCATTAAGGAATATTTTCATGTTATTCACCTATATCATTTTAGGAGGTTTATACTCAACCCATTTGACATGTTATATCATAAATTTCTCTATTATCATGAAATTGAATTTTTTTTAATGTTAATATTTCGTGGGGATTATGATTCAAATGTTTACCAAGTGGTAAAGGACTTTCTTTTAAAAATCCTCTTTTAAATTTACATTTTCAACACTTTTCAAAAGGAATATATTTTTTAAAAAATAAATAATGAACATAATTTCCCACTATAATATCACCTCAATGATTTTATGTTTCCATTATGTTTTTTCAAGGTTATTTTCAAATAAAATGGTTTCATTTTTTATATGTGCAGTTTTTAGATTTTAAAAAGTAATTTTTAAAATAAAATATTTTTAAGAAAATGTGACTTTATTTCTCTATTCGTTTAAAAATATTTTTCCATTAAAAATCCGTGTTTTCTAAAAAAATCAAAAAAAAATTAATATTATTGTTTAAAGTATTCTTTACCCATAATTATATTTTTATAAAAAAATTTAAAAGGAGTCATCATATTGCTTTCCAAGAAATACCTATTTGACTTTTACTAAAAAAGTGAAAGGAATTACTGTTTTAACATGTACAGCATGAATAGATTTTCCCTCTATCATGATCATTATTTTCCTTTAATTTTCTTTTACAATTATTCAAGTTTATTTTCAAAAAAATCAAAATATTTTATGAATTTTTAGTTTTTAATAGTGATTTTCAAAGTGAAAAGGTTATTTTCCTAAAGAATTGTTTTAATGGTATTTTAATGGTATTTTCCATTCATTAATGTTAACAACCCTTGTTTTTACTTATCCTCCACTAGGTATATTTTTTATTGATACCATCCTCATTTTTTCTCTTGATGGAATAAGATTATTTCAAATAGATTGTCACAGAACTCATTTTTTTCAACAAGTTAATCATGTTTCAAGAGATTAATATAGAACCTATTTATTTTCCATGGGTTAATAATGTTTCAAGCTATTTTTATGGAACCTTTTTATTTTCCATAGGTAAATCATGTTTTAAGATATTTTTATGGAACTCATTTCTTTTCCATGGGTTAATCATATTTCAAAGAGATTATTATGGAACCTATTTCTTTTCCATAGTTTAATCATATTTCAAAGAGACTTTTATAGAACTTTTTTATTTTACATGGGTTAATCAGGTTTCAAAGATATTGTTACAGAACTTGTTTCTTTTCCAAAGGTTAATCATGTTTCAAATAGATTGTTTTGGTCACATGAGCCTCAGCCTAGTTAGTGAGATATCCTTAAGTGCATCCACAAGACCCAGGTTCAAAACCAGGTAGAGGCATATTTCTAGGGATGTAGCCGTATTGTAGCAGTACTGTAGCAGGTACTGTAGCAGGCATTGTGCAGCACTGTACACTGTGCGGTACTGTAGCGGACTGTACACTGTACAGAAACTGCCACAGAACTATACACTGTGCAGGGATTGTAACAGGCATTGTAGTAGTTATTGTAGCTGGTACTGTTTGGTACTGTAGTAGCCAAAACTATTCACCTTGGGCCACCGGTTTGGGCTTGGAGTCCTTAAGGCTTTCGAGCCACCCAGGCCTTCAGGTCAGTACAGATTTTGGGCCACCTTTAAGGCCTTTGGGCCACCTCAAGGACTTCGGGCCACATGCAGTTTCCCTAGACACACTACAAAAAAGGAGCAGCCCTATAAGAGGATTCAGAGTAGGTGCACTCACCAGAGAAGATCCAAATAGATTTTTCAGAATGAGAAGGTATGCCTATGCCATCAGGAATAGCCTGTGCTTGCACGGGAAGCCTAGCCAGACGGCCATACAAAGGTGGAGAGCTACTATCATGACGCAGATGCTGGGGAGGGGTAGTTCCTTGTAGATAGTCTGGTTGAATTCCTTAAGACCTTCGGGTCATGTAATCTCTTAAGCCTACGGTCCTTGTAATCTCTGATCTTAAGGTCCTTGTAAGGTTTCCCCCTCATCCCTTGAAAGGGAGGTTATCAAAAATCAATAAAAAATGAAGGCCTTAGGGCCTTTCAGGCTAATAAATTATTATGGAACCCATTTAATTTCCATGGGTTAATTAAGTTCTAAAAATAGTAAATGTTGTTTATATGAGTTTATGATGAAATTAATGCTCTGTGTATTTTACTCATGATATCATTCTTGGAAATTATTTATAATTATGGGTGGTTCTGTTATAAACCATGTTTGGGTGGTTACATTATTAACCTTGGATGGGTGGTTCTGTGATAAACCATGGACTGATGGTTCCATGATAACCTAAGGATGGGTGAGTCCATGATAGTACTCCAATACATTTGGTAATGATTATATTCTCTAGAGAATTATATTGTATGCTAATCATATGGTTATTACAATTTTAAGGGTTCTATAAGGATTCTATGATAATTATGTTCCAAGATACCAGTAAGTTTTATTTATTCTTTCTATGGGTTTATAATACTTATTAGGATAAAAATAATATCTCATGGCTCATGATTATTGATTCTGATGACTCTTTACTTTGTTAAATCCTTATGCCATGTTTTTATGTTTGATTATCCGGGTATTAATGTGTATAAATATTATTATGTTATACTCATGAGCTTTGATTATTTCATCATACCATTATGCTCTTCTTATACTCCCTGATTGCATTCAATTATTAATGATTACATTTACCTTTACTAAATATTTGAGCTCACCCTTCTTATGTTTAATTTTCACCATGTTATAAATATTGAGGTTAAACAAATTATATCTAGAAGGGTTTCATATGTATGATAATGATTACCTAATGTTGAATATAAAAATTTGGGTATAGTGGGAGATGATATTCATCTTTATAAACCATTTATTTTTGAATCCATGATGTTAAGAGTTCGTTCTAATTCTCTAATACTCTAATCCTAAATGGCCTTTGAGAATGAAATTGATCTAATATTTTCCTTTTGATGTTGTATTTTTTGATAGAGAAATTTTTTTTCACCTTCATATATATCAATACTAAAAATGTAATGTTTATGCTTTTAGTATTGGATACATAAGTCTAAGTCTAAGGCTATTATATTTGTTATCGGAGGAAAGGTTTAGATAACTTTAGATATTGTAATGATTTCATGTGTGGTTATATTAAGTGTTATATATTCCATCATATGTATATAATATTAAGTTTTATTATAATTTCAAATCATAGACACCCCTTTTCAGTTTTTAAGTGATGAGATCTTAAAGTGATTAATGACACTTTATGAGAGATTTTATTAGGTTAAAGTATATATAAATCTTTTGTTTAATGTGAAGTATGCATTTAAATTTTATGGAAATAAGATTTAAGGTATTTATAACCTTTAGGTTTTATATTATCTTCGATATTTTTATATGTATATTTATATTTGAGAGACATAATCAACTCATTGATTAATTCTCACTTCAATATTATAATCATTGTTAGAGACTTCATATCAATTTCCTTTTTTGGGGGCATATTTTCAGGTTATTAACCTATATTATATTATGAGGTGTATATATATCCCCATTCACATGATATATCATGAATTTAACTATTATAATTATATTTAAAAAATTTATTATTGTTAATATTTCATGATACTTATGATTCAAATGTTCCCAAAGTGGTAAAGGAATTTCTTTTAAAAATCCTCTTTTAAAGTTCAATTTTCAAATATTTTCAAAAGAAATTTATTTTTAAAAAAAAATTAGAATGAATTTAATTTCCCACATTCATGATAAATCAATTATTTGATATTTTCTTTATATTTTTCGAAGTTTATTTTTAAATAAAATGGTTTCTTTTTTATGTGTGTGGTTTTTAGATTTTAAAATTTTATTTTTAAAAGAAAATAATTTTATGAAAATCCAGCTTCATTTCTCTCTTCATTTTAAAATTATTTATCTTTAAATATCCATATTTTCTAAAAAAATCAATTTTTTTTAATATGATTATTTAAATTCATTTTTACCCATAATTAGATTTTAAAAAATTGTTTTTAAAGGAATATTTTTGTCGTTTTACAAACAATTCTAGTGTGGATTTTACCAAAAATGTTAAAGGAATATTTGTTTTAACATGTATGGAATAAACTGATTTTTCCTTTATAATGACCATTATTTTCATTGAATATTCCTTTATAAGTATCCAAAGTTATTTTCAAGGTAAAGTTTTTTCAAAATATTTTATTAATTTTTAGTTTTTAAAAGTGATTTTAAAATTGAAAAGGTTAGTTTCCTCCAGAATGTTTTTAATGATCCTTTAAAGGTATTTTCCATTCATTAACATCAAAAACCCTTATTGATACTTATCCTACATTAGGGATATTTTTTATTGATACCATATTCATTATTTCTCTGTATGAAATAAAATTATTTTAAATAGATTATCATGGAACTCATTTCTTTTCCACGGGTTATTCATTTTTTAAGATATTTTTGTGGAACCTGTTTCTTTTCCATGGGTTAATTAGGTTTTAATAGATCGTTATAGAACCTATTTATTTTCCATAGGTTAATCAAGTTTCAAAGTGATTGATATGAAACCTATTTTATTTCCATATTTTAATCATGCTTCAAGAGATTATTATAGAACCCATTTCTTTTCCATGGGTTAATCATGTTTCAAAGAGATTGTTATGGAAACCATTTATTTTACACAGGTTAATCATGTTTCAAAGTGATTTTTATGAAACCTGGTTATTTTCCATGATTTAATCATTTTTCAAAGATATTTTTATGAAACTCATTTCTTTTCCATGGGTTGTTCATGTTTTAAAGATATTATTATGGAACCTATTTATTTTCCACAGGTTAATCATGTTTCAAATAGATTATTATAGAACCCGATTATTTTACATGGGTTAATCAAGTTATAAAAAGAATAAAGGTTATTTCTATAATTTTATAATGAATTTAATGTTCTATATACTTTATCCATGATATAGTTCTTGGAAATTTTGTATGATGATAGGTGGTTCTGTTATAAACGAAGTATGGGTGGTTACATTATTAACCAAGGATTGGTGGTTCTGTGATAAACCAAGGATGGATGGTTTCATGATAAATCAAGGATGGGTTTGTCCATGATAACCCTCTAATGTATTGGGTAATTGTTATGTTCTCGTGATAATTATATTGGAGTTTGGTCGTATATTTATTCCAATTGTAAGGTTTCTATAAGGGTTGTATGACGATGATGTTCCAAGATACCAATTAGTTTTATCTATTCTTTCTATGGGTTTATAATTTTTATTTTGACAAATATTAATATCACATGGCTCGTGATTATTGATTCTGATGAATCTTGAATTTTTTAAAGCCTTATTAAATGTTTTCATGGTTGATGATCTAGGTATTAATGGTTATGAATATTCTGATCTTATACTCATGCAGTTTGATTATTCCATCATACTCTTATTCTTTTCTTATGCTCCCTTATGAAATTCAATTGTTAAAGATTATGTTTACCCTTACTAAGAATTTAATCTTATCCTTATTATGTTTTATTTTCCCTAGGATATAAATATTATGGTTGAATTAATTGTGTCTATAATGTTTTCATATGAATGATGAAGATATCCTAATGAGGAATATAAAAATCTCGGTATACAGGTGATATTCATCTTTATGAACCAATTTTTTTTAATCCATGATGTTAAGAGTTTATCATAATTCTCTAAAACCTTAAACCTAAAAGTTCCTTGAGAATGTAAGTGATCAAATATTTTCCTTTTGTTTTTTCAAGTTTTAGATAGTGAAAATTGGGGCACCTTCATCAGTTTCAAATCTAGAAATGTAATGTTTATTTTTTCAGCACTGGATCTGGGAGTGTGGATCCAGGGATGTTATAATATAGATATGATATTACCATTATAGAGATATAATAATTTCATAATTATCATATATAAAAATTAAACTCATTATAATACCCATCCATAAAATATGATGATGAAAAATGAATCGTATCGCTACGTGGAGATGGTAAGTTGTACATATGCATGGGCGCCACTTCTGCTTCCCATTTGATGGCACAGAGGGTGTGTGATGGTGGTTTCAAAATAATAATAAAATTTTAGTATATTTTGGATACTAGAGTTATTATTTTATGATAAATTAAATAGATTTATATGAGGTATAAGAATAAATAAATTAAAAGAGGTCGGGTAAGACAATTTCCTCTTCTTAAGGAGACCATCTTTAGATCCTGTATTAAGGAACTTAAGGTTGGTCTTTTAAGGAAAGAAGAACCTCTAGAACATTTATAAGGATATTTAGAAGAGGAATTTTTAGGGCTTTTTTAAGATAGGTTTCTCAAATTTTTGTAATTAAGTGAAGAAAGGGGCGTCCTTTTATAATTAGGTGAAGGGAACTTTTGGAATTTCTTAAAATATTAAATTAATATAAATTAATTTTGATTTAAAATAACTCCAAATTGATAAAATTATAATAAAATATGATTATAAGTTGAAATAATGTTATACAATAAAATTTTGACATGTTTTGGGTATGGTTTCACCCTTATCTGTTAGTTTTAACCCCCATTAAACCTTTCGACAATTATTATAATATTAAAGTTTCCTACCTTTTATGGGTTAATAATGTTTCTATAAACTAACAAACTAGATATAAATGGATCATGGTTGATTTTTACAACCATATCCCATCCATTTGGACGAATCTAATATTTTAATGAATTTTAAATAATTTAATAAAGTATTGTTTATTATAAAATATCATTAATTTTATTTTTAACACTATTCATTTTATTTCATTTTAAATATAAAAAGACAATATAATGATTAAAGACCACCATAATATATCATATAAATGTATATAATTTGTGGAAAACATTAAATCATTCTAATTATATCACTTTTAATATTTTTAAAATCATCTATTTTATTTTTCTATTGATTAAATAAATATTGTATTATTGTTGCACAAGAATTTAATGTAATTATATAATTTATAAAAATTATAAATAAATCTATATCATGAAAATAATTTCATTAAGCTCTAAATAGAAATTTATATTTGTTCATAACTTGATTTTTTCTCTGTGTGGGTATATATGAGGTATTTAAAACTAAGAGAGTGACACTTTGTAACTTTCTTTACTTTAAATATTAAATATTTCATTTTCATAGAAAAATGTAAATTAAACAAACATATTTAGAGTCTAAGATGATAAGGTTCAAATTACCTTCATCCAATAAGAATTATTACATAAAATTATGGCCTTGTCACTTATTTTTAACCTAGATTATCTGGATTTACCCTTTATCGAGTTGATAAATTTTACCACAATTATTATTCATAATACATAAAATTAAAGGGTCCTATTTAAAAAAATTACATATTTTGATTCCAAATATGGAATATTTTTATTAAATTTTATATCTCTAATTGGTATAAATTAATTTTAAATTAAGTACACAAAATTTAATGAAACCATTTTTTAAAAAAATATTTTTTTTTAGAAAAATGCCTTTTATGTATAAATTTTTTATACCAAATTCAATCATAATATTGATTAAAATGAACCTTATTGGATATTAGTAATATAATATAACTAATTTTACTTTGAAACTATTTTATGATAAAATGGAACTTTTCAAGTTTTTGAAACAAAAATATAGTTTTTGATAAAAATTAGTATTTTTCACTAATTATTGGAAAATCAATATTTTTAGAAAAATCCCAAAAAAAAACCCTAATATAATTTTATATGATTATTTAAAAATTGTATTTTTTTGATAAAATAATATTTATAGATGTTCTAGATATTAATTATAATATTTTATCACAAAAATAAATAAAAAATGTTTTTGAAGAAAATGTATTTCTCAAGCATAAAATAACTTTACTAAAAATTGAGTAATTATTTCCTATAAATTAATAAATGATTTTTAATTATGTAGTTACTTTATATATATTTCATAATTTAGTTAATAACATTCATTCCCATCAGTTTAATGGTTATGTTATAACATGCATATATAAATTATAATATTTTGGGGTTCATTTATGCTTGGTGTTGTGTGTTATAAATGCTATCGAACATAGTTTTATTTTAAAATCGTGGGGTGTTACATTCTCCCCCACTTAAATAAATTGATCCCTAAAAATTAAAAAAAATAGTATTCAAGAGTTTGAAATTTTAAAATACCTATTTGGAAAACTCCCATCATAGAAACGGTTAATAAAACATACTCTTAAAAAGATGGAAAATGAAATAAAAAGGTTGCCACAAAACTAGCTTTAGAAATAGGATAACATTATTGGGAAGTGAAGATATGGATATGGAAGAAAAAACTAACACCCAAGGATTATTAGATAGTTATAGATAATATGTTCATGATAAAGTTAATTATCTCAAAACCATATATTTGTGATTGGTTTAAAGATCATTAATTTCTTAGTAAGAAAAGGAAATGGATAACGTTTTTATTTCAAGGTCCTCTTCCTATAGTCAAGGTATTATTTTACTATATAGATAAAGAAATCAACAAAATAATCTTACTTGGTTTCTTTCAATTTCATAAGCACAATCTCATCCCTTGGTTTCACTTTGATCATTTTTTACTTCATATTTTACAACTAAAAATGGATATTTAATATGAATTGTTGTTTTAATTATTATTATTATTATTATTATTATTATTATTATTTTATTCGTAAATAACCTTTAACAAATCATAAGATCCATAAGTCATTTCTTCAGCCTCTAAATATTTACCAAAACCAAACTGGTTAACATAGGTTATCCAGTATGATAAATAATACTTTAACCTCAAAAAATAATGTCCAAATATCATAAGGTCCAAATATAATAATGTTCAATATTCAAAACCCAAACATTTGATTAAAAAATTATATGTATACAACATAAAGTAATTTATAATGTCTCATTCATAACATGTGAATACCTTCATTGTAGATACAAAAAACTTGAATCACCACTAAAATTATCCTTATTTGATATATCCCATAAATCCAAAAATAAAGTAAACTTCGTCACTTTGTTATCAAATCACTAACCGTTTTCAAGGTCACCAACACCACCCTATTAACTTTTTCAATGTGATTCTTCTCTATATCCCAAATAAACATTATTAACTCAACATCATAACACATTAAGGGTTATCTTTCCCTTATTCATTATTTTTTTAAATATCCTCTTACCACTAATAATTGTTTTTGGTTATCAGTACCATTCATCATATGATTTCAAATCCTTAAAAAAAACTAATGTAGTAAAATAATTATAAGTTTCATGATTCATATAACTAGAATGTCATTAATAAAATATTTCTACAATATAATTTTTGATTCTAAATACAAAAATACTATAATCATTCTACTTTGGTTGTAGTAATAACATAACCTTGGCCTTTATCCCTTTTCTTCTTCTGAGATATATTCCCTTGATGCTTTGGGAATTTTTTTCATAATGCCCCATCTTTGTACAATTGAATCACTAAATAATATAGTTTTCTTTCTTACCCTTTAATTAATAAACCTAATGTAATTTCTCTATACATTTGAAGAAAACTCACATTCCCTTTAAGTTATTACTAGTGTTTTTCTTTCCATAACTATCACATGTGGGAAAATCCTTTTTTCCCTTCTTCCCTTTATCTATTTTTTCACTGTTTTCATTTTCTTATCTTAATTTCCTTCGAGTCCATAAGACTTGGAGAATACTTTCTCTATATTTATAGAACATGATACTATATTCTCATATGATAATAATGTTTAGGAGACTAGTGCCCTTTGAAGAATTTTCTTAAGCCTGTCAAGGAAACAATCAATCGTGCTCTTTAGATTATGTATGTCATTTATAGTATGTTTGAATAACCTTATAAAGTTAACTTCATACTTAGTAACATTTTCCTCTTCCTTTCATATCATACTCAAGAATTTTCTCTCTATATATTCTCATTTTTCATGAGGACAATATTTTTCAAAGAAAATATCCTTAAAATCCTTCAATTCCATGTTTTCCACTTCCACCTCATCCTTAGTTTTTTGAATAAATTTCCACCATTAATCTACATCCCCTGAGAGATGATAAAATTTCATGATAGAATTCTCCATTTCATTACTTACTAAAGTGATAAATATATTCTCTAAGGAACTTTTCCATTTCTATGCAACAAATGTATTTATAATCTCATTGAATGGTGGAGGTTTCTAGCACATGAAGCAGTCTAACATTGTTACACTGCATTGTGGATTAGTAGGCTTCTCTATACTGGTAAGTCTATTCCTTATAACCTGAGTCAGCTACCCCAATATAGTTATAATTTGATCAACTCTATCTTCATCTCTATCTCCATATTCTTTATCTTTCCTAGAAGGGAAATCACTATATGGATTACGTGCATTTATATGGTTTCCATTCCTTCCACTAGGTTCCATTTATAAATAATATAATATACTATATTAGATCATAACATTATGAAACATAATTTATAATCCCTAAAAAATTGAAACACTTAACATAAATTGAAAATTTATGTATAACTAATCTTGAAATTATATTCTTGGTTTCTTTGAGAATACTCTCAATGTCTATCATAAGGATATGCTTCATAATCATTGTTTTCCTAAATCTGGTTCCCAAGGTTACTACTACACTTTCTTTGATACCAATTATAAATACCCCAAATCTAGTAGCCTAGAGTTAGTGGTCACTTTATTTAATTGGTATTAGATACCAGCAATCACATCACTAAGGAAAATATTCTTTAACAGTCTTGGTAAATGAGATACCTACTTGAATTTTATATTACATTTTAAAACATGATACAATATAGTATTTTCTTTGAGGACTATATTATTCCCTATAGAATATCCCTACATATCAATCATAATACATTTCTTGGCATCTTGGGGAAAAGAAACATAATAAAGGGTTGAGCTTAGATTCTTAGTGATGGTATGTGTACAATAGAAGAAAACATGAATAAATGTGAAATAATAAATATTGAAAGGAAATTATCTGAAAACACATTCCATTTAATCAAAAAAAATTGAGCATAAAGAATAATATTTCATAAATAAAAGATGATCAAATAATTTCACATAAATAATCACTTGAGCTTGAAATGTATCCATGGATATCATATTTAACCAAATAATCAAATGGATATTAATAACTAATGTCATAATGGGGAAATGAATAATGCTAGAGATCATAAACATAAAAATGAGGCCTTATTTTAATACATCTTATATAAACGGTTAAGGCCTCAGCCAATACTCAAACTATTTTGTCTTGTGAGACCTAATGATGTATCGAGGGGATATAGTGGGCTCTGCCTGTCACTTACTAAGTCTATTGAATTACGCATATGAAAGGGGTGAAACATAATAAACATAAAAATTCTTATTGAAACTGGCATATGAAATGTTTATAATTTCTATAATTAATTAACATAATCATAATCTATCCATAGGAATATAGAGAATGGTATCATAATAGTACATCCCCAGTCAAAATGATCATAAAACATCCAGATAAATAATAAGGATGGTATAATAACAACATATTCCTAGTAGAGGATAATTAAATTAAGTCTTTCTTCATTTATGAATAGAAATACCACAAAAATTTCATTAAATCATTCTTGAGGGAAATACCATTTTCACTTTTAAAATCACTTTTAAAAAAAATACAGAATATTTGAAAAAAACATTCTTTGAAAATAATCATGGAAAATATAAAGGAAGTATAAATTCAATTAGAGTTCATAATGGTATAAAATTTCATTCAGTCTGTATAATATAAAAAAACATTCCTTTCATAATTTTGTAAGAAAATTCGTACCTCATTCAGAAAATAACACAAAGATTCCTTTTAAACCATTTTTTAATTGTCAAAAAAGGTTGAAATGAATTTTAAAAATAATAAAATAATAGTAAAAAAATTGAAACATTTTTAGAAAATATGGACATGGAATATAAATATTTCCCAGTGGAGACATAAATATAAATATTCTCTAATAATGATGATATTGTGAAATAAACCCTTACTTCAAGTATGATTTCATTTGTATGTGTTAAAAACTCTTATATATTAAATATATATTTATTATACATATATTCTAGAACTATACCCATATATATAATAATACCATTTATTACTTACTTATAATCTTTTATCACTCTTTTATTAACAATTCTTTATTAAAAAACATTGTTTTGAGTAATAACTGCTTCATTTTTCATGTATGTTTTGGTTCGGTAGTTTAGGAAATTATAAATTTATCAAGGTTATATAATATATGGAATTTTAATAATGATATTAATATAATATATATTCATTATATATGAATTTATAGTAATCCATAAAAGTTAGAGGTAGAAAATGAATTACACCGCTCGAGGAGACAGTAGGTCATACGTACGCATGAACGATGTTTTCACATTTTGATAGATGGAAAAAAAGAAAATTAAATAATAATTAAACTTTAAAGTATCAATATTATATCATATAGATTATATATATTAATCAAATTCATCCTCATTACCAATCAAGTAAAATATAAATGAAAAAAACACATTGCTTTGTGGAGATGGTTATCCACAAGTATGCATATCATTCCCTAATGAATTAGAAGCTAAGAAGGTATATATGGTATTATCATTACATAGTTATAATAATTTAATAATTATAATATATAAACATTTAACCCATAATTATACTCATCCATAAAATATGGTGATGAAAAATGAATTGTATCGCTATGTAGAGATGACAAGTCGTACATATGCACAAGTGATAATTTTACTTCTCATTTGATGGGAAATAGGGTGGATAATTATGGTTTAATAATCATAACAACATTGAAATATATTTATGATACTTAATTTATTATTTTATGATAAATTAAATAGATTTATAAGATATAGATGAATAAATAAATTTAAAGTGGTCGGGTGATACAATTACCTCTTCTTTGGGAGACCTTTAGATCCTTAAGGAAATTAATGTTGGTCTTTTAGGGAGACTAGAACCTCTAGAACTTGAATAAGGATGTTAATAAGGGTAATGGGGAGTGATTGGGAAATCTAGGTTTCTCAATGTTATGTAAGTAATTGAAGTAAGGGGTGTCCTTTTATAATTGAGGTGAGGGACACTTGAAATTTCTTAAAGTATTAAATTAGTATAAATTAATTTTGATTTAAAAATGGCTATAATTGATAATATTAAAATATAAGATGATGATAAGTCAAAATTATATCATTAAATAAAATTTATACATGTTTTTTGTATGTTTTCACCCATAGATGTTGGTATTAACACTCATTAACCCTTTTAAAAATTATTGTAATATTAAAGTTTTCTGCCATTTAAGGGTTAATAATATTACTATGAAATGAAAAATGACCTATAAATAGACCATGTTTGATGTTTAAAACCACATACCATTCATTTTCCCAAATATAATATTTTTATGAATTTTGAATCATTGAATAAATTATTAATTATTATAAAATATCATTAATGTCATTTTTAACACTATTTATTTAATTTGACATTAAATGCATCAAGACAAAGGTGAAATTATAATATAATGCTTTAAAACCACCCTAATAAGTTATATAGATGTATAAAATTCATGTCACACATGAAACCATTCGAATTATCTCTTTTAATATTTTTAAAATCATTTATTTTATTTTATTGTTAATTAAATAAATATTGTATTAATATTACACAAGCATTTAAAGTAATTATATAATTTCTAAAAAATAAATAAATTTATAAAATTAAAATAGTTTCATTAATCTAAAAATATACATTTATATTCATTAATAACTTTAAGTTTTCCCTATTTTTATATATAAGATATATTTAAAACTAAGAGAGTGACACCTTGCAACTTTTTTTCCTTTAAATATTAAATATGTTAGTTTCAGGGATAAATGTCCATTAAAAAATATATTTCAAACCTAATATTATAAGGTTATAATTAATTTCATCTTATAATAATTAGGATAAAATATTATGGAATTATCACTTAGTTTTAACCTAGACTTACCTGATTTACCCATTACTGAGGTGATACATTTTACCATAGTTACAATTCATAATGCCTAAAAATAAAAGGGACTTATTTATAAAATTCAAACCTATTGATTCCATATATGAAATCCATTTTATAAAATTCAATCCATATGTTGGGAAAAATAATTTTAAAATAAGTATGCAAAATGCGATAAAATCTCTTTTTATAAAAATACAGTTTTTCAGAAAAATGCCTTTTATGTACAAAAATATTTGTATACCAAATTTAATATTAAAATTTATTTCAATGAAACTAAATATATATTAATACTGTAATAGAAATAATTTTACTTTGAAACCATTTTAATGTAAAATGTAACTTTTCAAATGCTTAAAAAATATAGTTTTCAATAAAAATCAGTATTTTTCACTATTCATTGGAAAATCAATCTTTTAAAAATTAATCCTAAAAAATATCCCTATGATATTGTGATATTATGATTTCAAAAATGATATTATTTTTATAAAATAATATTTATTAAAGTTCAATAAATTAATTATAATATGTTATCATAAAAAATAATAAAAAACATTTTTAAAGAAAACGTATTTATGAAGCATAAAATAAATTTACTAAAAAGTGATTAATCATTTCCTAAGAATTAATAAATGATATTTCATTATAGTTAATTTATATATATATATATATATATCATAATTCAGTTAATACAATTCATACTCGCTAATTTAATGGCTAGGTTATGACTATCATATTTAAATAATAATATTTTGGGGTTCATTTAGACTCTGTGTTGTGTGTCATAAACCTTATAAAACATAGAGTTATTTAAAAATATAAGGGTGTTACATGTAAAAAAAATTCAAAATTTAAAATATTCATTTAAACTTTAACCCATTTGGACTTTTAACGTCTATTTTTAGTTAAGATAAATGGATCTTTTATTATTTAACCTAGCATACACTTGTATGTAATGTAAGAAAAGTAGTAAAGTATGGATGATGTGTAGTATGTGGTGAGGATCCTATAAAATAATACTTTTAACTTTAATTAATGTAGTGGTAGTGTAACTCAGATTTTCTTCATAGAGGAGTGAGTTTCAAGTGTGTTTTTATCTTGAATTGTGGGTTTAATGTTTAAAATGGTATTTTTATTTGTGTAAAAGTAAATACATAATAAAGTGTTTGAAATTAGTATTAAAAGTAGTGGTCTGGCCTAGGATTATCCCATATATCACTTACATATTAAATCATTATTCAATTTTATTCTTGAATGGCCCGAAGGCCTTTTTTATTGTTTTTTGATAACCCACCTTTAAAGGGATGAGGGAGAATCCTTATAAGGCTCGTAGTCTTAGAGATTACATGTCTCATAGGCTTATGAGACATTACATAACCCGAAGGTCTTATGGAATTCAACTAGACTATAACTACAAGGAATTGTCCCTCCCCAACATCTGCATCATGATGGTAGCTCTCTACCTCCGCATGGTCGTCCGGCTAAGCTTCCCATGCAAGCACAGGCTGGTCCCGATGGCGTTGTCATACCCTCTCATTATTCCAAATCTATTGGTTCTCCTCTGGTGAGTGTTCCTGGTCTGAATCCTCATTTGGGTTTCTCCTTTTTGTAGAGTCTGTCTGGGGAAACTGCATTGATCATGTGGCCTAAAGGCCTTGAGGTGGCCCAAAGGCCTTGTGGTGGCCCGAAAGCCTTACTATCCTGAAGGCCTTGGGTGGCCCGAAAGCCTTGAAGGGCCCGAAGACCAAACCGATGGCCCAAAGGCCCAAACAGGTGAATAGTTCTGGCTGCTACAGTACCAAACAGTAACTGCTACAATACCCGCTACAGTATTTCTACAACAACCTGAAAATTGTCCCTTCACTTGGTTTTGATCTCAGGTCTCTTGGATGCACTTATCGATTCATCACCAACTAGACTGAGGCTCTTTCGCTCATTATTCAATTTTATAGTCCAACTCTTTCTCTATAACCTAACGAGACCTCACTAGACACCCTCACCTAGAAATTTCAACTCAATTAGTGATATACAATGATCAATGCATCCTATACTCTTACCTATATGTGTAATTGGATATCTTATATTACTCCAAGATCATCCCACTGATAACCACCATGGGTAGTAATGAATTCCTAGGTGTCCTATTTGTGAAAACCTAAGAATGGGGGAAGAAGAAATTGAATACAAAGAAAAATTTAAATTTACTATTGTGTAAAGAAATAAAGAACTTACAAAGAGTTGAACAGAAGATAATAATCATTTATAATTTGAATCCATTAATAGGGGTAATGGGAATATCCTCATCTCGATCAGTAATGGTCTAGTGTGAATGTACTAGTTGGGATATAAACCACATTGAGAGGGGGGTTTAAAATTTTTATCAGTTTTATTATTACTAATGTCACTTTTTGAAGTGAATGGGTCTCTTAGTTATCCTTTTTCACCTCTATATTCACATTTAATGCAACCAAACACACACAAAGAGAGAAAAATAATTTATAAGGTTCACCTCTTAGTATGAGAAGGCCAATCCTTAGTGTAATATGATAAAACCTGAGGTGAACAAAGATACTAGTAAAACCATATGAGTATTATACTATTGTCTCATGAAAGTGTAGAGTGTGCATCCCACACACTTTTTTGGTGCATCTCACACTCAGACACATCTAGAACCATTATAGTGAATTGTATCGGTAACAACCAAAGAGTCTTTCACTAAGTTAAAACTCTACCTTCTCATCAATGTGTTGTAACTTCCATTTTCTTCTTCCCTTGAATAATAGAAATCCACTTATTCTATTTTTATGAAAACAAATACAGAAAAATATCTTATTATTTTTTTTAAAAAGAAAACTATTATGTTATAAACTCTTATTTCTCTTATTTCTTGTGCAAATTGAAATTCACAACTCTCTCCATATCTTCTCTTCTTCTGTGAGAACTAAGGTGCACAAATCCCATATTCTTTTGATGAACATCATAACTAACTAGACTAATTATTCTTCCTCTTCCATATTCCATCATCTTCTCTTTCAGTGCATGAAAAACTACATCAGATCTACTTTTTTCTTCACTTTCTTTGACACATAGATGTTATTCAAGAATATAGTAGTGTTAGATCTTCCCTTTTACATGGAACACACAATTATAATCTCTTTAATAAGAATTCCAAACTCATTCCTCTTTTCCTTCACCGTATAACAATACATATACTTATGATAATATCAACCAGCATTGGTTATCTTCTCTCCCATATTTCTCTTATTTTTTTACCGAAATACCATGTCAATACATGATTTAAATTACTATAACTTTTGGTGATTAAAATCCTAAAAAATTTCCACTTATTTCCTTTAACCAGATCTACATTCCACACATTCTTTAAACATATACCGAAACTATGTGAATTCAAAAGACAATTATAACTACATAAATATATAGGTAAATATTGTAGTTATTCCTCAAAAACACACCTTCCATCCATGATAATTTACATGAATTTAAGATTTTATATTAATATATTCATTCATATTGTTCCTATGGATGGGGATTCTCCACTCATGAATTATTTTCCCTTTTTTAATCTTAGAATTCTTCCTCATTATTCCATTGAATGAATGAGGCCATGAATTTATAGTTGTGACATTCCTTTATTCTCATCTTCTCCTTCTTCAATTGTCCATGATAATTTTTATTCACTTAAACTACATAAATATGCATGAATGAAATTCTACGAATATGTATTCTTATTCCTCTTAGTTTAAATCACTCAAAAATCATCATCTTCTATTTATTCATATATTACAGTGACATTTTCATGTTACTTTTTTCTCATAAAGTTTCACTCCTTCATAGATATTCCTTTTCTTCCTTTATGTTGTGCATAATTGTTCTCCCTACCTTGTTGTAGCCCATATTTTATCATATCATCATACCCATGGTTGATCTTTATAACATGTGTGTGCACGGTTGATCATTTTATTGTGCCATGATCACGATTGATATTTCAATAATCTTCAACTCTAAATTTTCCCTTGTTCTCTATTATTATTTATTTTATAATGATCATGATAATAGTTTCATGATGTTAATATCACTAAAGATTAGTCCACTATGCATCATCTGGATCAAAATATCTCCTCATTTTCATATTTAAATTCCTAGTAGATCAAATCATGACTTAACCAAAGTGCATGAAAATTGTTATAATGAGGATCAGCTAACAGGGAATCAATTCAATAGGTTATAGGAACTTTATGTTATATTAAAAAATACCCTTATGTAATGATTGTTTACCCTTGTGCATGAAATGTACATTAGTACTTAACATTACATTGGAACATTGACTACCTTTATATAGGTAGTGATTTTTAGGAATTACCCTTACATAAAAACTTTACAGTGTGAACCATCATTATATAGCTATTGAATTCTTTGAGTTACTTTTACACATGATGAAATTTAACCTTACACAAATTCATGTACAAAAATGATACCTTGTTTGTAACTTCATAAACTCCCACTACTGGAATATGAATTATTTTTGATTTGCGATGGGAACCCATTGTAAATGGCC